>CM074722.1:192957535-193557535 GCA_037306005.1 Rhinophrynus dorsalis
CTTGGCCAGTAGGGGAGTGGAGAGAACATTTTCGGCACCATGGACAGCATTGAGTGCCATAAGGATGTGCATTGCTTACCCCCATGGCACTTAAAGAGTTAAAATATAAAAAGAGTACACCAAGCACTACTCAATTATCCCCTAACCTATGTATCATATGTTATACATGTTGTGCACTTACAGGGGAACAAGACTGTGGGTCAGACAGCAGCTATGGGCATTTGTGGCTACTATTTGCCCCCCCCAGCCTTGTTCCCTTGCCCACTGATAGCCATAGAACCCCATATACACTGCTTGGCCCCAACACTTGTTCCCTTGATAACTGGTAACCACAGATCCCCATGTACACTGTCTGACCCTCTCCAGCCTTTTCCTCTTGCCCATTGCTAGCCACATATCCCCATGGCCACTGCCTGGGCAAGGGAAAAAGGCTGGGGGTGTCAGGCAATGTATATGGAGCTAACACACAAATGGTGTTGTACCCCATGCTGCACAACATGCCCCCCTTCGACATATTAATCCCCTGCCTTTGTAATTCAACATATTTTTCTTCCATCCAACATTGTTCTTCTCCAATTTTATTTGACATACACTGCTCCTTGTATTTTTTATTCAACATAAAATTTGATTGCTTCAGGGCTGTTCCTGCATAGGAAAGTACAGAGAGATCCCAACTTCGACAACCTGAGGCTGCTATCGGAGTTTAGTGAATGTGTCGAAGTGTCACATTAACATATCAACGCACCACCTTGCATATGAAAGTGTCTCATTATGTCTCATTTCCATATGGAAAAAGGCCATTGTCGATGTGATAAACGCAAATTCGTAAACCTGTCGGATTGATGTCAATGTGGGCATATTTTTGTCGGAGTACTGGTGATGTAATGTAATAGACACTTTAGTGAATACTATCGACACTGCTCTAACTGGACATCAATATTTTTAGCCCTCTTTGAATTTTAGTGAATCTATGCCATTGTCTCTCTGTGTGCCCCATACATTTATCTCAGCTAGAGCCCTGTAGAAAAACACATCTTCAGTGCATTGCACAGCAATGCATTGTGAATCAGGTGTGTTTCTTTTGCTGGAGATTTGTATTGGAGGCACATGAACAGATAAAATGAATATAATAAACAAGACGTTCTAGACAAAATTGGCAAAAATGAATTAGATGAAGGCCATCCACAGCCAAGAACAGGTTATACAAATAAGGCATGTTATTCACATGCATCTTTTATACTTTTCATTTATACAATAAATACTGTTGATTTAACATTTTAGCTGAAAGACTGAATATATTTTATGATTTGTTTTTCATTTTGACATGCATTTTTAAAATTCATTTTGTTATTGAAAACTGATGGATTAAAGGGATAGTAATGTTTCAAAATAATAGCCGCTCCAATTAATCTTTATAGTATTTTGGGCCATGGAGAGTGTTACTTCAATACTGTCAGAGTTGTAGTTCAAGAGTAATTGAATGATAAAGTACCCCCCTCCTGCCCCTTTTACCTAGTGTAAGCCACCTCCCCTCAGATGTGGAATCTAGTCACTTGACCAGACAGATCACAGCAAGGGACAATCTTCTAACTGTGAGAACGTAAGGAAAACCCTGCCCTCCTTGACAGGTTTTTCAGGTTTTTCCTTATGCTCACTGATGATTGTCCCTCTCTGCGATCCATCTGGACAGTCTTGCTGCTCTGGAGTGAGCAGTGTTACATCAGTAAAAGGGGCGGGAGGGGGATACTTTATCATTCAATTACTCTTGAACTACAACTCTGACAGTATTGAAATAACACTCTACATGGTCCAAATACTATGAAGATTAACTTCATTGAAACATTACTATCCCTTTAAGGCATTAAAGATGGATGAGAGCAATGGTTCTGTAATTCCCTGATGAAGTTAAAAAGGCTAGTCCACTATATGTGTAGGGATAAGCTAGATTCAGACTTTATTTCCTGGCATGCCCCTGAGAAAACTGTCTGTGGTTCAGATGTTTTTGTAGTTTCCTTGTTCTGGAACAAGTTCTACTTAATTCTACTTGTCTAGACATGGATTCTACATAATGAAAGATTTGCAAGTATCACGGTGACACCTGGATTTCCTCACATCTGTAGGAAGCTGGTGAATTAACAGAGGGAGACTTCAGCCGAACGGGACAGATTCACTTATGTAGCTTGAAAAAAGTGAGTAAAAGTGAGTGAGATAGGTTTTTTACTTATGGAATTGTGTGTTTTGTCTTGTGAATGGAAGACCTGTAACAACACTACTTTTAAATGGATGTTCTATGCTTCCATCTCTTTTGTATTGTCTATTTTTATGTGGTGGTAAGGCATCTAGTATAGTAAGCTGCATTGCTGAAGCTTTATTGTGAGTAAAACCCTGCTAAGGTCTGCTGTGCATAATGTCCCATCAGTGTAATATTCCATCCTCATCTTTTACATCTATTATCACTTCATTGCAGTGACTGTGAATGGACTGGGACTTAAAGGGTCAAGTAAGCCCTAAAGGTGCCATAACTCAATTACTTGAATCATAATTGATTAAGGAGGCTCTTTTTTTCTTTTTTATTTTGAGTATAGATTTCTTTTGGCTTTTATATACATACTCTTTGGATATATTGTATTGTTTTATAATCTTTTTTGGTGGTTTATATTGAAACCCCTCTTGTTTCTCCTAGGAAACCAAAATCTTATTCTGTGATGTATATATACGTATATATATATCTTTTTATTGAATCCGCAGCATAAAAAGAGCGTTGCACTTGAAAGTTTGTCCAATAAAAAAGGTTTTATTATATACTGTGATATTCATTCATTTGGCATGTACTTCACTGGACTAATACGAATATCCTAAATTGAATTGTATATAATATCACTCCCATGGGTTGATGCCTTATCATGGCAGGAGTGTTTGCGTGTTTCAATGAAGTCAAGAACTATGCAAATGGAAGCATATACTCTTGGAAGGGTCACCTAAGGTGGACAGATCTAAACTGATCCAAAATCTGCCAACCCACACTGGACCAGAGTTGCAGTTATGGTCCATTCCCTCAGTATGACTTCACAACAAAAACAATGGCCCACATTCCCCAGAGGCTTGTGACCTACTTTGCAGGGCAGAGGGAAGACCAGCTAAATGGTGTCACGGTTTCCCAGGAACAAACCAGGAGTCAGTATGGTATAGTAAAACAATCATTATTGAATAAATATAAATACAGTATATCACAGAACGAGTAAGTAAACCACAGAACAATGAGTAAAGGTCCTTCTAGTGGCCAGTGACTCTATCAGAAATAGGAGTCTGCCAAAAGTTGTAACTCTCTTAAAGAAACCGGCAGAAGCCTGTGGAGTCTCTATATAGCTGTAATGAAGGCCCAGCAGGAATCCCAGTAAGAGACTAACTGACTCACGCCTACAGTCAGCAGGTAGATCTAGGGATCTCCGTAAAGGTGATACCATAAGGGTGAAGTAGTGACTCAAGCCTGCAGTCAGTAAGGAGACGGCCGTCTCCTTTCTCAGAGGCACCAGAGCGATTCTAACTCACGCCTGCAGTCAGGGAGTAAGGTCTTAACCGGAGCAGTGGGTCTGTACCAGATTGGGTGTCTACTACACAATGTGAGCAAGCAGGAGAATAGAAAGACAGAGCCACAGGTCAGCACCAGATCGGATAGTCAGACAAGTCGGATAGTACACAAATCGGGTAGTCAACCAGAGCCACAGGTCTGCACCAGATTGGGTGTCTACTATACACAAGGAGCAGGCAGGAGAATAGTCAGACAGAGCCATGGGTCATCATCAGATTGGATAGTCAGGCAAGTCGGGTCATACACAGTTCAGGTAGTCAGATAGGGCCACAGGTCATCACCAGATTGGATGGTCAGACAAGCCAGGTCATACACAGAGCCTAAACTAAACAGAACTGTTTGCACAACAACGTAAGGGCAACTGAGTCATACTGCCCTTTAAACCCCTCCTCAGGAAGTAGGTAGGAGGAGCAGGCTCAGAGGAAGAAGTAGGTAGGAGGAGACTACAGGAAGCATGGCATAAAACAGAGGCCTGCTTCACTTTGAAGCCTTGCACCTGCAGCTGATGCGTGAAATGATGCCTAGCATTGCTGAAGAGGCGGAGCTGGAACCAAGGTAAGCTGTTACAAATGGCAGAGGATGCTAAGAACTACCAGGTTCTCTAAGGCTGCCTTGAGTCTTTAGACACTGGAACGCTTAACATTCTATATATGAGTATGGTTTTAGTAGAACTAACTAACATCAATTGGGACATCACTGGCTTATGAAAGACTCGTAAAAAAGATGAAGATTTAGTTAAATTAGAAGATGGATACTGGCCATGAAGGAACCAGTGATGGACGATGTGATGGAATCAGATTCTTGATTAACAAAAGACTGGCTGACTCAGTTGTAAAAGTAGAAAGTAACTTTGAAAGACTCACTTCCTGTGCTATCAAACTAAACAGTCTCTAAAGTCATCAAATCATTCAAGTTTACACTCCTACAAGTAGCCACAATGATGATGAAATTGAAGAATTTTATGATGATTTATTACTCCTGCACAAACAGGACTATTACCTCTACAAATTTATAATGTAAGATTTGAATGGAAGAATTCCAAAATGGTGTAAAGTCAATCAACAACCTGGAACTGGAAAAAAAGATGACAGATGCAACCAATTGATAGAATTTGCAAGAGAACAAAATGTGTACATCATTAATTCATTGTACAGGAAAAAGGCCCAGAGAAAAAGGACATGGAAAAGGCCTAATGGTGATACAAGTGAAATTGACTTCATACTTGAAAATAAGAAAACTATATTCACTGACTGCTCTGTCTTAAATTGTTTAACATTGGAAGTGAGATCAAAAATCAAAATTGACTGCAAGAAAGAAAGAAAAAATAATCAAGTCTACAAATGTGAAGATCGACTCTAGCCAGCAATTGAAAATCATAAGAATTTTTAGATAGCACTGTCTAATCGCTTCAAAGTGCTACTGACACAGACATTTCAACCCACAATAAAAAGTTATTGAGACTATCTTAGACACTGCCCATGCCCTTGCACCTAGTATAAAACAAGAAAAAACAACCCGAATATTAAAAAAAACAAACAGTTGCCATGATGAAAAAGCGATGAGAAATTAAAGCGGAACTATTCGCGCGCCTGTGCTGTCAGTCCCAGCCGGAGCCAAATGGCTCCTAGCATCATCTCCTAGAGCCGACTGGGACTGACAGCGCAGGTGTGCGGACGTCACAATGGCAAGATGTCTGTGATCCGTCCTGCCTGTCACCCATGGAAGAGAGCAGAAATCTATTAAATAAGGTAATTATTCTGGCAACTAACGCTACTAAGCAGCTAGTCGCCAGATGGGGACTTAGTTAAGCTAAAGATTGTGTCGGGTGGTAGTTCCGCTTTAAGCAAAATGGTAATATTAGAAGCAGGGTAGAATATGTAGAAATGTGCAAGACCATAAGGGAGCTCATTAAATTAGAAATGTGCAAGTTCAATGCTGAGCTCATCAAAAGAAATTAAAGGCTAAAGAAAGCAAAACAAAAGATAGTCACACATAGCAGCCAAATGTTTGCATTAAAACTTGATGATGGTACAGTAGTAAAAACTCAGCAACAAATACTAAAACAAGGGAAATAATTTTATAACACATTTTATAAGGATGAAGGACAACAACTGAATGCAGTGCCAGAGGTTGAAGCTATGCCAGAAGTTTTGGTAGAGGAAGAAGAAGCTGCAATAAAATCAATGAAAAATGGCAAAGCAGTTGGACCTGAAATGTTGAAAGCTGGAGGTAAAACCTCATTCAAAGCCCTAGCTAAACTATTTTCAAAATGCCTACTTTTCAGCAAAATGCCTGAAACATGGGAAAATGCAGTCCTACTGCACAAATAAGTGATAAGGCGGATCTAAAAAACTACCAATAAGCCCTATTGCCAGTGGTCTTCAAGTTTTTCCCAAAGGTGCTCTCAAGAAGAATGGACACAATACTTATCATGGCACAACCTATAGAACAAGCAGGCTTCAGGAGTGGTTTCAATACAATGGACCACATCCAGACTTTTAACAAGTTATAGAGCGGCATAATGAATACAACCTTCCATTTTGCATAACCTTCATTGACTACGAAAAAAGCTTTGACTCAATGAAAAAACAAGCGATAATCAATGCCCTGATCAACCAAGGAACAGATAGAGCTTACATCAATTTCCTCTAATCAATATATGAAAATGCAACTTCATCAATAGAAGTCAAAAATGATAAAGTCCAATTCAACATAGAAAAAGGGGTCCGACAAGGAGACACAATCGCCCCAAAACTATTTTCTGCTTGTTTAGAAGAAGTTGTCAACAGATTAATTGGGACAAAAAAGATCAATAGAGACTACATACATCACTTATGTTTTGCAAACAATATCATACTCTTTGCTAGTAGTCCTGAAGAACTGCTAGAATGCATTGAAAAGTTACAACAGAAAAGCAAAGATTTTGGTCTGAAGATGAATATCAACAAAACAAAAGTCATGTTTTGCAAATTTTCCATACCAAGGAAAATCACAGTAGATCCACAAGAACTAGAAGAAGTGGAAAGTTTGTATACCTTGGACAGCAAATCTCAACAGATGGAGTCATCATGATGAAAATTAAGTGAAGAATAAAATTTGATGGCAAGCACTTCAATAACTTAGTACTGTCTTTAAGACAAATTTGCCACTCTGCCTCAAGTGAAAGGTTTTTGACCAGTGCGTTGTCACAGTTACCTTAATTCCAGCAACACCTCCAGCCTTGACGCAGGGCTAGGATGGCACAAAATGTTGACTTGGCGTCATCCCATGCATAATTTCTAGAATTGGGTCTGGGCACACTGGGTGTCTCTAGCGTTTGGCCGTGTCCTCTGCTGAACTGATGCGGCTGTCCGAATTGTCGTTTGTTCTGAAGCAGGGTCGACCAAATATCACGGTGCCCATGCTCCCTTGTTTTTGTTTTCCTGTGAGTTATCTTGTGTTATGCTCTCATTGGCTGTCCTGTGTTGATCCCGCCCAGTATGGCCTTTATATACTGGGCTCCTGCACCCACTCGGTGCCCTTTTGTGGTGTTCCTGTACCAGTGCTCGCTTACTGCTCAGTGTTCACAGTGTACCGACTTGGCCTGCCTGACTACTCTTCAGTTTCCTGTTCCTGTGTACCAACCCGGATTGCCTGACTACTCTTCAGTGTCTGCTCCTGTGTATTGACCCGGCCTGGCTGATGTTCCTGCTCCAGTGTACCGACCTGGCCTGGCTGACGTTCCTGTTCCTGTGTACCGACTCGGCTTGATTGAAGTTCCTGCTTCTTCAGCTATTGTCGCCTCGGCCACATTCTTATTCAGCAGACAATCTGGTTGCCCAAGCCTGTTCCTCTACTGCTCCTGCAGGTTGCTAATGTGTGCGTCCTTGATTGCTCCGGTAGTCGCCATTGGCATGTCCTATGCTACTGTTCCTGCAGGTTGCTAGTGTGTGCCTCCATTACTGCTCTGGCAGTGTGCTTTTGGCCTAGTCCTCCGTTACTGCTCCGGCAGTGTGCCTTTGGCCTAGTACTCTGTTACTGCTATACCGGTTGCAAGTGTGTGCCTCCGTGATTGCTCCGGTAGTCACCACTGGCTTGTCCTCCTCTACTGCTCTTGCAAGTTGCTAGTGTGTGCCTCCATTACTGCTCTGGCAGTGTGCTTTTGGCCTAGTCCTCCGTTACTGCACCGACAGTGTGCCTTTGGCCTAGTCCTCCGTTACTGCTACACAGGTTTCAAGTGTGTGCCTCCGTGATTGCTCCGGTAGTTGCCATTGGCTTGTCCTCCGCTACTGCTCCTGCAGGTTGCTAGTGTGTGCCTCCGTTACTGCTCCGGCAGTGTGCCTTTGGCCTAGTCCTCCATTACTGATCATACCGGTTGCAAGTGTCTGCCTCCATTATTGCTCCGGTAGTCGCCTTTGGCTTGTCCTCCGTTACTGCTCCTGCAGGTTGCTAGTGTCTGCCTCCGTTACTGCTCCGGCAGTGAGCCTTGGCCTAGTCCTCCATTACTGCTACACCGGTTGCAAGTGTCTGCCTCCGTTATTGCTCTGGTAGTGTGCCATTGGCTTGACCTCCATTACTGCTATACCGGTTGCAAGTGTCTGCCTACGTTATTGCTCCAGCATTGCTCATTACTACATCTGTTGAGCTCTGGCAGTTCACGTTATTCTGCTAGCTCTTGGGCGACCTGAAGCTCGGTATAAGTGCTATCTCAGTACTTTCACACATGGGACTGTTTGCAATCATTGATGAACTTTAACTCCTGCAGTACCAGAGTCCTGGGAAACTTACTCCTCTTGCCTGACCTGTGTCAGTATATACTGTCTGTACCTTCATTTTATACTGGACCTGTGTGGGCATTGTATATTTAACCTGTTGTGTGTCTGTATTATACTGTCTGTATATTACAGGACCTATGAAGGTTCTTACTGTATTGTGAATTCAATAAAACTGTGTTTTTATCCTAAACCACTGTGTCTGTGAGTCGAACAAACTGTTACACCGAATCTCTCCTCGGTGCGACATTTCCAGGAGCAAGGCTGCAGTATGTTGCAGACCTCAGCTTTGTGCAGTTGGGGCTGGTATCTCCTCTTACTTGTTCCTGATTTCCTGTGTATGACCTTAGCTTGTCTGACCATCCATCCTGGTGCTGACCTCCTATTGAACATCCAAAATGGTGCAGACCTGTGGCTCTGGCTGACTATCCGTTCCATGTATGACCTTGGCTTCTCCAGCTACTCTCAGTATTCTTCCTGTCTAGTGGTCACCCTATCTGGTCCAGACCTGTGACTCTAGTAGACTCTACCTTACTGACTGCAGGTGTGAGTCAGTGTCGCCTTGTTGCCTTCCTTTTCAGGAGATTGCCTTCTTCAGGAGTCAGTCTTCTCCCCGGTTACCATCCTTAGGGGAGACTGTTTGGTCTCACGCTCTTCCTATCTGGCATAGAGACTACCATTGGCCTCGGCCTAGTCTCTGCAGTCTGGGGACCTGGTGGTATACTTCTATTTCTGATAGAGTACCTGCCTCTCGGGTTACTCTATGCTACTCCCTGTGATTACCTACTCGTTATATTGCTATTCATTTTAATAACTGTGATTTTACTATACCGTCTGACTCCTTGTCTTGCTTGCAAACCATGACATACGTCCTCCCAGTCCATTCCTTTACGTATGGCTGTGAAACCTGGACACTGAATGCCAAAGCCATGAAAAAACTTAAGGTTACACAGAGAAGTATGGCGTGGCAAATTCTAAACATGAAAAAAAAGAGACTGAAAAATGCGCGCATGGATTCTTTAGCAAACAAAGGTCTATGACATCACTGAAAGGCCACATAGTAAGAAGATCTGATGGTAGTAGGACTAAATTAATTTTCTAATAATTTCACTCAATACTAAATGCCTAAGAAGAAGACCAAATACAAGATAGGCAGATGAAATTACCAAATTTGTTGGTACACAGTGGCAACAAAAGGCACAGGACCAAAGTTGTTGGAGGATTGCCAAGGAGGCCTTAATACTGCAGTAGATCAAGAGCAGCTGAAGATGGTTGATGATGATAATATGTGCGTTCACTATTGCAATGTTGCCATCTATTTGGCAACCATAAAAACATTGTGTTAAAAATGTCCCCTGAATAAAAAGGGAGACATTCTGATGTCGCACTCATAAGGGTCGTCAAATAGATGGTGTCATTTCAGTAATAAACCACAGCCCCTGCAAATGCTTACTCTCTGTGTAATCTCAATATATGTCTCCATCTGTGCCTTAACCTTTTAAATGCTTTGAAATGCATTGTAACCTCAAGGTAGTGTTATTTTACTATTTGACAGTACGGTAGAACCAATGGAGGGGGAATGTACACGACACAAGGAAAAGCATATTCACCTCCAAATACAATAGTAGTATTCAAACTACTATTCAAGCCAGAATGGACTTTTTAGATTATTTTATTTGTTCTTTAGGACACGGTTGGTTTGCTCCATAATTCTGTCGCTATACTCAGTATATCAACTGACACCCTGAACCCAACCACCTTACTTTCTCCTTCTTGCCACCTTCTTGCTCTGTTCAGTGCTCTTGCTGCTTCCTCCTGATCTGATCAGATTCCAGGTGATGCCAGCCATGTCCGAGCCTCCTGAACAGCACCTGGTGCCCCCCCAGCTGCAGCTGTCTATCTTCTTAAGCCAGTGGTTGGGGAACACAATATATTTGAGTTCGACTGCCCCTGCCAGCTGTTGCCTGACCTGGAATGACCTCCTCTTGCAGTTGCACACCAACTTTACATTTGCCCCTTTAATGCCAGAGGGGTCCACTTTGCAAGGTGCTGAGGACCTCTCTGGCACTCAAAGGGTTAAGGCACAGAGCCTTATATTGAGATTACACAGTGAGTAAGAGCATTGCAGGGGCTGTGGTTTATTATTGAAATGTCGCCATCTGTTTGGCAACCGTTAAGCGTGCAACATCAGAATATCAATTTTTTGATTCGGGTGACATTCTAATGTCACCCTTTTGATTCAGGTGACATTTTTAACGCAGCGTTTTGATGGTCACCAAATAGGTGGTGACATTTCAATAGGATATCATATGTGTGTGAATTCAAATGCATTTTGTGCTTCAGTCCTGTGACCCAGCACTCAAACTACATCCTATTCAATCTTACTATTCAGGTCTTTAAGGTATGTGTCTAGTATCAATCTCTTGCCTTGTGTGTTTCTTCTTCTTTTTCCTGTCAGTCAGCATAATGACATTATTATAACTTGAATGTTCATGCATCAGCTAAAACCTTGAGCATCAGCTTCTGTCCAGAATTAAAAATCTAAATATTTGTTGCCCCAAAAATACATCCTTTTGTGTCAAACCAATCAAATATTGATGACTATTTGCAATATTTTTCTCTTCCTTTTGTCAAAGGCCTTTTAGATTTTTTTAGATGGCCCCTCTTATTCAGGACTGAAGCTGAGAATCCTGGATAATATTATAGCAAAATCAGACAATAAGCATTTTTTTTCTGAAACTTAATGGGACTCTAACACCTACCCTGTGTTAAAATGCTATGCCTGCCTGACAGCCAACAGTGCTACCTTGCAGTCTGTATTGTGTTTTTTTTATGTGATAATTGATAGAGATGGGGAAATGAAGTTTTTACACCAAAAAGTATACAAACCCTGGACCTCCACTGCTATCTGTCCATTTGCAAGGAGACTTTGATAGAGGATGATATTACTCATACCAATCAATATGCTATTGAAATGGTGTCATCTAAATGGTGTCACCAGCTTTGCAATGTGTTGGAGACTACTCCAGCATTCCAGGGGTTAAAAGGCCACTTTGAATTCATGGAATTCTTTATATCTCCCCTATGGTGTAATTGGTTTGCCTCTGAATTGTTTCAAGGTGCTTTAATACATAAATATGCATGATGCCTGAGAGCTTGTGCCAAGCCAAACACATCTTGCAGACAACTTGTACTTCTGCCACTACAGTTCTGTGAATTAACTCTTTGAGTGCCAGAAAGGAGTACAACACTTTGTGTTACAATGCAGTAGATACCTTTAAAAGAGAAAGGATGATGAGGGGGCTCAAAGGCATTGCTTCATAATACTTGGAGACCTGTCTATCCTGCAGAGGGTAAAAATTCAAAAGGGAATTTTTGTAGCCTTTACTTGCCATTGTTATATTCTTAAAGGGATAATAACACTGAATATGTAAAAAAACAATATATATATATATATATATATATATATATTGTAGTATATATATCCTCCTGAGTAAAACAAGGGTACTCCCAATGCTGAGAGGTGTTTTATTAAAAAATGATTGCAGCTCGAACTTTAACTTTTTTAGGTGCAGTATCTCAGTGGCCTGAAATCTTATAGTGGTGCTGTTGCTACTGCTTCTTATGGAGGTTTATGGTCAACTGACCAGAGCTGTCCATTTGATGGAAAAAGTCTGAGTGTTACTATCCCTTTAAAAGAACATGTTTGATGCAGTGTTCTGTTGTATTTGAAAATGGATTATGCTAATCCAATATTTTGTCATATGATAAAACAGCAACTCCAGCTGCTTTAAATATCATGTATTTATGCTTTGCATATGCAAAAAAATCAATTATTTATTTCATCCATAAAATATAATCCTAAACTTGTTTCAACAGATGTAAGCTGTCCTATACAAGGAACATTTATTTAATTTTTATGTGCTGTTTACAATGAGACAAGAGCTAACTAACATCCATTAATTTAATGTGATGAATGCCCTTTGCTCTTGCATTCAGAAATGTTGTTATCTCAACCCATATACAGTATGGGTATATATATATATATATATAGATAAAAAAAGAAGTTGGCCAATAATTCTTTTCCACCTGCCCCTCCTCCAAAATCATGGGTGTGTTGTTATTAGAACAGGCATTTTTCCCTTGAGAGTAAGATTTGTGCCTTTCATCAGCAACTGCAATGTGCACAGTTTGTGTGGTAGGGGCACAACTGTATCCAAACACCATGACACCAGAAGCCATGTACTGCCGCTGTCACTATATCTCTTGTCCAGACCCCGCAAAGGACGCATGACAACTTGATGACAATTTAATAGTTATGATGAACCCTGCAGGATGGAATCTTCTCAGATGCCGACTGTTGCCCTGCTTGCGATTCTCCTCCACCATACTGGCATGTGGAGTCAGTGCACCACACAGTGTGCAGTGGGTTTAGGTGACATGCCACAGCCTAACATCAACAGAGTGGCTATCATTTGGAGGGGGAGATGACAATGAACGAGGTACATTGGCAGAATATTATAGTTACCCTAGAGGAAGAAGGTGATGGTGAGCTAGTTGTTTCGCATGTCATGGAACTGCCAGTCTCTGTCTGGTTTTCTCTATTCTTCCTCCTCTGTGATCTCTGCCTCGCCTCTTGTTGCCTATCAGGGGGGTACAGTATTAGTGGCAGCAGGTTCAGAAGTGGCAACAGACACAGCACGGGTTGCAGCAGAGGCAGCATGTCTGACAGCAGGCACAGTATTGGTGGCAGCAGGTTCAGCACTGGCAGCAGGGGCAGCAATGGTGGCAGCAGGGGCAGCACTTCTAGCAGCAGGCGCAGGCAGCTGACCTGTCCTCATCTCACTAATACTATCCTTTTCTCCCTCCCTTCCTATTACCTTTTCTCCCTCTCTTCCCATTAAATTCCCCAAGATCCCTTGGGATGATTTAGGGGGACTGAACAGCATTGGTTCAGTAGTGCTCATTTCTTCCTCCTCCTGAGACTCAGTGGACACATAAGTGGCCTTCCAGTTCCTTCTTTTAATATTTTTAAACTTGTTCATAGTGATAGCAGTCATTATGAGCCTCTCCTGCTTCAATTTTTCCTCAAGATCATAGCAGAATAGCACAGCACGTTTACCTTGCTCTGTAGCTGCTTCTATTGTGTTTGACTTCCTCAAAGACATCACGTTTTTAACCCCTTAAGGACCAGCAGTCCCCGGGCCTGCCGTCCCTTAAGGATCACATAGGAAACTTTGAAGTGCCGTCCCACGGGACTGATCACGTGGGGCGGCACGTCAAACGGGGCACTGGAAGAGATCGCTCCGGTCTTGGAGCGATAAAGTTCAGGGCCCGGTATTACTCACCGCGCTCCTACAGGAGCGCGGTGAGTAAAAGTACGTGACGTGCAGGGACCGTCACTGGTCCTTAAGTGCCGGACCAGCGTGACGGTCCTGCCACATCAATGGTACTTAAGGGGTTAAAGAGAAAAGTCGAAAATCATGTAAATCAATGGGTGGAAACGATTTGGGCCGATGGGCGAAAAATGCAAACATTTTAATTGCTAGTTTTAAAGTGGATTTTCCAGCGAAAAAGAAGACAACAATGTGGTTTTCGCAGAATTTCTTGCAGGAACACAGGAACACGGCGAGAGATTTCGCCCAGCTTTAGTCACTATACCTCTAAGGACAGATGACAACTTGTTGAGTGTTTTATAGTAATGCCAGCACCTTAGCATAATCTGTGGGATGGAATCTACTTAGATGCCAGCATCTTAGCATATTTTGCAGAATGGAATCTCCTCATATGATGGCTTGATGGCCTGTTTGTGATTCTCCTCCACCACACTAGCATGTGTGGTCAGTGCACTACACAGTGTGCAATAGGTGTAGATGAACTGTCACATCCTAACATCAATAGAGTGGCTATCATCTGGCGGGGGAGGTAACGATGAACGAGGTGGATTGACAGAAGATTATAGTTACCCTAGAGGAAGAAGGTGATGGTGAGCTAGTTGTTTCGCTTGTCATGGAACTTCCATTCTCTGTCTGGTTTTCTCTATTCTTCCTCCTCAGTGATCTCTGCCTCGCCTCTTGTTGCCTTTCTGGAGAGTCAGGGGGTACAGCAACAGTGGTGCTTGATTTCTGTCGTGGGTGTTTGCCTTTAACATGATTGACATAAATGTCATGATGTCTGTTTTTCATGTGTGATATCAGAGGGGTTGTGTTAAGAAGCATTCCGTCCTTTCCCCTTTTCACTGACCTGTCACAAATTGTGCACAGTGCTGTTGGTGATGATTGCACTGTGCCTGCCCCAAGATAAAAATAGTCCCACACCCATGACTTCCGGGGATAGGGAACAGGTGGAGAAGAATGGCCTTTTTTCTTTATGCCCTCCACATTCCCCTTCACTGTCTGTGGCAGTGGATGATGTTTCTGCTGTTGCTGCTACTGCCTCAGAATCAACACTGCAATTAGGACCAGGAGTATTGCTACTGCTGGCAAGTGGAACCTTTCCTAGTCCCGTATCAGTTGTTATCTCCATTCCCAATGTGCCCAAGGTGGTCTGTGGCACACTAGCTTGCTCCTCGGCATCCTGCTGTCCTAGCAACACAGAAGCTGAAGGAATTAGAGCAGTTGCAAATTCCACAAGCTCATTGCTAGTGGTAGTGGGGATGCCCATCCTCATCCCTGTCTCCTATGCCTTCTCAGTTTCTGCTAAAAGGCCATCAATGTCTCTTCCACCTCAACTTCTCCACCATCATCATCACCACAAACACCACCACTAGTCCCTAAGTGCTGCTGCTGCTCTATTACAGACATCTCACTGCTGCTTGGAGGAGGTGACAAGCACTGTGACAGAGGGTCCCCCAATGTCACATTTGGCATTTCTTTTTGACCTGAAGAAGGCAGACTGGCAGCAGTGGCAGCTAGCACAGGAAGCTGGTCTGTTCTCCTGCTGGTGGTGGTGGTATTAATTCTGTGCCTGCTCTCCCCAACACCAGTTCTGGCCTCTTAGTCTTCAGATTCTTGTTCCCCTTGGTGTGGGCTCCCCTTACTGCTAGTCTGGATGCTCTCAAATGCTTTCCTAACTGTCCCCTAACACTAGTCCCACCGGCTGCTTCACCATTACTGTTATTACTACTACTAACACAAGTCACATCAAGTTCAGCCCCAGAGTCTTCCTCCTCACACCCACTATTAATATGAGGGTATTGAATACTCCCTCCTTCACTCCTAACGCTAACAAACTGTTGGACTTTAGTAGTAGTATTAGCACTAGCAGCACGAATTGGAGATGGCAAGTGTGACTTGGGGACCCTGCTGTCACTCTTGGCATCATCTTCTCCTTTCCCCCTTCTTAGTATTACAAGGCACCCAAGCAGCAGGTTCAGAACTGGAAGCAGGCACAGCACTGGTTGCAGCAGGGGCAGCATATCTGACAGCAGGCACAGTATTGGTGGCAGCAGGTTCAGAACTGGCAGCAGGTACAGCACTGCTGGAAGCAGTGGCAGTACATCTGACAGCAGTCACAGCACTAGTGGCAGCAGAAGCAGGCATCTGACCTATCCTGCTCTCACTAGTACTACCCTTTTTTCCCTCCCTTCCCATTAAATTCCCCAAGATCCCTAGGGGTAATTTAGGGGGACTGGACAGCACTGATTCATTTGTGCTCACTTCCTCTTCAGACTCAGTGGACACATAAGGGTCCTTCCAGTTCCTCCTTTTATTAGTTTTAAATAGCAGTCACTATGAGCCTTTCCTGCATCAATTTTTCCAAAAGATCACAGCAGAACAGCACAGCACTACCTCGCTCTGTAGCTGCTTCTATTGTGTTTCACTTCTGCAAATACGTCATGTTCTTATAACGAAAAGGTGAAATGCTCGTAAATCAATGGGAAGGAACTTTCTAGCCATTGAAAAAATGGCAAACAATTTTGGCCAATGGGCGGGAAATGAAAAGATTTTATTTGCTGGTTTTAAAGTGGATTTTCCCACAAAAAGCAGACAACAAATTGTTTTTTGCAGAATTTCTCACAGGGACAAGGCGAGTGCTTTCGTCCACCCTAGTGAATATGTGTGACTGTTGACCATAAAAGTTGCTATTCAAGTGCAATAAAGGCATGATAAACAGTTTTTTTGTAGTAGACTTTGTTTGGCATGATAGTTCCCCATTCAGATTTAAATTTTTAGTGTCACCACTGCTACCACTCTATTTTTATTATTTTTATTATCCTACCATACAATTGCTTGAGTGTTTTTATGTGAGAAATGTCTCTTCTTCAGACATCTAGACCCTATTCATGAATGCTGAAACATAGGGATCGATTAAATTCTGGCCAGTAAAACAGACGGTAGGGCAAAAATAGCTATTAATCCGTACACACACAGTGTTAACAGAGCTTTTCAATTGCACTGCCAACTGAAATCACAATAGTTGTTGGTCCACAGAAACGGACTTGTGACCAATTGTCCATCATGTGTTTTAAGTTCCCAAAACCCATACTAAATAGTGTGAGTAATGGGAACATCGAAGGAAAGAGCTAATGAATGGTGCTTGACACACTGTCAAGCACTGAGCGTGAGTTCAACACACAGTCACCCACCCAAACACTAACCTAACACTATCCCAAACAGTGAAGCACAACAATGCTTGCCCTACCATTAGCCTAACATCCACAACTGTATAACAGTTACCTCTTATCATGTGTCAATTTTCTGCTGTCAGCTTCCATCTTCCTTTTTCTTCCTCTTTCTCTTCATCTTCTGTCTTCTTCACATCTGTCTTCTTATCTCATCCTGGTATCAAATATGTACCTGAAAAGAAAAAAGTAAATATTCTCCAAAAGCTTAACTTGCAAATATGTGCAGTGGTTAACAATTTGACTGCCATAGGGGTATGCAACACATTGCATAGTAATGTGTTGCATACATGTGTGGCACTCAAAGTGTTTAAATTAATGTATTTGGTCCTAGTAGGAAATAAAAACTTTCCCCAAATAGAATAAAATGTTTCCCTTCATTTTACTTTATTTTTCTTGCTAAAGAGAAAAGTATAGGGAAATGCAAAATAGATCACATGTGGTACATTGCAATACACAAATAGTGTGCAGACTCCACTGCTGTCACCGGTGGAGGTGGTGGCAGGAAGTCAGGCTGACAACCCCTCCTTGGCACCTCTTAGTGGGGGAATGACAAATTCTGCTAGGAGCTGATTGTCTGGGAGCGTAAGCACACATCCCAGCCAATGGATGTCCAGAAGCCATTTTGAAAAGAGACTGGCCAAATAAAAGCCATTTAGACAGCCTGACTTCCTGCCTTCACCATCGGCGACAGCAGTGGAGCCTGCATACTATTTATGTATTGCAGTGCACCATATGCAATATATTTTGCATTACCCTATATTTTTCTCTTTGGCCAGAAAAATGATTTAAAGCGAAATGGATTTTGAAACATTTTATTCGATTTGGGAGAATGTTTTTTTTTTTCTGACTAGGACCAAATACATTAATTCAACCCTTTTAGTGGCAGAAAGCTACGCATGCTCTGCAGTCAAAGGGTTAACCACTGCACATATTTGCAAGTTATATTTTTTGGAGCATATTTCATGTTTACTTTGTGTTTCTTTTCAGGTACATATTTGCTCCAAGGAAGAAGGAAGAAGATAAAAAGAAGATAGATAGAAAGAAGATGGAATATAGAAGATTGAAGAAGAAGATGGACAGTAACTGGCCAAAGTGCTGAACAAGAGGTCATTAGAAAAGGTATATCATGCGAAAAGCATTGATCGGTGAAGGGCTGAGGTCCATACACCTAGCTGGTATGTTGTGATTGTCCTCTTCAAGTCTCTCTACCAATGTTCCATAACTCCACGATGTTGTTTAAATATCTATACATTTTTATGTGTTTTCACAATAAAGGATACATTGTTTTTAATTGATGTACGGATCATCTGTCTCAGTGATTCATTCGAATTATTTGCATTGCAGGATGCCGAAGACCCTGATTGAAATCAGGATTACCGGTAAGTTTCTTGTCAGGAGAGATTTTTAACTTATTTGGATTAACCCTTTGAGCACCAGTGGGGTATGTATACACCACTGGAACTTATAAGGTTAATTCTACTAACATTTTACACATTTTTTTCATACTTTGAATGTATTGATATTGGGCTTAGGGCCCCATATCAATACATCCACTGGCCACTTTTTTCCTCTTCAGTTGCTGCATCAACATGATTAACATGCGCTATGGGACTCTGTGCCTAAAAAACTGGGAGTGGGTTTTCACCAGTTAGAATGAGTCTCTTAACACATCTTAATGCCTAACGCATGTAATTGAAATGGAACATGGAACTAATTTTAAAAGGTTTTATTGGGTTCAAATGGGCACTAACTTTAGAACCCAACTTTAGGATCAATGTGCTTTCTTTTAACTGGTATTTGTTCATAGCATTGGTATTTGAATTGCTTAACATGCTTGAAAAGATGCCGGTGGGTGTTTTTTTTTTGCAACGAGGAGAGTTGAATTGAGCCCATAAGCTTTTGTTAATGATGCTTTTTTGTGTCTTACCAATTCAAGATGATCCCTGAAAGCAGACCCTTACCTTAGGCTGATCTAGGGACAGGAACCTCCTGACAGTCCATATCTTTTAAATAAAATGTCCAGTAATTGTCTGTTCATTTTTTCCATCTATTTATATTGTATTTGGTTTATATTCTTGTCTGAGGTCTCCAAATGTATTTTATTAAACCACAGCCCATTTCTTATTTTGAATATTGTCTGTATTTTTCCATCACTGCCTTGCATTATTATTTCTTCATCTGTATATAAAAACCACAGCCCATTTCTTACTTCCAATATTGTCTGTATTTTCCCTCACTGCCTTGCATTAATATTACTTCATCTGTATATAAAACCACAGCCCATTTCTTACTTCCAATATTATCTGTATTTTCCCTCACTGCCTTGCATTAATATTACTTCATCTGTATATAAAACCACAGCCCATTTCTTACTTCCAATATTGTCTGTATTTTTCCATCACTGCCTTGCATTAATATTCCTTCATCTGTATATGAAACCACAGCCCATTTCTTACTTCCAATATTGTCTGTATTTTTCCCTCACTGCCTTGCATTAATATAACTTCATCTGTATATAAAACCACAGCCCATTTCTTACTTCCAATATTGTCTGTATTTTTCCCTCACTGCCTTGCATTAATATACTTCATCCATATATTATTAGCAATTTTCCTACTACACCTTTTCCAGATGGAATATAACCAGGTAAGATTATTTTCCAGATATGTTTCATTGTACCATGACACAGTAATAGCCATCAAAACCAATTTATGCCTTGTCATTACAGAAATTAGTTCAGGGGGGGTTTATTCCTAAACTATGAGTGTTTGAACATACAGAATTGAAGGGAAAATTATTGCTTGAGAAAATGTTAAGCTTAATTAATGTGAAGGCAATATTTAGCCTTTGCTGTCATCATGCCTTTTGATGTGTGCAGTTGCAATCTTTTTAGATTTTATAAGCACTTACACAAAGCATTGTGGACATATTGCAAAGGGCAATTATAGCTCAAATTAGTTTGCTTGCAATTTGTTACTACCAGTTTGCTGAGTGATCATTAGGCTTACACAATTTCATACAGTAAGATAAAAGGCAAATTCCATTGACAAGACCTTAGGGTTCACACTTTTTCTTTGAAAATATGCTAAATCATATTAATTTCATGATTTTTTGGGAACTTGAGTTAACTTTTTGGACCACATATTTGAATTATCACTGGATTTATGGGGCTATTAATGTACCCTGTTGGCATTCTCTATCTATCTAACCCTGACATCTGTGCATTGTTTAACCCTTTGAGTGCCATAGAGGTATGCAACACATTGCTCTGCAATGTGTTGCATACCCTTCTGGCACTCAAGGGGTTAAACTATGCACAGATGTCAGGGTTATGTTTGGGCACATATCATTTAATATGTATTTTTTCACAGGCATGGAGAAACAGAGAGAAAGAAGAAGGTAGAAGACAAAGATTAGAAAAAAAAGAAAGAAGACAGATGACAGACAGTGGATGACAGTTAAGTGTAAGGCAGATGAGCTAATGATCGGTGCTCGACATGTTCCCATTATTGACACTATTTAGTGGAATTTTGGGAACTTAACGCACAAAACTGACGTTTGTCAACAAGTCCTTTTCTCTGGCCTAATGTTGTCATGCTTCCAGCTGGTAAGGCAATTGAATACCAACTCTGACATTTTATTCTGTTGGTCGGTAGACAATTTAGCTCTAACAGGTAGTTTACCACACACAATTGAAACGAGGCCTAAAAAGGCATAGAGGGGTAATTTTATGGATGTAATTAAAACTCTAAAACTATGAAACTGATTGAAAAACAAAAAGTACAAGGTATAGGCCGTTTGAATACATACATTTAATTAGATGAAGATCTGTGTAAACGTTAAGCTACCCTGATTATACTTGAATACATTTGTAGAAAGGTTCTGCCAGTGTTATTGTGGTTGGAGACAGGTACAGTTATCACTCAGTTCACTGCCTTTTCTTTCATGAAACCACCACCAAACACATGAGAGTAGAACAGGGGTGCAATGCAGAGAGCAAAAGATGAGAAATTCTGTAGCAAAGTAACTGAAAAAAAGGGTAAGAGGAATAAAAATCCCTATTGACGTAAATTAAGCTTTTAATCCTTTGAATGCTAGAGTTCTTCAATGCATTGGATACTTCTTTGGCATTCAAGGACTTAATAGCCCACATTTAGAACAATGGACATTTTATTCCCCCCATGGGAGAGTTGGTTTGTTCCAGGACTGCTAATTATTTGCTTCAGCATAAGGCTTTTTTGGCCAAGAATGCATTTCTTTTTTTTTTTTATTCTTCATGGTTATTTTGTACTTCAAAGTCCCTGAGCGTTCTTGCACTTTGTTATCTCTCCATTAATACAAAAGCCTATCATATCAGGGGTTAAAAGAATCCCATTTCTTGGAGAGATTGAAATTTTGTAAAAGATGCCAACTGACCAGGTGCTATTCAGGCCTGGCCAGCATGAGTCTTTATTGGGCTTTTAATCAAAAGCCTGGTGTGTGTGTTCAATCATAGACACACACACACACATTACACAGAAAAACAATCATGTTTAATCCCTTGGATGCTTTACAATGCACACTTTGTATATATGATTACTGAGCTAGCGTTGTGGGACTGCATAATAGGGCAATTAGGATCACACACTGTAATTTCCCAGGTTATAACACAAGCAATGTGCCTGCACATATGAGAAGGTAACCAGTATAAGAGAACTATGGGGTTCCATCCCCAGTATCACTTCATAGGATAGACATATCACTCCTTACCCCAGTGGTGGCTTAATTGAGAAGATGAGTTGCATATAGGGTAGTATATCCCTTGTGTCTTTCTCCCACACACTCATACACTCTGATATAAGTTTTCTTGATAGAGCCCCCCCTCCCACTACATGAGAGCTGTAGTTCATAAAACAAGGTAAAATAAGTAAGGATATCTTGTCTATATTGCAGTACTTTGGAGTGGTTGCAAGCTTAGCATACAATGGCCATAATATGTGACTTCATCCTTGGTTATAATGCAGTGATTAGATGGATGTAATATACAACAAAGTGAAGAGACAATTTTGAGTCAAATGGATGTGTACTAACAGGTAATAATTTTTTGCTTTTAGCTATTTTGATCCATATTTATAAAAGCAAACTGGAGCTGTCCTGGAGTAAACCAACTACTCTATGAGGGACAAATAAAAAATACCTGTTAAAGTAAATTGGGCTTTTAATCCCTTGAATACTAGAGAGGACTCCAATTCATTGAATTCAAGAGGTTAAAATGTTCTATACAAGTTCATGGGAATTGTGGATGGTATATTTGTCCCCTGTGGGACAGTTGGTTTATTCCAGAATGACTCTAGCTATATGCAGGAGCAAAAAGCTTCTTTTTTTTCCATGAAAACCTCTGTTATATGACATTTCAGTACTGCCACTGCTGTCAGTTGTTTTTTATTTTTAAATGTTATAATCATTCAAAATGTAAGGAAAACACATTGAACACATTTGAACACATTCTATGGAGCATCACTCCCATAGAATTCAATAGAATAACTGCCTGAACTGCACCAAGGGTCAATGCTATGGTGATGTGTGTCTAACGATGTATGGTGAGCACATTGCCTTGGCGACAGAGACACACATTGCAATATGTATTAAGTTTTAGGGATGCAAGGGGAGGGGAAGAGACTGTAATAATTTGCAGAGAGAATGCAGAGAGACTTAAAAGCAACACATTGCAGAGCTTCAATGATTTATCAAATATCTGAATTAACTGTGCACGTCTAATAATGTGTCATGAGATTCCTTGTGAATCAAAATCATTCATGTCTTCTTAACTAGGCGGACCAGTTTTTTTACCCCTAGAGGACCAGGGCTGTTTAGTTTGGAGAGCCGCAAGTGTGAGCAATCAAACATACTGGCTCACCATGGGAGAGGCGAAAACTGACTGCTCCAGTCATGGAGCAGTCAGTTTTAGACTCCCAGTGTGATCACAGTGCACCTGTAAGTGCGATTTGAAAAAAAAATTAATTATGTGCCAGGACCATCACCATTATTCAAAGGACCGACACATCCACAATCCTAAAGGGGTTAAATTTAAAACAAAAGTAAAAACACAATCTATGTTTATTTCACATTCTGGACAATGCTGCCTGATCATGGCCTGCTATTACTAATGACTCTTGATTTTGGCTGCAACATATACACAGGTTAACTAGGGTATTTCTTGTATGCAGTGCAGTTTATATAGCTTGTACTCCTAGCAGTTACACACACGGAACAGTATATATACAGTGTAAACCTAGCAATCCCACATTCTCAGTGTTGTATATACATAGTGTACCCATAATACAGTATATGTATTATTCCCAAAGCACTCTCACACACACTAGCAATCTGACATGTACAGAGTGGTGTGTGTGTATGTGTATATATATAGCAGTCTGACATAAAAAGACTGGGGAGTGTGTGTATGAGTTTATAGCAAAGGGGGGGAGGTCCTACAGCTACTGTTAAAAACTCCCATCATTCTCTGTAGTCTAGAAACAGTTTAGAGGCCTCACGATACTCACGCCTGATATAATCTGCCCTCCAGGTCCTGTAACTAGCAGAAGTGATATCCAGCACCCTCAAGTCACAGGCTCAAGAGCAGCAGTTGATGACTGTGGTGCCGTTGTCCCAAACCACCGCAATACATCCTCGAAGTTATGAATATTGCCCATAAAACCCTTTCCTCCATCCTGCTTGGCCTACTTCCAGTCTAGGTCCCCACACTATCCACCCTTACTTGCGAGAACCGCTCATTCCCTGAACTGAAGGTTCATGAACGTGTCCTCATTTTTCTTCTGGGATCACAAAGTCATATGAGAAGACAAGGGGGAGCTTAGAAGCCAAGAACACTAACTTCTCCTGAGAGGGAGATACGGGCATGATAGTGCAATATATTCTCAGATAAATGCAAAGATACCCTGCACAAGTCCAGCGGTGCTGCTTGTAGAAGTCACATCCTCTCACATTGCTCAGCAGTGCAAAGCTGGTCATGAGCAGTGTATCACTGTGTGTCTTGTGACACGAGTGAATGTATCTTCAACAAATAGGTGACACTGTATATGTGTTGCTGCCAAAGTTCATAACTGCTGTTATTAATAATGGCAGGCCATGATCACATAGCACTGTCCAGAACATAAAATACATTTTGCTTGTACTTTAACTTTTGTTTTTAATTTCAGCAGACAGTGCATATATTTTACATAAAAAAAGTGAAAAACCACCACTTCTACTTTGACAGGACTGTAGGTGCGATAGAGTGAAAAAAGACAGTCAGTAATTGTACTCTATACAAAATGTTGCCAAATAAATATGTCTTTACAGGGTGTATAGGAAAAAAGGGATTTAACGATCTCTAAAGAAAGGGTTCCAAAAAAGGGACCACAAATCGTCATTCAAATACTTCACTAATTTGTTGACAGTGCAATTGTCTACCAAGTGTAGTATATGTAAAATTGCTGTGTTTATTACAGATAATAATGATATAAATACAAAACAAAATTAAATAAAATATACAAGAGGGAAAAGAAGAAAATCTGTAATTATTCTACGTGACACATCCAAGATAAAAATTGGCTAAATCTACAGAAAAAAGAAAGCATGTATCCTCAGAGAAAAAGAGAGGGGCTAAATATCATCAAAGTGGGGTATATAACTAGGTGAGCACAATGGTGTGAATGATATTCAGTATCAAAGTAGTGATACACGGTGTGCAAATTAGGCAATAGCCTATTACAATCAGAACCCTCCAATCAGCATGTTTTAACCCTTTAACAACCCTTGACGGTCATAGTACGTCATGGGTAGATCTCAGTTAATGACCCATGACGTACTATGACCGTCATGGAATTCCGGGCTCCCTCCCCATGGCTGCACACCGTTCGGGGAGTCTGGAATCCGAATTAAAAAAAAAAAAGCTCCTTTACTGACCGCAACATGCCCGCGCGGCTGGTCGTTAAGGGGTTAAACCAATAAAGTTCACTGATTATCTATAGTGAAGTTTAGCTGTATGGTTACTTTCATTCCTGGTGTATTTCTCACCTTGCTGTATATCAGCATCCACAGGTCACCCGTTTTGCTGTCCAGGTCACTGTGCTGTTCCTCAAATCTGTCCCCATTCTCTGTCAATGCTCCACACTCTGTTTTTCTCTCAGTAACCCTCTCACTTGTGAGCCGGCATCCTGGGCCTCACACCTGGATCTCTGTTTTGTATTTATATAATTATCATCTAAAATAAACACTGACATTTTTACCAATACTACATTTAGTGGAGCATTGGGCTGCCCACCTCTTTTTTGTCATGTTTTTCAATCACAATGAAACTCATGACACTTGATATTATTAGAAGTGCACAAGTTAATTCAGTTATTTTCTAAGATCAATGAGGAACTCATAAGTTAACCCTTTGAGTGGCAGAGGGGGTAAATAATTAATTGCGATCCCACTGTCCCTGTGACTGAGACAGGGGAAAAAACTGGGGTGTCAGACAGTGTATGCATGGTTCTGTGACAACCAGTGGGACAAGGCTGGGGAAGAATACAGTGTATGAGTTGTTCTATTACTACCAGTCGAACAAGGCTGAGGGTAGAGTGTAGAAAGCTTGAAATTGAACAGCTGCTACTTATTTACAAATATAAAACACTCGCAGTTAAAGTTCGTACTCATCATGCCCCTTTAGGACCGGAGGACCCGTGCAGCTCTCCACAATTGCAGCCGCAATTCCACAAACAGAAGGACAACAGGAGAAAAGCGCACACAGATCCACCGAAGAGTTTTCAGCTAATTCCAATAAATTTAAAAGTCCAACACTTTATTAATAGCTCATAAAAACATCCATGAATGAATACAAAGAAAGCTGCGCAGGACTAACGCGTTTCATGATGACTTGAGCACCAATAGTCTATGCAAACATCCAACATTTATACATGTAATAGTCATGTTTATAAACACAATAACCAATCATAAACGCCCTACCTGCCGTGCAATCCCACCTCAGTACCTGAGCATCTGTTAGGCAAATCCATATTCCATATAGACGTCATCAAAAGGATCAGTGATCATGTAGTAGATGCGATGAACTGCTAACCCATGTTGGTAAACCTGGCCCAAGATTAATAATATGACAAAGTGACAGTCTCAAAATCATCAAATAGCAATGCCATAACATTTGCAAACAATAAAGTCAAAGGAGTTATAACCTTACTGTTAGCGTTGATAACAGCTGCAGAACCTCCGTGGGCTGTGCTGTAGATGCTTTCATGTTGCTATAGCCATCCTCTCCTAGTGGTGAAAAAGGGAAATCCCCAATTTGTAGTCAATCACACATTTAGCAAAGCGTATCCTCATGTAATCCCTTGGTTCTTTCACCACCCACAGCGCGGTAAGGCTAAAACAAAAAGAGGACAAGCGCACACCTTCTGAAAGTTAAGGTATAAAGTAAAATGGTGATAAAAATATACAGTTGTTCTACTTACAAAATAATTTTCTTGTAAATGAAGTATATAAAGTATTGCATTGATAGTAGAGACACAAGCTTCTGTCAAATTGCAACTTAGGCTCTATGCCCTGACAAATGTATCAATAATCCGATATTCCAGCGTTTACGCCAGGGGAAGTCCTTAATAGGAGAGAATTAAAGATTTAAGAGCAAATCTGTAAAGTGCAGACTGTACTCTAACAGCCCCTTACTGAATGCACTCACCGAAACTTCTCTGTATATTGTGCCAGTATTTGAAGCCTGACCCCACCTGAAGTAGATGCTTAATAATTAAACAATATTTTACATCCTGTATAATCAAGTGTATTATTGCACCACAGATCTGATTAAATAATAAACAAAAAAGAAAAAGAATGTATGTGTTAAGCCTTCAATCTGGGGTGAATTGAGTAACACACCGGTTAGTCCCCTTTAGAGGAGGATAACACAAACAAACACACTGGTATCTCATGTGAAGGGCGGACTTTGTCCAATTTGAATTTTAAAGAGGAGGGGGTTAAAATGTTGAAAGTGAACAATATTTGTTGAATTAAAATGGTGAAGGAAAGCACTATAACTTGAAATTTCAAAGGGAGGTTAATATGTCAAAGGGGGAAACATCTAACGCTAAACTTGATCTTTTTCTCAGCAAACGTACATCTATTTCCTTGGACTTTGACATTTTGCACTTTTTTTTAGTTGAATAAAAGCAGACCGCCAATTTTGTTAGTACGTAGACTTGTGCTGTCTATGCCAGTTTTGTTTTACTATGGTTCTACAATAGAATACCGGCGTAATATGTTTGCAAAACACACGTTTTTAATGTAACTCCGGTTTTAGCGCGGGTAATAGAATCAAGCTGTGTATGTGTAGTCCTATAGCTACCAGTTATTGCCATATAATTTGACAAAAACATTAGAAAAACATGTAAACATTGGGTATTTCTAAAATCAAGACAAATATAATCTATTTAGCAGGGAATTTTTAGCGTTTGTCTATGGGTAAAAGATTTTTTGTGCAAAACTAAAAAGTACATTTGTTTCATCATATTTTATAAATATTTTACAGGAAATCTGATGAAAATAATGGTATCTTTAGAAAGCCCATCTTATGTCAAGAAAAGCAGTATATAATATATAAGATATAATTATTTTCATCAAATTTCCTGTAAAATATTTCACCCACCCCTGCCAAGGAACTTTCTGACATTATTTTAAGGAGTATTGGCACAATTACATGCCCCAAGCTAGCAACAAGGGACTTTAAACATGAGATAATGGGCTTTCATCATCTAAAGAAAAGGAACTGTCAGTTGCCTTGTTGTGGTGTTTAAGCATCTTCCATTGATCTGATAGGGGCAACATCAAATGATGTGCCAAGAAGAACCAAGAAATCTTGGAGCAAACCATTTGCATTATGGGAGACAAAATCCACCCCCTACAATAAATTAGATGGGGATTTTAAACACCTGAATGTTAGAAAGGTCTGTAACACATTTAAATCTGTAGCCCCTCCAACAGTTCAAGACTACAGATCTCATGATCCCAAGCCAGACTGACCATATCTGTTCGTGGCATATAGCTTCCCTTTTGTATTGATTCAGAATTTCACATGGTCATGTGGCTACATCTTCAATACACTCCAAGTTGAAAGACAGGGATCCATAATCCCTATTTGCCTGCAATTTGGCTAAATCAGCAAGGGGGCAAATGACAGTTGGGGGAGCCAGGACCCTCATGCCTTAAGTTATACAATTAATTTACACAGGGGTGGTGGATAGTTTTAGCTCAAATTAGAATAAAATGAGAATAAAAAATAAATAACTCAAATTATTTTACTAAATAAAAGTGTCTAACGTATCAGTCAGGTATAGGCAACCCTGGTCCTCAAGAGCTACCAACAGTTTGTGTTTTCAGGATATCCCAGTTGGAGCACAATTGGACTACTTAGTGGCTCAATCACTTTATTTAGTATACCTATCCTAATTCAGAGATATCCTGAAAACTGAAATGTTGGCAGCTCTTCAGGACTAGGACTGGCTACACTTGATATAGATGATTCTGAAAGGTCTTTCAAAATCACCTATTTTGATAAATTGAGAGTTAAAACAGAGAAAGGTGGCATTTCAGTGATATGGATGCTGGGGAGTGGTCTGTACAAGAAGAGGAGACTAAGGGCTCAATTTAATAGGCCCCTTTAAAAAAAGAATGTACCATGGTAGTTTTGAGTCAGTCAGTTGCAATTACTTGTGCTGTGACACACTACCAAAGGAAAAAAAAACATGTTGGATGCAAAATTTGTGCCCATTGGAAGCAATGAAAAATATTTTGAAACGGATGATCGTCTGGGAGGTGCATAACCCCACATCCAAGCCAATGGAAATGTGGGAAGCATTTTGAACAGAGAATGGCCATATAAAAGTCAGTCTCTATTCAAATCTCCCTCAGTGTGCCTAGAAGTATATAGGGTGGGGGGATTTTTTGTCTTCTTTTTTACCGGGGTCTATTAAATCAAGCCCTAGATATGATTGGAAAAAAGAAGAAAGAGGCTAACCTGAGTGAAAAATTGAAATTGTTATTATTTGTTATTTCAATTGTTATTAGTTGTTTATTTGTGGCAAAACAGCAAAATAAATAATAATTTGCTAAAAACTGACTTTAGAAATTATTGTATTATCATTGATACAATGTAACCCTTTAAGGAGCAGAGAGATGAGCATCCCTCTGGTCTTTAAAGGGTTATTGATCCTTGAAGTACATCAGTTCTAGTGCCACTTGAGCAATGAATCAAGTCTCAGTGTCGCATTTTCATGTTCTTTATTGCTAATCGATTCATTATAATTTTAAAATCATTCAGTGTGAGAAAAACTAGGTTAAACAATCCTTGGATTGTTCCTTATTATTACAGACATGCCCTAATTAGCTGCTAATAGATATATGCCTTTGATTAGTAGAGTGCCGTTCTTGGTGTTAAAAGGAATTGATCATAAAATGTAACATAGCTCATTTACACTGGAATAAACAGAACCATATGGACACAGCAACTGGAGTATTTCAATAGCAAGCCAACTGTTCCATAAGAGAGAAAAAAACTCTGTTGATTTAAGTGGCACTTTTAACCCCTTGAAGACTATGGTTCATATAAACTTTTGAAACCTGTTGAGGCTGATGAGTTAAGAAGATCTAGAGCACTTCAAGTGTAAACCAACTGTGACATAGAAGATAAATACAAAATCCCAAATTGTTCATTGATTTGTATGTCATTTTTACCCCCTTGAATACTGGAGAGTTTTCCAGTGCTTTCCTTCGCAGTGTGTTGGAGACCTTTCTAACAGTCACTACATTTAAAGCAGAACTTTCATTTAGTATAAAGTCTCCCTCCAATAATTAAACATATGGCGATTAGCTTCATAATACGTCTATTACCTCTCAAAAGTACCTGATTCTAATGCTATCCTTAATCTTCGGAGACTGATGGCCAGGTTAGTGCCGTATGCACGCCTGCACCATCAGTCCCTTCCGGTTACCTTGTGGCACAGTGCAATGCTTCTTAGAGGAGACTGGGACTGACAGTGCAGGAATGCAGACAAGATGTCTGCACTGATGTCTGGCTTCCAGTCTCCGAAGATTAAGGATTACGTTAGAATCTGGCACTTCTGAGAGGTAATAGACATATTATGAAGCTAGTCACCATATATTTAATTATTGGAGGGCGACTTTATACTATGTGAAAGTTCCGCTTTAAATTCATAGTCATTTTTGACATTTCCATTTGTGCCCTGTAGTATTGTTGGTTTGTTCCTGAATTGGAGACACCTCTAGTATCCAGTGGGTTAAAAGCCCCCTTTAAATCAATGTTTATTTGGATAATTTGTATTTGTTCCTTATAGTGCATCTTTTTTGCTACTGAATTGCTCCTCTTTTCTTTGTGCAAATGGGCCACAGAGTGTACACTTCTTGTGTAATATAGCATTTAGTACATGCTTACAACCATATTCCTTCTGAGTTACCAGGTATTTATGTTCATGACAAAGCTTGTTGCATGTCCATGCAGTGTAATATAGGATAACATGCTGTCTCATGGCTCACTTACTAGAGTATGCTCAAGGGCAGTGGGTTAAATGTACAAATTCACCAGAGCAGATAAGGACAGATTTACATCCCAGGTGCCCCTAAGCAAGGAACTCAAGGCTCTCTTAGTACCGCCCATAGCCACACACCCCACTCCTTACGTGAACCCACCTCCTGTCCCATCCACTGTTTAAAGTCACAAAAATTACCTTTGACCTTTAACGAGCAAGAATGAAAAAAATGTTTAACCTCTTGGTTGCTAATGAGATCTCCAACTCTTTGCTCAGCAATGAAATAGAACATCCAAGAGGCTATATAATAGCCTGTAATGGGGCATAAGACTAGTTCAGAGATATTGAGATTGCTCTGTCCACACCCACAGCTGAGGTTCTGCTAAAAATCTTGAGCTCTAGACAGTTGTCTACTCTGCCTGTTAGGAAATCTGGACCTGAGTGCAGCTCCACTGACATGAGCCTCTAACACCAGTGGCTGCACATCAAGGTATGCAATGCAGCTCATAAATGTGGCAGTGCATAACAGGGCAATTTCAACCATTTTTGGGACTTTAATTCCAACAATCCCTATATGCCAGCCCAATAGCACAAACAAAGGGAAATTGCACGCACCCACCCTTTTTCCTCCAGCCCTTGTTTATTGTATGGCTGAAAACAAGACATAGAGGAAAGGAACACCACAAAACACTCACAGACTGACCCCTTCACTTGACACAAGCAGTGTTATGGGGAGGAATTCTGGTGCATGTAGAACAGTAAATTAATGGTAAGTTTTGTGGAAATACCATTGTACTTTCACTCCAGTATGTTAGAATTAGTCTGATTTATTAAGAAGGGGAACAAACAAACTGCATCATAGGAAGCAAATAAATGTTCGCAAATTATCATTATTACAGGACAATTATCATGTTTTATTAAGCCTCCTCCTATGGGAGCAGACTTAGTAAAAAGTCTCAGGATGCACTGTGCAGCAACAAAAAGGCTATCATACCCAGAGGTATGTGTCTCACAGCCGTAAAGTTCAAGGGATGTGCTTGGAACCCCTCTAGCTCTAGAGTTGCAGGCCTTGGAAGCCCTTCATTGGATACTGTTTGGTTTACATGCACATTCAAATGACAATGAACTGTGAGACTGCATTCTACATTTTTTAATAGATGGCTTGCTTAGGTAAAATTGTTTGTTCAGTGGCAACTATTTAGTTGAACTCTTTAAGTGCCAAAGCACTGGTCTGGTCTGTATTTGTCTCAAGCCTCCTCACGTGCGACATTGAGCTTGATGTAGCAATCAGAACTGGAATAGTTATGGGGCAAACCAATAGCTCCATAGGGAGACAAATACAAATCTGAATTGATGTAAATTGGACTTGAACACACTGAATCTCTTTGCATTGTGGCCCCCTTTTAAATCAATGGTCATTTTTATTTGATCTGCATGGTAAAGTTGATTTTTCTAGAACTGTTCCAGTTTTCTTAGTTCAACAGTCTTAACAGATTTGAACTACTTATATGAGCCATAGGAAAACATTATACAAGATAGTGCCAATGAAAAAATAACATGTTGCATGGTCAAACATCTAATTTAGTCTTTACGCTATAAAATAAGTAACTTATACCTTTAACTATACTAATCCCTTAATAGAATACTCTACATAAGATGTTACATATTGATTTATATGTTATTTTGAACATATATAATGCAAGGATTAATAGACATTGAGTAACATACACATATAATGCATTATACAGTATTCCCAAGATCAGTGTAAGCTAAATTGTAAGCCTGTGTGTTTGTATTTTAAGCATCAGAGCCTCCTGACCTTGGGTATGTCATGTTATCTCCAAGACAACACGAACCTAATCAGAAACTCTAGGGGGAGAGATTTAAAGGCAAGGGACACAGCACAGAGCACAACAGAAGCATGGATATCACAAAGGCAAGAACATGTTGGAGCAAGAGGTCATGCCCTGTATTTGGAGAATGGGGAAGCTCATGGAATTTATTTGAAGAAAAATAAAAATGTTTCCATGGAAAACAATAATAAATTCATGGAATAGCTTGTAAGTGATGGCTGTAAAGACTCAGGGTAAAAAAGATCATAAATTGCTCAAGAATAAAATGGGTAATAAGATCAAAAAGCCATAACTGCTTAATAACAAGCAGAGAGCATAGAGTCATATTTAATGAGGTGCAATTCTGGGGCTAACCAACTGCACCATAGGGGAGAAATGTTCCAATAATTTAACTCAATGCTAGGGAGAATTCCAACACACAGTATTGCAATACTTTGAGGACCTCTCTAGCATACAAGAGGTTAAAAACTTAATTTAAATCAATCATAATTCTGGAACATTCGTTTGTCTCCTTTCATGGTTTTGGTTTGCTCCAGAATTGTATCTTTGTAGCTTATTGAATATGGCCCTATTTTGGAAGATAATGAGGAACAATTCTGGAGTATTCCAACCGTATCGTAGAGGAAAATGACAGTTTCCATTGAGTTAAATAGGGCTTTAACCTTTGAATGCCAGACAGGCATCCATTGCATTGTGAGGAAACCAACTGCATCATGGGGATTAGATGGCTAATATAAGCAGATATTTATTTCCATATTAGCACACAAATATGAGCATAGTGAGGCATGGGGAAAATCCTGTTACAATGTCCACTTAACCTTTTTCTTGCCGATCCTGGCACTTCATCAGAGTAGCTACTCTTAATTGTTGGGATGTTGGGATCGCACAAAACTTGTCAGTGGACACTGTAAGAGGGTTTTCCCCCATGCTATGCTATGCTCATATTTGTGTAATAATGTCATTATGGCCATCTTGTCATATATTCCTCTCTCTTTACTTCATCTAATGGAGCCTTACCAGAGATTAGTACACTCAGTATATTTCTAACTGGGTATCTGTGTTAGTGTTACTGTAGACTCAAATAGCATCTCGGTATTGGTGCTACTATAGTACATGTATTGGAGATATTCAGCCAGGAGTGTGCTGAGAACCTTTCTAGCTCTCGTTCTTATTTGGTCTTTTTTCTTACAACACATGAAAATTCCCTGTGATTTAAATGGGACTTTTAATACCTTGATTGTTAGAGAGGTCTCAAACACATTAATGGGATTTGTGGAATTTTCTTTGCCCCCCTGAGTACAGTTATTTTGCTCCCGAAGTACTCCCCTTTGGCTTGATGACTTATGGCCTAAAGAAGAAATGGCATCACGCTTCCCAAATCATAACAGGGTGGACTGGTAAGTCATAATGTTGTCATACTGCAATTTGTTTCACTCCTTTTCTAAACACAACTTGATGTGATGGCTGACACTGTGCAATTCTGTGGCTATGTAATCACAGCAATAATATTTCAATATTTCCGAGTTTAAAAGGGTATCCTTTTAAAAGGTTGCATTTAAAACATTGTGCGGCTGCACACTGCATTCAACATGTCGCCGTGATGAAAAGGGTGACATGAGAATCTCGCCCTGCTTATAAGAGAGAGATTCGCATGTTTATCATGGCAACATGTTGAATGCGCCGTGCAGCCGCGCAGAGTTTTAAAATGTGACTTTTTAAAAGTGACCCGCTAAAAGAGTACTGACAGCTCGTGATTTTGGAATAATTCTAATACTGACAAGAAACATAACACTAAATAAAAGTAAATAGTCTTATGTAAATTGTCGGTCTTCTTTGACTATATTTGGATATATTTTCCTTTAACTTTGTAATTGTTCCTCCAAACAATTATGGAGCAATTCTAGATCAAACCAGAGGAGACAGATAAAGAACATCCCTCATATTACCATTGATTTAAATTGAGCTTTTAAACCTCCTGAATTGTAGAGGAGTGTGTTAGTGTGTTGGAGACTTTTTAGCATACAAGGGGTTAAAATCCCCTTTTTTATTAATGTGAAGTTTAATTCATCCCCTATTACACAATTGGTGTGTCCCAGAATTGCTTTGATTTACTTTTATACAAATTGGCCATTATTTTAAAGTTTTGTATGAATGATGTGTTTTTTTTCTTTCAAACCTACTTTATTTTTTTACTAGGATAACATGTACGAGGAGTATTGGAGATATTGTTAACACATATATATATGCAACACATTTTTTAGCATTTGCTTGTATTTAACATTTTGAGAGGCAGAAAGGTTTCCAATGCATTGCAATGCAATGCTTTGGATACCTTTCTGGCATTCAAAGGGTTTTAAAGGGGAATTATACCTATTATGTGTCAGGTAAATCTATTTTTTGTACATTTGAATGCTATTTTAATGTATGTAGTGGCAATCCAATCACTGAGCCTGCAGAATATAGCTTGGATTTTTTTTTGTTTTATCTTAATCAGAGAGTGGATGCCTATTGTCTAAGAACTGTGTGAACCCAGTCCAAAAGTTCTGGTTGTGGACTTCACTGGTTTGAGCCTGCTTCTGGTAACTCCCCTGTGGCCTATTCCTGGCTGTGTGATCATTCTCTGTGATAAGCTGGGCATTTCAAACTCTTCCAGCACTCAAGCCTCCCTGTTTGTTTACTTAACTATTCTAATATAATAATGTATATTTAGTCATGTTTTGTAAAGTATGAATAAGAGGCATTACCCTGTCTGGAGTAGCTGCCGGTTGTTCCAGGGCATGCGTGCTGAGGGACCTCCTCCTGCCTTCGCCAAGCATCTTCCTGAGGATTCTACTCACTGAAAGCTTAGAATACTGAATGCCCTTCCATCACACTAGGATGTTAGAGTGATGATGACATCTTCCTAGGCAATGGTCCCATGCCCCATGCTCTTTTAAATATTGAATGCAATGGAGTTGCTTTATCTTTATGATTTCTTCCAGAGTCAAGGAACCCAAGTGAAGTATCTACTCAAGCACAGGGGTTATTCAGTCACACTTTCCACCAGCAGCACACAGCAAACATTATCTAACATATTGCTATTTTCATTCCAAGTACACTATGACATAAAAATGATACATTATGTATAAACTTATGTGGGTTTTAAAAATAATTTCTAGGGTGGCATCTGTGTACAAACTGAAGATTAAGTTATCTAATTCTAAGCACTCAGTGTATTAATTTTTAAATATGGTTTTTAATAATCTTCCTATTCATTGGATGCTAGAGTGCTCTCCAGTGCATTGCTTTACAATTCATAGAAAACCTCTGTGGCATATAGAGGGATAAACTGCTGTATCAAAGTCTTATGAGTGCTTCACAGATTATTATTTTATTTTTATATCCTTTAATTGAATGCTGGACTATTAACATTAGAAGAATACATACATATATGTATTAAGGTATGGAACATGATCTTATAGTCTAAAACATATTCTCTTCCTCCGGAGGTTTCAGAATCTTTAAAAAAATGGTTTTCAATATGAGTCCACTGAACATACCAACACTGTTTGATCCCAGATCAGGGAATGGAGTGGGTAATGGTTTTGTACATTAAAGTCTGAGCCACAATAAACTGCAAGAAAAAATAAAAACAGCCCTCAATCCTTTTCCCACATCCCCAGTTCAATTAGGAATGTGATGACTGACACTTATTTTTTTTTTTTTTTTTCCCTTTATTTTGATATACAGATCAATACAAAACATATACCAAACGTACAACATCATATCCCTCCTCAATACTATCACATAAAATGACCTACCTACCCCTTTCATTCCTCCACACATTCACATTCATACCGGACTCTTGTTCATAATACTCTGTTCTTTCCCCCTATCAATCCAACAAGACCAATTCTCCAGATACACTTCCAATTTCTCCCCATTGTTCAAATAATACCCTTTTTCCATAGATGCTTGAAAATCCAGTTGCTTTCCTACTTCGCCCATACTTGGTACCTCTAGTTTCTTCCACTTTCTAACTAGCCATAACTTACTTGCCATTAACACATGAACCAATAAGCACCTATATTCACGTTTCATTTGCTTCAGACCCACATGAAACTATACCAGTTTACAATCTAACCTTATTTCTTCCCCTGTCAATGTCTTCATCATCTCACTTATCTGCTGCCAGAAAGTCTTAATATATTCACACTCCCACCAAATATGAGCGTATGTCCCTGACCCAACCCTACATCTCCAACACTTTGGATCTGCCTCTGGATATATCCTCGTTAACCTGGATGGAGTTAAATACCACCTATACAAGAGCTTGTAAAATACCTCCAATAAATTTAACCCATGAATCATCCTTTTAGTTGTTTTTATCGCAGTTAGCCATTCAGATTCTTCAACTCTTATATCTAACTCCAGTTCCCACTTAGCAATACATTTCTGAGTTTTTAGTGGAATACTTCCAAAAATCAATTTTGACGCCTTTTTCCCAACCCCCACCCTCCATTGGCCTTCAAAAAAACTCATCTAAGGACTGATTTTTTTCTCCCTGGTATTTTACCATAATTTCTTTTTCAATAAAATGTTTCACTCTTATATAGTTAAATATCTCTCCTCCACCCAGGTCAAACTTTTCCATCAAATATTTAAAGGGTACCACCTCACCCTTATTCCACAACTGACGGACCGTGAGTATTTCTTTTTCTTTCCATCGCTTCAAATTCAACTCTGGTATACTCTTCTCTACCATCTCCAGAGGCATATATCCCTCCACCCAATAGGTGGAAAAATATTTCCTCCTTAACTTCTTCCACATATATTTCAAATCCCTTGTGATAGGATTTATTTCCCCTTCCTTCCCCCGACCACCCTTCCATAAGTACCAAACATTCTCACAGTTTTCATCTCCCTGCTCCATTATGTGCCATGAATCTAAATTCGCCATGGGCTGAGTCCAACTCACCAAATGGGACAACATAGCCGCTTCATATATTTTCTCCAGGTTTGGAAGGCCAATTCCCCCTTGTCTATGTGGCCTCGAAAGGACCGCAAATGCCACCCTTGGTTGTTTTCCCCCCCAGACAAATTTATTAAAATACTTCTGGAATTCCCTAATCATCTTACTCTTAACTATCAATGGAATAGATCTAAACAAAAAATACAACCTTGGCATAATATATGAATTTATTACATTGGCTCTCCCCAACCAGGATAAATACATATCCTTCCACTCCGAAAATTTATTTCTAAAATCTTTCAGCATTGGATTATAATTAATTTCTATTATTTTCTCAGCATCAAAAGTAATCCTTATCCCCAAGTATCTAATACACTCAGATTCCCAAGAAAAATCATATCTCTCCTTTAATCCTTGCTCCACCTCCCTTGATAAATTACAGACCATGGCCTGGCACTTTTCTACATTAATCTTATAAAATGAAACCTGTGAGAATGTTTCGATCTCCAGAAACAGAGCAGAAAGAGATGACATCGGGTTCCTTAGTGTCAAAATTATATCATCAGCAAATAAGGACATTTTAAATTCCTTATCCCCCACCTTGAAACCCTCAATTTCCACATTATCTCTTATAGCACACGCCAGAGGTTCCAACGATAATACATACAAAATTGGAGCCAAAGGACACCCCTGGCGTGTGCCATTATTTATATCAAATGATGGAGAACATATCCCAGATCCCACTATCCTCGCAGTTTGATTTTTATATAAAGCCATTATCGCATCCAAAAAAGGACCCACAAATCCAAATGCCCTCAACACTTCTTTCAGGTAAGTCCAGCTGACCCTGTCAAATGCTTTCTCAGCATCTAACGACAGGGCCAGCATGGACCCACCCATCCTCTTTGTAACAAACATCACATTTAGAGTCTTCCTTATGTTATCCGTCGCTGTTCTGGTGTGCACAAACCCCGTCTGATCTACATGGATTAAATTATTTATAACCCCTTCTAATCTCTTTGCCAAAATAGTAGAATATATCTTAATATCTGTGTTTATCAGGGATATGGGTCTATAATTTTTTATCTGCACCTTATCTTTCCCCTCTTTTAAAATCGGAGAAATATTTGCTGCCAATAATTCCTTTAACATTCCCTTTGACTTTTTAGCATCCTCATACAGCCTCAACAAATAGGGGGAAATTTCACCACAATAAACCTTATAAAAAAAATTTGAAAATCCATCTGGACCTGGAGCTTTATTTCTTTTCAATTTTAAGATTGTATTATTTATCTCTTCTAACCTAAAAGGCGCGTTAAGTTCCTCCATCTCCTCCTCACCAACTTTAGGAAACTTTAATCTATCCAAATATTCCTTAATTTTAAGCTCCTCCTGGTTATTTTCTGTATAATAATTCTCAATTTCTTAAATCTATCACTTATACCATCCTGCTTATTCCTAACCCTCCATATTTTCTCTCTATACATATAATTTTGGAAACGGACGATCACATCTCTTGGATTTTGCACATCTTCCGTCGGAGGTTTACCAGTCCTGTGTATTCTTTCCAATAACAAGTCTTTAAGCCCAATATCTTCTATCAGTTCCTTGAAGAAATCCCCAAGAAAAGCAAACAGTTTATCCTGCACCAAATCTTCTGATATTCCTCTAATTCTTAGATTTTTCCTCCTTGATCTGTCTTCCAACTCTGAGATTTTAAACTGAAGCTCTTCTTATCTTTTTTCTGAGTTCTTATATTCTTCCTTTATCTTATCCATTTCAAAATTAAGCAAGTCCACTTTATCCAATGCTTGTTGTACTTTCACATTAATCATATTAATTTCTAACTGTATATTCTTAAGTGTATTAGATAGATCCTCCTTTATCTTCCCTCTGTGATCGTCCAATGCCTGCATGAGAAATTCCTGTGTCACCATAGTATTAGTATTCAATAAAATCTGAGAAGCATGTGGGGACTCCTTGTCTCCTATTGGTGTCACGATTGAGGGTCTACCCCCTTTAACTACTGACTCCATCTCAGGGGATGTATAATACGATATCAACGATTTCTCTTGTTTTGACCCCTTTTCCTCTTTATTATTTTTCTTTTGTTTAGGTTCTTGATTCTTTCTAGAAGCCATCACTCCTTACTTCTCAAATTTCTCTCACCTTTAATTATCCTCCACTCCTTCTTATCTCCTCACACAGGGGATCGGATCCTCCCTTTCTCCAAAGGCCTCTCTCCATCCACCTGTGAAACCTCCTCCGCATCGATGGCGTCCCCCACCCTGTATTATCAGACCCTGGTCGCTTCAGGAAAAACACATCCACTTTCTTGGCATTCTAGTGGAGCCACAAAAAGTAAGACCCTAGGCATTCATAGCGGGAGACATCCGAGAGCCCGACCCGATATCAGCTATTAAACAACCAACACTTTTCAGCTGGGTCGACTCACTTTTAGGCGTTCCAGCCCGTTCGGGCCACCACTCTCTCCTCGCCAACTTTCTTCCGTCTCTACCGCTTCTTCTCTGCCTCTCTTCTTCTCTTAATGCTCCACAACCTGCCCAGTTCTTTCCCCCGCTTCTTGCCACTTCCACCAGCCTTCTCCATCCAATTTCTCCATCCGTTCGTATACCACCAGGGTCAAACGCCATCAATGCGCACCTCCACCACCATCCCACCGTGCTCCTCCCCCTCCTCTCGACACTCTCACGTACGCACTCACGTCATCACCGACTGACACTTATTTTTTGAAATTCAAATATTGTGTCCAATCTTCTTTTCATGAGGAGTGATGAAGTGTCACACTTACTCATCAAATAGGGGGCAGAACTACAAGGCAGAGGAGGAAATCTAAGCACTTATTTGATTGCCAGTAACAGTTCTGGACTGCTGGAGAGCTGTGGGTTGGGAAAGGCCTAAAGCTGCTGCTGAGAGCTGCTAGAGAGTGAGGCTGAGGTTCTTAGATTGGGAGTGATATCAACTGCAAGTGTGACCTTGCTGTGACTGCTAGCCATGGGTAAAGTTGACTGCAGGTTCAGATAGCCGGAACAAGTTTAGCAGGATGTAAGCACTAGTGCTAGAGTCACTAAGCAGGTAAATATGCAGCGGAATTTAGGTCTAAAGACTTCTATACCAGCAACGTCCATGGAAGACTCACAAGAGGCACTGGATCCAAATCAGCCGGAAGAATCTTGGTCAGGATTCAGGAACCTAGAAGAGGTCAGAGAAGGTGGTAAACAAGTGAATTCATAAACAAGCCAAGGTCAAACACTGGAAGATGTAAACAACACTCTTTGACACTAGTAAGTGTAAATAGTTTGCATACTGCCTGCACTGCTGAGGTTGCTTGATACAAGCCTTTAGCATGTGTCTATCACAGACTTGCAGCCTGGGTCAGGGTTAGCTAGTGTGTGGCAGATGTTGAAAGGCAGAGACACACTAAGCACTGACATGGGGTCGGAACCCTAATGCAGAGTCTGAAAGTCGAACCACAGGCCTAAGGTCGAAGGTCTGTTAGCCGTACACAGAAGAGGTGCGGGTAGTTGTATGACAAGGCAGAAGTACACAGATAGTCGAACAACCAGAGGCAATAGAGAAGTGCGGATAGTCATATGGCAGGCTGGAAGTCAATGTACAGAAGGTTGAATACTGGAGACAACAGCAGATTGTAACCTAGAGCTGGAGTCAGTAAACAGTCACAAATGGATACAGAAGAATCACGGATCACAGGTACAAGACATTGAGTAATGACCATCCAAGGGCAAGGATAGTGTGAAGGACCAAGGTTTACTAAGAAGCTTAGTAATTAGTGCTATGTCCTCCTGTGAACAGGGGGTGCTGGACAGTTTGTGACAGTGTCCAGCAAAGCATTCAGGAACATAGATTATTCCTGAGCAGGAGGGAGTGGAATGGGTATGTCCAGAGAAGCAGACAGAACGGCATGTAATAATGGAACAGGATCTCTGTGGGCAGCTTCTCATACAAGGTATATTATCTTGCATGAAAACAGTGATTCCCAAAAGGCTTTCACAGCGCATTTATATGACATAACACCAAGCTTAAAGTGGGACTTACACTTTATAATGAATTTGGAGGTTTTGAAAGAACTTTCAAAATTATTCATATATTTGTAAAACTACAGTTTATAAGATATTTAGCTGTAGCTGCTTCTGAGTTTTCTGCAGAATAGGCAGTACTAGCTGGTACCACCTGGTGTGTTTGATATGAACAACTCCCTCACAACTGCCATTTCTACTTGGAAGTACTAGTTAATTCGTATAAACTGACAAATACAGCTAAATATCTTGTAAACTATTTTTTTTAAATAAAGAATGGCTATCATAATTATAGGTGATTATGAAAGCCCTTTCAAAATCACCCAAGTCATCACAATGTGTTAGCTCCACTTTGTGTTGCTTCAATCCAACCATTTTCAATAACATATTGTTTTTGATGCATATACAAATGCATACATTTCACAATTTAAAAAGTTTGTAAACCACTGCATCAAATAACAGTTTCTTCTCTTCTCTTGCTTTCTTTTTTTTTTTTTTTCAATTAAAGAAACTATGGAGGCAATATAAACTTTGGCACCATAGTACCTTCCAATCCCCAAACTATAATAAAATTACCCTAAGCCTGTCCCAAGTAAATAGATGTACCCTGCATATTTAGATTTTCCCAATCTGTCCATTTCTCACCTGCATTAACACTTTGAGTATCATAGTGCCAATTAATGTGATGGTATTATAGTACATTAATAATAGAATGCAGGGTCTACTCTTAGGCCCTCCACATAGGTTTTTGCCATTTTTACTCCTGCAGAAAGAGCTTTCAGCTCAGAATTCATAGAGACAGAGTTTCTTCTGATAGAAGCAACCCCCTAGGAAGGCGGGTTATAAGTCCCTGCCTGTGATAATACCGGATAGGATTCTACAACTGGTATTCAGAAGAAGATGAACAATCTATTTGAGTACTGTTATAGTTTGCTTATAGTCATGTATTACCTCCCCCACTGGTTTCTTGTTTTGTTTGTCTTTGAGGGATCTGAGGGGATTTCTCATACCCCATTGAGTGGAGGCAGTTGGAATCCTCCATTTGTGATACTGATCTGTTTTAGAGATTGTCAATATTTTGAGTACCCTTGTGTTGGTGAAGGGTATATATATATATATATATATATATATATATTTGTACAGGATTCATATGTGTTATATTTATTAAGCAGTTGGTTTTCCATTGCTGGCAGTTACACCAAAATACTTATCAAAATAAAAGTAAAAAATGGGAAAATATAAATAAAAAAATGTAAAAATGAATTACATAAATCTATAACCAGCATAAATATATACATATAATTACAATGATGTCTGAATATGCCTTATCAACTGATTAGAATGGTATCCTTTTGAAATGTCGTCCACTATTGGGCGACCAACCAAATGGTGCATTAAACATGTCACCGGGTTGAAATGGGCAAAATAAGAATAGTGCAAGGTTAAGTGTTGACACATTCTGATGTCAAAGGTAGCGTAGCATCTGCTGTCCAACATCTGCCTCATAACCATCTGTGTCGGAGGGATAATCCTATGAGTGTGAGAGTGGACTGAAACTCTTTGCTCTGCATGTATGGGAGATAAGCTAAACACAAAGAAGTTTATTAGAGGAGAACTATAAGCTCAAACTCCATGTGGGATAATAAAGCTCTATTTTACTGTATCTCTTAATACATCAGCCTCATAACCATCCGTATTGGAAGGATAAATATATGAGAGCCAGAGCAGATTGAAACTCATTGCTCTGCATGTATGGGAGATAAAAATGCTAAACTTTGAATTCTGGCCACAAACTAAACACATGGTTATTAGAGGAGAACTATAATAAATATCAATGTGGTATAATAATGCTCCATTATACTGCAGTCCTGATCGAGAACAAAGAGCTGGGCCCAAGGACTGTTTTTTCTTGCAGACGTAGTCCTAACATCTAACCCCTGTTCCTTCTGTCTTGCAGCCTGCAGAGAATGTCACCCATATCACGCAGATCCTGGAGGTGGAAAGCTCTGCCTCCTTTGGGAAAGTTTTTCACCCCTGGCAGTGCCCATTGTCCAAGCTCCAGGAGCAGGGTGATGCAGGCTACATTCTCTGCAGGACGCAAGATGGAAGGAACAGGGATCAGATGTTAGGACTACGACTGCAACAAAAAAGAATCCCAAGTTTGCCTGAGACATGCATTTAAAGTTTAGCATGTATTAACAAATGCAGTAAAATAGAGCTTTATTATCCCACATGGAGTTTGAACTTATAGTTCTCCTCTAATAACCTTCTATGTGTTTAGTTTGTGGCCAGAATCCAGAGTTTAGCATTTTTATCTCCCATATATATGCAGGTTTCACACCACTCTGGCACTCATAGGACTATTTCTATGACACGGATGATTATGAGGCTGATGTATTAAGAAATGAGTTGGACAGCAGAGGCTACTCTATCTTCAACATCAGAATGTGTTGACTTTCTGATGTGTCAACACTTAACCTTGCACTATGCTTCTGTTGTCCATTTCAACCCAGCAACATGTTTAATACACCGTTTCATTGGTCGCCCAAAGTGGATGACATTTTGATAGTGACCCGATTAGAATGGTCCCTATATAGATTTTCAGTTAGTCCAATAGGTAAATTAATGAAGTCACAAGAGCATATCATGATGACTAAGCTCTTAATTGATGATCTTCCTCAGGTGCTCAACTAAATTTATAAACTGCTGATCTTAATGACTAACCAAATAACTAGTATCTACAAATGTTGAAGTAAGAAATGTAAAATATGAATATATTAATATGAATATTTTTATAGCCCCACAAATATCAACAGCTCTTTTCGATGTATGTGTTCACACAATAAAGAGTTTCATAGAAGCTTACAGAGTGAAACAATGGGAGTAGGACTCTGAACTACAGCTTAAATTCTAAAGAGAATAAAGAAGATAATGATTAAGTTCAGATTATAGTGTTGGAGTTTAGGGCAGGTTAGGGATAAACATAAATTGTAAGTGCCATGCAACATGAGGAATTAGAGTGCCATCTGGTTTGTAAAAGCTTACAGTGAGTGAACAAGGAATACAAACACTGGTAGTGGTTCGCAGTCCATCTTTATAAGAATGGACTGTGGATGATTCTGATTTTTTGAGCTCCCCACCCGCTCACTGCAGGCAACCCCTTCTGAAGTCAGGTCATTTAAGTCATGGGGGCTTCTAATATAAAACATGCTTATAAGCCATATCATTTATGATAAAATAGATAGAATTTGCCTAAAATGGGTGCTTTTTTGTGGCAGGAATACATATTTTGAATAAACTATGCAACTAATATTTATATGTACAAAAAAAGACACAGGTGGTGCTACCCTGGTGAAAGGGTAACGACTGACCACTATCTAGCCCCATACAAACTATCACTCCTGTCACTTTAGACCAATACCCTGCTGCATATTTACCTGCTTAGTGGCTCTAGGAATCCTGCTACGCCATTGATAAGCTAGTGTGTACATCCTGCTAAACTAGTTTACCCATGGCTATCAGTCACAGCAAGGTCACACTTGCAGTTGACATCACTCCCAGACTAAGAACCCCAGCCTCACTCTCTAGTAGCTCTCTGCAGCAGCTTTTGGTGTTTCCCAACCCACAGATCTCCAGCAGTCCAGAACTGTTACTGGCAATCAAGTAAGAGCTTAGATTTCCTCCTCTGCCTTGTGGTTCTGCCTCCTGTTCGGTGAGTCAGTTTGACACTTCATTACTCCTCTTCAAAAGAAGATTGGACACAGTATCTTAATTTCAAAACAATAAGTGTCAGTCATCACATTCCTAACCGATCGGGGTATGTGGGAAAAGCATTGAGGGCTACTTTTTCTTTTTCTTGCAGTTTATCATGCCTTATTTAATCAAGCCATCAGTCTTTAATGTTCAGAACCATTACCAGCTCTATCTTTGATGAGGGTTCAATCAGCGTTGGTATGTTCAGTGGATTCATGCTGAAAACCATTAGTTTAAAGATTCTGAAACATCCAGAGGAAGAGGATAGTTTTTAGACTATAAGATCATGTTACAAACCTTACTTTACACAGTACATAGTAAGAATGCTTTAAAAATAGACATGTTAATAGTTTATATAGTTATTTTTGTATCTTTTTGGATGTATATGTCATGTTTATGTCCTTTTTTATATTAGGATATATATACAGGGTCATTGGTCCAGATTTATTCTGTAAACTGGTGTTATCTTACATAGTAAATAGGGATATATCTTAGGCACCTTTCCTTATAGTGGATTGGGTGCCGCTGATATAGTAATACTGGCATCTTTTCATCATCATTACTCCTGCGAAGATTTTCATTGTATATCTGCACATATTTATACTATTATGTAAACTGTGTGCATGGACACATGACGTACAGCTGCATTAGCTTTGTTCCAGTTTTTATTCAATTCTATACACATTTTCATTAAAGGGTATTGTTCATTCTTCTGCATAGAATCTCAATTGATCACGAATTTGCCAGACTATTAAGTACAATATTTATAAGCAATATTCTTATTCATAGTGTGTCACTAAACATACATTGTGATAAGTACTCTATTGCCTCATGTGTTTAGGTTTCAGTATTTTTTTCCTACCTAACAATTGTCCTTTTTTTGAAGGCTAAATCAATCAAAGACTCAATATAGCTCTTCTCAATAAACTGAGATTTTAATTTCTCACTCTGACACACAGGTAGAATTTTTCCAGAAAAACAAGTTTACCACTACACATGCCCTGATGACACTGGACAGTTGTAGGGATAGCGTGGTTCCCAATGGATCCCACAATAATTTTAAATTTAAATCTCTCCAGTACACAGGCCAAGTGGGAGAAGGGGAGGGTTTTGCAGGAGTCCAAAGACTCCCACATTTATTTCATAACCTGAGGAACTGTGTATTGCACTGCATTGGCACTAGCAAGGTTAATGCTCATACATTATGGTATGGATGCTTCTTGAGGGGATCAGAAGAGTTGGGAGCATGCACACTTAAAGGGATAGTAATACTTCGTTTTAACTTTATTTTATTTTGTAGGCATTAAAAAAACATGATAACGATATAAGTCTTATCTCTCAAACCTTTATGGTTTAAGAGATATTCACAAGCAAAGTTTCCCCCTCCCGCCCCTTTTACCTAGTGTAAGCCATCTCTTCTCAGATGTGAATCTGGTTGTAAGACCAGACAGATAACAGCAGGGGACAAACTTCTTTGTATGAAAACAATGAAAGCCCTTCCTACCTTGACAAGCTTTTCAGCTTTTTCCCTTATCTTAATTGAAGATTGTCCCTCTCTGCAGTCTACCTGGACACCTCCCTTCTGATCTGGCTGAACAGGGGGGGGATACTTTGCTTGTGAATATCTCTTAAAGCATAAAGGTTTGAGAGATAAGACTTATATCGTTCTTCATGTTTTTTTATGCCTACAAAATAAAATAAAGATAAAATGAAGTATTACTATCCCTTTAATCTTCAGTTGTGTCTGTAAGGGTGAACATTTACTTCAATCAGACAGCCAGTTTTAGTGAAATCAGGGGCCATACAGGAGGAATATTCTCACTCTGAATTCTCAGATAGGACTTCCTACTGTAGGTGGATTGCAAATAGGTCACATATGGTCAGCATGAAAACACCCCAAAACAGCAAGAACTTCTTTATCAGAGCTAAGTAAATAGTGCCCTGGATTTTAAATAAAACAATATTTTGGAACATATCTAGGATCCAAGGGGTCTATGTTTATGAAACCTCTATTGAGCACTGAAATGACAGGCCAAGCATTTAAGCACTATTTACTAACTGGTCCCATCTTAGCTCATTATATAGAAAATTACTTCAGAGATGAGCTAAAAGAAAACAGTTTTAGTAAATCAGGTCAATAAATGTTGGCAAGTGAATGTTTCAGTTCCTAGCACACACTGAATTAATTACCGGTAAGCAATGTGTCTCCTCACATAGTTTCTCTATATATATTTTTAAGGACCGGCAAACACATTTGGATATATAGAAGAGAGTAGGTGACCAGCGCTCTCCTAGCTCTGGATATATTAGCTCAGTCTAGTGAACATACATTCAGCTATATACAACACAATACATAAATCACCAAATACAAGTAAAGGCAATATACAAAATAAATATACAAAATAAAGCAAAATACCACAAAAAATATGAAAAAGTTGTATTTAGGTCTCCTATATTAAATGTAGTCCTTTGAAAGGTCGACTTTGTTCTGATGCTGTGATTGGAAAAACCTTCTTATTAATCAATTCCAGTGATAACTATAGTTAATAGTCAATTGAAGAATTATAAGGAAAGTCTTACAGTTTTCGGTGGGTTTATTTGGAGTAGATGTTTATAATCCTCATTTGTTCTAACTCCGAACACTATAAGAGAAAATCATCTGAATGCATATAGACACACTGAATTTCAACCAAACTCTAGATTTAATCCCACCCAAGCATGAATCTCCATTATCGAAACTTTTCAACAACTAGTAATAAATGATATACACAAGATGTTCTGACAACCTATTCAAATCAAATGCAATCTAACAAAACAAGAAAAGCAAGGTTTATAAGCTCTAACTCAAAATGACAACATCATCATTAGAGAAGCAGATAAGGGTGTAGGGATTGTAATTCAGGATAGAACAAATTACATCCAGGAAACTCACTGAATCCTGGGAGATACAGATTTTTATGAACAATTAAAGTCAAACCCTAGATCTCGCTACCAACGATAATATCAGGAGATGATTCTGGAAGCATACCAAGAAGGAATACAAACTAAAATGAATACACAAACACCCCACCACTGCTATGTAATATCACCTTCCAAAACCCCATAAAGATACAAAGAATCCTCCAGGCAGACCAATTATCTCAGGAATTAATTCCCTGAACAGCAGTTTATCTCAGTGTATAGATTTTTTCCTTCAACTTTATGTCCAAAACCTAGTATCACACACAGGACTTCACACATATAAAAAATCATCTAAAACAAATAAAATGGAAAGAACATTATATTCGGTGACTTGTGATGTTACCTCTCCTTACACCATTATAGACCAGCAACAAGGCATTGAAGCAGTAATGCATTTCCTCAAGCAAGACTCTACATTAAGGGAAGAACAAAGGAATTTCATCAAGAGATGAATAGCTTTCATATTACAGCATAATAACTTTATGTTTGAAAACAAAAATTACCGTCAGACCAGAGGAATAGCTATGGGAACAAGGTTTGCCCCAAGTTATGCAAATCTCTTCATGGGGTTTTGGGAAGCGACCCATGTGTGAGAAAAATCTGGGGAGAGCCTTGTTCTCTATTCACGCTATATCAACGATATATTCATCATCTGGCAGGATGGTGAATGAAGTCTATTACCTTTTCTTATCAACATTCAAAAAAACAAAGTTGGGACTTAAATTCACTTATGATTATAGTCAAGAATCTGTAGTCTTTCTTGATTTCGTGATCTCTAAAACAGAAGATGGAAACATCATAACAAAAACCATTATAAACCTGTGTACTATAACGGCTATATTAATGTGAAAAGTGGTCACCATTGAAAATGGTTGAATAATGTGCCTTATGGTATGGACAATTCCAACGAATAAAGCACAACTGCACCATGCATGCAGATTTTGGGGGACAAGCAGAAAAGCTAATGGAAGGGTTTATAGAAAAAGGATATGATGCTTCTGTGGTTGAACTAGCTAAAAACAGAGCATCAGAAATACCAAGGGATAAACTCCTACTACAAAAAAAAGAGATTTTCAAGCAACAAAAATCCCTAACATTCAAGCAGAAAACAATAAAAAACCACAAGTCCCTTTCATCACGGAATATACAGCAGCCACTAGTAAAATACAGCATATAATTAGAAAACATTTTCACATCTTGACAGGTGATAAATTACTTAATGGTATGATCCCACAGAAACCTAAATTAGTCTTCAGAAAAGCACAAGATTTAAAATCAAAACTAGCCCCCTCAGTCATCTCTAAGGAGAATCATAAGAGTCAAAGAACAATTGATGGAGAGAAGGTCATCGGGAACTTTAAGTGTGGAGAAACCAATTGCAAAAGTTGCCAACATATTAAAAATAAAAGCCAGGAATTCACTTCAAAAACATATCGGGGGAAAATTTAAAGTGAAAGAATACGTAAACTGCAAGATGGAATATGTAATATATAAACTAGAATGGATATGTGGCAGCCAATACATAGGATGAACTATAAGACCTCTCAAAGAGTGATTCCTTGATGACAGGAACAATATTTTCAAGAGAAATCCCAAATACAGTGTCTCCAGACACTGTAACAACAGTCCAAAGTTCAGGAATATTAGGGATATTAATGTAATGGGAATCGAATATATCTTACCTACTATGAAAGGAGGTAACCGCTTCCAGAGACTTTGCCACCAAGAGCACTTCTGGATTTACAAATTAAACAGACTAATCCTTAATGGGATAATTGAAGAATTGGATTTATGGTGCTTTTAATACCAACTGGAAAAGTTCTAAAGGGAAAAGTGATCACGGTGCCCATGATCTTAGCTGCAGGGCAACATTGTTACTTCCAGGTTTCACCCGGCACAATTCTTATTGGCCATTTGGTCTGGCTCTGCCCAGGGATAGCCCTTTCGTGGTGTACCTGTAGCTAGCATTTAAGTTGCTGCATGTTCCTGCTCCGTGTATGACCCGGCTCGCCTGACTTCACTCTTGTCGCTCCTGAGTTTTGCTTCCTATTGCTGACTAGGACTGGCTGACTACCTCCATGTGTCCCGACCTGGCTTTGGCTGAGAACCCACTTCCGTGGCTGACTAGGACTGGCTGACTACCTCCGTGTGTACCGACCTGGCTTTGGCTGAGAACCCGCTTCCGTTGCTGACTAGGGCTGGCTGATTACCTCTGTGTGTACCGATCAGGCTTTGGCTGAGTACCTGTTCCATTGCTGACTAAGACTGGTTGACTACCTCTGTGTGTACTGACCTGGCTTTGGATGAAACCTGCTTCCGTTGCTGACTAGGACTAGCTACTACCTCCGTATGTACTGATCTGGCATTCTGGCTTCTGACCCTTTTGTGTGTGTACACTGAGCCTGTCATTCTCTCTCTCTCTCTCTCTCTCTCATTACTCAGCGACTTCCGCTACAGCGCCTGCTTAGCCTGTCACTCCTTAGATCACATGGGAGACAGAGTTGTGAGTACCTCCGGTCACTTGCCAGTATCATATCTGTGTTGCCTCCGCTATCCCTAGCATTCTAGGGACTCGGTCACTTGCCAGTATCCTATCTGGGTTTCCTCCGCTATCCCTAGCGTTCTAGGGACTCGGTCACTTGCAAATATCTTATCTGATTTGCCTCCGCTATCCCTAGCATTCTAGGGACTCGGTCACTTGCCAGTGTCCAATCTGAGTTGCCTCTGCTATCCCTAGCATTCTAGGGACTCGGTCACTTGCCAGTGTCCAATCTGAGTTGCCTCCGCTATCCCTAGCATTCTAAGGACTCTGTGTAACAGCTTATTCAGACACTCACACCAGAGGTAAAAAATAAAACACAGATTTATTGAGAACAAATGAGGAACACGGCCCCCTAAGGGCAGAAATAGGTAATGACACGTAACTGAAGTCAAATATGGTAGTATAGCAGACACAGTATGGATAAGGAGCAATACTGTACAATGCAATGGAACAGAGTATAGCAAGGGTTAAAGTCCAATGCAAGTAATCAGTCTCTGATGTGATGTGTGAGACAACGCCCAGTAGAGGACAAGAGCAGCCCGAGGCTGAGGTGTAAGGTGGAGAGCACCTAGTAGTGAGTCCAAACAGTAGTCCTCAAAGACTGGCAATATGCAAGACCAACCACTTGTGCTAGAGCTAAATGGTACAAGAGCCAAGAGCACTCTGCCATGCGTAATGGGATTACCACACTGCGTGAGCTGAATGGGACCAGAGCCAACGGCACCCTTCCAGTGCTGAATAGGTTAATGACACTGCGAGAGCTGAATGGGACCAGAGCCAGTAGCACCCCTTGGTGCGTCAACGGATAAACACACTGCCAGAGCTGTATGGGACCAGAGCCAGTAGCACCCTTTGGTGCTTAAACGGATACACAACACTGCCAGAGCTGAGTAGGACCAGAGCCAGTAGCACCCTTCCGGTGTGTAAATGGAGTGAGTTTATTGCAAGAGCTATTGGTAGACAGTTAACGGAAGCCACAACTGCTCTGCAAGTGTAGCGGACAGGCTCGGTAATGAAGGCAGCAAGCTCAGCAAGTGTTAATGGAGCAGCTCGGTATCTGAGGCAACAAGCCCTGCAAGTGTTAACGGACAGGCTCGGTAATGGAGGCAACAAGCTCAGCAAGTGGGAGGTCAGCATATATAGCTCAAGATTAACAGTTCACAATGTCGCCAAGCGACATAGACGAGATCTCGCTGGAACAGGACCACAGGAAACTAGTCACGAAGCAGGAACGTCAGCCAGGCCGGGTCATACACGGAGCAAGAGCGTCAGACAAGCTGGATCAATCACGGAGCAGGAACGTCAGCCAGGCCGGGTCATACACAGAGCAGGAGCGTCAGACAGGCCTGGACATACACGGAGCAGGAGAGTCAGACAAGCCGGATCAATCACGGAGCAGGAACGTCAGCCAGGCCGGGACATACATGGAGCAGGAGCGTCAGACAAGCCGGATCAATCACGGAGCAGGAACATCAGCCATACCGGGTCATACACGGAGCAGGAACCAGAAGAATAGTCAGACAAGCCAAATCGGTACACAGGAACGCAGGAACACAGCAATGGAAGCACTGGTACTGGAACACCATGAAAGGGCACCTGTCAGGTGCCAGAGGCCTGGTATAAGAAGGCCACACTGGGTGGGCATAACCAAGCTCCACCAATAGGAACACACCACAGCAGAGAGTGACAGAAAATCACGGGAACTGTGATACTCTGTCACTTGTCAGTGTCCTATCTGAGTTGCCTCCGCTATCCCTAGCATTCTAGGGACTCTGTCACTTGCCAGTGTCCTATCTGAGTTGCCTCCGCTATCCCTAGCATTCTAGGGACTCTGTCACTTGCCAGTGTCCTATCTGAGTTGCCTCCGCTATCCCTAGCATTCTAGGGACTCTTTCACTTGCCAGTGTCCTATCTGAGTTGCCTCCGCTATCCCTAGCATTCTAGGGACTCTGTCACTTGCCAGTGTCCTATCTGAGTTGCCTCCGCTATCCCTAGCATTCTAGGGACTCAGTCACTTGCCAGTGTCCTATCTGAGTTGCCTCCACTGACCCTAGCGTTCTAGGGACTCGGTCACTTGCCAGTGTCCTATCTGTGTTGCCTCCTCTATCCCTAGCGTTCTAGGGATTTGCCCTGCAGTTACCTGCCGTTATTCTAGTTTTGCCTTTCGCGGTTTGGTACTGTTGTGGTTTTCTCTGTTCCAGTATCCAGATCAAGCCTACTTAGTTCCTGTAGTATTATTTCTTGCATTTTATTTCTGTTCATCCTGACCTCTGTCAGATTTGGGAAGTACCACAGTACTGTCCTTATCTGGGCCTAAGTGGGGTGATCTTTCCTTGCAGATTATCTATTTTCAATAAAGCTGATCTTAACCTTACCTAATTTGCCTGAGTGTTCTTATAAAACCGATAATTGAAGAAGCCATGCAGACTATTCTATAGTGTACCACACATCTTGACAAACCAGTGTAAGCATCTGTGGCCACCCCAGTTTTGGCACCGATGGCACAAACTCTGGCTCTGAGTAATCCATGTAGAGGGTTGTCCACAACCGCTCCACTTCCATTGAGATATGATGGGGAACCTACCTTATGCTGTGGTTTCCTGAACCAGCTAGAAATTTTTTTGGAGCTTGCACCACAGGCTTTTCCGAGCGAAAGAAGCAAGGTAGGGTTCATGATATATTTGTTGACAGGCAGAGCGCTGGCCTGGGCTAATTTGATCTGGGAGACAGCCAAACCAATCACCACAAACTTTGCTGAGTTTATAAGGACCTTCTGTCATGTATTTGAAGTTCCTGGGTGTGCCACCTCTGCGGCAAAATGATTAATGAGAATCCAACAGGGCACACGTATGCAATTGAATTTTGCATGCTAGCAACAGAGGTTGGTTGGAACGATGAGGCACTTGTGGCAGCCTTTGCGCAAGGTCTCGATGATGAAATAAAGGATGAAATCGCAGCTCATGAATTGCTGAGGAGCTGGAAAAATTCATAGAATTTGCTACTCTGATTGACACTTGTATAAGGGAAAGGAATCTTTATAAAAATCGTAGGCAGAGGCCTTCAACTGGGTTGTTGCCCAGTCCTTGTTTCCCACCCATGCCTCCCTCACCTCCCATGCCTCCTAGTGCCACAAGCAGTAGTATTGAGCCAATGCAGCTGGGATTTACATGATTATCTAAGGAAGAGTGGTCCTTCCACCGCAGACAAGGCCTTTGTCTGTACTGTGGGAAAGCTGGACACTTGTTGCGCACATGTCCTGTGCGTTCGGGAATACGAATGCACCTAGGGTCCAGTGGGGGACAGGTCCTATGTGGCGTATATCAATCCCCAGAAGCCACACAACGTAAACCCGTGGTGGATGTCATGGAATCCTGGGCAGATTCCTCCTTTGCTGCTCCTTCCTTGATCGATTCCGGTGCGGCCAGCTATTTTATGGACAAGCAGTTTGCTGTCCTGCATAATATTCCATTGGTCGAATGGGAATCCCCGCTGGACATTGAGGCCATTGACAGAAGGCCTTTGGTGCCTCCCCAGGTTACTCAGGAGACATGCCCGCTGTTGATCTGTATCGGAGCTCTTCACACAGAGACTTTGAGGTTCCAGATCATTCAGTCTCCTCATTATGCGGTCATTCTGGGATTTCCATGGCTGCATACACATAATCCCAGAGTGGACTGGAGGTTCTGCGAGATTCTGGCTTGGTCTGATTACTGTAAAGAACACTGCATACGGCAGCCTACCAAGATTCTGTGTACCTCTCCCTCATTGCCACATGAATATCAGTCATTCAGCAATGTGTTCAGTAAGGGAGAGGCTAGCGCTTTGCCACAACATCAACCATATGATTGTGATATTAATATTGCATCTGGCACCATGCCTCCTAAGGGCAGAACCTATCCATTGTCTTGTGAGGAGAATCAGGCTATGGAGGAGTACATCTCTGATGCTCTGGCTCATGGTATAATTTGTAAGTTTTCCTTGCCCGCGGGGGCTGGATTCTTTTTCGTCAAAAAGAAAAATGGGGAACTCAGACCCTATATCGATTATAGGGGTCTTAATAAGATAGTGATTAAAAACGCTTACCCCATTCCACTCATCACTGAGTTGTTTGATCGACTGAAGGGCGCTTTCATTTTCACAAAATTGGATTTAAGGGCAGCATATAATCTAATAAGGACCAAGGAGGGTGATAAGTGGAGTGGAAATCCGCTTTCAATACTCGGACAGGTCACTATGAGTATTTAGTGATGCCCTTTGGGTTATGCAATGGTCCTGCAGTATTTCAGGAGTTCATAAACAATGTCCTTAGGGACATGCTACAGTCCTGTGTAGTGGTCTACCTGGACGACATTTTGATTTATTCTCCTGATTTGGAGACTCCCTGTATGCATGTCACCACAGTCATTCAGAGGCTGAGAGAGAATAAACTGTTCTGCAAGCTGGAGAAGTGTGACTTTCATAAGGCCAGGGTGCCATTCCTTGGCTATGTAATTTCCAATGAAGGCATCGCGATGGATAAAGACAAACTTTCCACAGTGTTGCAATGTCTGCGTCCCATTGGTCTCAAACCGTTACAGACTTTTTTGGGATTTGCTAATTATTATAGGAAATTTATTTGTGAATATTCCAAGATTGTTAAGCCTTTAACAGACGTGACACATAAAAGGGCCAATGACTCTGTGTGGTCTCCAGAGGCTGAGAGGGTGTTTGAGTCTTTAAAATCCACATTTTCCACTGTCCCAGTACTGTCTCATCCCAAACCAGGTTTGCCATTTACTTTGGAGGTAGATTCCTCAGAGACAGGTGTAGGGGCAGTGTTGTCACAAAAGCTTGGGCCCGATAAAACGTTAATGCCATGCGGATTTTTCTCGAAAAAGATGACTAAAGCCCAAAGTCTATGACATTGGGGATCGTGAACTACTGGCTATCATCTTGGCACTATGTGAGTGGCACCATTTGCTGGAAGGTACCAGGGCGCTGATTTTGATTCTTACTGATCATAAGAATCTTACATGCCTCTCAGAGGCTAAAAGATTGTCTCCCAGACAAGCCAGATGGGCCCTACTCCTATCACGTTTCAATGTCATTGTTTCCTACTTACCTGGTACAAAGAATGTGTGGGCTGATGCCCTGTCCAGACAATATGGTCCTGATCCAGATTCCGACACTGCAACAGTACCAATTATACCTCCTGATCGTATTCTAAACACATTACGCACTAGTATCACATCCCCATTGGGTGAGGAGATCTTGGCATCCCAGACTAATGCACCTCCGGAGAAACCCACGGGCAAGTGTTTCGTGGTGGAACTATTCTGGGCCAGGTTAATGGAGACGTAATATGCCTCTCGTGCGGCCGGTCAAGTAGGTAGAAATCAATTGATTTGGTCCTTGTCCTTAATTTTCTGGTTGCCTACGTTGAGGGTGGACTGTGTCGCTTTCACTGCAGCTTGTACCACTTGTGCTAGCTCCAAGTCCCCAAGGCACCTTCCAGTTGGGCTATTACAAGCTGTTCCCAATGGTGACCGCCCATGGTCACATGTATCTATTGACTTCATGGGAGAACTGCATGTCTCTAATGGCTACACAGTTATACTAATGGTGGTGGATAGATTTTTGAAAATGGTCCACTTTTTGCTGCTCCCTGGTTTGCCATCAGTCAAGGTATTGGCCATGGTGTTCACTAAGGAGATGTTTCGGTTCCATGGAGTCCCAAAGGTCCTGGGGAGCCAATTTGTGTCTAGGTTCTGGAGGGCATTCTGTGACCAAATGTGTATTCAATTGTTCTTGCATATCACCCCCAGACCAATGGGGCCGCTGAACACTCCAACCAGGGGCTGGAGCAATTTCTACGACGTTTCATTTTCAATCATCATGACAACTGGGCTGCCATGGGCAGAGTTTGGCAGGAACTGTGCTATTAACACCTCTTCCAGGAGCTCACCCTTTCTTATCAACTATGGGTTCCAACCATGCTTGCTCCCGGATACTTTCCAAGCACAGCAGATTCCGGCTCTGGATGAGCACATTAGGCAACTTGGCACAAGTCCAGAATTCCCTACGTGACTCCTTTCAACGATATCAGCGGCATGCCAATAGCAGGAGGCTGCCTCCTCCTGTATTCCAGGTGAGGGACCAGTTATGGGTATTCTCCAGGAACCTTAAGTTACAAGTTCCATGCAATAAGTTGGCTCCCTGAATTGTGGGTCTGTTCCAAGTCCTCCGTCGAGTTAACCCTGTTTCGTATGCTCTAGAACTCCCTGCATCCATGCGTATACACAATGTGTTCCACATATCTCTACTTAAACCTTTGATATGTAATCGATACACATCCACTCCTGCAGTCCCTGGTCCGGTTCATATTCAAGACCACGATGAGTACAAAGTGCAGAGTATCCTGGATTCATATAGAGTCTGTGGGCAGATCCAATACTTGGTGCACTGGAAGGGATATGGCCCAGAGGAATGCTTATGGGTAAACCACTCTGACATCCATGCTCCGCTCCTGCTGTGCAGATTCCAAGCTAAGTTCCCAATGAATCCTGGTCCTCCTGTGCGGGGAGAGGGTCATTGAGATGGAGGGTACTATCACTGTGCCCATGATCTTAGCTGCAGGGCGACATTGCTACTTCCAGGTTTCACCCAGCACGATTCTTATTGGCCATTTGGTTCTGGCTTTGCCCAGGGCTAGCCCTTTTATACCAGATCCTGTCATTCTTTCAACTCCCTTTTGTGGTGTACCTGTACATAGCGTTTGAGTTGCTGCATGTTCCTGCTCCGTGTATGACCCGGCTCGCCTAACTTTGCTCCTGTCGCTCCTAAGTTTTGCTTCCCGTTGCTGACTAGGACTGGCTGACTACCTCAGTGTGTCACGACCTGGCTTTGGGTGAGAACCCGCTTCCGTGGCTGACTAGGACTGACTGACTACCTCCGTGTGTACCTACCTGGCTTTGGCTGAGTACCCGCTCAGTTGTTGACTAGGACTGGCTGACTACCTTCGTGTGTACCGACCTGGTTTTGGCTGAGAACCCGCTTCTGTTGCTGACTAGGACTGGCTATTACCTCCGTTTGTACCGATCTGGCATTCTGGATTCTGACCCTTCTGTGTGCATACCCTGAGCCTGTTACTCTTGCTCTCGTTACTCAGTGACTTCCGCTACAGCACCTGCTTGGCCTGTCACTCCTTAGATCACCTGGAAGACGGAGTTGCGAGTAGCTCCGGTCACTTGCCAGTATCATATCTGTGTTGCCTCCACTATCCCTAGCATTCTAGGGACTTGGCCACTTCCCAGCGTCCTATCTGAGTTGCCTCCGCTATCCCTAGTGTTCTAGGGAATCAGTCACTAGCCAGTGTCCTATCTGTGTTGCCTCCGCTATCCCTAGCATTCTAGGGACTCGGTCACTTGCCAGTGTCCTATCTGAGTTGCCTCCGCTATCCCTAGTGTTCTAGGGAATCAGTCACTAGCCAGTGTCCTATCTGTGTTGCCTCCGCTATCCCTAGCATTCTAGGGAATCAGTCACTTGCCAGTGTCCAATTTGTGTTGCCTCTGATATACCTAGCTTTCTAGGGACTCGGTCGCTTCCCAGTGTCCTGTCTGTGTTGCCTCCGCTATCCCTAGCGTTCTAGGAATTTGCCCTGCAGTTACCTGCCGCTATTCTCGTTGTGCCTTTAGTGGTTTGGTACTGTTGTGGTTTACTCTGTTCCAGTATCCAGTCGACGGATCACGCCTACTTAGTTCCTGTAGTATTATTTTTTGCATATTATTTCTGTTCATCCTGTCTGGTGTCAGATTTGGGAAGCACCACGGTACTGTCCTTATCTGGCCCTGAGTGGGGTGATCTTTCCTTGCTGATTATTTATTTTCAATAAAGCTGATCTTAACCTTACGTAATTTGCCTGAGTGTTCTTATAAAACCGTGACACAAGTTCTTCAATATATTACAAAAATATAAAGGTTAATATCCTTCATCCAACCTCACCTCTATAAATAACATATCTTCAAATAGATCTGAGCTTAAATATATACTGTACAATTAAACATTACACCGTCATTGTAATACGTCAATATCACCATATCCAGAATCTAGCGGACTGTCAAACTGACCCTTAAAGTTTGAACATTATCACCAATTAATTTATATTGTAAACACAAAAATGAATTTATATTCATACTCCTTACAAGATCCAGTAAGTACATAGCAGAAACAAGCAATACAGTCAAAACAAAACCTAGAGAGATAATGATACACATGGAAAACAAAAAACAGAATAAAAGTTCTCCCACAAATATCAATATTTTATTTACTATCATAAGCACCAAACATATATCAAAATGATGTTCCATGCAGATTTATATAGGAACATTCCTGCAGATATAAAAAATAGACTTGTGAGATTTGGTTTGGCTAATTTCGGAATTTGGACGAATAAGGCGTATTCGGCATCATTTGAACATTTCTGAAAGCCAAGGTCCACCCACAAAAAAAACCCAATACGAAACGGAACTATTCCGAAATTTCAGTGTAAATTTCTGAAATTCGCACAACGCTTTCCCACCTGAAAGTATTACAATGTTGCTACATGCTGCTAAAAATAGATCTGGTGAAAAAGGCACTTTACAGTTCATGCAAAGTGTAGATATTAACCACATAAGAACACAAGCAAATTTGGCATTTTTGCTATGTGTATGTTCAACCATAATTCCTATTTTTCTCATTTATTGCACAAACACATATTATATACCATTTTTTAAAGGGCAGAAAGGGTTTTAATTTGATGTGACATATACATATATGTGTGTAGAGGTTTATAAAATACCCCTTCCTGTCTCATTAGAGATTTAATATTATTATTAATTTAGTTTAATGTATTTTTTTTTATTTGTTTAATTTTAATTTTTTATTGAATATTTAAAAAAAATTCGGATCCTATGAATGGGAAAAAAAAATTTGCCCGAAATCGAATTTTACTGAAAAATTTTGCCGTGCACAAGTCTAATAAAAAATAATATACTAATTTCAAGTATCAATGTAACCTGGATCTAAGAAGATATTATGAATACATCAGATAATTCAAGTGATACTATACAAAACAAGTGAATTTCCTATAAAAAGTTCTGTGTCTCCAGCACATCGCAAAGCAATATTTATTCAAATAGCAACAAGTAGAACAATAAAAATATAAAAATAAAAAATAATTATCACAGGATAATTGAAAAATATCAAGATCAAGTGTGACAGATTTTAAATAAATAATGTATACAATATATCTCCATATCTTCCAGGCATAATGCAACTATACTATGTAACTGTATATATTGTTAACTACAGAAAACCATCACATTATTTATATTGTTAAGCAAGTAGATCAGCCTGACTTCTAATGCTCCGGGTTACAGTGGACAAACACATAGTTTAAAATATATATTAACATAGTATAAACATCATCATAGAAAGTCACTTAAGGACATGACCCTTGAGACATGTAAATACAGTATTAGTGATGAGCGAGCACCCCAATGCTCGGGTGTTCGGGTGCTCTGACCGAGCACCCCCTGAGGCTTGAGTGCTCGGCCGAGCACCCGAGCCCCATTGAAGTCAATGGGAGGACTCGAGCATTACACCAGGCACCCCCTGCTCTGATGAGGGGAGGGTGCCTGGTCCATAGGAAAAGGGCAGAAAAAGATGGAAACACTACAGAAATGGTTCAGGGACAGCATAGGGAGGATGTCTGGATGCATCTTGGACTCCAACATCGCTGCTGGGAACGATCTTTCGCCCGTAGTACGCCATTTTTACAGACTGACCATAAAACACACAAAAAGGAAAATAAAAACGACTTTAGGCGAAAAATTGATACCAAACAATATTTGCTGTATATTTACTTGTATATCATCTGCAAATTATCCCAAAAATTTCCTTGATTTTCGGAAGTGAGGCCATGATTAAGAGGGAAACGTGCGCAGAGGCAAATTCTCCCAAAAATTTCCTTGATTTTCAGAACTGAGGCCATGATTAAGAGGGAAACGTGCGCAGAGGCAAATTCTCCCAAAAATTTCCTTGATTTTCAGAACTGAGGCCATGATTAAGAGGGAAACGTGCGCAGAGGCAAATTCTCCCAAAAATTTCCTTGATTTTATTGAACTGAGGCCATGATTAAGAGGGAAACGTGCACAGAGGCAAATTCTCCCAAAAATTTCCTTGATTTTCAGAACTGAGGCCATGATTAAGAGGGAAACGTGCACAGAGGCAAATTCTCCCAAAAATTTCCTTGATTTTATTGAACTGAGGCCATGATTAAGAGGGAAACGTGCGCTGAGCTGACCATCTAAAACATTATGGGTGAGGGTCTGCTGCAGAGCTGACCATCCTAAACATTATATGCGAAGGCCCGCTAGTGAGCTGACACTATAAAACATTATATGAGAGGGCCCGCTAGAGAGCTGACCCAATAAAACATTATATGAGAAGGCCCGCTGGTGAGCTGACCTATATAAAAATTGGCAAACAGGGCCCGCTGGTGAGCTGACCCTATATAAAAATTATATCACAGGGCCCGCTGGTGAGCTGGCCCTATATAAAAATTATATCACAGGGCCCGCTGGTGAGCTGGCCCTATATAAAAATTATATCCCAGGGCATATGGAAGAGGAGGAGGAGGATGAGAAGATTAAGAGTCAACCATATACCCGTTTTTTGGGTGGAAAGGGTGAATGGGAATACAGAGTATTCCCATCATTGTAAATAACATATATAAAGTGAGTTTATGTTCCCCCGGGGCTTTCCTCCAGTGGAGTGGAGAAGTCAGGGGAAATCCAGGCCTTGTTCATTTTTATAAGTGTCAACCTATCAGCATTGTCGGTGGAAAGGCGGATACGCTTATCTGTTATGATGCCACCAGCAGCACTAAATACACGCTCAGACAGAACGCTGGCGGCAGGGCAGGCCAGCACCTCCAAGGCGTAGAGTGCCAGTTCATACCACGTGTCCAGCTTGGACACCCAGTAGTTGTAAGGCACAGAGGGATCATTGAGGACACTGACACGGTCTGCTACGTACTCCTTCACCATCTTCCAAAACTTTTCCCTCCTTGTGACACTAGGCTGCGCATCAGGGTGAGGGTGCTGGCGGGGTGTCATGAAGGTGTCCCACGCCTTGGAGAGTGTTGCCCTGCCTTTCTCGGAACTGCTGTGTGCTCCCCTTTTCTCCCCTTCTCGGTTGGCCAAGGTAGCACGTATTCTGCCGCCAGCGTTGTCAGATGGAAAATTTTGGAGCAATTTTTCAACAAGAACCTTCTGGTATTGCACCATTTTGCTTGTCCTCTCCACCGGAGGAATGAGAGATGAGAAATTCTCTTTGTAGCGGGGGTCCAGAAGGGTGAACACCCAGTAATCCGTGTTGTTTAAAATGCGTATAACGCGTGGGTCACGGGAAAGGCAGCCTAACATAAAGTCAGCCATGTGTGCCAGAGTACCAACAGTCAAGATTTCGCTGTCCTCACCAGGAGGATGACTCTCAATCTCCTCATCCTCTTCCTCCTCTTCTGCCCACCCTCGCTGAAGAGATGGAACTAAAGTTCCATGGCTACCCTCTGTAGCGGAGGCAACCGTGTCTTCCTCCTCCTCCTCCTCCTCCTCCTCCTCCGCCTCCTCCAATTGTCGCTGAGAAGACGAAGTGAGGGTGCTCTGGCTATCACCTTGTGTAAGCTCTTCCTCCCCCATTTCCACCTCTTCCACATGCAAAGCGTCGGTTTTAATTGTGAGCAGCGAGCGTTTCAGTAGACACAGAAGTGGGATGGTTACACTGATAATAGCGTTATCGCCGCTCACCATCTGTGTCGATTCCTCAAAATTGCGTAAAACCTCGCAGAGGTCTGACATCCATTCCCACTCCTCACTTCTGATTACAGGAAGTTGAACGGAGAGGCGACGACCGTGTAACAGCTGGTACTCCACTACTGCCCTCTGCTGCTCACAAAGCCGGGCCAACATGTGGAAGGTGGAGTTCCAGCGCGTGCTCACGTCACACAGCAGCCGGTGAGCTGGCAATTGTAAGCGCTGCTGCAGCTTCAACAGGCCGGCCGAAGCTGTAGATGACTTACGGAAATGTGCACACACGCGGCGCACCTTGGTCAAGAGATCATGCACATTGGGGTAGGTTTTTAGAAATCGCTGCACCACTAAATTAAATACATGCGCTAGGCATGGTACGTGTGTGAGCTTGCCGAGCTCCAAAGCCGCCACCAAGTTGCGCCCATTATCACACACAACCATGTCTGGTTGCAGGTTGAGTGGCGAGAGCCACTGCTCGGTCTGGTGACTAATCCCCTGCAACAGCTCTGAGGCCGTGTGCTGTTTGTCCCCAAGGCAGATCAGCTTCAGCACGGCCTGTTGATGCTTCCCCACTGCAGTGCTACACTGCTTCCAGCTACTGGCTGATGGGGGAGTGGCGCTGCGTGTAGAGAATTCGGAGGTGGAAACGGAGGAGGAGGAACCAATAACGTAGGTGCTGGTGGAAACCCTGATGGAGGTAGGGCCTGCAATCCTCGGCGTGGGTAGCACCCGTGCCATCCCAGGGTCCGAGTCGCTCCCAGCCTCCACGACATTCACCCAGTGTGCCGTCAGGGAAATGTAGCGTCCCTGGCCACAAGCACTTGTCCATGTGTCAGTCGTTAAGTGGACCTTCCCAGTAACTGCGTTGGTCAGGGCACGGGTGATGTTACGGGACACATGGTGGTGTAATGCGGGGATGGCACACCGGGAAAAGTAGTGGCGGCTGGGGACCGCGTACCGAGGGACAGCTGCTGCCATCAGGCTGCGGAAGGACTCAGTGTCCACAAGCCTAAATGGCAGCATTTCGATGGCCAGTAATTTTGAAAGGTGTGAGGTTAGTGCTATGGCCTGTGGGTGGGTGGCTGGGTACTTTCTCTTGCGCTCAAATGCCTGGGGTAACGACATATGGACGCTGTGCTGGGACAGGGAAGTGGATGTGGTCGCTGATGGTGCTTCAGATGCTACAGGTGCAGGGCGGGAGGTATGCGGGCCTGCGCCTTCGACAGGCGATTGGCCGGCACCGAAAACAGGGGAAGAGGAGGCAGTGGTGTGGCCTGCAGACACAGATGGGCGATCCAGGCGTTCCTCCCACTTACTACGGTGCTTGGATGCCATGTGTCGGATCATGCTGGTGGTGGTGAGGTTTCTAGTGTTCATGCCTCGGCTCATTCTGGTGTGGCACAGGTTGCAAACTACAATTCTTTTGTCGTCCGCACTTTCCTTAAAAAAACGCCATACCGCGGAACACCTACCCCTTGGCAAGGTAGACTTACGCAAGGGGGTGCTCCGTGGAACATTTGCGGGCCGGTTTGGTGCGGTCCGCCTTCTTTCTGTAGCCACACCACTGCCTCTTCCAGCCTGTTGCGGTGCTGCAGATGGCTCACCCTCAGGACTGCTGACATCGCTCTGCTCTACACCTTCCCAGGTGGGGTCAGTCACCTCATCGTCCACCAAGTCCTCCTCCACTTCCTCACTCTGATCATCCTCCTCAAGTCTTGATCCCACCACATACTCAGTCATTGACAACTGTATAACATTCTCCTCAACAAGGTCTTGAGACGGAAATAGTGGTTGATTTAATGGCAACTGTGTCTCATCATCATCATCATCATCCACTACTTCCTTTGACCTTAAATGCCGTTCACATCTGTCATCTTCTTGTGATTGGGTAGCCTCTAGAGGTTGTGAATCAGGGCACAAGATGTCATGTTCCTCTGCAAGCGTGCTTGGAGAGAGGGTCAAATGAAGGATTGGTGATGAGACGAGCTCCTCACTATATCCCAGTGTGGGATCACTTCTTTGACCAGACCGTGTATGGTGGGAGGAAGGATGATCAGAGTGAGGATTATGTTGACCAGACTCTTGGCTACTGAGAGTGGACTTGGTGGAAGACAGGGTGGTGCTTAACCGACTGGAAGCAGTATCAGCTGTCATCCAACCGACCACCTGTTCGCAGTGGTCGGACCTCGAGAGTGATGTCCTGCGACGCCCTGTAAAATTACACATGAAGCTAGGTATGGTGGATGTCTTTCTTTCTTGTGCTCTGGCACCAGGCACAGTTTCTCCGCGTCCTGACCCGCGCCCTGAACTTTCAGGATCACGTCCACTTCCCCGTCCCTTTTTACCCGCCTTCTTCATCTTACACAGAATATGTGACTTTAATATTTGAGTTTGAAAACTTAACAGTATTTCTTCCTATTCTGCAACTGTGCAGAGTACACAGAATAGGCTGCTAAACGGCGGTGAAACACACTGAATGGAATATGTGACTTTAATATTTGAGTTTGAAAACTTAACAGTATTTCTTCCTATTCTGCAACTGTGCAGAGTACACAGAATAGGCTGCTAAACTGCGGTGACACACACTGAATGGAATATGTGACTTTAATATTTGAGTTTGAAAACTTAACAGTATTTCTTCCTATTCTGCAACTGTGCAGAGTACACAGAATAGGCTGCTAAACGGCGGTGAAACACACTGAATGGAATATGTGACTTTAATATTTGAGTTTGAAAACTTAACAGTATTTCTTACTATTCTGCAACTCTGCAGAGTACACAGAATAGGCTGCTAAACGGCGGTGAAACACACTGAATGGAATATGTGACTTTAATATTTGAGTTTGAAAACTTAACAGTATTTCTTCCTATTCTGCAACTGTGCAGAGTACACAGAATAGGCTGCTAAACTGCGGTGACACACACTGAATGGAATAAGTGACTTTAATATTTGAGTTTGAAAACTTAACAGTATTTCTTCCTATTCTGCAACTGTGCAGAGTACACAGAATAGGCTGCTAAACGGCGGTGAAACACACTGAATGGAATATGTGACTTTAATATTTGAGTTTGAAAACTTAACAGTATTTCTTACTATTCTGCAACTCTGCAGAGTACACAGAATAGGCTGCTAAACGGCGGTGAAACACACTGAATGGAATATGTGACTTTAATATTTGAGTTTGAAAACTTAACAGTATTTCTTCCTATTCTGCAACTGTGCAGAGTACACAGAATAGGCTGCTAAACTGCGGTGACACACACTGAATGGAATAAGTGACTTTAATATTTGAGTTTGAAAACTTAACAGTATTTCTTCCTATTCTGCAACTGTGCAGAGTACACAGAATAGGCTGCTAAACGGCGGTGAAACACACTGAGTGGAATATGTGACTTTAATATTTGAGTTTGAAAACTTAACAGTATTTCTTACTATTCTGCAACTCTGCAGAGTACACAGAATAGGCTGCTAAACGGCGGTGAAACACACTGAATGGAATATGTGACTTTAATATTTGAGTTTGAAAACTTAACAGCATTTCTTCCTATTCTGCAGCTGTGCAGAGTACACAGAATAGGCTGCTAAACTGCGGTGACACACACTGAATGGAATAAGTGACTTTAATATTTGAGTTTGAAAACTTAACAGTATTTCTTCCTATTCTGCAACTCTGCAGAGTACACAGAATAGGCTGCTAAACGGCGGTGAAACACACTGAATGGAATATGTGACTTTAATATTTGAGTTTGAAAACTTAACAGTATTTCTTCCTATTCTGCAACTGTGCAGAGTACACAGAATAGGCTGCTAAACTGCGGTGACACACACTGAATGGAATAAGTGACTTTAATATTTGAGTTTGAAAACTTAACAGTATTTCTTCCTATTCTGCAACTGTGCAGAGTACACAGAATAGACTGCTAAACGGCGGTGAAACACACTGAATGGAATATGTGACTTTAATATTTGAGTTTGAAAACTTAACAGTATTTCTTACTATTCTGCAACTCTGCAGAGTACACAGAATAGGCTGCTAAACGGCGGTGAAACACACTGAATGGAATATGTGACTTTGATATTTGAGTTAGAAGACTTAACAGTATTTCTTCCTATTCTGCAACTCTGCACAGTACACAGAATGTGCTTCTAAACTGCGGCGAAGCACACTGAATGGAATATGTGACTTTGATATTTTAGTTTGAAGACTTAACAGTATTTCTTCCTATTCTGCAACTCTGCACAGTACACAGAATGTGCTGCTAAACTGCGGCGACGCACACTGAATGGAATATGTGACTTTGATATTTTAGTTTGAAGACTTAACAGAATGTGCTCTAATCTGCAACTTTGCACACTAAACAGAATGTGCTCTAATCTGCAACTTTGCACACTAAACAGAATGTGCTCTAATCTGCAACTTTGCACACTAAACAGAATGTGCTCTAATCTGCAACTGTGCACACTAAACAGAATGTGCTCTAATCTGCAACTTTTCACACTAAACAGAATATTTTTTTTTTTTTTTTTTTGGTTTTTTCCCCCCCACACAAAATAACCTGCTGCCCCCACACACAGTAGTCCTAAAAAGGACTTTTGGTTCTTTTTTTTCACAATTTTTGTTTTTTTCCTCCCTACACTGCCTTTCCCTTCCTATCCTCAACTCTCCCTGGCTCAGACTGAGCCGAACTCGATGGTCAGGTGCTATACAGCACCCGACCACGGGTTCTGGCCAGCCAATCAGTGTAATGCCAGCAGCCAACATGGCTGCTGGCATTACACCGATGTCAGAGCCTCCCTGCACGTTTATTGGCTGCGCAGCAGCCGCAAAACGTGCGGGGAGGAGACCCGAACATGGCGGGCGAGCACATGCGGTACTCGTACGAGTACCGCCATGTGCCGAGCAGAGCGATGCTCGAGCCGATCCGAGCATCGGCCGAGCATGCTCGCTCAACACTATACAGTATCTGTTTGGATGACATGAACTTAAATAGAGAATCCCTCCAGAAATGGCTGGTTTGCTATATACCAATCAGATGCCACACATCTGTTGAAGCTAATATTTAACACTCTTTATATTAATTTCTTTTGATCCTAAGGAAGGGAAGCAAAAAGCTGTTCAACAAGTTTATGTGCATTTTATTATTTTTTATTTTGTCAGCCTGCATTGACTAAATAAATTATATTACATTTATAACAGCAATGCATGTGTCGGATGGTGGTTACTTATTACATCCACACTTCAAGCAAATTAACAAACTAAAGATAAGATCAGAGGAAAGGAGAGACTGTAGAGGGTCTAGAACGAAGACTGACACAGCACGGGAGCTCAAAGGACCAACCACAGACGGGAGTAAAAAAGAACAAACAAAGAAGACGTACAGGACAGCGGAGCAGAGATAAAGAGAGCTACATTGGGAAAGGAGACAAACCACACAAGAACGACCAAAGACCACTAGTACAAGGCAACTACCCAAGAATTGGTCTGGTAAGCACATTAATATCACTGTTACTGGTATTAACAAACTTACTAGCCGATTCAATTAGGACTATTCTGGTACTTTTTTATATATATAATCCTATTTTAGTACTAGTGACAGGTCTCATCCAACCTATACTGTATATTGTACCAAGTCTCTAATAATCTCGCTCCCTAAACACTGCACGTCCATCACCCTTATCTCTTTTTGCATTTTTGGGTGCACTTTCTGATTTTAACCACCACCATCCGCTTTCAGAATATCATTTTTATTAGCTACAATTCCACATTAGTCACTCACATCACTGGAAAAGTAATTTATACTGTATATTCAATCTACTGCACTTTGAAGCTCTGGTGTGCTGTCTTTTTTCTGTTTTTTTTGTGTACCACAATTGGATGTATGGTGGATTTGCCGTACTGCATTTTGTCTTCTTTTTTCCGTTACATAACAAACTGAGCCTTATTTATAAAGGCAAAGTGGAAGAATTCTGAAGCAAACCAACTGCACAGTGGACGACAAATACAGATTGCCAAAATTCTTCTTGTGCCCAGAATTTCTCCACTTTTGTTTTAGATGGGTCGTTTAACCCCTTTAATGGTAGAGAGTTTTCCAATGCATTGCTTCCCTTTTGTTTTAATACATATTGTCCATAGTTCCTTGCAAAAGTATTGCATAATAGGAATGTAGGCCCATATCTATAAAAGCAAACTGGAGTTTTTTGGAATTAAATTAATTGCAACATAGGGGACAAATAAAACTTCCTTCTAAATGAAATTAACCCTTTTAGTGCTGGAGGGGTACAGAACGCATTGCAAACCATCGCCTTCCATACCACTCTGGCACTCAAAGGGTTAAAAACAAGAGAGAGGGTGCTTCATAGGGTGATAACATTTTAAATGAATAGTAAATCCACAAGTACACTTAGTACGATATACTCACAAGGAGAATAAGCTACATATACAAGTAGTGGAGGATATTATGGCAAAAGGCACTTCTTATGGAGATGCCATAGTTCCTTAAAAAGAGAAAAAACAGACAGAAACCAACAAAAAAAACGACCAAAAACAGGAGGGTGCTATAATATGTGTCTGGAAGTCATGTATTGAAGATATCGGCAATCACATTAGTAGAACGCCAGTGAGGTTCCTTCCCTCCACCAGCATATACAGTATTCACCCCCTTGACATTTTTCCTATTTTGTTGTATTACAACCTGAAATTAAAATGGATTTTAATTTTGGTTTCATGTAATGGACATATACAAAATAGTCCAAATTGGTGAAGTGAAATGAAGAAAATAACTTGTTTTAAAAAATTCTAAAATATAAAAATTGGAAAAGTGGTACGTGCATATGTATTCACCCCCTTTGCTATGAAGCCCCTAAATAAGATCTGGTGCAACCAATTACCTTCAGAAGTCACATAATTAGTTAAATAAAGTCCACCTGTGTGCTGTCTAAGTGTCACATGATCTCAGTATATACTCCCCTGTTCTGAAAGGCCCCAGTGTCTGCAGCACCACCAAACAAGTGGCACCATGAAGACCAATGACTCAGGAGCTCTCCAAACAGGTCAGGGACAAAGTAGGGGAGAAGTACAGATCAGGGTTGGGTTATAAACAATATCCCAAACTTTGGACATCCCACAAAGCACCATTAAATCCATTATTAAAAAACCAAAAGAATATGGCACCACAACAAACCTGCCAAGAGAGGGCCACCCACCAAAACTCACAGACGAGACAAGGAGGGCATTAATCAGAGAGGCCACAAAGATACCAAAGATAACCCTGTAGGAGTTGCAAAGCTCCACAGCTGAGATTGAAGTATCTGTCCATAGGACCACTTTAAACAGTACACTCCAAAGACCTGGGCTTCACGGGAGAGTGGCCAGAAGAAAGCCATTGCTTAAAGAAAAAAATAAGCAAACATGTTTTCTGTTTGCCAAAAGGCTTGTGGGAGACTCCCAAAACATATGGAAGAAGGTACTCTGGTCAGATGAGACTAAAAATTGAGCTTTTTGGCCATCAAGGAAAACACTATATCTGTCACAAACCCAACACCTCTCATCACCCCGAGAACACCATCCCCACAGTGAAGCATGGCGGTGGCAGCATCCTGCTGTGGAGACCTTTTTCATTGGCAGGGACTGGGAAACTGGTCAGGATTGAAGGAATATTGGATGGTGCTAAATACAGGGAAATTCTTGAGGGAAACCTGTTTCAGTCTTCCAGAGATTTGAGACTGGGACGGAGGCTCACCTTCCAGCAGGACAATGACCCTAAGCATACTGCTAAAGCAACACTTGAGTGGTTTAAGAGAAAACATTTAAATGTCTTGGAATAGCCTAGTCAAAGCCCAGACCTCAATCCAATTGAGAATCTGAGTGATGACTTAAAGATTGTTGTACACCAGCAGAACCCATCCAACTTGAAGGAGCTGGAGCAGTTTTGCCTTGAAATATGGGCAAAAATCCCAGTGGCTAGATGTGCCACGCTTATAGAGACATACCACAAGAGACTTGCAGCTGTAATTGCTGCAAAAGCTGGCTCTACAAAGTATTGACTTGGGGGGGGGGTGAATAGTTATGCACACTCAAGTTTTCTGTTTTTTTGTCTTTTTACTTGTTTGTTTCATAATAAAAAAGTATTTTGCATCTTCAAAGTGGTAGGCATGCTGTGTAAATCAAATGATACAAAGCCCCAAAAAATTCATTTTAATTCCAGGTTGTAACTCAACAAAATAGCAACAGGGAAAATGTAGCTCCCTGCTGATCAGGCTAACAAACAGAAAACAGGATCCGTAGTTAGATTAAATAGTATATATATTTAATATGCAGCCTAGCAACTGCCTACATATCTTCCGTTGCCTGACAGTCTTACACCTGCTGCACTTCTGCCTTCCTCTGCTGTTCCTGATGCTTCATCTGTACCTCAGTTTCCCCCTCCTCCCCCAGTCCAGCAATGACACTGACCGGCAAGCAGATACTAATCATGCTGCACCTGGGGATGCTTGTACATGAGGCACAGCTCCAAAACAAAGTGCGTGTGAACCTTGTCTGGGGTCATTGCCCAGAATAATGGGTAACATTATTGTATTTCTATCTTTACACTGTATTTTTATTTGAAACTGGCATAAGTTCCAGATAGCTTGGTATGTTTTATTTTTCATAGGATGCATAGTAGACACTAGGGGCCATATTCAATACACTAAAGAGGAACATTTCTGCCAACTCCAGCCTACAGTCCACTAGGATGTTGTGTTCATGCCAACATGAGAACTGCTTCTTTCAAAAGTTCATTAAGATGCTGTATTCTTGCCAATGCCCGTACAGCTTCTTGCAACAGTCCACTAAGATAATGCATTCAAGCCAATTCCAAAATGCCAGTTACAGACATTCTAATCTGAAGCTAAAGATACATTTTCAAGTATTCATTTGTCTTCTTTCATTGTTCTCGAATTTGGTTTAGCTAAAATTTCAGCATCACCTTAAATAACTTTGGTGATTTTGTAAGAGCTTTCAAAATATGTGATGTATGAGCTATTTTGCATTTAGAAAATGACTTAAGTGTTTAGGTATTTAGATTGATAGATTATGCTATGAAGGCATGCATTGAAGGTACTTCCTGTTGTAGTCCTCCATCACCTTTCCAACACACTGGAATAGTTCAGAAACGTATTGCCCACCACCACTAGCATTGAAAGGATTAAATGGCAGTGAATAGGGGGAGGTGATAAGGGGCTAAGATAGGAAGTTCCTGCACAGCATACCTGAATTAACATAATTTATGCAGGTAAATAGCTCAAAAATAGTCTTCTGATTAAAAGTGACTAAGAATACAACATATGAGGTGTTTTGAAAACTCTTTCAAAACTGCCAAAGTCATTTTTGGGTTATAGTGTGCCTTCAGGTCCTTATGTATCAATTTGTCATTGCGGTAAATGTGGCTTTTTAACCCCTGCAACATTAAAGATCTACAGTGAATTGCTTTTCATTACATCGATACCTCTGTCATTCAAGTGTCAAAAGGCCCATTCACAGCAATGGTGAATTGTGTCTACACTGATTTAGGAACAGAACAGTGCTTATTCAAACTTGTTCTCTCTATATTTTGAGGACTACAATTTCAAGCATCCCCAGCTAGCCAATGGCTGACCTGGGTCATTCGTACACATGCTCTTTTTATTTATTAAGCTTTATTTAACCTTGGGATCCCCAGCATTTGGGATGTACAATTTCACTTTTCCCCAGCTAGCCAGTAGCTAGTTAATAACAGCTAGCGAGCACATTAATGAATACCCTCTGACTTGGGAATAGGCCATATGCACTAGGCATTAGAAAGATCACTTTTAGGGCAAAAAAACAATATAGTGACCGTGAGTGAATTACATCTACAGTAAATGTGTCTTTGAAACCCATGAATATTGGACAGGCTTAACAAATCAATGTAGACCTTGCTTTCTTTTAAAGGGATAGTAATGTTTCATAATAAAAGCAGCTCTAATTAATCATCACAGTATTTGGACTTTGGAGAGTGTAATTTCAATTCTGTCAGAGTTGTAGTTCAAGAGTAATTCAATGACAAAGTATCCCCCTCCAACCCCTTTTACTGATGTAACACTGTTCAGCCAGATCAGAAGGGAGGTGCCCAGGTAGATTGCAGAGAGGGACAATCTTCAATTAAGATCAGGGAAAAACCTGAAAAACTTGTCAAGGGGGGGCAGGGCTTTCATTGTTCTCATAGGAAGAAGATTGTCCCCTTCTGTTATCTGTCTGGTCTATGGACTGGAATCCACATCTGAGAAGAGATGGCTTACACTAGGTAAAAGGGACGGGAGGGGAAACTTTTATGGTTTGAGAGATAAGACTTATATTGTTCGTCATGTTTTTTTAATGCCTACAAAATAAAATAAAGATAAAACAAAGTATTACTATCCCTTTAAAGGTTTAATAGGAACATTTGCAGTAAAGAGTAGTTTACTTTGTTTAGTTTTGAGTTTTATAACTGGATGACTTTCCATAGAGTACATGTTGTTTTATAATTGTTCAGGCAAATCTACTAACTTACTTTTATCAGGAAGAAAGGTGTCATATTTGAGTTCCTTAAACATTCTTAGGTCATAATTCCTAAGTTTGAAACAGTGTCAAAATTTGGTCAGTGTCTTGTTGCTAGTGTATTTTTCACGATACCCCTTGATTACAAAGTGTCCTTTAAACTGTTAAAGTGGAACTACCACCTTATTTAATAGATTTCTGCTTTCTTCCATAGGTGACAGGCAGGACGGAGTGCGGACATCTTGCCATTGTGACGTCCGTGCGCCTACACTGTCAGTCCCAGCTGGGTCTAGGAGGCGTTGTTAGGAGCCATTTGGCTCCAGCTGGGACTGACAGCACAGGCGTCACAGTGGCAAGATGTCCGAGCTCCGTCCTGCCTCTCACCCATGGAAGAGAGCAGAAATCTATTAAATAAGGTGGTGGTTCCACTACTAAGCAGCTAGTCACCAGATGGGGACTTAGTTAAGCTAAAGATTTTGTCGGGTGGTAGTTTCGCTTTAAATGCTGGAGAGGTCTGCAAGACATTGCAAAACAATTGGGAGAGGGGGAGATTCACTAAGCAGTGATAAAGAGGTGAAAAAGTGGAAAAGTGATAAACTGAAGAAGTCATCTTCATTTTACCACTGCTTTATCACCTCTTTATCGTCGCTTAGGGATTCTCCCTCAAGGTGTTAAAATCCCCAGTTGAAATGAATGGGAAGCTGTGGTTCACATTGCTTCCCAATGAAGTGTATTCTTCTTTCTCACTTTAAGGGCTAAAAAAGCCTGCTTCAACAGACTGAGACTGACAGATTTTAAAAAATGGCTTTTGAAGTGTTGAATTGAAGTTTAAAACACTCTTCCAGCAGAATGTGATTACAGTCACAGTGTGTTTCCCTTGGAATCTTTGGCATTTGTATTGAAATCTATGGAGTTTTTGTTGGCTATAGGATTTGACCAGTTGGTAAAAATATAAGAGCATCGCAAGAAATGTGATTGAGCAATAAGTAAAAGTACGGCTGAAGCAGCTAACAAAGTCCTATTCCTGTGGTATGGAACCTAGAGCTGAACTGGATACATTATGATTATGTTATTATTATTTAAATCATTAAATAACTTAACACCTTGGGTGCTAGAGATATCTCTAGCATTCAAATTAATTAATCAGTATTTCCAAGATTCAGAAAGATAAGTGGTTACTTCTTTCCACTTAACTCAGTTTATAACATAATATTTACACCCCCTCCCATCATCACTGTGAATTCAACCATGTTCTGTCATTGCTGGTAGTGGTTGGAACACTATCTCCCAGATGATGTCATACCTAGTACAGAGTGTGAGCTGTGCACTTATTATAATTTAATTCCCCTGTCCCACTGTGAGGTAATCTAATACTGCTGCCACCCGTTCCTGTGGTTGCCTGTGAGGTAATGGGGAGGTAAGGCTCAAAATAAGGCTCACAATAACAGCTGCTAGAACATCCAGACACCACCAGAAGAGTTTAATTAATTTCATTGAATTGATATCCAAATCCTTTTTCACATTCATAATATTAAAGCCCAGTAGTATATGTGGATTAATACTAGATAAAGCTGCTATAAGGTCCCTTTAATTATCATCAGTTTCATTTGTGATTCTTTATTGAATCTAATTTATATTGATTTATTAAAAGTGATGCTTGACTTCATATTCTTTGCAACTTTTTGAGGGAGCCCTCTGCTCTTTGACAATCACTTTCTCCAATGACTTAATATCACTGAGAAGGTTACATCCCTAAATTAGTTTAATATTACTGTCAGTGTTCAGTCACATGCTAGGAAACCAGATTGCATATCATTAGTGTTGAGCGAGCGTGCTCGGCCGATGCTCGGATCGGCTCGAGCATCGCTCTGCTCGGCACATGGCGGTACTCGTACGAGTACCGCCATGTGCTCGCCCGACATGTTCGGGTGAAGGGGATCTGTGCCGGAAGAGGCACAGATCCGAAGACTCCGCTGGACCACCAGGGACTGGAGGTACGGGGGCATTGCGGAGATGAAGGGGGCATTGCGGAGATGAAGGGGGACATTGTGGAAGAGGGGCATAGACTCTATGCCCCTCTTCCACAATGTCCCCCTTCATCTCCGCTATGCCCCTCTTCCACAATGTCCCCCTTCATCTCCGCTATGCCCCTCTTCCACAATGTCCCCCTTCATCTCCTATGCCATAGAGGAGATGAAGGGGGACATTGTGGAAGAGGGGCATAGCGGAGATGAAGGGGGACATTGTGGAAGAGGGGCATAGAGTCTATGCCCCTCTTCCACAATGTCCCCCTTCATCTCCGCTATGCCCCTCTTCCACAATGTCCCCCTTCATCTCCTCTATGGCATAGGAGATGAAGGGGGACATTGTGGAAGAGGGGCATAGCGGAGATGAAGGGGGACATTGACCAGGCACCCTCCGCTCATCAGAGCAGGGGGTGCCTGGTTTAATGCTCGAGTGCTCCCATGCTTTTCAATGGGGCTCGGGTGCTCGGCCGAGCACTCGAGCCTCAGGGGGTGCTCGGTCAGAGCACCCGAGCACCCGAGCATCGGGGTGCTCGCTCATCATTACATATCATTCTTATGCAGTGCTCAATGAGTTTGCATTTAAACCTTTATAAGCTAATGCAACAATTCACAATATGCTGGATAGCTATCTAGCATTCAATTAATACATAGATATTAACCTTTTAAAGGGATAGTAATACTTAAAATGTAAAAAAAAATATGTTTTAGGGTTTATCCCCCTGAGTAAAACAAGAGTACTCCCACTGCTGAAAGGTGCTTCAATCAAAAGTTATTAATTTTCAAAGTTGAACTTTTTAGGTGCAATATCACAATGGCCTGAAATTGTACAGTGGCTCTGTTGCTAAACCATCCAGTGGAGATTTATGGTCCCGGGACCAGAGCTGTCCATAGGATCATGTAGCAACAGCGCCACTGTACAATTTCAGGCCACTGTGATATTGCACCTAAAAAATTCAGCTTTGAAAATGAATAACTTTTGAATGAAACACCTTTCAGCAGTGGGAGTACTCTTGTTTTACTCAGGGGGATAAACCCTACAACATATTTTTTTTTTACATTTTAAGTATTACTATCCCTTTAAGTACCAGAGCGGTGAACAAATAGTTGCAAACCAGTACATTGCACAGCCCTCTTGTCCTGAAATTGTTAAATTAATATGTGATAAATCTAACAAGGTTTAAAAAATGAGGTTGCTTTTGTGTAAGATATTTTATTAGTGCCTTAATGGCACATCCATTTACATTAATCCAACTATCTACAACAAAATACAATTTATGTTCTGTAGACATAGCAATAGAAAAGGTCTAGCAACTACAATTTATTAAAGTAAGGCAAGCAATAAATTAAAGCATTAAACTAAAAAAAACCTTTGCATCTCATCAGGGCTGGTTTAAGCCACCAATGGGCCTTGGATAACATATAAGTACCTGGCCCACTTGTCCACATTGATTTGCATTATAAGGAGAGCTGTCTATTATTCAATGGGTTAATTAATAATGATACATATTTCCCTTTCTACTGAAAGTGAGTACTTAGGCTTATAGTGGCTTTATAAGTTTCCTTAAATTAACTTCATACAATATTGGGTTCTCACACTGAGGTTCACACATTTATGTGTACTAGTGTAATAAATACTGAGATTTCATATCCATCTTCACACAATGCTGAGTTCAAAACATGAACCCCACTCCCCCAGTGCTTTGCAAATAATGGCCTAGACTCCATTATAGTTGATAACTTTATCAAGCGCCAGCTCCGGAGTGGTGCAGCCGCATAGTGTGGGAGTGGCATGTCTGGGGGGAAGGTCTTAGAAAGTGGCAGTATGATACCGGTCACATGACCTGCGTGTATATAAAAGCAGATGCGCGCTGGAGGCTATTTTCGCCAGGCGCATCTGAGGTAAGCACAAGCACCCTGTTTAGAGTGGTGCTTGTGCTGTTTGACAATTTATTGGTAAAAAAAAAAAAAAAAGTGTGTTGATGGATATATGTATGTATGTTGATATGAATATATATGCATATACATATATATACATATATTTAAAAAAATACATTGCATTATATATATATGTGTTTTTACATAAAAAAAAAAAAAAAATGAATAGTTTGTGGTGCAGAGACAAAGCTGCTGCCTCTGACCTGAGAATCCTGGGTTCAATTCCATCACTTGAAATGTTAGCATTTTATTTAAAAAAAAATTTTTTTTCAAAAAACAAGATAAAATAAATAAAAATGGATGGACTGATAGAGGAGGTGAGGAGAATTTCTGAGACAGATGGAGGACAATGGCTGAGGGCACAGTTGGCAGCCTTTTCACAGCAGCCCTCTGAGAGGTCTCCAGAGAGTACCACCAAGCCAGCCAGGCTTTCTAAGGCTAGGCCCCCACACAGGCTTAGCCCCAGCTTACACCCCACCAGATGGTGGAGTAGGAGTCCTAGGAGAACATCAGGCAGGGGGACACGGGTCAGACATGCGACTACCCACCAGAGTCATCATGTCAGCTCCAACTAAGGGAGCAGACCCCTCATCTCAGCCAAGGGCAGTACAGCAGCGGACTTGCAGGAGCCATTTGGAGGCAGTGCAGAAGGAGAGAGGAACATATGGAATGTGGCATTAGTTGCTGAAGTGGAAGATGGCCTTCAGCTGGAAGTTCCCAGTACTAACATTATACATGAACAGGTACATGTGGAGGTGCCTTTGACAACAGGTCAGCTTCATGAAGAATCAAGAGATCAGATTCCCAGTGGTCCCGACATTCAGGCCCTTTTACTAGGTGTGCAGCAATTGCTGGAGGGTTATCAAGGGGGGGTCTCAAAGGGTTGGGTCTTCCTTGGGTCAGCTAGCAGCATTTTCTTGGGGGTTCATAGTGGTGGGGGAAAAAAAGGGGTTTCAGGGCCCCACTTTTCCAGTCATGTGCCCACCAGAAGTCCCACGAATTGGCACACTCTACTTCATCTTCATTCGCCCCTAGTAAGATGAGGGTTGGTGGTGAGCCACGGGTTTCAGTTATTTTAAACAGCGGGCTAAATGTTCAAACTGGTACTCAATCAAGGATTTCTAGTCCAGCAGTATCTCTTCCTGGCCCTTTGACCTCTCCCGTGCCAGTGGTAGGGAGAGCTAGTAGTTCCTTCTACTCTGAGTAAGGATGGGGTAGAATCGGCTAATTCTGTCATGGGCTTTTCTGCACCCACTGGGGTGATGTTCGGGTCTCAAACAGGTGTGGATCTGATGTCGCTGGAGGTTGAGTCACCAACGGGGGTTTCTGGAACGTCACCAGGGACAATCCTTCCGGGCGTGTCAGAGTCCTCTTATGGAGCCACTTATTTATGCTGGTCAGGCCCTCTGGGTCTTCATCTAAAATCTGAAGTCAAGGAAAAAATATGAAAAGGCGAGTATGTTGAGATATACTTGCTTCTTCCACTGGAGGAAGGTGTGGCTGATAAAGATGATAAGAATGACTCCGAGAAGGAGGAAAAAGAGTGGAAAAGGTATTGCAAGATACCTAAAGTCTTTGTGAACTAGGTACGTGCATTTGATATTCTTGCAAGTGTCATCGGCGAACGTTTTCCGCATTATTTTGTTATTTAGATACTATCTGGAGTGCGTGTCGAGTTTACTGTGGCTTATCGTGGTGGTACAACGATGAACAATTCTGTCAAATGATGGCTGTGCGCCATCAAAGTCATGGGATCAGATGGATATAGGCCTTTGACTAGCCGTTATGACATGGCCAGTGTCTTTTCATACGGGTTTTCATACGCCCTTTCAGACCAGCGCCGGGGGTTTGGGCCTCTCCAGTTCGCAAGTTGCGGCAAAAAAAGGTGGATACTGCTTTCAATACAACAATGCCCAATGTAAGTTTGGAGCTGGGTGTAGGTTTTGGCATGTGTGCTTTGGGTGTGGAGGGTCTCACCCGCTATCACTGTGCACCCGCAAGGGACAGTCTGTTGAGCTTGGGGGTGATGCGGCTGGAAAAAGGGAAGACTCCAGTCAGCGTGGAAAGAATGCGCCTGTGATTAGGATTCTATAAAGACCGTCGATCTGCGAGGAAGGGTTTACATGGGAGTTCCATATCCCTTTCAAAAATAGAGTAATTGGCTCTGTATCAAGCAATCTTTGTTCAGTGTTGGAATTTCCCGGGGTGGCTCAGGAGAAAGTGGACAGGGAGGTGGCATTGGGGAACATGGCTGGCCCCTTTGATTCTCCTCCTTGGCCTTATCTTCATGTGTCACCTCTAGGGGTGGTACCAAAAAAGGACCCTGGGAAGTTCCGACTAATCCACCACTTGTCATATCCTTTCGGGGAATCGGTCAATGATGATACTGACCCGGCTGAATGCAAGGTTGCATACACTTCTTTCGACAAGGCACTTAGTGTGGTGTTGTTGGCGGGCCCTGGGGTGTGGTTGGCAAAGGCTGATATTGAGGCAGCCTTTTGTCTTCTACCAGTACACCCGAACTGTCACCACCTCTTGGGTTGTCAGCTAGGGGGCAAGTACTATGTGGACTTGTGTCTCCCCATGGGCTGTTCATGTGCCTTATTTGAGACCTTCAGTACTTTTATCAAGTGGGTAGTTCAGAACGAAGCAGGTTTTTCATCTATAATCCACTATCTGGATGATTTTTTCGGTGTAGGTCCGGGTGGCCAAGATGTCTGTGGGTTTCTGCTTCAAACCCTACAGAGTGTTGCTGACCTCTTTGGAGTCCCTCTGGCCTCGGAGAAGACTGAAGGTCCCACTACATGCCTCTGTTTTTTAGGCATTGAAATAGATACCATGGTGATGGAATGCCTGTTACCCCAGAAAAAATTGGAAGATTTGAAATTGGCTGTCCGGGCTTGTAGAAGGGCTAATAAAGTTACCCTACAACAACTTCAGTCTTTTCTCGGTAAGCTAAATTTTGCTTGCCGGATTTTACCCATGGGGCGAGTTTTTTCGTCACAGCTTTCACTGGCTACGTCAGGAGTAAAGAAGCCCCATCATTTTATAAGAATCACTGCCTCCTTGTGTGAGGACCTAAGGGTGTGGGAGGCATTCTTGCATACAATGGGCGCTCCTTTTGTCAGGCATCGGCTGTTTCCAACCCAGAGCTGGATTTATCCACTGGTGCAGCCAGGTCTGTGTTACGGTTTTATGACACTCAGACAAGGTTATAAGTAAAAACACAGTTTATTTTGAACAGAAAATCAGGAATAGCGCCCCTGGGGGCCAGGTCAGGCATAGACAGACTGGTAAAAAGCAGTAATAGTACAAAAATATGGAATAGTACTGTATAACAGGATAGACAAGGGTTAAAGAATAACCCACTGATCAGTCACAATGATGGTAGGCTGACAACGCCCAACTGAACCAATAAGTCTCTGGAAGAATACCCGATCAGTAGTAGGCTTGCTCAAATCACTCTCATATAGCGGTTACAAAAGGACGCCCAAGGAGACTGCACAAGCAACCAGAGCTGAGTAAAACTCCAGGAGGAGTAACTGGAAGAGCCGCTAGCAGAACTGGTAAACGGAACCTGTCAAGCCCTTGATCGTACAGGAGTACTGTGGTGAGCCAAAGGAGATCAGAGCCAGGTCACCCACCAGGTGCCAACAGGAGTAACACTATACCAGCCACTGCGAGCCTCGCACAGGAATGCGATGAATGATACTACACCCGAGCAATGACTAGCGCCCAGACACCCTTCCGGTGCCGTATCAGTACCATACAGCGAGAGCAAACGGAGGCCACTGCACCGGGAGATGCATGCACGGTACCACGTACCGGGACTAAACTGCTCTGCTTAAGCCACGGACAGACTAGGTACAAAGCGCAGCTCAGACTGTGTAAGCAGCTCGGATAGTATGATAAAGCTTGGCAAGTGTAATCAGCTCTATAATGGAGGCAACACACAGCTCAGCTAGCATACAACAGCTCGGTAAACGAAGGCCACGGTGTAGCGCCAATGAGAGTGAATGAACGGAGCCCCACTACTACCGTTCAGAATGTCGCCGTCGGGCGACCTGGAAACACAGGAACTCAGGAACTGATGAGCAACCGACAGCGATGACCGGAACCAGGACCCTCTCAATCAGGAACGTCCGCCACAGCCAGGTCGGTAACGGAGCAGGAAGTCAGCCACAGCCAGGTCGGTAATGGAGCAGGAACGTCAGCCACAGCCAGGTCGGTAACGGAGCAGGAAGTCAGCCACAGCCAGGTCGGTAACGGAGCAGGAAGTCAGCCACAGCCAGGTCGGTAACGGAGCAGGAAACGTCAGCCAGCGAAGGAATCCAATCAGAGAGCAGGAACAGAGAATGGTGAGACGAGCCAAATCGGTACACAGGAACACAGTAACTCAGCAAGAGGCTCAACTTCAGGAACACCACGAAAGGGCACCAGACAGCTGTCACAGGCCCAGTATAAAAAGGAACATCCTGGGCGGGCCAAACAATCTGCACCAATGCACAGGTACCATCAGTGTGACTGACAGGGAATCACGGGCACCGTGATAGTCTGTAGGTTTCGGGGCTATTATGGGCCCTGACTGGTGTCAAGGGAAGTGGCCTTCAAGGTGGTCAGACCTAGGTCTGACAAAAAATCTAGTGTTCCTGGAATTATTCCCGGTTTTGGTTGAGGTTGAACTGTGGAGGACATTGCTAAGTGACAGAAAGGTGGTGTTTGCTTGACTGCATCATCTATCCCAGTCCTGCAGCTTTTGCAATGCTTAGTTTTAAGGTGTTTACAGTTTAAAGCTGCTCACGTTCCGGGTGTTCTTAACACAGCTGCAGATGCCCTCTCTCGATTTCAGATGATGGAGTTTCGGAGAGCTTGCCTTGGAGCCAGGGAAGAAGGGGAATCCTGTCTGGTGGAGCTATGGGAGCTTGGGCGAGAGATTTAGCGGCTTGGGTGAAGAATTCTTTGTCACAGGATACATGGGAGTGGTACAAGACTGTCTGGGACGAGTGGGCCAACTTGGAGGCTTCAGTTGGGGACCCACTGGACGATGCAGGCAGACTGCATGGAGTATTATGGTTTATTTGGAAGTGGGGTCATTTAAGGTTATGCCCTTCAGTCCTGGGCACCAGAATGGCGGCCTTAGCATTCTGGTTCAAGCTAAGGGGCTGGAAGGATGTAACAAAATACTTTGTGGTTAGAATGGCTCTGAGGGATTTGCGTAGAGGTTGCACTTCTAGTGATGTTCGCAGGCCAGTTTCATTCACTATCCTGCAGGGCATTATGCAGGTGCTGCCCAGCATCTGCTCATCTGACTATGAGATATTACTGTTTTCCCTGTCCTTTAGTTTGGCTTTCTTTGGGGCACTACGCATTGGGGAGCTAGTGAGCAGGTCCAAGGCTTGTCCCGGGGGTATTGGGGTGGATCAGGTTCACCTTCAGGCTGTCATTTAAAATCCAAAAGTCAAAAACTGATCCTGAGGGCAGAGGGGTATGGGTTTCATTGTTTGGGGTTCCACAGCTGGAATTCTGTCCTGTATCTCCTTTCTAAACATGCGCCCACAGGTTATGGGCCCACTTCTGATCCATATAACAGGAAGCCCTTTGAAGAGGTTTCAAGTTGTCCAGGTCTTTAAGACTTGTCTGACAAGCCTAGGTTTGTCTCAGAGTGAGTACGGCAGTCATTCCTTTCTTATAGGGGCTGCTACGGAGGCGGCTAGGCTGGGGATTAATGAAGAAGTTGTTAAGAGAATCGGGGGATGGTAGTCCAATCGCTTTAGGCTGTACGTGAGGCCTAACCTTTTGCTTTAATTATCTCCTCCCTTCTGGGCAGTGAGTGTCACCTTTCTCGGGGGGAGGGCAACTTTAATATCAAGGGTTTTCAAGTTATGTTTCTTTCATTTGTGTCTCCTTTAGGTATTCCTTATCAGGTGTGGATTGTAGGTCATTTCTTTGTACATCGGGCCAAGGAGAGAGCGGCCCTCAGTGCGAATGGTCTGCAGATGTCCCTTGATGAAGGAGAGGCTAAAGTTTCCTGGTTTGGTTTTCCGGGTATGTGTTGGAGTCAACTTATGGGGGAAGTTTCGCATTTGGCTAAAGAACAAGGATGTGGTCCAGATATACTGGCCATCCATTTGGGTGGTAATGATCGTGGGGTGTTTGGGGCCTAGGGGAGAAGATTAAGCGAGATTTCTCAATACCCAACTCTCCAAATTATTTGGTCAGAAATTATCCCCAGGCTTTACTGGAGGTGTGCCAGGGATCTTAAAGCCCTGGATAAAGCCAGAATCCTTCTCAATAGAAGAGTGTCTAAATTTGTGATTTCACATGGGGGGATGACAGTTAGACACAAGGCCTTTGAGAAGCTCAACCAAGCTTTGTTGAGCGGGGATGGGGTGAACCCCAACGACATAGATTTCTTTAATCTGGAATTGATGGGGGCAATTGAGCGGGCCATAGCTTTATTGCGTGGGGGAGAATCCGGCTGATTAGGAGAAAACAGCTGGATTTAGTGTCCTATGTCCTTGCCAGGCATAGAAATTGGTAAAAAGTAGGAAGGTTCTTAATCTGTTTAGAACCAGTGGGGAGTCCAATGGCCTAAAAAGTGAAGTTCCTCCCGGGTGGCAGCCACGTTCTAATTGTTGCCGTACTCATTGGGCTACTCATTGCAAGCCAATGGGGTACACAGTTGAATGATAAGTTGGTCCATCTTTGCACAAAATGTTTATGTTTAAGTTAATAATAAAATGTCTGCATGGCAAGGACCTTTTATGTGATGTCATTACTCAATAAAGCTGTTGCCAGTTTTAAAACCATATTTGGTGTCTGAGTCTTATTTAGCTTTCTGGTACCTATTACCCAGACATGGGTTTTAGTTATATATTTCCCCATAGACATCAACAACCACTGGAATCCCTTACCTAGTGTGATGCAATCTAAGACAACATATCATCTGAAAAACTGTTAATGTTATTAATCATGTTGATTGTGGAGATATGTTTGATGCCATTAACAAAGCACAAATTGTCATGTAGATAATGTTTGCTAAATGTGAACACTGAATCCCATAGCTCTGATTTCAATGGAAAGTGAGTTTAAAGATTTTTACCTTTTTAAACTTACAGCTATAAATTGAACAGGTTCACACAGGGCATGTCCTCCACAAATTTAGTGTGTGAACTTGAAAGGAGCAGTAAACTTTTTTTTATGAAGAGCTATATTTTATAGAGCTTTTCCTGCTAAGTAAAACAAGGGTACTCTCACTACTGTTAGTTGTTTTATTCAAATGATATAAAAGTTCAAATAATCATGAAGTAAATTTGCTGTGCGTTTACTTCCTGGAAGAACTGTAGGTCACTGACTTTCCTCTTCACATTAGAATGGGCGAAAACTTTCTCTTCAAACCAAAACTGGTGAAAAATGGCACTTTTCACTTTGTGCTTTTTTCACCTAGCTCATTACATTGAAAACAATGGGAAGAAAACATTTTCTACAGCCATATACAAGAGTGTCATTCTCACACAGCATGCCATTCTGTGTTTTTGAGAGGAAAAAGCAGCATGTTTTTGAGCTAGAGAAGATAAGTAAAGGGGAATTGAAGCTTAGTTTAGGAAGTAATTTAGGTAGGATATTTGTTCTCTGGATTAGGGAGTCTGGGGGCACTGTGGGGAAGCAGAAGGGAGGAAGGAGGTTGACCCCATATACCCTAAAATGTGGTATCACTGACTGGGAAGAGACAGGCAGCTGAGGTCCAAATTACTTGCTTATTTTGCTTTTATTGTCTCTGTTCTAGGGAAGTCTTGTTGATTTTGTTTTTTAGTTTTATATATATATATATATATATATATATATATATATATATATATATATATATATATTGGACTGACTGTGATAAGATAGGGTGAACAACTTAAAAAAATAAGTAAAAAAAAAATAATACATAAATAACTAAACAAATAAATATATTAGGTGACAGACAGCTGACTAGGAGCCTAATGTTGGCTCTGCTACTGAGGTGACTTGATAGACAACAGACGACATTGAGTATTTTGTTGATGGCCAAGGCAAGGCATCAAACTTGATCAGTTGTGTACTGTAGAGAGTAAAAACACACACACAGTAGTTGAGTAATGCCCAGCAAATTCACAAGCAGAGGGGGAAAGATGGAGCAGTGCAGGGACTTGGGGGTAAAGTGGTAGTTCAAAAACTGACTGCAGCAATGGTTGCTGCAGTATGTGCAATAAATGATGATGATCCCTCTCCTCCAGGAGTGGAGGCAGTTTGTCAAAGTACCACCAATCACACCATGCCAGTCGCCCACCACCACTACAGGAAGTTAGGGTTTTGGGCAAAGGACAAATGCACTCTGCATGCTAACATGTTTTTCAAGGTATATGTTGTTGCAGGACTGACAACTTTGACTTCCAGCTACTTATTTCTCCACTACAGCCCTCAGAAGAAGTAATATTGTGTTGGGAAATATTGCACCATAGGAAACATAAGAGAAAAATGTGTTGGGATAGGAGAAAAATGTGTTAGAATTGGAGAAAAATTTGCATTGGAGAAAAGGACAAAAGTTTCGCAAAAAAAGAGAAGAATTTTCATGCAGGAAATTTTTCTCACTTTTCGCCCACCCCTAATTGGAATTTGATCACTAGTGGCCACTGCTAATGTGAAAAAACATGTTTAAATGACATCTCTCAGAAGTGGGGATACCCTTGCTTAATTCAACAGGAAACACCATACAATATATATATATATTTTTTCATAAAAAAAGTTTACTGCTTCTTTAAGGAAGTAGCTGATGATTACTTTTAATTGCAATGATCTCTTAATAACCTGCATGGCCAGTAGGAATAAGCCTGCCACTGACAGCTTCAGTTTTTTCATGAGGTGGGACAAGAAGCCTAGGAAAGACCTGTGCAATTAGGGCTATACAGTATTTTTATAATGCTGCTACAGTGCTACTACCAGTGGTGCAGTGGTGATTAACTAGAAAAAGACTGCGAGTCATTATGTTTAAACAAATCATTTTTCTTCCTTCATAGGCCAATAAGGTTTGCTAAAATGCAGATCTTTAAAATCAGCTCAATGTAATGAGATTTAATGACAGGGAGATGAATATCACATTACAGAAACAGTAGGGGGATAAAGGTTCAGTAAATGTCAGTGCCAGAGGATTATTACTGATACAACTACATTTGTATTTGTTGAAAAATAATCTATAATATATGGTTTAAAATACTTCTTTTGAAAGGTATGCATATTAAATAGAACTTTAAAAAATGTTACTGGTGTATAAAAAATGTTATTTATTGTATTTATTTAATTTTAATTAAAATAAAATATGGTTTGAAAACAGATTGTTTATTTTGCAGAATAGCTAAGAATCTTTCATAGAAAACAGGAACCAGTGAATTTTCACTTTTAAAGGAACACTGACACCTCCTAACAACCCCCACTTACATTAACCCCTTAAGGATCCATGACGGTCCTGGCATGTCATTGGTCGAACATGTGATAAGGAGTCAGGACCCATGATGTGCCAGGACTGTCATGGATTTCAGGAATCCCCTCTCAGTTGCACACCATTTGAGGAGCCCTGATTTGGACCGCATAAAAAAAAATGGTCTGTGGTCCTTAAGTGCCATTCACTTGCATGCTCTGCAGGTGCTTAAGGGGTTAATGTAGAGTGAAAATCCTAATGGCATATACAATTCCATTCTGTGTGGTTTGGTTCCCCCAAATTATATCTAATTAGTGTTGGATATCATTCTTTGTTGCAGGAATCAAGGATTCAAAACTACTCCCACCAGAGGTTTTTTAACAATACTTACCTCTTTAGCACTCAAAGGGTTAAAATCATGCAGACATTTCAAGTCAAAAATATAATTTTTTTTCCGAACTGAAAAAAAAAAAATATATTTCTATCCATTTCTCTCTCTCTTTTTTATGTTTTTTTTTTAATTTTTATTTAAAGTCCAAATAGAAAAATATCTTGTGGTAGTCAAAATATGTCATGTTTTAGTCAATGAAAGTATAAAATTGTCTGCTGGCTCTGCCGCTGTCACTGGCCATATAAAAGCCAGTCTCTGTTCAATTTTCCCAGAAAAGGGCAATGACCCGAGAGGTAACAGGGGGTGGGATTTTTAACCTGCCTTCCTACCGGCTCCACCACTGCCTATTTTAACACTTTCACTGCCTTAACATATATGTTTTGACTATCACAAGATATTTTTCTATTTGGACTTAAAATTAAAAAAAAAAAAAGCAAAATTGAAAATTTTTTTGTCTGAGAAAAATCAAACATTTTCGACTTAGAATTCCTGCATGAATATTATCCTTTGAGTACCAGAAAGGTACTCAATGCATTGTTCTGCAATGTGTCGCGTGTCCCTCTGGTACTCAAAGGGTTAGCAACTGCGTATCTTGGATTCATACGTTTTTGGAGAATATTAAATCTTGACTATTTTTCTTCTTTTCAGGTACTTTTTTGGTTCAAGGAAGAAAATCAGAAGATAAGAAGACAGATGATGAAGAGAAAGAAGAAGAAGGAAGATAGAAGATGAGAGAAGAAGATGGACAGTGGATGACAGGTAAGTGTAATAAGACAGTGGCTGTTAAAGTAGTGTTAGGGCTAATATTGTTGCACTTTGCTGCTAGGAGTAGTGAAGAGTTAGTGTTTGGGAGGGTGACTGTGTGTTGAGCTCATGCTAGGTGCTTGACAGTGTGTCAAGCACCAATCGTTAGCCTTTTTCCTTAGATGTTCCCATCACTCATGCTTTTTAACATGGGTTTTGAGAACTTAAAGCACACAACGAACGTTTGTCCAATAGTCAGGTTCTTTGGCCCAACGTTCATTGTGGTTTCAGTTGGTAGGGCAGTTGAATATCTATGGTAACACAGTAGTTGTACCCACCGGTAGCCATTTTTGCTCTACCTTCTGTTTTTGCGGCCACATTTGAATCGAGGCCCTAGTAATATAGTTGATGAGACTGAAGAAGTATCTATCAAGTTCAACCTTTGTCATATCACCTTTGTTGATTCAAAAGAATGCAAAAATAAACCAATTACAATTAAAAGAACAATGTTGAAGCCATTTTCATTAATGCCCTAAGCTAGTAAAAAAAATCCTTCCTGACTCTAAAAGGCAAATCTCTTGGGATCAACAAACTATATCTGCTTTGAAAGTGTCATAATGTTCAATGTTATTCTACAAGAAAATGGTATCCAATCTGCAAACACAGCCTTTGAAGCAAATAATTTCACATTCTTATTGCTGTTACTATAAAAAATCCTGCCTTTGTTTTAGTTGGAAAGCACCTTTCCTCTAATGTTAAAGTCTTAGTTCTAATTAAAGAATAATTTAGGAGACTCAATCCACCTAGTATTGATTAATAGTGGCCATTAGGAATTTCTGCCCACATTAAAGAGAATGGGTGTTTCATAATAGGAGGTGTTACCATTTGTTAATGGTAAAAGAACAGACTCCGTCATTACAGATTTGGGATTGTCTCTTTAAGAATGTTTTCCAGTTTGAGATGTATGTATGTTCAGCCAGTTCTGAGCCCATAAATTCACACTAATTACAGCGTCTCCAATTAAAATGTTGCTGGCACATGCACAGCTGAGAACTGCATGTTGCTGACAACATTAAACCCAGGGTTTATCTTAATGGCAATTCAGTGTATGAGTGAAGTATAACAGATACAGAACAGCCAAATAACACTGTGTTGTTTAACAATGCATTTGGTTTGGTGTCTGAAAAACGGACCCTTGTTTTGATGTTGATTTTGTACAAAGGAATAAACATATTTTTTCACCAACAGATGTAGGAAACATGCATTTAGTATTTCAATGAGCAGCTATGAATGACAGCAACATTTGAGAAAGGGAAGAGGAATAATTTACCATCAAAGCACTGGAGCTGCATGAGGTTTTGACTTCTGAAGTGCGTGTAGCTGCAGGCGTTGTTTTTGTTACTGGCTTTCTGTAGACCTGGTTAATGCATTCAAAGGCAGTCTGCCCATGCACCTTACCTTTGGCTAGAGAGTGACAATTCTTCTAGGTGCAACTTGTTTACTCATCATCAGCAGTCAAGTAATAAATATGTGCAGCTGATGGTAAGACTCAACATAACTGTTTTGGCATGATGTCTTTCTCATACATTAAGAGCTAAAATTGGACTATTTTCAGCCTTTGTTTGATAATTTAAGATGCATTAGTGAGTCCACATGTTGGGCTGAAAGCAGGAGAAACTCTTAGCACATTAAAGCAGTTATACAACATCAATAGTGTATAATAGGGAAAAAAAGGTCACTATCAACTTTCCAGAAGTTCAGTCAGTGGGGGTGATCCATCACACTTACTAATAGTTAACACCAAAGAAATAAATTAATCTATACACAGAATACTAGAAAATATACTGAAACATGTATTACAATGAAAGCACTGAGTTACTAAAAATATAAACAAAGTCATATGGGGGTGGGGTATAACTGGGGCAAATTAACACATTTCACTCCCATAAAATTGCATCCACAGAGATTAAACAACTTTGAGGCTGAGTAAGATCAACTGGGGTAATTCTGTAATAAATCCACTGCACCATAGGGCAGAAGTACACATTTCCATTGAGTTAACACAATGCATTGAAGAAATCTCTACCATTTGTAGCTTGTTTAAGCCATTACCTGTCACCCTCCTGTTGACAGTTTGACCGTATCCTCTAGAGTCATAGGGGTTTCATGGAGGATTTTATCCATGGAGATCTCTGCAACAGTCACAAGGGCATATTACTTTCACTGGTCTTCTGATAGGAAGTAAAGGCAGTTTAGCACAGGGGCAGAGGAGAGGGAGTCTAAGGGAATGAAAAGGTGTGAGAGGGATTCAGAAAGGGGTCTGGCAGAGGAGGAGTGAGGGAGCTGAGTAAGATCTGAGAGAGTTATTGGCGGGAAAAGGAGATCACCTCAGGAGGCAGGGACCACAGTAAGAATGACATAGAGGGTCCCAGACTCACCCTTCTATGTAGTAGCTGGAAGTGACAAAACATAATTTTATGCTTAACCTTGTACTATAAGTGGATGGAGACTGGCACTATTTAAGCTCCCTCATTCCAAAAGAGTGGCTAGAGCACCACATTTCTTAATGAAAAGCAGTCCCCCAGTTCTATTAAGTAGCTGAGAGCTACATTATTTGTCGGCTTTCCTCTTCTCCTAGTCCTTATATTTACTGATAGATGAAGAACTACATTATTGTCAGAGATAGAAAGGTAGGGACTCTTAGATTTGTGTTTAGGCCTTTACTGTGTACTTATGGATAGTGTTAGCTAGTCAGGGGTAGTAATGGGGTGAGCCTTGTTAGAAATGTGACTTCTGTGATAACCTTCGCATTAGGCATCCTGTGTCCCTCAGGGGGTGTAGGGTGTTCAGAGTTCTTGGATGTGACTGAAGTGTTCCAGCAGTAGGACCTCATTTGGGATCTAGAACTCAAATGGTAGTTTCTGTGTGTATTTATGCTGTCCGTATGCAAGTCTTAGTCAGGTGGAGGAAATGGCAAACACATTATTTCTCCAATCATTTCTAGATAAAGGCTATGGACTCCACACGAACTACAGGTGAGCAACCCATTATTCCGGGGAAGTTACTAGGGAAGAGGTTTTACACATTCAAGGGGTTAAATGTGACAAATTAATGGGTGTAATGGTTTATCTGAGACAGGTCTTTTTCAGGAATTCAAATCTCTGTTAAGGGAGACACACATCTGTGAAAAACCACACAAACCGAGAGCCAGCGATCGAATACAGAGCCACCAGCAGTGTCTGCACAGGGGCAGGTCCAGATGTCTGGGTACTAAGAAACAGACAGGCTGGACTCCAGATGACAAGGTCTCAGGATACAGACACTGATATGAATTCTGGAGCAAGCGTGTTGCTTCAGGAATATCCAGCTTCAATCTCTGAGAAAGTGGGCAGTGACCCCAATACATGTAGGGTGTGTTGATATTATTTTCATATTTTTTTTGCCCCATACACTTTGTTGTGCTGGTCTATGGCCTGGTATACCCTGTGGGGATTTCCTCCTCAGTCATCCTTCAAGTCAGTCTGGCTCCAGCTCGGTGTTAGACTTGCTTGGAATGCCACTAGTGGAGCAATTTGTAAAAAGGAACTGCTATCCAAGAAATCAGGAGGCCAGTGATTCCAATATTGGAGGACTGAACTGGTGAAGAAGGAACACAACATCGCAGTTACCTAAACCAAGGGCCTTTGCGGTGCATAAAGCTCAAGAGGAGAGCAATGTGAGTGCATGGGGGTATGTTGATTGTTTTATATATTTCATTGTTAGCTACTCTTAGATATATTTCTCCTCTGTTTTTCTTGTGTTGGTATGCTGTCTGTTGTTCATATACTTGGTTTTTCCTGTGGCTAGGTGTGGGTGAAAAGTGTGAAAAATTTCCTGCATGACTTTGAGAAAACTTGCAGATTTTTTGCCTTTCCCAACGAAAAATTTCACCTTTCCGCCTATGCAAAAATGTCCTCCTTTTTGCCTATTTTACCACATTTTTCATCTATTTTAACACATTTTTCACCTGTAGGTACTACATTTATCACTGTAATATTACTTCTTCTGAGCACTGAAGTTTAGAAATAAGTGGCTGAAAGTCATAGTTGTGAGTCCTACAGCAACAGATGTGTATGGTAGTGGTGGTGTTGGGGGACTGACATAGTATGATTTGTGTATGTATATTGTTTTTACCATTATCATACTCTATCTTCCTTCTCAGATTATTGACATACATTACTTATCGGTCATAGCAGTGGTCCCAAGTGGGGTAGACAGTGGCAATCCTTCTCCACATCCCTCCTCTGCCTTCTCATCTGTGCTGCTGTTAATATATTTGTCCCGTCTTTGTCTGTCATACTCCTCAGCAGCAGCAGCCATAGGTGTTATTTGGACTGAACTAACGTTTGGCACTGGCAGTAGTACACTCACTGACACATAAATAACTTCACTACTTCTTTTTTATGCCCTAGAGCCCTGGGAACTTTTTAAAGTGCTTCTGCTGATGCTAGTTGTGGCACCTTTGGCCTGCTGATAGAGTGTCTCCCAGTGAGACCTGTGGTTGTGCTTCAGGTGAGATCACATACAGGAGGTGCCTAGGTGTGAGCCTGCTTTCCCCTTACTTACGTGCTTTTTGCACAGACAACAGATAGCAACATGCTTAGCTTGAGGATCCTGAGCGAAGTATGTCAATATTAAGAACCTCATGGATTGAGGGGTCCCTGAGGTGGTGCTTCTGCTACTACTACTAGGGCTAGATGTTGATGCAGTTCTACTGCCACAACTACTAGATGTCAAAGGTGCAGCATTTACAGAAGCAGCAGCAGAGGCAGCAGAGGCACTCGTCATATCTAATACTGTGGATGTTAACCTGTGTTGCTGTTGCTGGGTACCAGGGGAGGACTGAGACGACCCAGGGCCCTTGGTCCAAAAAGAGGTCTGGGCCCTCTGCCTACCCCATAACATCATAAGCCCCACCCCATGACATAACAAACCCCACCCTGTGACATCACAATTCCCGCCTCCCATTACATTCTCTGCCCCGCACACCTACCACCCAACCACACACACTCTCTCTCTCTCTCCCATCCCATCATTTCACATTACACAAAATAAGATACTCCACACCATTTCAGAAGTGAACTGGATGGCCAGGAGGGGGTAGCTGGCTGGCCAGGGGAGGCACTGGCTGGCCTGATGGGTAGTTGGCTGGCCTGGAGAGAGGTGTTTGGCTGGCCTGGAGGGTTATTTCCTGACCTGCAGGGGTATTTGACTGACCTGCCTAGGCCAGGTAGTTGGGTTCCCTGGGGGTGGGTAGCTGGCTGGCCCATGGGGTACTGGATGGCATAGGGAGGTTGTTGGCTTCCCTGGAGCATAGTTGTGATCCTGATGTGTAGTTGCAGACCTGAGAGGGGTGGTTGCTGGCCTGAGGGGTATTGGATTGCCTTGGGGGGGGTAATGGAAGGCCTGGTGGGGGGGTACTGGATAGCCTGAGGGGGGTTACTGACATACCTGTGCTGTATGTGCGTGGTTCCTCCTGCACAATCTGTGGTGGAGATGATGATCCCCCTATCACCACTACTACTGCTAATATGGTGGACATAACAGCCTGATCCTACTGAGACATTTACTGATGCTGGGACTGGGGCTCCGACTACTTATATATGGATGGAACTACAAAATGAATATACAACATGATGTTATCAATGTTGGTGATACACATTATTTCTCTTTCTCACTCCCAGTTGGTCTTTGTTAGGAAGACTCTCAACACGAGTATCATTCTCACCACCAGCACCATCACATGATTCTTCCACTTTTCCTGCTTGTGGTGGTGTTGATGGTGAGTGTGACACAGGTGTAGGTGGTGCACCTGGTGTCAGATTTACATCATAAATCTCAGGGCCAGGCTAAGAGATCTGCAAGTCTTTGGTGACACTTCTGTTTGACACCTGAGGAAAAAACAATATTCAAAATTCAAATCCTAGGGCCTTCATGATGTGGTATTGTGGCAGCAAGATCTGCTTGGCTCATCAACAGCACAACAGTCTCCACACTCCTCTCAATGTAAAAAGTGCCTCAGTTTACACACTGAATAGTGTAGCAGATAACTACAGCAACACAGACTACAACAGCAAACAATTTTTTAAAAACCTTTAGCTCTCTTCCCTCTCTGCTTTCACTCCCAAATCTCCATCTCTAGCAATTAAACTGCATAGCATGGTGGGGAGTTCTGAGTTTTTATTAGAACTGGGTGGAAATTTTTGGTATCAAAGGAAACATAGGCAACTAACAACATTCCTGCAGGAGTTTAATTGAAGGTAATGAAAAGACTGGCATTTTCTGGTTGTTCGATGTGTGGGAATTTTCACAGAAAAAAAGGCAAATTTTTACCCAACCCTATTTTTCACACTCCTCCATTTGGTGCAAGTGAGTTAATAAAACTATGTATGGCCTAAGCAGTTTAAAATGGAGCTAGACAAAGCTAAAACAAAGCTAAAAACCATCTACTCTATTTTAGTATGGAATCATATTGGTACATCCCAGCCCCAATAATTTGATTAATTTTACGTGCACAGCTTTTAATGAGAGGCAAAATCTTATGGGTGTTATTTTTTTCAATGTTCATAAAGTACCGATTCATACCAACAACTCTTCCTTTAAAAACAAACAAGTACAAAAATAACTAATTAAAAATGTAAACATATTCAGGCTAGATGTGTAATAACCTCAATGCAAATTGTTTGTCTGTGGGTCCTCCTGAGTTGAGTAAAGTGAGTCCTCTCTGGTCCAGAGTTGGTGAGGGCCTGTCAGGTGACACGACACATGTCCATCTTGGTGGGCTGCCGGCCCGTGATGTCCCCTCCTGCGACTGCCCTGGGCTGGCTGAGTGACTCCATGACCCTGAGTTCCCTCGTGTCTCCCCTTGTAATCACGCGCCTCTGCCTCCTCGAGTAGACATGCACAGAGCAGTAGGGAAGCTTGCTGCCAGCAGAAACAGCCAGACAGTGACAGATGCAGCAAGACGCAAGGCTGAACTGCGCATGATGCACGGCGCCTATCACTGTGGAACATGTCTGTGGGGTATATGCCATGGATGGGAATGATAACAATGGCTGCTACTGGGCATAGCTATAATGTAGCTGCAGTGCACATTATAAAATCAGAACGGATGCAGGGAGGCTCAGGCAGACAATAACTTTTATACATATGTAAAAGCGGCGGGCCCCCCTCGGTCATGGGCCCTCAGTCCATGATCGAATGCCCAAATGGTCAGACCGCCCCTGCTGGGTACTCAAAATAGGTGCATGTGGCTGAGTGGGACTTGGACTTTGAAGACTGATAGGGTGACTGTGTGCTTTTTGACATATGTGCTTGTCCAGGGTCAGACTTTCCAGTGGCTTTCTCCAACAGTTTATAGACAGCCACAGTGCTCCTTAAAAGTGGTAGAAGATTCAGCTTTGTCTCTCCCCAAAAAATGATAACTGAAAAACAAAATCAACAACCTCTTTCCCCAGACTTCCCCACCCAGCAAAGAAACAATAACAGCAAGATCAGCAAGTAAATAGGTCCCTAGCTGCCTGTGTCTTGCCAGCCAGTCACATGGAATTTTGGAGTATTTGGGGTGAACCTCCTTCCTCCCTTCTTTTCCCCAGAGTGCCCCACTGACTCTCCTAATAAACAGAACAAATGTCCTACCTAAAAGATTCCCTAAACTAAACTTCAATTCTCCTATCTTCTCTAGCTCAAAAAATGTATTGCTCTCTCCTCTCACAGGCACATAATGGCTGCTGTGAGAGCCTGACCGACTTTTATATGGCTGTAGAAAACTTTTTTTCAATGGTCAAAAAAAGACGTTAAAAAGTGGAAAAATGGCACTTTTCTCAGGAAATTATTCGCCAAGAGTAAAGTGACATTATTCCCCGATTTCAGTTTGAGGAGAAAATTTTCGCCCATCCTTACCGGCGGCATAAGACTGCTATTTGGTAAGCGGCATGCTTAGGAGTGACAGAGATTAGTGTTTCAATCTGCATCATCTCATGCCACTTCCCATTTTGTCCATCCATTTACTATTAATTGGAGTCATCATTATCTTCCTTTGAGGGTGCCATCTTAGGATTCTACAAGGGGAATGTTTTTTTCCCTATATGATGAACTGTGTTTAATATTCGTAAGACTTTTACCATTATTTGTGAACTGGACTTGTTTTATATGAACTTTTTCTTTGAAGTGGATGGAATATTAATTCATAAGATGTTATTCAAGTTCCTGTGTTTGTAAGAACTGAATGGGATTTTCAATAATTTGAATGTACTGGAGAACACTTTATAATTCAAATTTTAAAAACTCATTTAAATCAATGTGAATTTTGGGAATATTTATTTATCCCCTATGATACAGTTGGTTTGCCACAAAATTGCTCCAATTATTCTTAATACATCAGCATCACCAGAGTTATAATAAAGTTTGATTTTAACTTCTTGTGTTTCAGTGCTTGGAGATTCTAAGGAGTATGTTCAATATGTTAACCCTTAAGGACCATTGCCGTGCCAGGACCATCAAGGCGGTGTGGCACTTAAGGACCAATGACGGTCCTGGCACGGCATGGAGTTCAGGGCTCCCGGCGCGGCTGCATGCCTCTCTGGAAGCCCTGAACTGGAAGAGAGAATTTAAAAAAAATGCCCCATGGTCTGCAAGTGCTGGCCGCATGGGATCGCGCTGGTCCTTATGGGGTTAAATAGGTGCAGTTCACAGGGGACAAATATAAATGCCCCAAATTCCCATTGATTAATTTTTTTTTTTTTTTTTTTTTTTTTAAACGTTGAATTCTAGAGAGGTATATATTGCATTGAGATTAATTAAAGGAGTTAAATAATTGGGAATTTTAGGAATTTGTATAGGTCCCCAATGGTGCAGTTGGTTTGCTCCAAAACTGCATCTCTTTTTTTATTATTGAATATGAACCTAAGAGCCTTGTGCACAAAAGGAAAGAGGAGCAAGTTTACAGCAAACCAACCACATACATATTCCACTGATTCAGTTGCAGTGCAATGCACTGGATACCACTACAGCACTCAAAAGGTTAACCTCTTGAATTCTAGAGAGGTCTCCTATGCAAATCTCTCTAGAACCGTAGAGTTTATTTGCTCCAGAAATGCACCTCTTTTTTTATGCATAAAGATCTAAAAAACAGTGGCATTGACTCTAGTACAGTTAGACTCACAGGAAGCCGGAGAGCTGAAGTGCCTGTTCTCACCACCTTGAGATTACACAAGTATATTAATTATCATTAGAGTCTGAACATGTTCCTTTGCTTTCACTCACAGAATTTTCTCTGATTATCGCTCCTGTATTTTGGCTCTCTTATAAGATAATCATCTGTATTCATTTCTGCCATGTATCTGAACACAATTAACCCTTTAAATACCAGATGGGCAAAGAAAGCATTGCAGAGCAAATAGTTGCACACGTCATTTGGCACTGAAAGATTCAAGTACAGGCACAATATGATGCCACAGAGGTTAAATAAATTAAGGCAGTAAGTGCCATATTCAGGAAGCTAAACATGAGCCATTCAGGTGCAAATCAGATGCACCATTAGGTAAATAAACCAGAATGTTTAGGTTACTTCATTAGCTATGGAAAGCTCTTCATGTTTAATGAAATACTACCTGTACCATGCACTAGTGCAGATATGCAGAGGGAGCTCAGGGAGCTTAATGCATGGCTTAAGCATTGCAAGAAGGATGGTTTGGGATTTTTAGAGCACTGGGCTGACTTGGTTCGTGGTAACAATATATATGGAAGTGATGTATTGCACCTAAATGGAAAGGGAACCACCATGCTAGGGGATAGAATGCTAAGAAGGCTGGAGAAACTTTTAAACTAGGAAAGGTGGGGAGAGTATAGATAGTTAAATGGGGTAAATAGAGAGGGACTGGATTCAAGTTAAGGATCATGGTGGTGGAGAAGGGGGGATTAATGTAGCCATTAGGGAGGAACACCTATTAAATGAGGATGTAGAAAAAAGGCAAGTAGTGGGTAAAACATGTAAAGACATCAAAATTAATTCTATGTTGGCGAATGCAAGAAATATGGTAGATAAAATGGGGGATCTAGAATTGCTGGTGGTTAATGAGCATTTGGACATAATTGGTGGAACTGAAACGATGTGGGAAGATACACATGACTGGACTGTAAATATAGAGGGCTATTCCCTGTTTAGGAGAGACAAAATTAATAGAAGAGGGAGGTGTGTGTGCTTATATTTGAAACAAGATCTAAATGCAATTTTAAAGGGGCTATATTAGTGAGGAAACTGGTCATAATGTGGAGCCGTTGTGGGTAGAAACTGAAGCTAAATATGCCAGGTGCAAGGGTATGCTGCTCTCACACACACACACAGTGCTTGGGTCAGACACTTGTTGCATCCAGACAGGCCGGTGTTAGGATGAGACTTAACGTCGGTCAGTGCCCAGAGGGTCCAGCTAGGGTGGCTCTGCTATTGGACTGCTTGGTGCTCCAGGACATGGAGCATACAGAAGGAGAGTGCACTGTATCATTTCTCCCAACATTTCAAATTGCCAAAGAGGGACACTTGTGTTTTAGTGGGTATTGCTGGGGGTTTGGATTGTGGGATGAGCATTACTGAGAATGTTTAGGCTATTTCATGACCTATTGAAACCTTCTTGTGTAACCTAATAATTGACTTATAACAAGACCAAATAATTTTATTTACACAGACTAATTTTTAAACACATATACTGATGTGATACACTTACATTCACACCACACAGTCTGATCTCCTAAAAAGAGGGTCCACAGGGTGGGAAAGAGGGACAGAGGGATTTGGGTCTAAAACAGGGACTGTCCTTCCTAAAGAGGAACACTTGAGAGGTACGCCGTCTATCTGCTTCCTTCATCCTAACAAGAAAGGGCATAAGAAGGGGTTCCCACTATGCGCTTCTGGATCAGCAAAGGAGTATAAGAAGCCTGTGGGACCATGCCATGCAGCAACCTTTCATACGGTGATATGAGAATCTTGCTCTTATATGCAGGGTGAGATTCTCATGTCACCCTTTTAATCACAGCAACTTCCTTAATGCGGCATGTAGCCGCAAGATATTTTAATTGCGAACCAAAACACATACTGGCAAAAAAAAAAACACCGTTGCACAAAATAAAACAGAGAAACAGCAGCCCACACAACATATAGCACAAATATGCCAATGGCAACATTAACCCCCGCAAAGCCAAGATAACATACAAACAGTGCCATGCCGCACAAATAACTGTGCACTGTGCACAAATAACTGTGCACAACACAAAAACCTAGCAATACAACAGGGACAAGGTCTTCAAAAAGCAGACCAACACAAGACATCACAACAATGTAGGTTAACACAAAACACGTACACCTGTCACTACAAACCAAGCTCACCTGTGCAACATCGCCAGCCGATCAAGACACAACCTGCACCCCCCCAACATCACACTCGCACCTGACAGCAACACAGCAATCAGAACACAGCAGATTTTAAACCACAAACACATCTGCAAACACTTACCTGGACAACAAAGACCTTCCCATTGGTCATCACCATGCCTGGACCACGCCCCAACACTGTCTTAAAGGGACAGCTCACCATACTCACATGTGGCGTGTTTACCACTCAGGGAGGGAGAGAGACAGAGTGAGACAGAGAGAGAGATAGAGAGAGAGAGAGAGAGAACAACAAGTATGTTCACATACGTATTGATGTGAAGACTGAGGAGAAGGTGTGCAAGGGCTAGGGAACACCAGCAACTCCTAAGCCGTTACCTGTTGCAAGTGAAGAGGTTCTGTCTGAAGAGCCACACAGGAGCCCATCCCCAACTGGAGGACAACACCTGCTTGAAGATCCCCAGTTGCTGCAACAGGATGCTCCCCAACTGCTGCAACAGGATGCTCCACAGATGCCACAGGGACCCCTGGATCAGCATAGGGTTCACAGACGACCACCAAGGCCCAGAGTATACCGCTCAAGGGTCACACTACTGGGAATGACAGATGATGAGGTGATAGACCACTACAGGTTGATGCCGCACAGCATCATTGCCCTATATGAGGTTATCAAAAATGAGGTTGATCCCATATACATACTCAACCTTGTCCTTCCTGGCTTGCAGAAACTCATGTGTGCAATGCATTTTATGGGAAGTGGAGCTTTCCTGTCAACAGAAGGTTACACATCAGACATGTCCATGTCACAGTTCACATTTTTGAAGGTACTGGCTCAGGTGTTTCCAGCCCTCAAAAGCAAGGCCAGTAGGTGCATACATTTTTCCACCACGGACATGGAGTGGACACGTTTAAAGCAGGACTTTTACGCAAGAGGAGGCATGCCCAGAGTCATGGGTGCAATAGACTGCACCCATGTCTGTATCAAAGCTCCAACACGTGAGGGACATCTATTTATTAACAAAAAGAACTTCCATTCCATGAATGTGCAGATGGTGTGTGACTCCAACATGAAGATCACCAATGTCTGAGCTAAATATCCCAGGAGCTGTCATGATTCATACATTCTCCAAAACTCATCTGTACACAGAGACTTTGAGAATAGAAAGTATACAAGGGGATGGCTTCTGGGTGAGTTAACAATACTTAGCCACACAACACTGCTCAGCATGCTCTTAACTCACAGGTAGCACGTCCACCTCATACAACATCATCCACACAACATGTGGTCCCTGTCTCAGCATGTCACTCACTTTCCACAGGTGATTCTGGCTATGGGTGTAAATCCTGGCTCCTCACCCCAGTCGCCAATCCACAAACTGATGCCTAGGAGTGATACAATCAGGCTCATGCCAGAAGGAGAAATGCCATTGAGAGTACTTTCAGCCTCCTCAAATCCCAACTCAGATGTCTGGATCACTCAGGGGGAGCGCTACAATATGCCCTAGCCAAAGCTTGCAACATCATCTTGACGTGCAATACTGCATAACATTGCAGTGGACACATGACTTATGGACGATATCCAGCCCCCACCCATAACTGATGTGTCTGTGGACATTGTCCAGGAAGAGGAGACCCTAAGAGGGGTGCAGGTTCGAGACAGGCTGATCAGGGATCACTTCAGCTATGAGTATAACACAGGCATTCACACAATCCATGCAGGTCCATGATCATCCCTGTGAATTGGTGCAAACACAGTAACCACAGCACATATGTTCTGTTTTACCCCAAAGGATCAATGACATCGCCCTGACACTAGCAGCAGTATGGACCCCAAGCATCATCCATTCCATGGACATTTCATATTGTGGCTGGGGATTCCAATACCATTCTTTTGTCCATATTGACATTGATACTTGAAGGATATCATGCATACCCCCATGCAAACCAAGGTACAACACATTACACATTACCCAGGGTTCAAGTGACAGCAACTAACATGAATTTCAATTATCATAGCCATAGCAACCATAGCACCCTTGTAGCAAAAGAGCATTATCCAATGCATTGGATAACACTCTGTCACATCAGGGGTTAAAGGGCCATTGGAGTGAACATGGGAGCTGTAGTTTGGTATAGCTGAAAAGAGCAGCAGAGGGATGGATCTACAGTGATAGTGTGTTACACAGCATAGAGGTCAAGTGGACACCATGCTGGAGTGTCTGGGTGTGTGTGGGTGTGTGTGTGTAGCACTCTGACATTGTCAGCCCAAAATCCTTTGTTTTATGGAGCTCTAATGACATAGTTAGTGATGAGTTAATTTATGTTCCGGGCACATATCCCTATTCTGATTGACATCCCCTTGATTTCCTCATAATGGGTTACAGACTAGTAGGCAACACATTACAAAACAATAGTTTGTGTACTCCCCTGTAACGGCAAAGATTAATGGTATAATAATGGTGTAGCTGTTGCGTGACAATCAGTTCAAGGGTGCTGTTATGAATTCTGTCATCCTGTTCCGCAGGAATCTATAGCATGACCCATCCTGAAAGAGAGGATTGTTCATCTGACTCTACTGAAGCCTTAACACTTCCATGAAACTCACCCCTTGATGCTGTCAAGTGCTTGTGTTGATGATGTAGTATTTAACCTGATGTTCACAGTAACCTCTACTGGAACATTCACATACCCACAGAAGACCCAAATATATGTGTTGACTAACATCTGGGTATCAAACCTGTACAGTAAGAATGCTCATCCTCAGAATTACAATACTTTGTGGACAACACATGAACAGTTCTGATGTGTTTCTACAGTATCCTTTTCTTAGTTTATGTGTAGCTTTTGGGTGCTTATACAAGTGTTCAACGCATATAGGTAATATACAAACACATGTATGTTTTAATGTAGTGTTAGACACATTAAAGGAGGACCATCACTGTTCAATATGTGTCTGTTAAATTCAATTTTGGATTGGACTTATCTCAATGTGGAACCACTCTCATTGCTTGATTATCCCTTGTACATAGGAAGGCCTTCATCACAGGAGTACACTAGTTGTTTGACCATGAGTGAACTTCGTGATTTAGTCATGCAAGGAGATGATGGCAGTGATACACTAAGGTATGTTGTGAGTGATAAAGAGTAGTGTTGAGCGAGCACCCCGATGCTCGGGTGTTCGGGTGCTCTGACCGAGCACCCCCGGAGGCTCGAGTGCTCGGCTGAGCACCCGAGCCCCATTGAATTCAATGGGAGGACTCGAGCATTACACCAGGCACCCCCTGCTCTGATGAGGGGAGGGTGCCTGGTCAATGCCCCCCTTCATCTCCACAATGCCCCTCTTCCACAATGTCCCCCTTCCACAATGTCCCCCTTCCACAATGTCCCCCTTCATCTCCACAATGTCCCCCTTCATCTCCACAATGCCCCCCTTCATCTCAACAATGCCCCTCTTCCACAATGTCCCCCTTCCACAATGTCCCCCTTCATCTCCACAATGCCCCCCTTCATCTCAACAATGCCCCTCTTCCACAATGTCCCCCTTCCACAATGTCCCCCTTCATCTCCACAATGCCCCCTTCCATCTCCACATGTCCCCTACCTCCAGTCCCTGGTGGTCCAGCGGAGCGTCTGTAAGATCTGTGCCTCCTTCGGCACAGATCCCTGCCACCCGAACATGGCGGGCGAGCACATGGCGGTACTCGTACGAGTACCGCCATGTGCCGAGCAGAGCGATGCTCGAGCCGATCCGAGCATCGTCGAGCATGCTCGCTCAACACTAATAAAGAGGTGATACAGGTGACATAACTTCCCCAGTAATCTCATGTCCACAGTTCCCATGTTGCTCAATGTAACCAATGTTCTGTTATTGCTCTGGTTTGACATATCTCAGTACAAAGGCTACATTGACAAACAGACTAACACAATCAGAGTGTGCACAGCCTATTTGACTTGATGTTCTATCTTGCTTATTACTTAGCTGAGTCAAATAGCTGTTTGGATAACCCCTATAAACCACAATTGATGCAACTGAATATTCAGTGTGGCACCTGTTGTTATGCTAAGAGGTAGGTGTCAGTTGTTCAAATTCAACCCACATCATGGCCATACAACACTGTCATGTTGTTTGGCTCCAGTGGTGGATTGCGAGTTTGAATTGGACAACGATGTGTGTGGTGTGTGTGTGCTAACCCATGTTAAAACATTCTACAACCAAGTAACCTGGCCACATTTAAATTAAAACCAGAATTGTTTATTTGACTAGTGTATTACTGTTATTATTTTACAGTAGAGGAGGCTTTCTTCTTTTAAAGAAATTCCCCACCTTTTGTATGCTGTAATTTCATAAAGACACTGTGTGTATTATTTACTCTTTTACTGTAGGGCTGCAAGGAATTGACCAGCACCAGGTTTGAATTTAAAGAGCTACTATTGTTTTTTTGTTTGTGGTGGAAGCCTTTGTGGTTGCAACACCTGAGGAAATCAAAGGCTCTTGTGTATCTCCTACGAAGCACCTGCCGGTTATTAGACCTTGAAGATAATTTTTGGACTCAGTTCTGGCTAGAGCTTACTCCAGAAAAGATGATTTTCCTGAGGTATCTGTTTGTCCTCTGGGATTCCCTGATTTGCCTCCTCTGGATCACCAGGTACTCCCTCTCCATCCCTATGCTGCGTACACTGGTGGAGGAGGCTGCTGCTGTTGCTGGTGGCATGGCTGCTGCTGGCGGGGTGTCTGCTGCTTGTGGAGTGGCTGCTGGTGGAGAGGCTGCTGGTGGGGTGGCTGCTGCTGGTGCTGGTGGGGAGGCTGCTGCTGGGGATGGCTGCTCCTGTGTCCCAGCAGATTCTGAGCCAGATGAAGGCTGTACCCCACCATACCCAAGTGACCAAGCTGTGCTTAATCAGAGATATCCCTCAATCATGACCTGTTGATGGGGTGGCCATCCTGCACCCAATGAAATATTAACCCCCTACTTGTGTCATCAGTCTGCGTTCTGTTGGCTCCGATGTATCATGTGTCTCTTAACAGAGCCGGTACCACTCACTCAGTGTGTGTGCCATCTAACAGTGCTGCCATGTACAAGAATCTGATCTCCAATAAGTGGCCACATAAACACAGCTTCTGCCAGCAATGTGTAGGTACACCTCCTTATCCATTGTTATGTATCTGAGAAGGACTATGCCCTAACTTTTTGATACCAAGCAGCTTATGTCATGCCTCCTAATATATATGATAAGCACTGATTGGCTAGTGTTGACACATATATATTTCATATAATATTCATATTATTAAATCAAAAAAACACATCCAGCCCACTTTAAAAACATTAGGAACAAAGTTATAAATAAGAATGTTACCAACAAAATTATTGTTGATGATATCAAGTGATAAAAAATAAAATAAAGTGCAGCCTACAATGTGGCAGATGTGTATGGTAGTGGTGGTGTGGGACTGGCTTGTTGTGATTTGTGGGACCTTGACAAGCTGCATCCACCCGGGAGGAGAGGGATCATCATAGTGTATTTATTGCACATGCTGCAGCAACCATTGCTGTAGTAAATTTATGAACTACCACTTTACATCCACATCCCTGCCCTGCTCCACCTTTTCCCCCTCCACCTGCCCCTTGTGTATTTGCTGGACATTACTCAACTAATGTGTGTGTTTTTAATCAACAACTTCTTTCCCCAGACGTACCCAACACAGAGACAATGAAACCAAAATCAGCAAGCAATCTGAACCCCAGATCCCTGTGTCTTGCCAGTCAGTGACACCAAATTATGGGGTATGTGGGGTCAACCTCCTTCCTCCCTACTTATCTCCCAGAATGCCCCCATACTCCCCTAAAACAGAGAACAAATATCCTACCTAAAAGACTCCCTAAACTAAGCTTCCATTCCCCTTTATTTGCCTATCTTCTCTAGCTCAAAAAATTGCTGCTCTCTCCTCTCACAAACACAGAATGGCTGCTGTGAGAGTCTGACACCCTTTTTGGTGGGGAATAATTTTTCTTCCCACTGATTTTAATGCAATGAGCTAGGTGAAAAAAAGCTGAAAAATGGCACTTTTCGAGGGAAATTATTGGCCAAGCGGGAAGTGCCATTTTTCGACTATTTTAGTTTGAGGAGAAAGTTTTTGCTCATCCCTAGCCCATCAACCACACCTCCAGCAACACCAATTAAAAGAAATGTGTTCCTCTGACTCAATGGAATGGTATGTGTTATCGACTGCTTAGTTTTATCCATTTAGCATATTCCTATAGTTGGTTCAGTGTTGACATTTACAATTAAATTTACACTACCAACATAGCTAGCAAACAAATAGAATATTTTCAACTTTATATGGAAGATGCATCTTTCTACAGGATGAGTGCCTAAGGATGCATTTCTTCAACTCTAATTGTGTCAATCTGCCTTGATGAGTTTGGAATAAAACTGAACACAGGAATTTAGTGCATTTTAATGAATGTTATGTTGTGTTGCCATTTGATTCTACTGTGTAATTACATATGAAACATTCTGAAGGGATCAACCCTTTTAGTGCTACAGCAGTATGCAACTCATTGCTTTGCAATGTGATAGATTCCTCTCTGACACTCAAAGGGTTAAAACTGAGGCTCAGAATACATGACTTCCATGAAACAATAGATTATGTTGTATGTTAACTTCATCATAGAGCGAACTTAATTCTCATTGGCTAAAATTAGGCTTTTGACCCCTGGAATACTAGAGAGGTCCCCAATGTTGAAGACCTCATTAACATTCAAGAGGTTAAATGGTCATTTTAAATTAACGTCAATGTAGTCCATATTTTCGTTTCCTATGATGCCGTTGGTGTGTTACAGAAGGGCCCCTCCTTATGTTTACCGCATATGGCCCAAAACCTGAGAAATAAAGCTATACCATAGGGAATCAATAAACATGCCCCAAATCCCCATTAATTTAAATTAAGCTTTCAATTTCTTGAATGCTAGAGTTATACAATGTGCTGGAGACTTATCTCCCCCTTCTGGCACACAAAGGTTTAGCCCTTTGATCACCAGAGGGTATGCAATGCTAAGCTTTGTAAAGCACTGCATACCTCTCCGGCAAAGGGTTGAAGCCCAGTTTAAATAAATTAAATGGGTATTCTCCCCCCTGTGGTACTGATGGTTTGTCCACGATTGGTCTACTTTTGACTTTATGCATATGGCCCTAAGACTAAGATTTATCAGTTTGTGAGATGAGCAGTGGGTCTTATGTATAATGAAAAATTTAGCATTTTGGGGTAAAACCAAATGCACACTAGAGGGCAAATGCAATTCTTCAAATGTTCATTGGTTTAAATGTAGTTTTTAGCCTTTGAATGGTAGACAGGTTGGCGAACTTTCTAGCAGGGTTAAAATCCCACTTACAACAAATGAGATATTTATTTGTTTCCAACAGTGCAGTTGGTTTGCACCAGAATTACCCTAATATGTATATACTAGTGTAAAAGCCTGTGTACACGAGCCAAAGTCCGGGTGATGTTAACTCTATGAGTGCCAGAGGGGTACGCAACGCATTGCTTTGTAATGTGTTACGTACCCCTCTGGCACTCAAATGGTTAAGAGGCTGATCCTGCTCTTAGTACTGCCGCATCGGACAAACATTCTAGCGTTTTATTATATAAGGTGTGTGTATATTGTTTATCTATGTATACATATACCATACCTTTCAAGTGTCCATCTTTAGGAGGGACAAATCGTCCTTGAGCCCCAAATTTCTCTGTTCCTCTTCCACACTCTGGAGTCCCTCCTTTTTAGGAGATTTGTGGTGTGTATATAAGAGTATCACATTGCTCCACACAGCAATAAAACTCACATTAATGTTTGTGTACATATAAGTATATGTGTTTATAAATTAGAATGTGTAAATAAAATACTTTGCTTGCTCTAAATAATTTATCCAGTTACATAAAAAGCTGTCACTAGGTCATAAACTAACCTAAAAATCCTTAGTAATCCCTGTCCATCAGCCACACCCCAGCAACATGACCTAAAACACAAGTTTCCCCCTGTTGGAATGTATGCATACACATACACACCAGTGTATGTGTGTGTGTGAGATCCACAGACGTTGTTCACTGTCTGAACAAAGACAAACAGACACACATTACATATATATATATACACACTATATATTCATAAATGTGCATTAATTTCATGATAACTAAAATCTCTAGCTTGGACCTGGAGCACTTATGTAGAGCAGATGCATGCAAACCTGTTCTCAAGCTGCCCAATAGTGCATGTGTTTAGAATTTTGTCAATTAAACACAAGTGAATGTCTTTATCTCAGGAAGACCCTTCAGATTGATGGACCCACCTGTGTTCATGTGAGGAAATCCTGAAAACTGATCCATGGGGAGGGCCAAGGGACACTTTTCAGTGCCCCTGCTGTAGATATCATCAGATATCCTATATAATAATTCGCTAGGATGTTTGTCACGATGCAGTCATGCACAGTAAAGACTGCCCACATTCGGGTAGTCTCTAATGAGCATGATTGCATTGCGTGAGTGAGGCGACGCAAGACTGCATCACGTGGAGCAGTGAGGTAGCGGCCTCTTAACCCTTTGAGTGCCAGAGGGGTACACAACGCAATGCTTTGCATACCACTCTGGCACTCAAAGGGTTAACATTGCCCGGACCTTGGCCCATGTACGTGGGCTTTTACACTAGTATACTGATAATTGAACAAGTGCCACCCCATTGATAAATACCCAACTGACTAACAAATAATAGATGCCTATAAATATGCACATAGAAATAAAATGTGTTATGGAAGAAGTAGGTCTGCAGAGTTTTTTTTTAGACTTTTTCTAATTCAATAAGTACAAATCGGAACTCATGTTAAAGAGGATTTTTATTTGAATTCTGGGGTGGTGGTCTTTGAATCCTAAGGTGATGGTCTTTCTTACCTATCATATTTGAAGTGGTGTGGATGTCTCTTAAATTAACATTTATTTCTTGTTAGCATTACTTGATGTAGATCTTCTCACTTTTATAGTAACATAGTAAATTAGGTTGAAAAAAGTCCATCAAGGTGAACCTTTGCCTCATAACCCAGAGACATGAGAATGATATAGCTTTCCTGCTGCTAAATAATTTAGTCTATCAGAACTTCCTGTTTTTCCTACTAATACACAGTATAACCCTGTATGTTCCTTTTTGAAAGAAATTAATCTAATCTTCTCTTAAATGTATTGAAACCATCTTTCCTCTAATCACAAGGGGTGGCCCCTGGTTATTTGATCAGGCCTTGGAATGAATAGCTTGCCAGAGAGATCCTTGTATTGACCTCTCATATACTTGTACATAGTGATAAGCTCTCCTCTTATTCATATTTTATCTAGAGTAAATGAACCAAGTTTGTCTAGTCATTCCTCATACTTCAAGTCCTCCATTCTTTTGATTAAGTTTGTTGCTCTTAGCTGTACTATTTCCAGTTCTAGAATATCTTTTTTCTGAATTGGTGCCCAAAACTGCACTGCATAGTCGAGTTGAGGTCTTACCAATGATTTGTACAGTGGCAAAATGATGTGTGAACATTTTCACCTCAAACTGAAATAGGCAAATAATGGCACTTCCCATCTGGCAAATAATTTCCCTTGAAAAGTACAGTTTTCCCACTTTTTCTCGCTTTTTTCATCTAGCTCATTGTGCATTGAAATCAACGAGAAGAAAAAATCTCCACCACATGAAATTTTTCTCTAGTTTTTTACACCCATGTAAAAGGCTGTCAGGCTCTCACAGCATGCCATTCTGTGTTTGTGAGAGGAGAGAGCAGCACCTTGTTTGAGCTAGAGAAGATAGGGGAATTGAAGTTTAGTTTAGGCACTCTTTTAGGTAGAACATTTGATCCCTGTATTAGGAGAATCAGTGGGGCACTCTGGGAAGAAGAAGGGAGGAAGGAGGTTGACACCAAATACCCTAAAATTCCAAGTGACTGACTGGCAAGACACAGGCAGCTGGGGACCTGTTTGCTTGCTGATTAGTGTTGAGCGAGCGTGCTCGGCCGATGCTCGGATTGGCTCGAGCATCGCTCTGCTCGGCACATGGCGGTACTCGTCGAGTACCGCCATGTGCTCGCCCGCCATGTTCGGGTGGCGGGGATCTGTGCCGGAAGAGGCACAGATCTGAAGACGCTCCGCTGGACCACCAGGGACTGGAGGTACGGGGGCATTGCGGAGATGAAGGGGGCATTGCGGAGATGAAGGGGGACATTGTGGAAGAGGGGCATAGACTCTATGCCCCTCTTCCACAATGTCCCCCTTCATCTCCGCTATGCCCCTCTTCCACAATGTCCCCCTTCATCTCCTCTATGCCCCTCTTCCACAATGTCCCCCTTCATCTCCGCTATGCCCCTCTTCCACAATGTCCCCCTTCATCTCCTCTATGGCATAGAGGAGATGAAGGGGGACATTGTGGAAGAGGGGCATAGCGGAGATGAAGGGGGACATTGTGGAAGAGGGGCATAGCGGAGATGAAGGGGGACATTGTGGAAGAGGGGCATAGCGGAGATGAAGGGGGCATAGCGGAGATGAAGGGGGACATTGCGGAGATGAAGGGGGCATTCGGAGATGAAGGGGGCATAGCGGAGATGAAGGGGGGCATTGACCAGGCACCCTCCCCTCATCAGAGCAGGGGGTGCCTGGTGTAATGCTCGTGTCGCCCCATTCATTTCAATGGGGCTCGGGTGCTCGGCCGAGCACTCGAGCCTCAGGGGGTGCTCGGTCAGAGCACCCGAGCACCCGAGCATCGGGGTGCTCGGTCAACACTATTGCTGATCTTGCTGTTACTGTCTCTTTGCTGGGTGGGGAAGTCTGGGGAAAGAAGTTGCTGATTTTGTTTATCAGTTATAATTTTTTTGGGACAGACTGTGACAGTGATAAAACAGGGTGGACAACTTAAAAAAAATAAAATAAATAAAAAGGAATAAAAAAATAAATAAAACAAGAAAAAAAAAAAAACTAAATATATTAGGTGACAGTGACACACAGCTGACTGGACATAGGCATGGCATCATACTCCATCAGTAGTGTTATGTAGAGTAAAAACACACAGAGTAGTTGAGTAATGTCTAGCAAATGCACAAGAAGCAGGGGCAGGGGAACTTTGGATCATTGCAGGGACGTGAGCGTAAAGTAGTAGTTCAAAAACTGACTACAGCAATGGTTGCTGCAGATTGTGCAATAAATGATGATGATCCCTCTACTTCAAGGGAGGATGCAGTTTGTCAAGGTCCCAGCAAAACTTCCAGCATCACCAGTGGCAGTATAATTAAAGAACCATAAACACTGAAGTTTACAACAAGTCTCATTCAAGTGTTGATGATGGCAGTAGCATAATGGAGAAAGGTGTAGCAGCTGAACCGCCTGCTGTAGTAGCAAACTTTGTTACAGTAAAAGTAAAAAGAAATTATTTGAGACCTCTAAAAGCTTAGAGGAATTTAAGGGTAGTGGGCAAGAAGTGGCAGGTGATGCTGATGCTGCTGAGGATGACCTAATGATGACTGATGATGATGATGCAGATCTAGAATATATCCCTCCAGCATCCTTGTCTTGTTCAGACACAGATGAAGTTGAGATTGAGGTTGATGATGACATAGCAATAAAGTTAGCAGAAAGGGAAATGCTGAATCTTCCAGCACTGAAAAGGAGCACTGTGCCTGTCTATAAATCATTGCAAAGTCTGACCCTGGACAAGCACAGATATAAAAAGTACACAGTCACCCTATCAGTCATCATCATCGCCTCTTCAAAGTTCAAGTCCCACTCAGCCACACACATCTGTCTTGAGTACCCAGAAACAGCAACAACAACAGCAACACAGGATATGATGAGTGCCTTTCTGCTGCTGATGTAAGTGCTGCACATTTGAAACCTAGTAGTAGTGGCAGTAGAATTTCAATAACATCTAACCCCAGTAGTAGTAGTAGCAGCAGCACCACCTCAAAAACCCCTCATTCCATGAAGTCCACAGTATGGGCATACTTCACTCAGGTGTCACGGTTTATTATGACTCTCAGACACAAGTTTTAGGTAAAAATCAATTTTATTGAAATAATAAATTGATAACGTAGGATGGCAATCACATACATACAGATATATACAGAATATAACAAGACAGAAGGCAGACTCTACCGGTCCTGTCAATATACCGGACAGGACAGTCTGAAGTAATAGAATGTTAGGCTCTACCGGCCTTGCCAATACCGGGTAAGGCAACCTGCAGATGGAATCGCATAACGGTTCTACCGGCCTTACCAATTTACCGGGCAAGGCAGCCTCAATAGATTCATAATGTAGGCTCTACCGGCCCTGCCAATACCGGGTAAGGCAACCTCAGATGGAATGTGGCAAAAGGTTCTACCGGCCTTACCAATACCGGGCAGGGCAGCCCTGAGATAGTAGCAGCAGTCAGATGGTAATGGCAAACTGACAGAATCGTAAAGCCGCAAGGCTTTGGAGCAAACCAGCGTCCGCACGCTGGGACCAACACTGAATTGTATAGCCGATAGGCTTAGGAGCAAACCAGTGACCGCACACTGGTGTAACAAGCGAGTTAGTATAGCCGTAAGGCTTAGGAGTAGTGATGAGCGAGCATGCTCGGCCGAAGCTCGGTTCGGCTCGAGCATCGCTCTGCTCGGCACATGGCGGTACTCGTACGAGTACCGCATGTGCTCGCCCGCCATGTTCGGGTCTCCTCCCCGCACGTTTCGCGGCTGCTGCGCAGCCAATAAACGTGCGGGGAGGCTCTGACATCAGTGTAATGCCAGCAGCCATGTTGGCTGCTGGCATTACACTGATTGGCTGGCCAGAACCCGTGATCGGGTGCTGTATAGCACCCGACGCGCGAGTTCGGCTCATTCTTAGCCAGGGAGAGATGCGATCAGGCAGGGAAAGTCAGTGTAGGGAGAATAAAATTGTTGGAACTCTTTCAAGACCCAAAAGTCCTTTTTAGGACTGTTGTGTGTGGGGGCAGCATTTATATTTTGTTTGGGGGGGCACAATTTCCTTTTTTTTTGTGGGGGGGATATTAGTAAGGTGACATATAATACTAGAAGCACAGGAAGTCAGTGTAGGGAGAATAAAATTGTTGAAACTCTTTCAAGACCCAAAAGTCCTTTTTAGGACTGTTGTGTGTGGGGGCAGCATTTAATTTTTTTTGGGGGTGGCAGAATTTCATTTTTTTGTGGGGGGGGACATGTTCTAAGGTGACATTGTACTAGGTGCACAGGGACAAATATTTCACAGTGCAGTGACAAGCTGACATATTCTGTTAGGTGCACAAGGCCAATTATTTTACAACGCAGCGACAAAAAGGGCCATTTTAAACGTGTGCCTAGCCATAGATTATTGTCACATTCTGTTTAGTGTGCAAATTCACAAATTAACGTCACATATTGTTTAGTGTGCAAATTCACAAATTAACGTCACATATTCCGTTCACTGTGCCTAGCCGCAGATTAGCGTCACATTCTGTTTAGTGTGCCTAGCCGCAGATTAGCGTCACATATTGTTTAGTGTGCAAATTTACAAATTAACGTCACATATTGTTTAGTGTGCAAATTCACAAATTAACGTCACATATTCCGTTCACTGTGCCTAGCCGCAGATTAGCATCACATTCTGTTTCGTGTGCCTAGCCGCAGATTAGCGTCACATTCTGTTTCTTGTGCCTAGCCGCAGATTAGCGTCACATATTGTTTAGTGTGCAAATTCACAAATTAACGTCACATATTGTTTAGTGTGCAAATTCACAAATTAACGTAACATATTCCGTTCACTGTGCCTAGCCGCAGATTAGCGTCACATTCTGTTTCGTGTGCCTAGCCGCAGATTAGCGTCACATATTGTTTAGTGTGCAAATTCACAAATTAACGTCACATATTGTTTAGTGTGCAAATTCACAAATTAACGTCACATATTCCGTTCACTGTGCCTAGCCGCAGATTAGCGTCACATTCTGTTTCGTGTGCCTAGCCGCAGATTAGCGTCACATTCTGTTTCGTGTGCCTAGCCGCAGATTAGCGTCACATATTGTTTAGTGTGCCTAGCCGCAGATTAACGTCACATATTGTTTAGTGTGCCCAGCCGCAGATTAGCGTCACATATTGTTTAGTGTGCAAATTCACAAATTAACATCACATATTGTTTAGTGTGCAAATTCACAAATTAACGTCACATATTCCGTTCACTGTACCTAGCCGCAGATTACCGTCACATTCTGTTTCGTGTGCCTAGCCACAGATTAGCGTCACATTCTGTTTCGTGTGCCTAGCCGCAGATTAGCGTCACATTCTGTTTCGTGTGCCTAGCCGCAGATTAGCGTCACATATTGTTTAGTGTGCCTAGCCGCAGATTAACGTCACATATTGTTTAGTGTGCCTAGCCGCAGATTAGCGTCACATTCTGTTTCGTGTGCCTAGCCGCAGATTACCGGCATATATTCCGTTTAATATGAAGAAGGCGGGTAAAAAGGGACGGGGAAGTGGACGTGATCCTGATAGTTCAGGGCGCGGGTCAGGACGCGTAGAAACTGAGCCTGGTGCCAGAGCACAAGACAGAAAGACATCCACCATACCTAGCTTCATGTCTCAGTTTACAGGGCGTCGCAGGACATCACTCTTGAGGTCAGACCACTGCGAACAGGTGGTCGGTTGGATTTCAGCTGATACTGCTTCCAGTCGGTTAAGCACCACCCTGTCTTCCACCAAGTCCACTCTCACTAGCCAAGAGTCTGGTCAACATAATCCTCATCCTGATCATCCTTCCTCCCACCATAGAGGGTCTGGCCAAAGAAGTGATCCCACACTGGGATATAGTGAGGAGCACGTCTCATCACCAATCCTTGATTTGAACCTCTCTCCAAGCACGCTTGCAGAGGAACATGAGATCTTGTGCCCTGATTCACAACCTCTAGAGGGTACCCAATCACAAGAAGATGACAGAGGGGAACGGCATTTAAGGTCAAAGGAAGTGGATGATGATGAGACACAGTTGCCATCAAATCAACCACAATTACTGTCTCAAGACCTTGATGAGGAGGATGATACACAGTTGTCAATGACTGAGGATGTGGTGGGATCAAGAAATGAGGAGGATGATCAGAGTGAGGAAGTGGAGGAGGACTTGGTGGACGATGAGGTCACTGACCCCACCTGGGAAGGTGGAAAGCCGAGCGATGACAGCAGTCCTGAGGGTGAGCCATCTGCAGCACCGCAACAGGCTGGAAGAGGCAGTGGTGTGGCTAAAGAAAGAAGGCGGACCGCACCAAACCGGCCCGCAAATGTTCCACGGAGCACCCCCTTGCGTAAATCTCCCTTGCCAAGGGGTTGGTGTTCCGCGGTATGGCGTTTTTTTAAGAAAAGTGCGGACGACAAAAGAATTGTAGTTTGCAACCTGTGCCACACCAGAATGAGCCGAGGCATGAACACTAGCAACCTCACCACCACCAGCATGATCCGACACATGGCATCCAAGCACCGTAATAAGTGGGAGGAATGCCCGGATCGCCAATCTGTGTCTGCAGACCACACCACTGCCTCCTCTTCCCCTGTTTTCGGTGCCGGCCAATTGCCTGTCGAAAGCGCAGGCCCGCATACGTCCCGCCCTGCACCTGTACCATCTGAAGCACCATCAGCGACCACATCCACTTCCCTGTCCCAGCGCAGCGTCCAAATGTCGTTACCCCAGGCATTTGAGCGCAAGCGAAAATACCCAGCCACCCACCCACAGGCCATAGCACTAACCTCACACCTTTCCAAATTACTGGCCATCGAAATGCTGCCATTTAGGCTTGTGGACACTGAGTCCTTCCGCAGCCTGATGGCAGCAGCTGTCCCTCGGTACGCAGTCCCCAGCCGCCACTACTTTTCCCGGTGTGCCGTCCCCGCCTTACACCACCATGTGTCCCTTAACATCACCCGTGCCCTGACCAACGCAGTTACTGGGAAGGTCCACTTAACGACTGACACATGGACAAGTGCTTGTGGCCAGGGACGCTACATTTCCCTGACGGCACACTCGTGAATGTCGTGGAGGCTGGGAGCGACTCGGACCCTGGGATGGCACAGGTGCTACCCACGCCGAGGATTGCGGGCCCTACCTCCATCAGGGTTTCCGCCTGCACCTACGTTATTGGCTCCTCCTCCTCTGTTTCCACCTCCGAATTCTCTGCGCGCAGCGCCACTCACCCATCAGCCGGTAGCTGGAAGCAGTGTAGCACTGCAGTGGGGAAGCGTCAACAGGCCGTGCTGAAGCTGATCTGCCTTGGGGACAAACAGCACACGGCCTCAGAGCTATTGCAGGGGATTAGTCACCAGACCGAGCAGTGGCTCTCGCCACTCAACCTGCAACCAGGCATGGTTGTGTGTGATAATGGGCGTAACTTGGTGGCGGCTTTGGAGCTCGGCAAGCTCACACACGTACCATGCCTAGCGCATGTATTTAATTTAGTGGTTCAGCGATTTCTAAAAACCTACCCCAATTTGCATGATCTCTTGACGAAGGTGCGCCGCGTGTGTGCACATTTCCATAAGTCATCTACAGCTTCAGCCGGCCTGTTGACGCTGCAGCAGCGCTTACAATTGCCAGCTCACCGGCTGCTGTGTGACGTGAGCACGCGCTGGAACTCCACCTTCCACATGTTGGCCCGGCTTTGTGAGCAGCAGAGGGCAGTAGTGGAGTACCAGCTGTTACACGGTCGTCGCCTCTCCGTTCAACTTCCTCTAATCAGAAGTGAGGAGTGGGAATGGATGTCAGACCTCTGAGGTTTTACGCAATTTTGAGGAATCGACACAGATGGTGAGCGGCGATAACGCTATTATCAGTGTAACCATCCCACTTCTGTGTCTACTGAAACGCTCGCTGCTCACAATTAAAACCGATGCTTTGCATGTGGAAGAGGTGGAAATGGGGGAGGAAGAGCTTACACAAGGTGATAGCCAGAGCACCCTCACTTCGTCTTCTCAGCGACAATTGGAGGAGGCGGAGGAGGAGGAGGAGGAAGACACGGTTGCCTCCGCTACAGAGGGTAGCCATGGAACTTTATTTCCATCTCTTCAGCGTGGGTGGGCAGAAGAGGAGGAAGAGGATGAGGAGATTGAGAGTCATCCTCCTGGTGAGGACAGCGAAATCTTGCCTGTTGGTACTCTGGCACACATGGCTGACTTTATGTTAGGCTGCCTTTCCCGTGACCCACGCGTTATACGCATTTTAGACAACACGGATTACTGGGTGTTCACCCTTCTGGACCCCCGCTACAAAGAGAATTTCTCATCTCTCATTCCTCCGGTGGAGAGGACAAGCAAAATGGTGCAATATCAGAAGGTTCTTGTCGAAAAATTGCTCCAAAATTTTCCATCTGACAACGCTGGCGGCAGAGTACGTGCTACCTTGGCCAACCGAGAAGGGGAGAAAAGGGGAGCACACAGCAGTTCCGACAAAGGCAGGGCAACACTCTCCAAGGCGTGGGACACCTTCATGACACCCCGCCAGCACCCTCACCCTGATGCGCGGCCTAGTGTCACAAGGAGGGAAAAGTTTTGGAAGATGGTGAAGGAGTACGTAGCAGACCGTGTCAGCGTCCTCACTGATCCCTCTGTGCCTTACAACTACTGGGTGTCCAAGCTGGACACGTGGTATGAACTGGCACTCTACGCCTTGGAGGTGCTGGCCTGCCCTGCCACCAGCGTTCTGTCTGAGCGGGTATTTAGTGCTGCTGGTGGCATCATAACAGATAAGCGTATCCGCCTTTCCACCGAAAATGCTGATAGGTTGACACTTATAAAAATGAACAAGGCCTGGATTTCCCCTGACTTCTCCACTCCACTGGAGGAAAGCCCCGGGTGAACATAAAGTCACTTTAGATATGTTATTTACAATTATGGGAATACTCTGTATTCCCATTCACCCCTTCCACCCAAAAAACGGGTATATGGTTGACTCTTAATCTTCTCATCCTCCTCCTCCTCTTCCATATGCCCTGTGATATAATTTTTATATAGGGACAGCTCACCAGCGGGCCCTGTGATATAATTTTTATATAGGGCCAGCTCACCAGCGGGCGCAGTTTGACAATTTTTGTATAGGTCAGCTCACCAGCGGGCCTTCTCATATAATGTTTTATTGGGTCAGCTCTCTAGCGGGCCCTCTCATATAATGTTTTATAGCGTCAGCTCACTAGCGGGCCTTCGCATATAATGTTTAGGATGGTCAGCTCCGCAGCAGACCCTCACCCATAATGTTTTAGATGGTCGGCTCAGCAGCAGACCCTCATTCCTAATGTTTTAGATGGTCAGCTTAGCGGCATGCCCTCGCCCCTAATGTTTTAGAGGGTCACCAGCAGGCCATTAATCCTAATTTTTCAAGGGTGTGTATGATGCCCTCCTTTATGTGTAATAAAGGGTGTATTGGAGTGACATTTCAGTCTAATTTTTGGCAGCCCTTTCACTTAGTGCATAGGCTTTATGAGTGTTGGACCACTACCTGAACTATTGTACCACAATGTGAATGAGGCCCTCCATTTTGTGATATACAGGTTGTATCGGAGTGCCTCAGGTCCTCCCATTGAATTAAAAAGGGCTGGGGTGTTCGACAGAGCAGAAGGTAGTTCTTGGCTTCATCCACTAAGTCACTTCGTCACTTTTACTCAATGGATCAGACCCCACTGTTCCGACTATAAATTTTGGACTTAACAAGGGCAAACGGACATGTTGTAAAACCTGTGGTAGCTGCGGCCTCCGTTCCTGAATGCTGTACCTTACCCGGGCCATAACCACGTTGAACACCTGCTTTATGCTGCGCACGTTTCCCTCTTAATCATGGCCCCAGTTCCGAAAAATCGATGAAATTTTTTGCAGAATTTGCAGATGATATACAAGTAAATATACAGCAAATACTGTTTGGTAACAATTTTTCGCCTAAAATCGTTTTTATCTTCCTTTTTGTGTGTTTTGCGGTCAGTCTGTAAAAATGGCGTACTACGGGCGAAACATCGTTCCCAGCAGCGACGTTGGAGTCCAAGATGCATCCAGACATCCTCCCTATGCTGTCCCTGAACCATTTCTGTGGTGTTTCCATCATTTTCTGACCTTTTCCTATGAACGAGGCACCCTCCCCTCATCAGAGCAGGGGGTGCCTGGTGTAATGCTCGAGTCCTCCTATTGACTTCAATGGGGCTCGGGTGCTCGGCCGAGCACTCGAGCCTCCGGGGGCGCTCGGCCAGAGCACCCGAACACCCGAGCATCGGGGTGCTCGATCATCACTACTTAGGAGCAAACCAGCATCCGCATACTGGTGTAACAAGTGAGTTTGTGTAGCCGCAAGGCTTTGGAGCAAACCAGCGTCCGCACGCTGGGACAAACGCAGAATTGTATAGCTGATAGGCTTAGGAGCAAACCAGTGACCGCACACTGGTGTAACAAGCGAGTTTGTATAGCCGCAAGGCTTTGGAGCAAACCAGTGTCCGCACGCTGGGACCAACACAGGATAGTACAGCCGATAGGCTTTGGAGCAAACCAGTGACCGCACACTGGTGTAACAAGTGAGTTTGTATAGCCGCAAGGCTTTGGAGCAAACCAGCGCCCGCACGCTGGGACTAACACAGGATTGTATAGCCGATAGGCTGTGGAGCAAACCAGTGACCGCACACTGGTGTAACAAGCGAGTTTGTATAGCCGCAAGGCTTTGGAGCAAGTGACCGCACACTGGTGTAACAAGCGAGTTTGTATAGCCGCAAGGCTTAGGAGCAAACCAGCGTCCGCATACTGGTGTAACAAGCGAGTCGCCGACGCGACCAGGCATGAGGTCGCCAGGATACAGGAGACAGGCGATGCGATGACAGGAACCAGCAACGATCAGTCAGGTCAGGAAACAGCAGAGAAGAAGTTCAGCAGAAACTGCAACACCAGAGACTAGGCCAGAACCAGGACTGGAAGTACTTCAGCATGCAGGAAACACTGGAACAGTAGAGATCAGGAACTCAGGAACACTGGAACAGAGGCCCAGCTATCACTAGCATAGTGATAGCAAGAAGGTCAGAAACAACACGAAAGGGCACTCAAAGGGTGCCCAATCCAGGTTTAAATAGTCAATAAGAGGCGGGCTATCTGCAGACAACCAATAGAAGCCCCCTACTGGTGACAGACAAGTAACTGCAGCAAATCACGGGCACCGTGATAGTACCCCCCTTTCAAAGACCCCCTCTCCTAGAATAGGGTTTAGGTTTCTGCGGGTAATTGGCATGAAAGGCCCTAGTTAACCTAGGTGCATGAAGGTCCGTACTATCCACCCATGATCGATCCTCAGGACCATACCCTTTCCAATGTACCAGGTACTGTACCCTTCCTCTAAGCCTACGGGAATCAATAATGCTCTGAACCTCGTACTCCTCCTGGCCCTCGACCTCAACAGGTCCTGGCACCACAGGTGTGGTAGTATAGCGATTGCAAACCAGAGGCTTAAGAAGGGACACATGGAACACATTATGGATACGCATGGATGCAGGTAGGTCTAGTGCATAGGAGACAGGGTTAATTTTGCGAATAACTCTGTATGGACCAATAAACCGAGGAGCCAACTTATTAGACGGAACCTGCAGCTTGAGATTTCTGGAGGAAAGCCATACTCTATCCCCAACCTGAAAGGAAACCGCTGGAAGCCTTCTGCGATTAGCATGGCGCTGATGACGCTGAAATGACTGACCAAGTGCCCTCTGAACTTGTGCCCATGTGGAACGGAGTTGCTCGATATGCTCATCCAGAGCTGGAATCTGTTGCGTCTGAAATGAGTCTGGAAGCAAACAGGGCTGGAACCCATAATTAATCAGAAACGGAGAGCTCCCAGATGAAGAATTGACCGCACAGTTCCTGGCGAACTCTGCCCAAGGCAACAAGTCGGACCAATTATCATGATGGTCAGTAACGAAACAACGGAGAAATTGTTCCAAGCCCTGATTAGCTCGTTCAGCGGCTCCATTGGTCTGGGGATGGTAGGCAGAGGAGAAGGACAGCTGTATGCCCATCTGTTGGAAAAATGCCCTCCAAAATCTAGACACAAACTGGCTCCCCCTGTCAGACACCAGTACCCTAGGCACTCCATGCAACCGGAATACTTCTCTGGCGAACACCATTGCCAATTCCTTCGCTGAAGGAAGACCACAGAGGGGCACGAAATGAGCCATTTTAGAAAACCTGTCCACCACCATGAACATAAAGGAGTACCCCTTGGACATAGGCAACTCTCCCATAAAATCAATGGAAACATGAGACCAGGGGCGTTCGCCATTAGGCACCGGTTGAAGCAAGCCCACAGGGAGATGTCTCGGGGTCTTAGCGCGGGCACAGGTGGCACAGGCATTCGTAAATTCGGCACAATCGTTTCTCATGGAGGGCCACCAAAATAACTGAGAAAGGGACCATAACAATTGGTCTCTACCAATATGTCCCGCAGCCTTAGAGGAATGGTAGGTTTCAAGCAGTCTAGTACGAAATGGTTCATCGATAAAACATTTGCCCACTGGAGTTTCATGGGGAGCGGACCCCTGAGAGGCCAGGATCTCCTCCCCTAAAGGAGAAGTGATACTCGTGCGTATAGTAGCCAGTATTCTATCAGGTTGGATGATGGGTGCTGGTGCTTCCACTCTGTCACTGTCGGCCTCAAATTGTCTTGACAGTGCATCCGCCCTGATATTCTTTGACCCCGGTAAGTATGATACAATTAAATTAAATCGAGACAGGAACAGTGCCCACCTGGCCTGACGGGAGGACAATCTCTTGGCCTCCGAGAGATAAGTCAGATTTTTATGATCTGTTAGGATTAATACGGGAGTCTTGGTACCTTCAAGCAAATGACGCCACTCCTTAAGAGCGAGGATAATGGCCAATAATTCTTTGTCACCTATCTCATAGTGGCCTTGAGTGACAGTCAACTTCTTAGAGAAAAACCCACAAGGTCTGAGAGTACCACCTTTCTCGTGTCGTTGCGAAAGTACTGCCCCAACCCCAATATCTGAGGCATCCACCTCTAACGTAAATGGAAGTAGAGGATTGGGGTGGGATAACACAGGAGCCGCAGCAAATGCCAGCTTCAAATTCTCAAAGGCATTCTCAGCAGATACCGGCCAGCAAGAAGGATTAGCGCCCTTGTGCGTAAGATCGGACAAAGGTTTAACAATGGAAGAAAAGTTCTTAATAAACCGCCTATAATAATTAGCGAAACCCAGGAAATGCTGTATGGCTTTAAGCCCCTTGGGTTTTGGCCATTGTAAGACAGCTGACAACTTATCCTTGTCCATGGCAATGCCATCATTGCCAATTATGAACCCCAAGAATGGCACACTGGTTCTATGAAAGTCACATTTTTCCAGTTTACAAAATAATTTGTTCTCACGGAGTCGTAGCAATACTGCGGATACATCTTTGATGTGCTGTGCCATGTCTTGAGAGTAAATCAATATATCGTCCAGATAAACCACAACACATGTCTGTAACATATCTCTCAGAACATCGTTTATCAGTTCCTGGAAAACTGCGGGGGCATTACATAGCCCAAATGGCATTACAAGATACTCGTAGTGCCCAGCTCGAGTATTAAAGGCAGTTTTCCACTCATCACCTGCTCGAATGCGCACCAGATTGTAAGCGGCCCGTAGGTCCAATTTGGTAAAAATCGAAGCGCCCTTAAGCCTGTCAAAAAGCTCGGTGATGAGTGGTATTGGGTAAGCGTTTTTTGCCATTAGTTTATTCAAGCCCCGGTAGTCAATGCATGGTCTTAATTCGCCATTTTTCTTTTTTTACAAAAAAGAACCCGGCCCCAGCTGGAGAGGTAGATTTTCGTATGATCCCTCTAGCAAGGGCATCAGAAATGTAATCCTCCATAGCCTTATTTTCATCACAAGATAATGGATAAGTGCGTCCTTTCGGAGGTACTGCCCCAGGCTGCAATTCGATGCAACAATCATAAGGTCTATGCTGAGGTAGCAAACTGGCCTCTCCTTTGCTAAAAACATTGCCAAACTGTTGGTACACCTCCGGTATAGCCGAGGAGGTGCACAGGACTTTAATAGGCTGGATGACGCACTTGTCCATACAAAACTGGGACCAAGCAGCAATTTCACACTTTTTCCAATCAAATTGTGGGTTATGTAACTGTAACCACGGAAAGCCCAATATTACCGCATGGTGCGGAGAATTAATCAGTTGAAACTGCTGCTCTTCTCTGTGAAGTGCCCCAATAGTCATAGACAGAGGCATAGTTTCAAACATAACCTGAGGCGGTTCTAAGGGTCTGCCATCAATCGCTTCAATAGTCAAGGGATTTTCTCTTTCAATGCGTGGAACTCCGTGCAATTCAGCAAAGGTATTATCCATAAAATACCCTGCTGCACCAGAGTCAACCAAGGCCAAAACCTCCATAGAGCGTTGTGCCCAAGATAATACCACTTGTATGGTGGGTTTCATTGTGCCCGACACTGGGGACGATTGTACACCACCTAGGGCCTGTCCCCCAAGGTACCCTAGGTGTGTGCGTTTCCCGGACGTACCGGACAGGAATTTAGCAAATGCCCTTTTTTACCGCAGTATAAACACAACCCTTGTCTTCTGCGATAAAGTCTCTCAGCCTTGGTTAGTCTAGTGAAGCCTATTTGCATAGGTTCACTTGTCTCCCGTACAGGTTCACTAGACTTCAATGCCAAGGGAGGGATGGGTGGGCAAAACATGCCACTAGGCTCATTATTCTTTGACCGTAACTTACGATCTCTGGCAATTGATCTCTCACGTATTCTGGAGTCAATTATCATAACATATTCAATGTAGTCATCTAGATCAATAGGTAGATCTTTAGCAGCGATTTCGTCCTTAATGTGGTCATTCAGGCCTTGAGAAAAAGCTGCCAATAATGCCTCGTTATTCCAACCTACCTCTGCTGCCAATGTGCAGAATTCGATGGCGTAGTCGCCTACTGTACGCCTGCCCTGATGTATCTCCATAAGGCGTTTGGCAGCAGAGGTGGTTCTACCAGGAGGCTCAAACACTCTTCGAAAGGATTGCACAAATTCTATAAAGTTTTTAGTACAAGGTTTAGCATTCTCCCACAAGGGGTTAGCCCAAGCCAAAGCTCTACCAGTGAGCAAAGATATTGTAAACCCCACCTTACTACGATCATTGGGAAATGCGTGTGCCGTCAATTCCATAAAAATCTCGAGTTGGTTGATGAACCCTCTGCAGAGACTAGGGTCACCATCGTATCTTAGCGGCAAGGGTGCAGAAGCCGTTAACCCTTTAACAGTGCCCCCTAGGGGTCTGGTATCACTCTCCGGTGTCTGACTTGGCGAGACCACCGGGCTAGAGCTAGATTTGTCAGCAAGTACCGTGCGTTCAAGGATCGTTTGAATTGCAACTGCCAACTGATCCAAACGTTGCTCGTGCACATCCATCCTCCAATGGATATTCTGTGCATTACCTTCACCTTTGCTGTCTGAGGTCATGGCCCTTTCGTACTGTCACGGTTTATTATGACTCTCAGACACAAGTTTTAGGTAAAAATCAATTTTATTGAAATAATAAATTGATAACGTAGGATGGCAATCACATACATACAGATATATACAGAATATAACAAGACAGAAGGCAGACTCTACCGGTCCTGTCAATATACCGGACAGGACAGTCTGAAGTAATAGAATGTTAGGCTCTACCGGCCTTGCCAATACCGGGTAAGGCAACCTGCAGATGGAATCGCATAACGGTTCTACCGGCCTTACCAATTTACCGGGCAAGGCAGCCTCAATAGATTCATAATGTAGGCTCTACCGGCCCTGCCAATACCGGGTAAGGCAACCTCAGATGGAATGTGGCAAAAGGTTCTACCGGCCTTACCAATACCGGGCAGGGCAGCCCTGAGATAGTAGCAGCAGTCAGATGGTAATGGCAAATTGACAGAATCGTAAAGCCGCAAGGCTTTGGAGCAAACCAGCGTCCGCACGCTGGGACCAACACTGAATTGTATAGCCAATAGGCTTAGGAGCAAACCAGTGACCGCACACTGGTGTAACAAGCGAGTTAGTATAGCCGTAAGGCTTAGGAGCAAACCAGCATCCGCATACTGGTGTAACAAGTGAGTTTGTGTAGCCGCAAGGCTTTGGAGCAAACCAGCGTCCGCACGCTGGGACAAACACAGAATTGTATAGCTGATAGGCTTAGGAGCAAACCAGTGACCGCACACTGGTGTAACAAGCGAGTTTGTATAGCCGCAAGGCTTTGGAGCAAACCAGCGTCCGCACGCTGGGACCAACACAGGATAGTACAGCCGATAGGCTTTGGAGCAAGCCAGTGACCGCACACTGGTGTAACAAGTGAGTTTGTATAGCCGCAAGGCTTTGGAGCAAACCAGCGCCCACACGCTGGGACTAACACAGGATTGTATAGCCGATAGGCTTTGGAGCAAACCAGTGACCGCACACTGGTGTAACAAGCGAGTTTGTATAGCCGCAAGGCTTTGGAGCAAACCAGCGTCCGCACGCTGGGACCAACACAGGATGGTACAGCCGATAGGCTGTGGAGCAAACCAGTGACCGCACACTGGTGTAACAAGCGAGTTTGTATAGCCGCAAGGCTTTGGAGCAAGTGACCGCACACTGGTGTAACAAGCGAGTTTGTATAGCCGCAAGGCTTAGGAGCAAACCAGCGTCCGCATACTGGTGTAACAAGCGAGTCGCCGACGCGACCAGGCAGGAGGTCGCCAGGATACAGGAGACAGGCGATGCGATGACAGGAACCAGCAACGATCAGTCAGGTCAGGAAACAGCAGAGAAGAAGTTCAGCAGAAACTGCAACACCAGAGACTAGGCCGGAACCAGGACTGGAAGTACTTCAGCATGCAGGAAACACTGGAACAGTAGAGATCAGGAACTCAGGAACACTGGAACAGAGGCCCAGCTATCACTAGCATAGTGATAGCAAGAAGGTCAGAAACAACACGAAAGGGCACTCAAAGGGTGCCCAATCCAGGTTTAAATAGTCAATAAGAGGCGGGCTATCTGCAGACAACCAATAGAAGCCCCCTACTGGTGACAGACAAGTAACTGCAGCAAATCACGGGCACCGTGATATCAGGATCCTCAAGCTATGCATGTTGTTATCAGTTGTCTGTGCAAAAAGCCTGTGAGCAGGGGGGAAGCAGGGTCACACCTAGGCACCTCCTGTATGAGATCTCACCTGAAACACAACCACAGGTCTGACTGGGAAACACACTATCAGCATGCCAAAGGTGCCACAACTAGCAGCAGCAGAAGCACTTTAAAATGTTCCCAGGGCTCTAGGGCAGAAAAAAGAAGTAGTGATGTTATTTCAGTTCAGAGAACAGATGACATGTGTAGCTCCACACTGAAATATCCTAAGCTGCAGTTATTTTTCCAGGATGGCTGTGCCTGAATTCTACAAGCAGGTGGTTAGCGTGGTGGGCAAAGGGCTGAAAAGTGCGTATGGCAAGAAAATACACCTGACAACAGATATGTGTACAAGTGGGCAGAGCACAGACTATATAACTGTGACTGCTCACTGGGTTTCCCTCCTCCAGCACCAACAGTGGACAACACTAGCTTGCAACATCAGGTGGCAGCCAGTAATCGTGCTTCTGATTCTGGTAGTGTGATTAAAAGGCAGCAGCAGGATAGCCCATACCATTGTCATGCCACTTTGTGCATGCAGATTTTTGAGAGACAGTCCCACAAAGCTGTAGATGTTCTAAGCTAGAGCAGGTGATAAAGGAATGGCTTGTACCCTGCTCCTTAAAAGCTGTTTTTTTGTCTGATGATAACGGCTCCAATATAATCGCTGCTTTGAGAATAAGTGGTATGGTGCATGTGCCCTGCTTTGCCCATGTGCTAAATTTAGTTGTGACCAGATTCCCGGCAGAATAAGACCATTAGCAAGTACACCAGGCAAAACTGGAAGGCTTTGGAGGGAGCCTCTTTGTCACCTGGCCAATGGCAATTAATGTGTGATTTATGTGAGCTGCTGAAACCCTTTGAAGAGGCAACCATGCTGCTGAGTCACATTGGGGCATGAATTAGTGAAATTCTACCACTGATATTTTTATTGCAGAAAAAAATGAGGAGCATGGCTGAAGAATCTTACCATAATGAAATAGTTGATCGAGTGGAGGATTACATTGTGGAGGATGAGAGGGAGAAAGTGAAGGCACAACAAACATCTAGACAGCATACTGAAAAGGAAGGTAGCAAAACATTTCAACCAGCAGAAGCAGCTACATCATCAACCAGAATATCCCATTCAGAACACGGGGCAATTGATGGGTCTCAAGAGGAGTGGCAAAAACCCAACATTGGTAGTAGTAGTGGTGGTGGCAGCACATCTCTTTAGGACTTACTCCCTTACGATTGTACTGTTGATCTGGTACTGAGGGCCAGACCTCCTAGGGGCCGAGTTTATCCTTTGTCGGTGGAGGAGAACATGGCCATGGAGGATTATGTGGAGGACGCTCTAGCCAGGGGCATTATCCAGAAGTCTCCCCCCCTTTTAGGCGCAGGCTTTTTTTTCGTTAAGAAGAAGGATGAGGAGCTTAGAACATGTATTGATTTCAGGGGCCTAAATAAGCTGATCCATTGATCACAGAGCTATTCGATTGTATGAAAGGCTCAACTGTTTTCACGAAACTGAACTTGATGGCCACATACAATTTGGTGCGAATAAGAGAGGGCGATGAATGGAAGACAGTGTTTAACACCCGGAGCGGGCACTATGAGTATTTTGTAATGCCTTTTGGATTGTGCAACACCCCCACTGTTTTCCAAGAGTTCATTAATGACGTTTTTAGAGACCTAATTCAGAGTTGCATTGTAGTATAATTGGACGATATACTTATCCATTCTCTCCCCTTGGAGGCACATAGAGCAAATGTAGTGCGGGTTCTACAATTGCTAAGAGAGAACAGGTTGTTCTGCAAACTTGAGAAGTGTGAATTCCACAAATCCCAGGTAACCTTCTTGGGATACGTGATTTCATCCACTGGCCTGGCCATGGATCCGCAAAAACTGACTGCTGTCTTCCAGTGGCCTCTTCCTGTGGGGTTACAGTACATACAGATGTTCCTGGGCTTCACTAATTATTATAGGAAGTTCGTATGAAACTCTTCCTCAGTTATGAAACCACTCACAGATATGACTCAGAAGGGTGTGAATCCTTCACTCAGGGCACCTGAAGCGCTTCAGGCCTTCAGGGACTTGAAGTCCACCTTTGCCAAGGTGTATGACCCAGATATTGTCCCTCCCGAATCCCACCCTACCGTTTATCCTGGAGGTGGATGCCTTGGAATCTGGTGTAGGCGCTTTGATGTCTTGGGTTTTTTTCTTGAAGAAAGTGTCAAAGGCTGAGAGTGTATATGATGTGGGTGATCGTGAATTACTCACTATCACACTGTCCTTGAAAAAATGGTGTTATCTGTTGGAGGGCTCAACTGTTCCGATCCTGATACTGACTGATCACAAAAACCTCACATATTTGTTGGAGGCTAAGAGGTTGTCTTCACGTCAGGCCAGATGGTCCTTATTCCTTTCGAGGTTTAATTTTGTGGTTTCTTACCTGCTGGGCACCAAAAATATCAGCGCAGATGCTCTCTCTCTACAATTTGAGTCCCAGGAGGAGTCTCCTCCAATGCCTATTATTCCTCCTAACCACATACTGGCCACGGTACGTACCAGTATTACATCTCCGCTGGACGAGGAGATTTTGGCTGCTAAACCTTCCGCCCTGGAGGAGAGGCCTAATGGGAAACGTTTTGTGCCCGAATCCCTCCGTACCAGATTACTAGAGACATACCATTCCTCTAAGGCTGAGGAGATGTTGGCAGAGACCAGCTGATATGGTCTATGACCAGACTCTTTTTATGGCTCAGAACCTGCCAGTTGGCCTCCTGCAGCCCATCCCTAATGGGGAGCATCCATGGTCTCACTTGTCAATAGACTTTATTGAAGAGTTGCCTGTCTCGGAGGTTTACACGGTCATCCTGATTGTGGACAGATTATCTAAAATGGCCCATTTCGTGCAACTGAAGGGACTCCCCTCCTCCAAGGATTTGGCTGAGATCTTTGCAAAGGAGGTGGTTCGTCTCCATGGTATACCCAAAGTGGTGGTCACGGATCATGGGAGCCAATTTGTGTCACGTTTCTGGAGAGACTTTTGCGGTCAGATGGGGATCCAGCTCTCATTCTCGTCTGCTTATCAGAGAGGCCTAATCAAGCGCTGGAACAGTTTCTCCGTTGTTTCATTTCTGACCATCATGACAACTGGGCCAACCTGTTACCGTGGGTGGAGCTGGCCAGAAATAGTGCAGTCAATTCCTCCTCTCAAAACTCACCCTTTCTGATTAACTACGAGTTCCAACCTTCACTGCTGACAGAGTCTTTCAAGGCTCAGAATATTCCTGCTCTGGAGGAGCACTTGAGGGTGCTCCGCTCCATATGGGTATGGGTTCAGAGATCCCTGCAGAGTTCCACATTGCGCTATAAGAGACAAGCTGAACGTAGACAGCTACTGGCTCCAGTGTTCCAGGTGGGAGAGAGAGTATGGCTGTCCTCATGCAATCTCCATCTCCAGGTGTCTTGTAAAAAGCTGGTTCCCCGATTTGTGGGCCCCTTTTGGGTTCTCAGCAGGATTAACCCCGTTACCTATGCCTTGAACTCCCTGCTAATATGCGCATCTCCAATGCTTTCCATGTATCGCTACTGAAACCATTGGTCTGTAACAGATATACTACTGCTCCTGTCCGTCCCAGACCTGTCCAAGTGGGTGACCATGAGGAGTATGAGGTACAAAGTATTTTGGATACTCGCAGGGTCAGAGGCCAGGTACAATATCTGGAGTACTGGAAATGATATGGACCTGAGGAGAGATCTACATGCACCAGCCCTTCTCATGAATTCCACTCCTGCACCGCCTCTAGTGCTGGTCCTCTTCCACAGGGGAGAGGTCTTTGGGGGAGTACTATCACAGTCTCCCTTAGAGGCTACGTTTTCCTGTGCTTCCTACCTCTGTATGGTCACCAGCCGGCATGGCCTCCGGCCACTTCCTCATTGCTGACATCAGGTAACAGGCACTAGCATGGACACCTTTTTATGGGCCTATTCTGAGTGGCCTAATTGGGTCCTGCCTCCTTCTGCTCCTTTATAAACCTCCTTGGATCTGGGAGCCATTGCCCTTACATGGTGTTCCTGGCTCTGGCTGACTACTCGCTCTGTGTATGACCCCAGGTTGTCTGACTACCCACATTGGTTCTGACCTGTGGCTCTGGCTGACTACTCGTCCTGTGTATGACCCCAGCTTGCCTGACCAGTGGGCCTGATTACTTTTGCTCCTTGTAGTCCTCGGTTTGCCTGACCAGTGGCCCTGGCTCCTACTCATTCAGCATAGTCTCCAGTTGCCTGACCAGGGGCCTGGTTACTCTCACTTCGTGTAGTCCCCAGCTTATATGACCTGTGACTTTGTCTGCCTACTCACTCCCTACATTACCTGCTTGCCTGATCTGTAGTCCCAGGGTCTTCTGGCTCTGATCTGCTCTCGCTCTCTGTTGCCTCTGTTCGCAGACCAAGTGGTGACTTACACATATTCTACCATTCTTCTGTTGTTCCATTTGAGCCTCCTCCCTAGTCTCAAGATCTTGAGTAGTGCAGTGCACAGGACAGTGTGCAGCTCTGGAGTGACCTTGGGTCCTATTTGCATATGTTTGGGGTTCTGTGTGGGCTCTACCATTATTGTTGTTGTTATAAATAAAGGTAGTTATATTTTATTTTTGTGTCTGTCCTTGTTGATGTTTTTGCTGTTTCTTCTGGTATAAATCCTTTGCTGATTTATTGTTCATTATGCTTTACACCAGTTTTTTGCCCTAATGTTCTCTCTCTCATCCTTCACAATGCAATCAAACCCTCCGCTCAATCTATAAGTATATCTTTATATCTGGTATATCTGGTTCCTCAGATGGAAGCTGTTGATCATCACACCTTGCCACAAATTGATCACTTTTTGGAAGAAATTCAGAAATGTTATGTTTAACATGGGTGTCCAGCAAAGTATCAGGAATATATTCCTCATTGCTTTTAATGGTCACTATTTGAGGATCCTGCTCAAAGCACACTATTTGAGGATCCTGCTCAAAGCACACTAACATGTTCTTCACTAGTTAGTGGATGTCTGTGTCATTATGGTAAGATTCATCAGCCATGATCCTCAGTTTTTCCTGCAGTAAGCATATCAGTGGGAGAATCTTGCTAATTCCTGCCCCTACATGACTAACCAGCAAGATGGCCTCCTCAAAAGATTTCAGCAGCTCACATACATCACACAATAGTTGTCGTTGCCTAGGTGACAAGATGCTCCCTGCAAAGCCTCTCAGTTTTGCATTATATAATTGCTAAAGGCCTTATTCTGCTTGTCCAAATGCTCTAGAATGTACAGTGTGAAATTCCACCTGGTAGGGACCTCCATTTTCAGCTGGTTATGGGGCAGATTTTGTATCTCTTTTCTGCAATTTAATGCATTGTGAGCAATGTAGGAGTGGCTAAAATGAGCTCAGATTTTGCGGGTGATATTCATAATCTCTTTGAGGGTTTCAGATTCTGAGACAAATCTAAATTTATGACATGGGAAAAGCAGGGTATATGCACAATATCACCTTTTCTCAAGGCAGTTATTATTTTGGAACCATTATCATCAGATAAAAAAACAGCTTTCGAGAAGTGTGGTACAAGCCATTCACCTGCTCTATGTCATACCCTCAACTTCCATTGGTTTCTGGGTGTTTAAATTCTGTCTCCAGACTTCAGAAGATGCCTGATTGTCAGCTCATCTTGTGCTGTTACTCCTGATCTCCATCTGTTTGACCAAATCTGGCATAGGTGTCCCTGAAAAATAACTGCTGCTTGGGATATGTCAGCGGGGTGCAACACATGCCACCAGTTCTTTACAAGTTCAGTTGTCTAAAAAAAGAATAAGGCAGCATGTCAACTACCAAGATCTTGGCAACTTTGCCATTCCGCAGGCGTATTTTGGGGTTACTTTTGTGAAGTTTTTGTCTGCTTCCAAAGAACTCACTAAGTGTGGGCTGTCAGTACATGGCTGAAAAACTGTGTACCTTAATTGCTTAAATAACATGTTTTGTGGAGGTGGTGGGGGTTTGGTGATGGCATGTGTGGACACTCTATGACTCTTGTCATCTCCTACAACAAACTCACTCTGCAGGTGGAGCGAAATCTTGGCATACTCTCTGGAAAATCAAGATCACATCTATTATGTGCCCCAGAACCCTGGTAAGTTTTAGGAGTGCTTCTACTGCAGCTAGTTGTGACACCTCTGACATATTGATCGTGTGTCTCCCAATTAGACCCGTTGTTGTGCTTCATGTGGGATCTCAATGATGGAGGCTGCACTACCAACAGCAGCAGGAGCACTCATCATAGCTAGGGTTCTAGCAGTGTGGCTGAGTGGGGTTTGGACTTGGAAGTTATGATGATTCTGACTGACAGGATGAATGTATATAATTTGGCATCTTTACATATCCAGAGACAGACTTTCCAATTGATTTCTCAAACACTTTATAAACATGGATATTGTTCTTTTCAGTGGTGGAAAACTGAGCCTTTGCCTTTCAGCTAATTTTCTAGCTGAGTCATTTATCTCTCTAGCTCTCAGTTTCACTTGTATCTGAAGAAGAGGAGGATGCTGGAGGGATATATTCTAGATTAAGATCATCTTGAGTAATTAGGTCATCCTCAGCATCACCCTTTGCTCTTCCCAACTACTATTATATTCCTCTACACCCACAAATTCTTAGCGCTACTTCCAACAGACACAATCTTCTATTGTACAGTATCTTGATCTATAATAAAGCAAGAGAACCTGTTTATGAGTCCTTAAAAGTCAGCAGTGCCGCTTATTTCTTCAAAAAGGCTCCAGTTTTGGCCTTTACTTCTTGTATGCAGTTCCACCCAAAAAAAGAAAAAGCGCACACAATCTGGGTGTAGACTGTTTTATTTATTTATTAACAGTCTACACCCAGATTGTGTGCGCTTTTTCTTTTTTGGGGTGGAACTATTATATTCCTCTAGTCTATTTTGTAGTCTCAAACAAATTATTTTTACTTTTCCCCTTAGAAAGATTTTCACAATGTTCTCTACTACTTTCAGGTGTTTCATTTGTTTGTCTCACTATTAGATGCAACAGTTAGATGAACTGCTACACCTTCTTCCACTATATACTAGGATGTGACTCGTTGTCATCTTCCGTGTTCTTCGATGGTTTATTAATATTACAGGTGGTGGTGGAACTTTTCATGGGACTTTGACCAACAATCTTCTCAGGAGAAGGATCATCAACATTTACTGCATACTGTTCTGCAACCATGGCTGCAGTCAGTTTTTGCACTACTACTTTGCTAACCCATTCCTGAACCGCTCCTACTCCTTTCTCACTCCCTATACCCCTAGTATGTTTTTATTATTAAACTAATGTGTGTATTTTAACAGTGAAATACACAGCAGAACCAATTGTGTGTGATATCTAGCCCTTTACGTGATAGGCTGGGCCTGCATTTGTGGGAGGGGCCAGTAGCACTACAAATAGTGGCCCAAACCATTCATCAGGGTTCGACTTTGATTGAGCTCAGTCTCACTCATCTATCGCTACCAGTGAATTCCTCTACAAAAAGTCACTCGTCATCTACTCAATACTTGTGCCAGCCACATAAGTGCTTGCTAAGTCAAGCATTCACAGTCAACCAGACAAGTCCTTCAGGTAATACCAAATTTGATTCTTAAACGTAGCTTGCCCTCTTAAACGCCCCCATTTGCAACCGTATACACAGACGTGTCAGGCGGAGGGCATATTACCACAAGTCTTACATAGTATCACTTTACTTTACACCTTTAAGCATTTCCCGTCCACAGGCTACACATAGCCCAGTCCCAGTAACTATTTCATCTCTAAACAGTGCACATGTGGGTTACATACCTCATACATCATTTCCACATTGCACAAAGACACAAAGGCTTTAACTGAGTCACATTTTCCTACCGCACGTCACTCGGTAGCTTCGATACTCACTTATACCATCACCACATCCCGATACCCTTTCCTGGACCATACATGCATAAGCACCTCCTCCATTTTACCTCACCATGCCAATCATCATTTCCTATTTAAATGTTAATAACAGTGCCAACCAGTGACCAAAACGGTTTTCGGTCTTATCGCATTCTGGGATAGTGTCATTTGGGCTACAGCCCAGCCTTAGTAAGTTCCAGCTCATAGTTCCAGCCTGTACTATTACTTCAAATTGTAACATTGACCACATCAGTAGTATACTCATGTCCCAAGCAACAATAAGTCCTGCACATATTCTTTTCATACTGGTTGATCAACATTCATATGGTCACTAAGACAAACTTAGGTTTAACGCCTTTCATATTCACGTCTGGTTCATTCTAATATACTTTTGCAGGTTTGCCCACTAAAAACCATAACGTATACACCGAACAAGCGACCACAATTAAAGTTCAGAAACATCCCGTTGATTTAGGTGGGGCTTTTAAACCCTTTGGTGTTAAAGGGGTCTTCAACACATGCTTGGTACCACTCTGGCACTTGAGGGGTTTGGCGTCCCATTTGAATCAATGGGAACTGTTACTTGTTTCCTAAAGTGGAATTGGTTGCATCAGAATTGTTCTCCTCCCATTCATACTCCCCAGTAAACTGCATGGCACGGCAATTACAAACAATCTTCCCATAACTACACTATGTAATCGTCTTCACCTCAAATAATGTTCACTGGTTTTCTTTTCCCTTTCCTCCCCAGTAATTTACAGTAGTGTAATTTCAATTAACAGTTCAAATCTTAAGCCAAGAATATCATCCTTGAACGAACCAACCATTAAAGACTCTATTAACCTATGAGGATTAAACCATCTAACCCAGGTAAAAAAAAAAAAAAAATGCTGTCTCCCCACGGAACCCCAAAAGAAAGTTTTCTGAAGTTCTCTAAGTATAAACACCATAATTACCAACTGTTTCAGACCCAAACCTTCTCACATTTCACTCAATCATTACAGGTCTTCCTCTTCAACCATACCTTTTTCTCATCAGTAAGCACCCATCAGCAACATTATTGTTCACCTCCCCCACTTTCTCTTCCCCCCACTCCTGGTCCTACATCACTATCACTCATTTTACATATATAAGTAAGTTTCCTTTTCCATCCCCCCCACCCCCGTCATTTACTCCTAGCTAGGAAAAAAAAAAAAACAACTCTCTCACTTCCCCACCATAGGGGACAAAATACACACACACACACACACACGCCTTACCCCACTGCAAGGGCTGAAGGCTTACTAAACACCCTCCTTATCCCACTGCAGGGGCCGAAGGTTCTCACACACACAATCCTTACCCCACCCCAGCGGCTGCAGATACACACACACTATCCTTACCCCACCACAGGGGCCGAAGGTCTACACACACCATCCTTACACCATCACTGGAGCCGAAGGCACACACACATGCTTACCCCAACGTTGGGGCCGAATGTCTACACTCACTAACCTTTACCACACACAGGGGCCGAAGGTCATACTCTCACACCTTACCCCATGCAGGGGCCGAAGGTTACACATACACTCAGGCACGTGCACACATAGACACCAAGGGGGGCTTGAGCACCTGCCCTTTTTGTCCAAAGTGCCCTTGTGCCCTTTTAACAAAAAAAAAATAATAATAATAATTATGAGAAGTGCCCTTTTTTTCATTTGAGCCCCTGCCCCCCAAAATGTCTGTGCACGTCCCTGCATACACTTCATACTCCAAAGCAGGGGCCGAAGGTTCACACACAATCAACTTAGCCCTTTACAGGGGACGAAGGTTGTCACACTTTCGCCTTACCCCACCACAGGGGCTGAAGGGTTACACACATCCTCCTTACCCCACTGCAGGAGCCGAAGGACCACACACATCCACCTTACCTTATCATCGTGCATTGCACACCAACAGAGAAACACTACTATATAAAAAACCTAATAATGGTTCTCATTCGGGACCCATAAGATTTATCACGGACTATAAAGGAAATTCCCAAATGATTAAAAATATTTTAAATAAGCATATTCAAATTTTTGTCCAGTGATCCTGATTTACAGGATGTAGTGGGTACTCACATACCAGTAACCTTTAGGAGATCGCCTAATCTACGTGATAGATTAGTGAGAAGTCACTATTCGAGACGTGGAAGTGAATATCCTATTAAGGGTTCTTTTCCCTGTTATGGATGTAGCACTTGTAGATATATGAAAAAAATGCAGAATGTGACTGACTCTTTTGGTAACATATGCCCCATTAAGAAATATATCAATTGTAGGACTAGGGGAGTGATATATTGTATTGAATGCGATTGTCCTATGAGATGTGTAGGCATGACTAAAAGAACACTTCATGAACATATGAGAGAACATGTAAGAGACATTAGGAATGCTGAACATGATATGGCTTAGGGCAAACAACTTTCCCCAGTTGCTAGACATTTCCACAAGTTACATCAAGGAAATTTGTTGAAATTTAATTGCTTGGGGTTGGAACAGGTCTCCCTTGGTATTAGAGGGGGCGACTTGGTCCAAGCATTGGAAAAAAAAAGAATGTATGTGGATTTTTAATCTTGCCACATTACATCCTGCAGGTATGAATGAAACTCTTAATTTTGGAGTCTATATATAACATGTTCTTTCTCTGTTTCTCTTTTTTGTTATTGATAATCTGCATCAATATATCACTCTTCTATTTTGTGTAGTTTTGTTACTTATGGAGATATTTACTCATTTAGCGCTGTCTGTTATATGGTCAAGTGATACAATCTTATATTTATTTTTCGTAGCTCTTACTACTTTGTGAATATTCATCAATAATTCCTAATAGCAATCCATTAGATATAACTACAGAAGGTTTTTTATTTATTAGTCTCCATTCCATAGTATCCCTTGGTCAAGAATGTCTTTAAGGGTTAATTATATGTGAATACTTGTGGGTTACTATATTGGAGGAGAAAAGATTATGTTCTGCATTTAGCTCAATGGGCGATTTTGTAGGGGATGCATTTTTCGCTCCCCCATGTCTATGGATTGACATAAGCAATACAGTATTATAGGATAATGCCTATACAGATTTTATTTGTCTTAAGGTGTAGTGGAGCGAAGCGAAAATGTAGCAAATATGTTCTCCGTTCTGTTTCTATGATTGACATTCTTAATAGCCAATCACTGGAGCTTGCCTTAATTTGTGGATTCGGCGCTTGTTTGTCCATAACTTGTTCAACCACAACTAACACCCAACACTCAATTTACCACACCATTCTCCACCCAACCAACCTACCAATCAAGAGACAAACAAGGCAGACTAATTCATTATCACTGCAACACACCCATATGTAATAACTTCAACACAAAGGCTGTTCCTTAAGCGGCTGCAGGCTGTCTCATCTTTGTTCCATCTACCATAAAGCCCACTCCCAAATCATTTGCCCACACAACACCCCCAGCAATAAAAGATTTAGAGAATTTACTCAAATATCTTGCATCCTTTATTAAAAAATCACCCAGATCAACATCACGTACAATACATAGTCACCGGCTTACAAGAAGGGTTTCATACCAGAATTTTAGCTTGCCCAGCCACATCAGTACTCTGTCCTAACCTACAATCGGCACTCAACAATCCAGACACAGTCACGCAACTCATTCACCTTGAATTAACACAAGGACTCCCCATTGGCCCGTACCAATCACCCCCATTCCCCATCCGGCACATAAATCCCATCGGTATAGCCTCAAAAAAAAAAAAAAAAAAAAGATTAATAATCGACCTGTCAGAGCCCCATTCCTCCCACATACCCTGCATCAACTCTCATCCTCCCTTCTGAAGAATTTACACTGCAATAAACAAGCATCGACAACACTATCTCAATCATTTCTCAAGCAGACCAGTGTAGCTGGCTTTCAAAATCAGATATACATCACACATTCAAACTCCTACCAGTCAACCCAGCACTCTGGCACCTACAAGGCATAATCTGGCAAAACTAATTCTACTTCTCCACCAGCCACACATTTGGTTTTAAGAGCAGCCCTAAAACATTTGATCTATTCGCAGAAATACTCTGCTGGCTGCTCTTAAACCACTGACACTGCCTATCAGTCATACATTATCTTGACAATTTTCTGCTAATTGAACCTCCCACAACAGTTACATCCAGCCTTAACAAACTCCTTTCACTATTTCAATCACTTAACATACCAGTCGCTTCTAAGAAAACCATGGGCCCATCCACCTCAACAGAATACCTAGGCATCACAGTTGAGTCTACCCTACAAGATATAAGTCTTTCCACCACTAAACAAAACCACATCAAGTAACTCAACCATCACCCATCCACTAACTCATCATTAACAAAAGTTGAACTCCAATCACTTATAGGTCACCTAAATTACGCAATGAAAATCATCCCCCAGTGCAGGATATTCATTTTACACCTTCTAAACATACTTAAACAGACCCCCAAGACTCACAGCAACCTTTACATCAGCCAAGCTAAGAATGTGGTCCAATTTTCTCCTGCATTCATACGGCAGAATGATGTTCCCCCCTTAAAGGCACTCTTCTTCACCAACCATATACACTGACGCAGCAGCAACCAAAGGTTTCACAAAAATATGGGGATCTGAGTGGTCCTCTGAACATTGGCCAGTACAAGTACACACACTATACCAATTCTCAAGCACCCCTACACTTTTTGAAATTTACCACATAGTGGCAGCCACAGCACTATGGGGCCACAACTGGTCAGACCAAGTCATTACGTTCACCACTGATCAAGCCACATCACAAATAATATCAAAGGCCGTTCATCCTCCCCCAACATCGTGCTCTTCCTCAGAAAACTCACCTGGCTTTCCATGTACTATAAATTCTTCATTCACACTTCTTTCATCCCAGGCCACCTCAATACATCAGCTGACGCCCTCTCACATTTTAACCTACAGGTTTTCTTTACAAACTCCCCAACAGCCAACCCAACACCAGGGCATCCTCCACCATTCATAGACGAGTAGCACTACAAATACAGGCCCAAACCACTCATCAGGGCTTGACTTTGATTGAGCCCCACCTCAGGCTCCCACCCTCAACTAACTACTTTATACTAGGCAGCCCTCTCATTGGCTCGACTCGTCGTACTTTCTACCAGGCTTTAGTAAGACAATATTAAGCCACACCTCTTATGATATTCTCGCAATTGGCTATAGGCCCTGACCACAGATAATATTCTATTTCTTCTAGTTTCTATCTACCTCAATCACAGCTCACTTCAGGGTTCCAATCTCTGTCACTTATCAGTCAAACTATTTTATTTTTTGTTTTATATATTTTATAACTGTCCCTATCACTGTTGAAAAAAGAAATAAAATAAAACCACAGTCCCTGTGCAACTGCTTCTTCACCTCTGTGCCTAGCTAGTGTCAAGAGGATTTCAGCTGCTGCTTTATCTCTCTCCTAATGCCCCTGCATCTTTATTTTTTATTTCAGCACAGATGTTGAATATAGTTAATATATATGCTGGTCCATCTTCTTCTGCCTGTTAGGCTACTAAATATCCAGTTAGTCAGTGACAGTGGCTCAGCCAGTGCAGGAAGGAATTTGGATCACAGCTGCCTGTGTCTTCTCAGTCACACAATATTTAGGGTATTTGTGGTAAATCTCCGTAGCTCCATTCACACACCCCCAGACTTCGCTAACACAGACATAACAGCCAGATTCGGAAGGAACTTTGATCACAGCTGCCTGTATCAGTTAACCAAGACTTTGGGTTTTTTTGGAGTAAATCTGATTTCTCCTTTTACATTCCCCTAGCGGGCCCCTATACTCCCCAAACAGAGAACAGATGCCCTGCCTACAAGACTTCCTAAACTACACTACAGCTTTGCTTTATTTGCTTGTCTTCTCTAGCTCAAAATTACAGTGTTTTCTCAATCTCTCACAAAACAGAATGAAATGTTGAGGGAACCTGGCATCCCTTTTACATTATTCCTGTGGGAAAAGAAGGTAAACTTGCCACATGAGGGACAAATACAGTCTTAACATTGATTTCAGTGCAATGAACTAGATGGGAAAAAGTGAAAAAGCAGCACATTAGGCTAACAAATGTCCACTTGGTGAGAAGTGCCATTTTTCACCGGTTTAGTTTTGGATACAAATAGCTTCACCAATCCCTATTAGAATAAAATAGAAATTGGAAACGTGATCTCCACGTTATCACCTCTTTATCATTTCTTTCTAATATTGTGGTCCCCAAGACATCAGTAATAACATTTATGTAAGGACACAAACACAGCATACATGGAGCTGAGTGCTCTGTATGCTGTATGTAATGAGGGGCTGGAAGGAGAGAACTCTGTAAGTTTCCTACCTCCAGTCTTTTCAGAAGCAGGGATAGTAGTACATTGTACTATTGTCCCTGCTTTTATGGTTATCGACCAGGCACTCCCTATAGAGAAAGTACCCAGTGACATCAGAAAGGGAAGAAAACTTTTGTTTTTATTTCTAAGGCTTAAACATAAAAATCATGAAAAATAAAAAAAAATGTAGAAAATGTATTTTAGTAAAATAAAGTAAAAAATAAAGGTGACTATCTCTTTAAGCTCTCTTTACTATTACTGTTTCTTTAACCTTTATATATGCTATGATTACACCTACCCTTAAAATATCACCAATGATTTCATCTGTCGAACAAAGTATCTCCCTGCATATCTTCTGTCTCAAAACTCTATGCTCATTTATTTCCTTTACAATTTGTCCCTGTTCATTTCATGGAAACAGTCCTAATAAAAGTATCTAATGACCTTCACAAAGCTAAATCTACCTAAGGCAAATCTGAATAACAGAGAGCAGCAGAAATGATTAGATTGTTCGTATTGGAGCTTTCAATGAGCATTGTTTTGCAGATTCATTTTCTCAACACAAGGTTGTAAAGCTATTCCTAATAGAAAAGGCTAAGACATTTGTAATAAACATCTCATTTTGAAGATTCCAAAGATAGGAAAATGTATGTACTTATGTTCGTCTATAATTTTGTAGTCAATCACTATTAATATTTATGTAGCTGGTTTTACAGGTACTAGTACAAGTTGTTTCCTTGGTTCCTCAAATGCCCACATTCGGCTGTCCATGCCTGTTTAAATAATTTATACAAGAGTTATTGCATCTTTCCTTACTTCTCATTTTGGTGGGCATAGATTTCTCTGGTTCATGTCAGGTGTAGCAATAAAGATGTTAAATAACATATTCAGAGCCTGGTTAACTCCATTACAGTCTTGAAGTTTGTATCTGTGTTTGTGTGTAAATCCTGGGGCATTACACCATATTTGTGCACCCACAGCACATCCTCCACTAGTTAACACTGCTGTTACATAGTTTCACTGGTGTCACAAAAATTATTCAACATCAACCAGAGTTTTAACGCTTTGAGGTTCAGAAGGGTGTGCAAATGCATTGTACACCCCTCTGGTCCTCAAAGGGTTAAATATACCTCAGGGCAAAATGTGGTCCTTGATTCCTCACTAGGACTTGTAGTCCCTTAGGTCAGGTTGCCTAATGAAATGAGACATAGTGTACTTTTTTAGATTTGATACCTTAAAAACTCTCATGTTACTCAAAATGAAACTCATAATTTTCACCACTTCTCATATATATCCGCCACCCCTTTGCTCTTCCTCCCAGTAAACAAATTCACCATTATAACTACATCATAGGTTTAATGTCTTTAAGGTTATATTTTATTTGGCTATTCCCTTCATTCCCACATTGTCCTTCTCAGTCTTGCCGTGATCTCTGCTTAAAAACATTTCCGATGAAAGATGCCACCAAAACACTCATTCACTCACTAATTCTTGTCTTGATTATTGTTACACCTTTCTGACTAATCATTCTCTTTTCACTTCAGTCTATCCAAAATGCAACAGCAAGACTTATCTACCTAACCTGTTGATATTCAGCTGCTGAACCATTTTGTCCTTACATTGGCTTCTCATTTGGTTCAGAATCAAATTAAAAACTCTAACACTAGCCTATAAAGCTCTCTTGAACTCAACTCCCTCATATCTAAATATTACCCTAGTCTCCTCCTGCCTTTTTTATTTTGGCACTTAATTAATAAAGGACAATAATAACTAGCTGTAAAGTGATTACAGTATAGTTAACCCTTTGAGTTCCTGATGTGTCATGAAACCCTAAATTAAAACAAAGTATATCTGAACAGAAGAGGTATATAAGCATGAGTAAGAAACAAACCCCATCCAAAAATTATGTAGTGGCATGCTAGCAAACCAGAAAAAGACTATTAACTAAACATAAAGTCAATCAATATATATAGATGGAAATCTATCTAGATATACACAGAAATACTCACACCAAGATGCCATAATAAAGAGTAATCCTATACAAAGAACAACATATGCATAAATCATGAAGACATTTTCACATGATAGGATTTTAAGATCCACCACATGGAAAAGCACATACAAATAAATCTACACAGTCTATAGCATCACCTTAATAACGCAGAGTATGCCAAATCCAATGAACCACAGACAATAGCAGGGTATGGATACAAATCCAATTGTTTTCCAGGCAATACTAATCATTTAACGTCTTGTAAAGTGTAAAGAATAGTTTACTGGTTGAATAGCTAACAGCCAATCAGTCATGGGATGCAGTCTCTACTATGAGAAAGAAAAAAAATTACCTTAGTTCATTAATATGCAGTTAGATAGCTAATGCTTTGTTCATAGTAATGAAAAGCTGGCTCCTGCTCCTAGCAGTCATGAACAAAGAACATATGCACAAAAATGAATCTTTTAGCATAAATGGGTAATGAATTGTAACCATAGTGAGCTTCACAAAAGTGACAAATGTTGCTGTATTTACTTGTGATATGGCAATAAAGTTTACTCTTTCACCTTATACAGGACTACTGCTTTTTCTTCTGTTACTAAAAACCATGATGGGCTGACTGAGTTTCATAGGAATTATAATTCAACAATATCGGGTTACTGCAGGTTGCTCACCCCTGAATGGTCATGAAGATGATGGGGACATGGCTCTGTTGGCCTTCCCTTCACTCTAGACTATAAGCTCTCACGAGCAGGGCCCTCTGATCCTTCTGTTCTCCACATCTGATTGTACTATTTAATATCTCTGTATGTCTATTCCCAATTGTACAGAGCTGCGGAATTAGTTGGCCCTATATAAATAAAGAATAATTATAATAATGTTGCATACACAATAGCTTACATTTGAAGTTACTGACTTGTGTCATAATCTTTGTGGGGGGTCAGTTTCAGTTTTTGCTTTGGGCACCCATGAAGTTCTGTTTCTTAGGATCTTAAATGATTAAAAAGCCAATATTTACTGCAGAGAGCTAATCAACTTGGCTCACTGAGGAAAGAAAAGCTGTGGCCAGGGCTTACTACAGGGAAAGAAAGGGGGAGAGTGAAGTGAGGTGAGGTGTGGTGAAAGCTAGGTGATGAAACCTACGTGTTTATGGGTAGTAGTGAGCCTGATTAAAGGGCTCCTCTTAAAGGAAAGAAAGAAAAAGGAGGTGTGAAAGGGTGGGGTTCATGGTGGTGAAATGAATGGAGAGGGGCTGAACTGAAAGCTTCATAAAGGCCTCCATACTCAACCACAAATGCAGGCAAAGCCTTATACTTGTGATCAGGGCTTATGGTAGGGAAGAGGAAGGGGATTAGTGAAATGAACAGTGGGAAGTGATGAGATGTGGGGAAACCTAGGAGATTACAGGTGGTGGTGGTGAGCATGATTAATATTAATATCAAAATATTTTACCAGGAAGGATACAATAAGATTGTCTATCATTTTCAGTTGTGTCCTGGGGTATAAACATAATTATTACCCATCGTAATGGTACGCAATATATCTACCACACAAAGATGAAAGGCAAAGTTGACTCTGCTGGGACTAAAGCCAATAACACTGAGGTTTCAACACATTCTACAGCTAGTGCATTAACTAAATGAGCTATCACTACCAACCAAGACCTAAAAGAAAATTGTAAATACAGTGTGATTGACATGATGTTTAATGTGTGTGAGATCTGAGTGATACTCAAATTCCGTACTGTGGATTGGGAATATACCTAGTGAAACATGAGGACTGTCAATGGTCCAGTTTCTGAATGATGGAAGGGAACATCATTTTCAGTTTCTGAATGATGGAAGGGAACATCATTTTTGTAGTTGGAGAAGGCACCTACTATTCTAAATGACTGCCCAGAATAATGTTAAGGTTGAGATGTAGACTAGTAACATTCTAATATGTCTGATGAAGGAAGACATTCTGAGAGGAATGTAAGACATGGGCAATAGAAGGCTGGAAACAGATTTGCTGGTCGAAAAGGAGTAAAGCTTATTCAGTGTAGTGACTAGGCACTATTGGTCATATGGAATGTAGACTCCACCATCTAGGTGAAGGGAGAAATGTTTTCTTTTTTTTGTTGAGGTCTGATTTTTTCAAGTAAGGGCTTTGGTGGTTGTTGGAGACAGAGAATTCACTGGGCCTAAGGAAACTGAAGAAGCCCATGCACATTGCTACTAATATGATAATGTTGGTGTGATGCTCAAAGGGGCGAGAGAATATTGGTCTGATAATTTCCTAAATAGGATGCCATCTATAAGAAGACATGGATGTGTTGTAATGTGGGAGGTATTAGATAGCCTTTTAAGAATATCTTGTGTGAGGTGAGGATGGAGGGTGAGAAGGGGTATAAAAGGGCAAGATAGTGTTGGATACTTGCTAAATATAGTGTGATATTAGAAGTGAAAAGGTGAAGGGGATTGTGACAATATGAGTAAAAAGCAAGAATTGTAGGACTGGAGTAAGGAAAAAAAGGTTTAGTAAGGACAATAAAGTTATTAAACTTCTCCCAGACTTTGAGGTATGTCATTTGAGTGTTAGATGCAGAGCATGCATGATGACGTTTTGAGTTTTGTTGAGGAAATTAATCAAGGTAGGATCAGGTATTTGAAGGAGGGTAGACTTGAAGGTTGAGGGTTGGCTGATTGAAGGATCTTGAAAAATTCTTGAAATTATAGAGTGTCATCACCTACTGGGATGTAGGTGCAGTGGATATAAACATTTATAGCACAGGGAAAAAGTAAATTTTCACATGAACAAATATCATGGGGGAATGTAGATCTGGCTTTGTGTAAAATGTAATAAGTGGTAAGGTTATCTGTATGGAAGGTAACTGAGAAACCAGACCATATCCATAAATGGCCACAAAACCATGACCGAAAGAGGCATTAGAGAATATGTGAGAGGAGGAGGGAGAAGGAAGATGTGGGAATATGGTGTGACTGTTCCAATGTTTGAAGAAATGAGCACACAGAGCCAAGTCATTTCTAGCTGATTGATCTAATTTGATGATCTAAATGATTCTGGAGCTCAAGGGAGCAGACAGGGATGTGGGAGATAAAGGCTGTGCCTTGTGGAATCATTTTCATATATAAACTAAGGTATCCAAGAAGTGACTGAAGTTTGATCTTGTTGCAGGACTGTTTTGTGGAGAAGAGTGAAGTGAGGGTGTAGATGTAGATAATTTTTTCTTGAGATAAACTTGCTTTCATGGTAACAGACTTGAGATGCATTCCAATAAATTTGATGGAGGGGAAGAGACCACTTGTTTTATCATGTGCAATAGGATTGTTGAGTTCTGAGTAGAAATATTGAAGAGGCTTGATGGAGGGAACAGGGGAGGTTGGGAAAGAAGAAAATGATCAAGATAATAAACAACTGACAGAATACATTAAAAAGTATTGCTTCTGCGAAGGTATTGAATATTTTTGGGCTACTCTTGGAGCCAAAGGTGAAAAAGTAATAAGAGTTTTTCCATTTGAAGCTATGTAAATGTCAAAATGAAGGGTGGATTTGCATTAATATGAGTGCAATGTCTGCTTCTGATAGCCGTGTACCTTTGCTGAAATTAATAATATGTTGCATGACGTGGTCTATACTGGTGTATTGCATGAAGAATTAATCGGATGAATAAGTGAGTTAAGAATTGGAGTTAATGAGGAGCAGAGAACTGAGAAATTCATGATTATTCTTTTCTTAAGGAAGAATTTTAATGTAGTGATGCCAATAGGGCTCTCTCTCCAAATGGGTGTAGTGATCAGTGAAAACATCCTGATCTAATTAACTGGCCAGAAGTTGTTCAACAGTAGAATGGTTGTTAAAAGCTGATAGGAGATTGGGACATTTGAATGTGGCCGAACGGTAGGTGATCAGACCTGTTTGGAAGCCTTCTGAGAATACTAAGGAGAGGAAATTGACTTGTTAAGACAAGGGGTGAATTTGAAGTAGAAATAAGATATGGGGAAGATTGATGGGTGATAGTCATTTATTTGGGTAGTTTTTAGGACAGCTAGCTTTTGAGTGGACCATGCTACAAAGGGAATAGATGTGTAACAGGCAACAAGCCCCCTAGAAGCAACCATTTGAGCTGCAGTTGTTACAGATGGGGGATTTTACTAGGACGTGAATGAGGTAAATTAGTTTGTCTAGGGGAAGGGGTGGGCAGCAGATGATGGGGGAATGGGGCAGAAAGGGGGGATGGGAGGGGCTGGGGAATGGCTTCAGGTAAGCACTAGAGAGAAGTGCCAGAGAATAGATGAGTGAAAGGATGACTAACAATGTTGGAGTCCTGAGACCTGCAGAATGTCTTGAAAAATGTAATTATCCAGCATGCTCCAATCTGAAATTAACTTGAACTGGGACAACGCTGCTGCTGTTTTGGCAGAGAAGGAGCTGTGATATCCCCATATCTGTAGCCTAGGTCGACTGAAAAATCGACTATTCTATTACTTGCCTTGGCAAATGACATAGAAACCAACACTGGCCCTCAAATAGCAATAAATGGCAACCTCACCTTTAAAAAAGGTCTGTTTTTTGTGCACTGCAACATATGCAGTATGCTGCCCAAAATGGATAAACTAAAAGCATGGTGTTACGCATACAAACCTAAAATTCTTATTCTTACTGAATCCTGGTTATCCCAAAAAATACTTGATACTGTTGTTGCCATAGATGGATACTCATGCTTTAGAAAAGACTGTGCAAAGTGAGGAAGAGGGGTAATCATATACATACAGGAATCAGTAAACTTTACACTTCTAAATGACTCTCATAACTCTGATTCCTATGAATACATTGCTGGCAAAATTTGCCTTCCATTCTCAAAACAAATCATAATTGTTGGCATCTACAGACCGCCAAATGCCCCAGCACATTCCCTGTCAGACATAGCTCAACACCTAAAGGAGATTGCCACTCAAAACAAGAAAGTTGAGCTGATGGGTCTTGGAGACTTTTAATATTAATTGGCTAGACTCCAGGAATGAAAAATTTTGTTCATTGTTTAAAACATTGAACTTATCACAGCTAATATCCTCCCCTACTTGCATAAATCTTAAAACATCCAACCATACACTGCTAGACTGGATCGTTTCATCCTGCACAAGCAGAATCCAAGATTCAGGCATATTAGCAAACATGTTTAGCAATCCCTCCATAGTTTACTGTGTCCGCAAAATAAAAACAGTCAAGTCAAGTTCCAAAGTCATACTCACAAGATCATTTAGAAAATGTTATCTTCAGTCCTTCCTAAATGATTTAAGAAATTGCTCATGGCATAGAATACATCTAATACCAGACCTAGACTTAGTGACTTAATTTTTTAACTCAGAATTCTTACAGGTCTGTAATACCCATGCCCCACTAAGGAAGGTCAGGGTTAGGGGGGCACATCTACTCTGGGTCTCAGCTGACTTGATTCAATTACACAGTTTCAGAGATGCCTTATGGACAAAATTTAAACAGACCGGCTCTGCATATGATCACACTGCATACAGACAATTAAGGAATACATGTACAAAACAAACGCAATTAGCAAAAGCACGATATTTTACTGACAACTTAAACAGTAACATTTCAAAGCCAACCAACTTTTGGAAGGTTACTAAAAACCTCTCCAACCCTCCTAATCAGTCTCACCCATCAACTATAACCGTAGACAAAAAAACAGTACAGTGCCCCATAGCCATAGCCAATGCATTTAACAGCTACTTTGTTGGATGTAAACTAAAAATATATATATTCCAGTGCCTATAAATGATATACCCTAAAAATTATATATAGGAGATTGAATCATGGAGAAAAAAGCAGACAATGAATATTATAAAAACATAGTACTACCACACAAAATAGTATTACAAGGAACGTGTGTAAGCTGTGTCCAACATTAAATAAAGGGAATGATCCTAGCAACACATGTCTCTCAATACAATAGCGCTGTGATCTAATTCCAAAAAACCAAGAAAAAATATTATGGTCAAAAGATACTAAAGACACTATTACAAATGAAGCATAGACAATCACAATGAAAGCTCTCTAATACTATAAAAACAAACGTGATCTGTATTTTGACGTTCACCTTACATAACCCAATCCGTAGTATTTGGGTGTTAGCATAAACCCTGCACTCTGTATTGCTACACCATCGAGAAAGGAACGGAGAACGTCAATCTATTCCCATAAGACTGGTACACAATAAAAAAGGATAATTCAATAATATTTAATGCAACCGTGTCTCACCTAATATGGAACAATAGCTGCATCAAATGAAACTCAATATTAAAAAAAACCAAAGCATAGATAATTATACTTAAACAAGCAAAAACATATTTATTTAAAAATAATATAAAAATATTATGAGAAATACATTCCCCAAAATAGGGAAACTGTAATAATATTCCTATATAAGAATAATAACGTTGGTGCACATAAAATGAGATCTTCTTTAATCGCTGAAACTACAACATGCATATACTACAGAGTATATGCAGGTATAAAGCGGTCAAGAAATATCCCAATGCTTTCAATATGTAAACAAGCCAAGACTTAAAAGCAGGTGGAGTGTGCAATCTCCAATTATATTCTTCTCCTCCCGTGAACGATATACAGTCCACTTTGTTTAAAGTATCACTTACCACCGCCGTCTTCACTTGGGCTTACATAGATGTTGTTGCGATGATAACATAAGCCGCTTATTCGCTAGTCTTCGGTGAATCAACCACCAGTATCACAATTCCCGGTTGTTGTTATTCCTTTCCACTGTTATGATAGATTATAATGTACATGTAAAAGTAATTTGTAGATCTAGCTACATATATAGGACAAAATAAAATTTCTCACAACATATAAATGATAATGGTAAATAAAATTCCAAATCAACACGTTTCGGAAGTGATCTCGTTTTTCAAGACTAAATATATATCGATATATATATATATATTTGTTGGATGTGCCACCACCCTGATTACACAAAACAAAGATAACTCGGAAGTTCAGCCATCTACAGAACACTCACTGGCACCTGTTGCCCGGTCCAGTTATGAAAATGAATTAAATTTCAAGCCAGTAAATGAAAGCGAAATATCTGATCACCTCCTGAACCCAAAAATGAAATCCCAATCTAGCCCTGACAAACTACCAGCAATGCTATTAAAGCTCAGTGCCATGGTAATGGCAAAAACGATTGCATCTTTAATTAATGCCTCTTTGGCAACAAATCCTGGAAGGTGGATAGAGTTGAACCTATTTACAAAAGTGGGGATAAAAATGTAGTATCAAACTATAGACCAATATGCCTACTGCACACTTTATCCAAAATCCTAAAGAAATGTGAATACATGCAACTAAATAAATATTACCAACAGACCAGTTTTTTCAACCCACTTCAATCAGGCTTTTGACCAAATCACTCAATGGTCACGGCCCTCCTATAAGTAACCAACGATATCCAGACGGGTATGGAAAATGGCGACCTCACAGGAGCCATTTTCCTAGATTTTGCCAAGGCCTTTGACACAGTAGACCATAAAATTGTTATAAACAAACTCCAAAGATCAGGACTGGGTAATAATTCTGTAAACTGGTTCCGATCCTATTTATCAGACAAAATGCAGTATGTGTTGGTTGCCGGCTGTCAGCACCCCTATAGGAAGGAAGGGGTGAAGAGAAGGATAGGAACCCTAAGCAGTCTACGGGGGCCCTAACAGGATAGCGTGCTAGGTGCGTTGCAGAGCACACGGGGTTACCTGGGTGGAGTAACGGGAACGCGTGCTCGGGTGCGTTGCAGATAACACTGAGTTACCTGGGTGGAGTAACAGGAACGCGTGCTCGGGTGCGTTGCAGACAACACAGGGTTACCTGGGTGGAATGACAGGAAAGCGAGGCAGGAGATGGGGTACAGAGGCACTACAAAGTGCGAAGCTTGAGAGCGCAGCAGGGTAAATAGACTGGGAACAGCGCAACCTGGGGAAAGCTGGAGGACGTGGCTGGTAGTAGGGCTTACCTAAGTGAGGCTGGAGGAAGTAGCAGGCAGAGGGTCTGACTGGACAGAGCTTACCTGAAAGAGGCTGGAGAACGTGGCAGGCAGAGGGTCTGACTGGACAGAGCTTACCTGAAAGAGGCTGGAGAACGTAGCAGGCAGAGGGTTTGACTGGACAGAGTTTTACCTGAAAGAGGCTGGAGAACGTGGCAGGCAGAGGGTTTGACTGGACAGAGCTTTACCTGGATGAGGCTGGAGAAGGCACTGGAGCTGAGAGAGGAAGCCAGGGGCAGGCACATAGGCAGACAGGCGATGAATGGACCCAATTGTTCCTGACAGAAATGCTGGCAGTAGCGATTCGCAGGCTGAAGGGAATCCCAAAATACAGGACTGAAGAGGCACAGGAGACGCTGAGACTAGATGTCTCCAATAACTGAGCGCCGAACAGAGTTCCGGCGCTTCTATTTACAGGGGCAGCAGCTAGGCGACGTCATGACGCTGACGTAGCCGTGCGCACGCCGGCGTGGCGCCGACCCATGCGCTCTAGAGATGCGGAGGCTTGGACTGGCATCCGGAGCCTCCGTCTTCGGCCCATGGTGTCGGGTAGGTACCGACAGAGCTCCCTTCTCAAGGACGGCCTCTGGACGGATCTTGGGCCTGGACGAGATGGGTGTTGCCGGTGGAAACGTGACAGACACTGAGGAGCATGTATGTGGTGTGCAGGTTCCCAGGATCTTTCTTCGGGACCATAACCCTTCCAGTGCACCAGGTATTCCAGACGGGAACGCCTAATGCGGGAGTCTAAGACTGCTTGTACCTCGTATTCAACTGTGTCTCCCACTGGAACAGGTGGGGGTCTGGATGGTTCTCTGTTCGGGTAAGGAGATGCTACCCAGGGGTGTAACTGAGAGACATGGAAAGTAGGATGGATCTTGAATGATGGAGGCAAAGCCAATCTGAAGGCTACATCGTTTATCTTTTTGATGATCTTGAAGGGTCCAAGGTATCGAGGCCCTAGTTTTCTGGTGGGGCAGAACAGGCGTACACGAGCTGTGGCCAACCAGACCTTATCTCCCACTTTGTATGCAGGTTGTTGGTTGCGTCGTTTGTCGGCTTGGTCTTTATAGCGTAACTGGGTCTTGGCCAGGGTGAGACGAAGGAGACGATGACAGCGCCGTAGAAGTCGTAGATAATTGGCAGCCTGAGGAACCGGGATGTGTGTAGAGAGACCTGGGAGGCTTTGAGGATGGTAGCCATAAGACATGAAAAAGGGAGAGGACTGCGAGGACTTATGGTAATGATTGTTATAAGTGAACTCTGCAACAGGAAGTAAGGTAGACCAGTTGTCCTGCAGATGAGATGTGTAACATCTGAGGTATTGCTCTAAGGTCTGGTTTACCCGCTCTGTTTGGCCATTCGTGTGCGGGTGATAGCCTGAGGATAGGTTGCGCTGAATTTGAAGACTTTGACACAAAGCTTTCCAGAAGCGGGAGGTAAACTGAGTGCCCCGGTCTGAGGTAACAGAGGATGGAAGACCATGTAAACGGAACACCTCTCTAATAAACAACGTAGCAGTCTGTGGAGCGGTAGGTAAGAAAGGAGTGGCTATGAAATGGGCCATTTTCGTAAAACGATCCACCACCACCAGTATGGTGGTGTTTTTGTCTGAAGGAGGAAGGTCTGTAATGAAGTCCATTGATATGTCCTTCCATGGGAGAGTGGGTATGGGTAAAGGATGCAATAATCCCGAAGGCTTTCCAGGCTTGTTTTTGGACTGAATGCAGGTATGGTAAGTTGATACGTATGCTTGGATGTCCAGTTTCATGTTAGGCCACCAGAAATGCCGTTGGACAAGCTCAAGGGTTTGTGATACTCCTCCATGGCCAGCCGCCGGTACGTCATGTGAGAGTCGAAGTACCTCTTGACGGAATGGGGTTGGGACATACAACCGGTTCTGCTTGTACCACAACCCCTCAGCTTCTTGTAGTGCATGTTGTTGTAAGAAGGTGGTTTCAGGATGAGGGTACTGTTTGATTCGGTCCAATAAGGGTTTAGAGGTGAGTAAAAAATGCCTAGGCTGTAGGATGGTGTCTGGTTGGTTGTTCAACGTTTTGTGTGGATGCATACGGGACAAAGCATCGGCTTTCTTGTTCTTTGAGCCTGGTCTGTAGGTTATCTGGAGTCGAAAACGGGAGAAAAACAGGGCCCATCGGGCCTGACGAGGACACAATCTACGGGCCCCACGCAGGTACTCTAAGTTCCTGTGGTCCGTAAAGACGAGAATCGGATGTTCTGCACCTTCGAGTAAGTGGCGCCACTCTTCCAAAGTGTTTTTTATTGCTAGGAGTTCCTTATCACCCACCGTGTAGTTCAACTCGGCAGATGACAATCTTCTTGATTGGTAAGCGACTGGATGAAGCCGATTGTCAGAGTCGGCCCGTTGAGAAAGTACCGCCCCTGTCGCTAAATCAGATGCATCCACCTCCAAGATGAATGGTCTTGAGACGTCCGGTTGAACGAGGATGGGTGCATGAGTGAACAGGCTCTTCAGACTGCTGAATGCTTGTTGGGCTTCCTCAGACCACTGAAACGGCGTGGTTTGGCGTGTGAGTAAGGTTATGGGTGCCACTACTTTAGAAAAATCCTTGATAAAGCGCCTGTAAAAGTTAGCAAACCCTATGAACCGTTGGACTGCTTTTTTGTTAGTAGGAATAGGCCATTGGGTGATGGCTGTGATTTTGCGTGAATCCATTCCAATATGACCAGGAGAGATTAGAAAACCCAAGAACTCCACTTTTTCTACCTCAAAGGAGCATTTTTCTAGTTTGGCGAAGAGAGAATGCTGACGCAACCTATCCAAAACATTGCAGACATGTTGTCGATGCTCCTGTACGGAATTAGAGAAAATTAAAATATCGTCCAGATATATGACCACATATTGGTCCAGGAGATCTGAGAAGATGTCGTTGACAAAACATTGAAAGGTAGCCGGAGCATTGCACAAGCCAAACGGCATGACTCGATATTCGAAGTGTCCGTATCTTGTACGGAAAGCGGTTTTCCACTCATCTCCTTTCCTTATACGGACCAGGTTATAGGCCCCACGGAGGTCGATCTTGGTGAATACAGAAGCCGAGGAGATCCTCTCTAACAGTTCCGGAATCAACGGTAAGGGATACCGATTCTTTATTGTGATGTCATTGAGCTGCTGATAATCCACACATGGTCTCAGGCCAACATCCTTCTTCTCGATGAAGAATATACCTGCTCCTGCAGGTGAGGTGGAGGGGCGGATGAAACCCTTCTGCAGGTTCTCTGCTAGATAGACTTTAAGATGCTCTAGTTCTGGGCCAGCAAGGGGAAATATCCTGCCATAAGGGATAGGAGCACCTGGCAGTAAGTCGATAGGGCAATCATATTGCCGATGGGGTGGAAGTTGTTCCACCCCCTTGTGATCAAAGACGTCGGAGTACCTGCTGTAAGCATCAGGTAAACAATGGGATGGTACTGATGGGGCAGACATCAGGACTTGGAGCTCCTTGGAAGGACTGGCCCGAAAAGACACAGTGCCAAGAGCCCAGTCTATGCTTGGGTTTTGCTTCTTGAGCCAGGGCAACCCCAAAATTAACGGATACAAGGGTGAAGATATGACATCAAAGCTTAGATCCTCCTGATGTTGAGTTCCTGTGGACAGATGAATAGGCGGGGTTTCCAGGGATACTGGACCATGTTGGTGATTTCTCCCATCTGCCATCTGGAGTAAAAGAGGAGGATTCTTGGGTTTAGTTGGTACCCCCAGGGCAGTAACCACCTTTTCGTCCATGAAACAGCTGCTGGCTCCCGAATCAATGATAGCAGGAAGGGTATGGCTGGTATCATCCCACTGTAAACAAAGCAAAAGGGACAAGTGAGACTGAGTAGTCAGGCAGGATCCCCACTTACCCCCTGAAGCACATATCTTACCGCGTGGGTTTTGGGGTCGCTTGGGGCAAGAACGCAGAATGTGACCGCTACCCCCACAATAGAGGCACAGATTAAGGCGTCTTCTGCGGGCCTTTTCTGCTTCGGTCAACGGACCACGTACCAAGCCAATTTGCATGGGCTCCTCCGATTGGGACGCCGAAGATGGCATAGGGTCTGCTAAAGACTGGTTCTGACCCGCAGGAACCGTATGAACCAAAGCATTTCGCTCCCTGCGTCTCTCTCTCAAACGGCGATCCATCTGGATAACCAACAAAATGAGGTCTTCTAGTGAAGAGGGAATACCAACTCGAGCTAATTCATCTTTTAGCTGTTCAGTGAGACCCAGACGAAACTGATCTAAAAGTGCTGGCTCGTTCCACTGGGTCTCGATGGAAAGGCGACGAAAATCTGCTACATAGTCTTCAACAGGTCGTCTACCCTGAACCAGGGACCTGATGGCTGATTGAGCTGAAGCGGAACTCAAAGGGTCTTCATATAGCATGTCCATCGCACGGTGGAAGGCAGACCATGAGTGGAGCACCGGACTGTCGTCCTGGAGGAGGTGATATGCCCATGCTTGAGGCTCTCCGGATAGCAGTGAGATAGCTGTTCTAACTTTCACAAAATCCGATGCATATGTTCTTGGATTGATAGAAAACAATACTTCACAGGAGGTCATGAAGGATTTATATAGGCGTCTGTTACCAGTGAACTTATCAGGTAGGGGTACCCTGGGTTCCGGGGCTACTGTCCCTGCCTCTGTAGAAGGACCAGAGGTAGCAGGGGTCCTACTAGAGGACTGTACCTCCTGAAGCCGGCGTTGGAGCACGGCCTGGTTGCTTTGCAATTCCTGAACTGTGGTGGCTAGGGAAGATATCTGATTGCTCAGTGCGGACAGGGCTTCCACAAGACCCGCTGGTTCCATATTTGAGGCTCAGTTATACTGTCAGCACCCCTATAGGAAGGAAGGGGTGAAGAGAAGGATAGGAACCCTAAGCAGTCTACGGGGGCCCTAACAGGATAGCGTGCTAGGTGCGTTGCAGAGCACACGGGGTTACCTGGGTGGAGTAACGGGAACGCATGCTCGGGTGCGTTGCAGATAACACTGAGTTACCTGGGTGGAGTAACAGGAACGCGTGCTCGGGTGCGTTGCAGACAACACAGGGTTACCTGGGTGGAATGACAGGAAAGCGAGGCAGGAGATGGGGTACAGAGGCACTACAAAGTGCAAAGCTTGAGAGCGCAGCAGGGTAAATAGACTGGGAACAGCGCAACCTGGGGAAAGCTGGAGGACGTGGCTGGTAGTAGGGCTTACCTAAGTGAGGCTGGAGGAAGTAGCAGGCAGAGGGTCTGACTGGACAGAGCTTACCTGAAAGAGGCTGGAGAACGTGGCAGGCAGAGGGTCTGACTGGACAGAGCTTACCTGAAAGAGGCTGGAGAACGTAGCAGGCAGAGGGTTTGACTGGACAGAGTTTTACCTGAAAGAGGCTGGAGAACGTGGCAGGCAGAGGGTTTGACTGGACAGAGCTTTACCTGGATGAGGCTGGAGAAGGCACTGGAGCTGAGAGAGGAAGCCAGGGGCAGGCACATAGGCAGACAGGCGATGAATGGACCCAATAGTTCCTGACAGAAATGCTGGCAGTAGCGATTCGCAGGCTGAAGGGAATCCCAAAATACAGGACTGAAGAGGCACAGGAGACGCTGAGACTAGATGTCTCCAATAACTGAGCGCCGAACAGAGTTCCGGCGCTTCTATTTACAGGGGCAGCAGCTAGGCGACGTCATGACGCTGACGTAGCCGTGCGCACGCCGGCGTGGTGCCGACGCATGCGCTCTAGAGATGCGGAGGCTTGGACTGGCATCCGGAGCCTCCGTCTTCGGCCCATGGTGTCGGGTAGGTACCGACACCGGCAATGACTCCCTTCCACTCAAAGTAACAAGTGGAGTTCCTCAAGGCTCCATTCTTGGCCCTCTTCTATTTTCTCTTTTTATAAATGACCTGCCCAAGGTTGGCAAATTATCTTCAGTACACATGTATGCAGACAACACTATACTCTATGCTAAAACCTCAAACATATCACACCTTGAAGCCATATTACAACGTGATTTCTGCGAGGTTGAAAGATGGATCACAAGGAACAAACTGTTCTTAAACGCAGACAAAACTGTCACAATGATATTTGGCACAAAGCACAAACTGTGTAATCTTGGCAATACCCACCTATCCATTGTAACAGAGTCTAATTGTAAATTGGCCCCAGTGGACTCCTACAAATATCTTGGTATGTGGCTTGACCCCAACCTCAATTTTGGTCATCATATTGACAAATTAACCTCCAAGCTTTATCCCAAAATCAGTACTCTTTTTAGACACAAATCATGTTTAAGTCCCCTGGTTAGAAAACGTATTGTGCAACAGATGTTGCTGCCTATCAGACTATGGTGATGTAGTTTATGCTCCAGCACCAGAAATCCATCTTAGTAAACTTGACACCCTGTATAATTCAATATGCTGTTTTAGCCTACAATGTAATTACACTACTCATCGCTGTGATATGCTAAAAGAACTAAATTGGTTAACACTCAAATCTAGACATACCCTTCACCTTTCTTGTTTAGTATGCAACCTACCAGACTACCTGAGCAGTATGCTCACTCCTGCTCTCCATACTAGCTATAACCTCTGTTCCACTGCTAACAACTCAGTGTGTATACCACAATACAAGAAAGAAACAGGAAGATCTGCCTTCTCCTTCAGAGCTCCAAAGGCCTGGAAATTCTGCCTTAAATAATAAAATCTGCTCCCAGTCTAAAATCCTTAAAAGTAAATGCTTCTTTATATCTAAAAACAGAATGTAACTGTATATAATTTTAATATTCCTTATGTATGTATATTCATATGTGTATGTATATATAATAACATGTAATATATAATGTTTCTCAGTTTGTGTAAATATGCAGCCCTTTACTGAAAACTATCCAGGACATACTTGAAAACAAGAGAAATATCAATGTATTCTTCCTGGTAAAGCAATTTCTAAATAAATAAAAATAAATAAATAAATATTGGTCCAGTTCCTGTCTTTGATGAGTGTGAGTGGAGACAAGGATGTTTCTATAAATACTGAAAGCCAAGACAAATCCTGGAATGCAAAGTTTTTTGGAAGGTGAGGATACGTGGACTTCCTGGTGACAGAAATGTTACTGTAGGAAACTGTCTTGTTGTCTGTGATGTCTTGGGATGCCCCCAATAATATCCTTGAGAATGTGGCTAGGGACTATATGGGTTGGACTGATGTAGGGGGACAGGGTTTGAAGCATACTGGGTTTGGTTATAGTCAGTGGTTGAGGACCTAGACTGGATGATGTTATTGGAGGCGACATTTTCTAGATTGCTAAGACATGACTGGATGTTTCATACAGAAGAAGTGTGGTTAGTAAGTAGTAGGGGTGGGCAAAGGGTCCCGCTATGTTCCCACCGAGAAATCTGTGAAAACCACATTGTTGTATGCTTTTTCACTGGAAAATCCACTTTAAAACCAGTGATTAAAATATTTTCATTTTTTGTCCATTGGACAAAATTCTTTGCCATTTTTTCAGTGGCTAGAAAGTTTCCGCCCATTGATTAACTTGTTTTTCGCCTTTTCACTACAAAAAAAGGAGAAGCAGCTACAGAGAACGGTAGACGTACTGTGCTGTTCTGCTGAGATTTTTTTGCAAAAACTGCAGCAGGAGAGGCTCATAGTGACTGATGTCACTATGAGAAAGTTTAAAAGTAATAAAAGGAGGAACTGGAAGGATCATTATGTGTCCACTGAGTCTGAGCCTAAGGAGGAAGTGAGCACTACAGAAGCAATGCTGTCCAGTCCCCCAAAATCACCCCTAGGGATCTTGGGGAAATTAATTTCAAGGGATAGTAGTGAGAGCAAGAGAGGTCAGCTGCCTGTGCCTGCTGCCAAATGTGCTGCGCCTGCTGCTAGACATGCTGCACCTGCTGCCAGACATGTTACACCTGCTGTAAAATGTGCTGTGCCTGCTGTCAGAAGTGCTGCCCCTGCTGCCAGGACCCCCAGTGCAGTGCCTGCTGCCACTACTGCCCCTGCTGCAGCCAGTGCTGTGTCTGTTGTCAGACATGCTGCCCCTGCCGCTACCAGTGCTGTGCCTGCTCCCAGTGCTGAACCTGATGTCACCAGTACTGTGTCTGCTGCCAGTGTGTCTTTTAATACTCAGGAGGGGAGAAGGAGAAAATGATGCCAAGTGTGACAGCAGGGGACCCTAAGTCACACTTGTCATCCCCAAGCAGTCCAACCAGTGCTGGTACTAGTACTAAGAAGGTCCAGCAACTTGTTAGCGTTAGGAGTGAAGGAGTAGGTAATCATCATATTAATAGTGACTGTGAAGAGGAAGACTCAGGGGCTCAAATTGATGTGGTTGGTGTTAGTAGTAGCAGTAACAGTGATGGTGAGGCAGCTGGTGGTACTAGTGTTAGGAGAGTGGTAGGGGAAGCAATTGAGAGCATCCAGACTAGTGGTCAAGTGAGCCCACACCATTCCCCTGACACTGGGAGTCCCCTTCCCCCCCACAGCATTGTCCATGTGGAATATGATCTTGAAGAAGGCAGAATTGTCACCACTGCAATAACACCACCACCACCAGGAGCATAGATCAGCTGCCTACGCCTGCTGCTACTGCTGCCAGTTTGTCTTCTTTACATCACCAAGAAATGGCAAGTGCAACATTAGGGGACCCTCTGTCACATTGCTCGTCACTTCCTCGAACTAGCAGTGAGCATTTGGAATTTGAGGAGTTTGCAACTGCTCAAATTACTGCTGCTGCTGAGTTGCGAGGGCAGCAGGATGCTGAGGAGCAGTCTAGTGTGCCACAGACCACTGTGGACACAGTGGGAATGGGGTCAACAAGTGATCTGGAACTAGGAAAGGTTCCACTTGCCAGCAGCAGCAATACACCTGGTCCTATTTGCAGTGCTTGTTCTGAGGCAGTAGCAGGAACAGCAGCAACATCATCCTCTGCCCCAGACAGCAAAGGGGAATGTGGAGGAGAAGAATAAAGAGGCCATTCTTCTCCTTCTGTTCCCTACCCCTGAAGTCATGGGTGTGGGACTATTTTTTGCTTGGGGCAGGCACAGTGCAGTTATCACCAATGGCACTGTGCACAATTTGTGAAAAGTCAGTGAGAAAGAGAAAGGAGAGAACACATCTTGGCACAACTGTCCTGATAAAACACATGAAACACGTACACTATGACATTTATGTCAAACATGTTAAAGCCCAACACCCACCATAGAAATCAAGCACCACTGTTGCTGTACCCCCTAACTTTCCAGAAAGGCAAGCAGTGGCGAGGCAACTAATAGGAGGAAGAATAGAGAAACCAAGGCAGAGACTAGAAGTTCCATGATGAGCGAATCAACTAGCTCACCCTCACCTTCTTCCTCTAGGGCAACTACATCTTCTGCAAATCTATCTCGTTCATTGTTACCTCTGCTGCCAAATGATAGCCACTCTGTAGATGTTAGGATGTGGAAGTTCATGTCCACCCATTGCACAATGTGTAGTGCACTGACCACACAGCGTGGTGGAGGAGAATCACAAGCAGGGTATCATGCAATATTTGAGGAGATTCCATCCTTCAGAATATGCTAAGATGGTGGCAAGGATGCTTCATCATTACCATTAAACTGTCAGTAAGTTGCCATGTGTCCTTAGCGGGGTCTGTATATGGGTATAGTGACAGCGTTAGTACTTGGGTTCTGGTGTCATGGTGTTTGGATATACTTGTGCCCCCAGGTGTTATTTACCATACACACTGTGCATGTTTCAGTTGCGAATGAGAGGCACAGTTCCTGCTCTCAAGGGAAAACATTTTATTCTAATAACAATACACCCATGATTTTGGAGGCGGGGCAGGTGGACAAGAATTATTGGCCGACTTCTTCTTATATCCACATATACTGGGGACTACTTATTGTGCTGCTACTGCCTCAGGCGCATCAATGGAGATAGTCGTGGCAAGTGGAACCTTCATCATCCATCACCTATATTACTGCTGTTGTTTATCCCATTCCCTCTCAGCTGCTAAATCATCCTGCTGCTTAAACATCTCAACAGCAGCAGCAGCAGCAAGAACACAAAAAAAAAAAAAAAAAAAAACATAATCCTACAAAAAAACAAAAAATAATTTTTGTGGGTTTGTTTCTAACAAGCCTGCATCCTACAAATCAATGTTTCCTTACGGCATGTGAGCTTAAAGGGATAGTCATACTTCGTTTTAACTTTATTTTATTTTGTAGGCATTCAAAAAAAATCAAGAATGATATAAGTCTTATCTCTCAAACCTTTATGGTTTAAGAGATATTCACAAGCAAAGTTTCCCCCTCCTGCCCCTTTTACCTAGTGTAAGCCATCTCTTCTCACATGTGGAATGCAGTCCATAGACCAGACAGATAACAGCAGGGGACATTCTTCTTCCTATGAAAACAATGAAAGCCCTGCCCCCCTTGACAAGCTTTTCAGGTTTTTTCATTATCTTAATTGAAGATTGTCCCTCTCTGCAGTATACCTGGGCCCCTCCCTTCTGCTCTGGCTGAGCAGTGTTACATAAGTAAAAGGGGCGGGAGGGGACACTTTGTCATTGAATTACTCTTGAACTACAACTCTGACAGAATTGAAATAACACTCTCCAAAGTCCAAATTCTATGATGATTAATTAGAGCTGCTTTTATTATGAAGCATTACTATCCCTTTAAGTCCTACAAATCAATGTTATGCCTCTAACAACAAATCTAACAAATCTTCCTCTAAAAAATATTCTATCACTTCAAGTATCAGTCTATCTCAGTGGCAGCTTATGTCAGGGGTTTCCTGTCTCTATTAGGGATGAGCGAGCACCCCGATGCTCGGGTGCTCGGGTGCTCTGACCGAGCACCCCCTGATGCTCGAGTGCTCGGCCGAGCACCCGAGCCCCATTCAAATGAATGGGAGCACTCGAGCATTAAACCAGGCACCCCCTGCTCTGATGAGCGGAGGGTGCCTGGTCAATGTCCCCCTTCATCTCCGCTATGCCCCTCTTCCACAATGTCCCCCTTCATCTCCTATGCCATAGCGGAGATGAAGGGGGACATTGTGGAAGAGGGGCATAGCGGAGATGAAGGGGGACATTGTGGAAGAGGGGCATAGAGTCTATGCCCCTCTTCCACAATGTCCCCCTTCATCTCCGCTATGCCCCTCTTCCACAATGTCCCCCTTCATCTCCTCTATGGCATAGGAGATGAAGGGGGACATTGTGGAAGAGGGGCATAGCGGAGATGAAGGGGCACATTGTGGAAGACGGGCATAGCGGAGATGAAGGGGGACATTGTGGAAGAGGGGCATAGAGTCTATGCCCCTCTTCCACAATGTCCCCCTTCATCTCCGCAATGCCCCCTTCATCTCCGCAATGCCCCCGTACCTCCATTCCCTGGTGGTCCAGCGGAGCGTCTTCGGATCTGTGCCTCTTCCGGCACAGATCCTCTTCACCCGAACATGTCGGGCGAGCACATGGCGGTACTCGTACGAGTACCGCCATGTGCCGAGCAGAGCGATGCTCGAGCCGATCCGAGCATCGGCCGAGCACGCTCGCTCAACACTAGTCTCTATCACTTTACATACAAATTTCTTATTTTATTTATTTATTTTTCATTAACTGTCCCCCCAATAGCAGTCAAGGACCCCCCCAAAGCAAATTCCATGTTCAATTGATTCATTCCCCAGACTACACCCACCAACACAGACACCCTCCTCAGACCCTCAGACCCCTTTTATACCATGTCTTATATTTTTTTTAATTGTATTTAGGATTTAGTTTTTATTAACTGACCCCCCCAATCACAGTAAACAACCCCCCAAAAAAAATCCCTGTTCAACTGATTCTTTCTCCACACTTAACCAACACAGGCACCCTCATGCCCCTTTTATACTATGGCTTTCAGAAATAATATAATATTTATGTGTTGTGTGTAAATCAACGTTCCCATTGATTTTAACTGAATTAGCTTGGTAAAAAAGCAGAAAAACTGCACTTTTCACAGGAAATTATTTGCGAAGTAAGAAGTGGCATTATTCGTCGATTTCAGTTTGAGGCGAAAATTTTCACCCATCCCTATTAATTAGTTGGCATATTTGAGAGAGTTCTGGTTGTTCCAGAGAAGGTGAATGTGGGGTGGATAAAGGAGTTATTGAGAGAGGAAATGGTTTTAAAAAAATCTCTGATTTATGGTTGAGGTGGAATATGGAATTCCCCTCTTAGATAATTCCTGCATGAGTCTGGGAATGGTCAATCTCTCATAGATGAAGGACTGTTAGTTGATCTTATCACCAGTCCTGGGGGTAGAAGGAGATGTTGGGGATGGTATTCCCAAACCAGATGTCTGATGCATGCTAGGCTCAGCCATTTTAGTCTGACAATCCATTGACTGTAAAAAGGGGGATATCATTAATGGGGGAATTGGGAAGGAAGGAGGAAGGGTAGGAAAGAGAGTTGGGAGAAAAAGGGTCGTTTGGATATAGTAGTTTGTGAAATAAGTTGTCCTATGGACTCTGTAAAATTAAGAAGTGTAAGTTTACAGCCTATGCGAAAAAGGTAATGAGCGAAAAAGATGGAAGGCAAGATATGGGAAGTAGACATTAGGCCTTATTGAAGGCGGTAAGGAGTGGGAGCTAGTCCTTCAATTTCTGCGAAAGAAGGTAAGGTACTAGAGTTAATCCTGGGCTTTGAGAAGGAAGTAAGAAATAAGTGCTAATCCTTTGGTCCCTAGAAAAGAGGTAAGGAGTGGGACCTATTCTTTGGGCCTCTGCAACACAGGAAAGGAGGAGGAGCTAGTCCTTCAGCCTCTGAGAAAAAGCTTCTTTGACAGGAGAGGAACTGGAGATAGTCTTTTGGCCTTAGCATAAGGGTTAAATTAGAGCTATGGGGAGTAAAGGCAAAGGTGACAAAGGTGAAAACTATTGAAGTAAAGAGGAGAAGTAAGGAGAATTAGTCAAACCTTAGGCTTAGGGTAAAAGAGGTATGGGGTAGTAGCCAGTCCCATGGTTTCTGCAATATGTAGGGGATAGAAACTATTTCTTTGTCCTCTGCTAAAAAGAGGCAAAGGGAAAGAGACAAAATCCTAGACGTCTGCCAGAAAGGAAGGAGTGGTAGATAAACCCTTCATTTCAGCAAAAGGAGGTTACAAGTGGAAGCAAAACCTTTGGTATCAGCATGGAGTGCAATCAAATCCTTGGCCCCTCAGAGATAAGGAGTGCAAAAATCAGCCTCTGGAAATAAAAAGGAGGGAGGGGTGGGTGTATCTGAGTATGGTAAGGAGCATGCAGTAGGAAAGTCATGAACAGGAAGGCAAGGAGGAAGGGAAATAATTAGTCACTCCTACATCTGGGAGGCATGAATGAACTGGGGGAGCTAGACTCTGGGAAAGAAAGTGGATGGATGAATTTTAAATTATGGTAGGGGGGAAATGTAGAAGTGGGTAGGGTCAGAATAGAAAAGGAGGAGTAAAGGGCTTGATAAATTAATAAATAGTTTATAGAGGGAAAAGAATAGCTAGGGAGAAGAGGAGTTCCCTCTGGTGACTAAAGCTGGGAACTAAGCATGCAGAGCCACCAAAGAGCAGGCAGAGGCAGTTGAGAAACCCATGGAGAGTAGTTCTGGTGGAGGGGGAGAAGGGTAGTGTGATTGCTCCTACAACAGGTAAGCAATATGGTTTCCTGTAACAACAGAAAATATATAGGAAATGTGGATGTGTGGAGAGGATGCTGGGAGTAAGTAAAAAAGTGAGAGAAGAGGAAAAATTCAACCTCAGAATGACTAAAGTATCAAATGCATTGCAGAGCAACCCTATAGTAAAGGGAGGGGGAATGCGAAGAGTACTTCAGTTGCCATGGTAATGGCAATGCAATGTTGGGACAAGCGAAACATACAATGTAGGAGAAAGAAGACTTGCAAAGCATGGAGTAGAAAAGATAGTTAACAGGAAGGCAAGTTTAAAAAAGGCAGAACTGGAGGGAGAAGGGAGCGAGAGACATGTAGGTGGAAAAAGAAGGTGGGGGGAGTAGCGAAAAAGTTAAAACATGAAAGAAAAGCTGAGATATGCTTGGATACCAGCATGCTAAAAAGGGACAATGAAGTGTTACCAACTGGGAGAGATAGATAAATTGTGAGGGAGGAAAATATCTTACAGGAGATGGTTTTTCTGGACTGTAGTTGGAAGCATACATTCTTCAGGTAATGTGCACAGAAAGGGGCTGGACTGGTAGGTTTTTAATGGCCTCCAGCCCCTCCCAAAAATGCAGGTAAGATCGTTTACATGCCAGCTGTCAATGAAATCTCCTGTCATGCTGGTCAAGGATGGAAGAGGTTAATAGCGCTTACAGAACGGATCATACCCACATGTACCTCTGCAGATATTTTGGTGTACAATTGACTTAGCACAAGAGAACACAGGGGATATGTCATCTGAAATCTGTGCTCTGAAAATCCTTGTATATACCTGCTGTTTGTCTCAAGGGCATTCATCAGAGGTCAGCACCTTTAATAAAATACAAAAGAATGACTATAACCACATATACACTTTGATGCCATTATACTTTTATCAATAAACACCTTTAGAAAAAAAGTACAAAAACAATAAAACTCTTATTTAATAAGAACATCAGCATTGTAACATATTTTCACCAGGACAGAGAGCATCTTATTAAGTGCATCAATCCAGTTGCTACAAGAAAAATAAGATAACAGAAAGATGTGCACATCATTGCTATTAGGCATCAAAACTCTTCAGTTCAATAATAAAACCTGATAAGAACATGAAACAGCAGAATTAAGTGTACAGCAGATCTGTCTGAAATGGCCATTTAACCACAGGGGGAAGGATCTGGTTTGTCAGTGTATGATAGATATAGGACACTTTATTCCTATCCATTTACCTAGGCCTTACAGATATTATGGCCTTTCTATGTGTCTTTCAAACAATGAGTGGTTATTGCTAGTACAATATGCTTTTTGAAACCTTACCAAACGCCTGTTCATCCAAGGCCAGGTTTCAGACTCCCTTGACTTTCTGTTCCTTTATTTCAAAAGTTCCAATTCATTGACTCAATCTAGGATCCTAGTAGCTTAAATATAAGTTTGTTTTCAAATTTATTGGTGGAGCAGAGGTGTAAGGAAACACATTGTAATTCCTGACTATATAGCAGTTCAAGAACATGCCCCCCCCCCACCACCACCACAGGGTCATAAAAAATGGAGCTTTCACCCCCTACGAAAGTTTACATTATTTAATGTAGCTTGTAAAAATGTGTATAGGTTGTGCAATTGTGTTTTTTTTTAAATCATAATAGTTTAAAAGATATAGGGCTAGATTCTGTTGCAGGTGCTAAATGTTAACACCCATTTTATCAAACATTTTTCTATAGAAGTCTATGGGAAAACAGGAAAAAAAGCAGTGATAAAAATAGCACCTGTATTATAATCCAGCCCAAAGACTTTTATAAAGTTTCCAGTGACATTACCATTTTCTCGTGGTGCAGTACAAGCTGTACAATGCAGCTCTGTGGGACATCCTCTGTTCAGAGTTTCTACTCCTGCCTCCCTCCCCCAATGGATTTGAGCTGTGCACTGAGGCGTGTAATTTTTTGGGACTGCTGTCTGCACATCCCCTTTGAATTAAACCCACCAAAATCTTCCAGTGTGGCCTGTATTGATTTTGGGATAAGCTATGACTGTCTGCTCTTACTAGGACCAAATGTGGCATGATCCCCCTGCCCTTTCTCCTGCCTACTGGTGGTGAGTGTGCCACTGGTATATGTATAATGTCACATTCTGCATTTATCAACACTGACTTGTGGTAGCTGTTCAGGTGTTGGTTCATCCCGGAGGTGGTTAGATGACCCAACACCCTCCCATGGGTGACGTGCCTGCCACACAATTTACATTTAGCTAGCCGGCCATCGTCAAGTGTCACAAAATTCTCCCACGCTTTGGAGCGACGGATGACTGCCAGTTGAAGTGGAAGGTGGTGGAGAAGAAGAAACCGAGGTGACACTTTCTTCATCTTCACCTGCTGGAACAACCACACTATGCTTTTTTGTTCTACGTACCTTTACAGGGGTACTAGTAGACCTAAAGATGGCAGTAGGGATGTTGGGACTGGGATTGAAGAAGGATAGTGTAACAGTGGTGGCAGAGACACTAGCAGCTACTACCTGCCTGGGAAACTCAACTGGAACTGGAGAGGCAGGTGGTGAGTTTTCAATAGAAGATGCAATTGTAGCTGGAGAAACAGGAGAAGTACTATGGGCAGCAGGGGAAATTCAAGCTCAGGGGAAAAAATCAAGCATTTTCTACCTCTTGTACGTTTGGACAGGAAGAAAAATCATCAGCAGCAGAATTTGGGGAGACCTGCTGAATTCCCTCTTCTGTCTGGTGGCTGCCAGGAAATGGTAAACTATCTCCCTCAATAACCTTTTTTGGAGAAGATATGCTCTCAGTGGCAGAGACAGTGGTGGCAGGAGAAAGTTTCTCCAAATACTGCAATAATTTCCGTTTGGGCTGATTACACGGATGTTCGATATAAAAATCCTGTGTTGATACTGCCCGCAGTTTCAGACCAGTAATGTTAAACACGTTAGGTGTCCCCAGTTTTATAGAACTGGCTGTAGAGGAGGTGATGACAAAACTGGCAGTGGCACTAATCATTGTGCAGGTGGTTCTGTGGGGATCATCACGAAACAGCTGATGAGAAACAGATGCCGGCTGCTTCATGGCCTCAGAGGAGATCATGGACCTTGCTAACCTGCTAGAGGTAGAATGAAATGCAGTTCCCTTCTTATTTCTATTTTTTGGTTTAGAGTGCTGTTGACTATGACATTGTCATAGTCTTCTTTAGCCGCTTGCTGCTTCTAGCTCTTCTTGAAAACAATGGTGGTGTTGGTGGTTGCTCTGTCACTGCAGTTGGCACCAGGACGAGGAACATCAGGTTTTCACTGCGACTCAAATCCATTACAGATAAGTAGGTAGTGTACTATAATAATTTTAATATTTTAAAACCTGGCCACACAACAACTGTCAAACTGGCTGTGTCACTCTGAAAATTATTATTTTCACAAATTGCTAATTTATTTTTATTTTGCACAGGAAAAAGAAATGACACTCCCTTGCAATGGCAGTAAGGCACTAAGGCTGTCTGCCTGGCCACACGACAACTGTCACATGGGCTGTGTCACTCTGAAAATTATTATTTACACACATTTTTATTTTGCACAGGAAACACAAATGTCACTCCCTTGCGGCACTAGGGCTGCTTGCCTGGCCACGTGACAACTGTCAGACTGACTATGTCACTCTGAAAATTATTATTTATACAAATTGCTAATATTTTTATTTTGCACAGGAAAAAAAATGACACTCTCTTGCAGTGGCAATAATGCACTAATGCTGCCTGCCTGCCTACACAACTGTAAGACTGGCTGTGTCTCTCTGAAAATTATTATTAACACAAATTGCTAATATTTTTATTTTGTACAGGAAAAAAATGATACTCCCTTGCAGTGGCAATAATGCACTAATGCTGCCTGCCTGCCTACACAACTGTCAGACTGGCTGTGTCTCTCTGAAAATTATTATTAACACAACTTGCTAATATTTTTATTTTGCACAGGAAAAAAATGACACTCTCTTGCAGTGGCAATAATGCACTAATGCTGCCTGCCTGCCTACACAACTGTAAGACTGGCTGTGTCTCTCTGAAAATTATTATTAACACAAATTGCTAATATTTTTATTTTGTACAGGAAAAAAATGATACTCCCTTGCAGTGGGAATAAGGCACTAATGCTACCTGCCTGCCTACACAACTGTAAGACTGGCTGTGTCTCTCTGAAAATTATTATTAACACAAATTGCTAATATTTTTATTTTGTACAGGAAAAAAATGATACTCCCTTGCAGTGGGAATAAGGCACTAATGCTACCTGCCTGCCTACACAACTGTCAGACTGGCTGTGTCACTCTGAAAATTATTATTTACACAAATTGCTAATATTTTTATTTTGCACAGGAAAAAAATACACTCTCTTGCAGTGGCAATAATGCACTAATGCTGCCTGCCTGCCTGCCTGCCTACACAACTGTCAGACTAGCTGTGTCTCTCTGAAATTATTATTAACACAACTTGCTAATATTTTTATTTTGCACAGGAAAACAAATGACACTCCTTTGCAGTGGCAGTAAGGCACTAGGGCTGTCTGCCTGGTCACACAACTGTCAGACTGGCTGTGTCATTCTGAAAATTATTATTAACACAAATTGCTAATATTTTTATTTTGCACAGGAAAACAAATAACACTCCCTTGAAGTGGCAATAAGGCACTAATACTGCCTGCCTGCCTAATACTGCCTGCCTGCCTACACAACAACTGTCAGATTGGCTGTGTCACTCTGAAAAAAAAAGCTACTGGCTAATAAGGCTCTAGACTGGTACTAGATTGGCTAATAATAAAATTGCTTTTCTGGACACTCTCTCTCCTTCTTCTCTCTCTAAGCTCCAACAACAGACTAACAGAAAATACAGGCTATCTGGGTGTCTGTGTCATTAGTCCAACCCTCATCCAACCCCCATCATGAAACGAAGAAGTTAATTGTTTGTGAAAGAGAGGGTGGGAAAGTAATGCGCGCAGGGAGAATGAGTTAGTGAGGGAAACTGTCATCCGAATTTATGAAATTTACAGCGGAATTTTGGACCAGGGCTGTTCGGATTTGTTTTTTTTTTTTGCTAACGGCCCTTGCTTTCGGCTGGCCCAAATGACAACGAATGACCCTTATTGGTCCGAATTATGAAAAAGGCCGAACCGATTCACACAAATCTAATATTCAGTTTTAAATAAAATATCTAGCTACTAACAGGGTTACATTCCTCTTAACAGGGAAGAGCTGACAACATCTGACCTAGGAGCAAGTACAATCAAGTGGCTCATTTACACTATTGCTCCAGTCCACCCATGTTTGTTAATTTTATAATTGTCATGAATGTTGTGAAGTGAGACTACTCTCAATCAGTAATTTAATGCTGTGTAACATCATTTAATTGGTGGTACATTAGAATATAATTGGCTTTCAGTGTTTTTTTTTCTTCATGTAACACCTACTTGTATGGTAATATGGCAGTCTGATTATTAACTTTTAATTCTTTTTAATATTCAACCTTATTTTTGACATACCAAAGAGATTACAGTTGAAATTAGGCTACAGTAGTGATTCCACCGATCTTACAATGGATCTAGAACCATGCAAGTGATATCTCAGAGCTTATACTGAAACTGAGCTAGAATAGGGATACCACTAAACTTACATTTGAAATGATTATACACTAGTGATACACAGAGATTTCAATTGAAATTGAGCTACAATACTTACAATCATAATACTACCAATGGGTAGTCATAAAACTGCCCTGTGGTGGCACTTGTATAGCTAAATTTCGACTGGGAGAAGGGAGAAGACAAAAGAGCAAATAAGGCAAAGGGAAAGAAGGGCAAAATGTGAGAAAAAAGGCAAGTTAAGCAATAAGGTAAAGTGGTACAGAGAGGGCCAAAGGGGAAAAAAAAGGATATAATATGAACAGGTAGTATCTGAACACTGTGTCTTTACTTTGTGTTCTGTGTCAGCGTGCAAGTGTCAGGCTTGTTATGGTTGGAGCGTAGGAGCAGGGAATGCTATCTCTTGCCAGACACCCCTACCAGGTGATCCACAGAGGTATACAGGTAGAACACCTAGGTAGGAGTGACAGCACGGGAGTGCAAGGGTTAAGCAAAGCATAGTCAAGAACACTCCAGAAGAACAGGGCAGACGGCAATCAGGCAGAATCAGTAAAACTAGCCAAGGTCAGGAAACAGGCAAGCAGGGAAGTCCAGGAGGCAAGCAGAAGGTCAGGCAATGGGAAATCCAGCAGAGGGTCTGTAGCACAGCAAGGAAAGACGCACTAGACACTGGAAGCTTAGAGCACACAGGAACCAAAGTTCTGGAACACTGAATCAAAGTGGACACAGCCTGAGGGGTTTTTATAGTGTCGTGGGTTTTCACCCCTCCCCTCTGCTGAACAAACCTCTCACTAGATTGGCCAACAGAAGGGTGTGCAACCACAGCACCTGTCTCACTGTTTACCTGGAGGCACACTATTGGTGGACAGTTGATCAGAGAGGCAGGCTTCACCTCCGCCCTAAAGGTGTACAACACCATGGTTTGATCTGGGCACCCTGTGGATACCTTCCCTGGAGACTCCTTCAACTTTAGGCCATGGCTTAGGCCTACCGCACTATCACGTTCGTGATTGCGACTGCAACTGTGGGCAGACGCCGCTACTCGAGGCCGCGGCTTTGGCCTACTCAGCAATCGTGGAGCATCTGGGAAGCCCCCAGCAGTGGCGGATGGCTGGGACATGGAGATAGGAGCTAGAGGGGCATGACAGCAAGATTCAACTGTGCTCGATGTTAAAATTTTAGCATTTGAGACGGTAGAGTGTATCTTGTGTCTCTATCCCTGTTCTGTCCCCCCCCATTGCCCCACTCTCTCCCACTTCTCCACCCTTTCCTATATTCAGTTAGTGGTGGTGAAAGAGCCTGTAACAGTGCATACATACAAAACTACTTTTTCAACTCTGCCCATTACTTTTTGTGTCTAGGCAAACCTGCCTTTTACCTATATTTTCTGTATGTACTGGTGCCCTGAGTTGTGAACATCTGAATACTACTATCAGTGAGGAGAGAGCTGACCTACCTTGGGCTCACACTGCCTCCTCTGGAAATTACAGGTACACTGAGGCATCTCAGTGCTCCCTGGAGTACTAAGTGTGAAGTAGATGGTAGATTGGCTCAGCTCTGATAATATTCAAGTGCCCAGTGCAGCTCCACTACCTATGGAAAATAAAGAAAAAAAGCTTGCACACTGGTGACAAATGAAGTGAGGAAGCAGCCTGCCCCTGTCTAGAAGGCATGCAAAGTATTACTCAGAATTGCTTTGTACAGCCTTCTAGCTTTCACTAGGTGTAAGTTAGGTTCAACATCCATGGTCGATTTCCCTTTTTATGCAGTTCAATGCACGAAGTAGTATCTTTAATGCATTTCTAGCATTTAAGGGGTTAAGCACAAAATCTCATATGAATACTCCTAACACTAAAACTATGATTACACTTGGGGGTTTATTTGTAGCAATGAAATCAAGAAATATCATGTTAATTAGGTGCACTCTTTTAATGGCTTTTATAGACATTGTCATGTCATGTGATTTTTATGCAATTTCCGTGCGTTGTTATCATGTTGCCATTTTTATCCAGTCACGCTATTTTTATTACACCAACAAAGCATGAAAAGAGACACAAATTGGTTGATAAAATAATTCTGGTATGATTCACACTGGAAAACTCCGAGAACAAAACTCAAAATACAACCCTAGTTGCAGCATGATGTGACATCCAGTGTGAACAGAACAATACCAATCAGTATTAAACTCATAACAAACCCAAGGCCGTGTCACATGTTCCACAGTTTTGCAGCAGTGAAATATTATGGGGAAAAAAGATACCTTATGGCTGTTTTTTTAAGCCTAGAGGAAAATAAAAGTAGTAGGGAAGAAATGGTAGATGATTCTGAGGATGACCTAATTACTGATGATGGTATAGATCCAGAATATATCCCTCCAGCATCCCTCTATTCTTAGGATACAGATGAAGTTGAGAGAGAGAGAGAGAAAGTTAGCTGAAAGGCAAAAAAACTCAATCTTTCACCACTGAAATGAGCACTGTGCCTGTCTATAAACTGTTTGAGAAAACAACTGGAACGTCTGACTCTGGACAAGCAAAAGTCACACACACACACACACACACACACACACACACACACACACACACATGCACACTAATAGTGTTGAGTAACCAGAAACAACACAGGTTATCAGCTTCTGTTTGAAGTGCAGCAACTGTGACACTTAATAGTGTACAGTTTCTGCAACATTTAGCCCCAGAAGCAGTAGCAACCTCTTAGGAACCCCACAGTCTATGAAGTTAAGAGTGTGGCGATACTTCACTCATGACCCGAAAGCAAAGCATGTTGCTATCTGTTGTCCGTGTAAGAAGCGTGTGAGCAGGGGGAAAGCAGGCTCACACCAAGGCACCTACTCAATGAGATACCACCTGAAGCACAGTTACAGGTCTGACTGGCAGACACACCATCAGCAGGTCAGAAGTGACACAACTAGCACCAGATGTACTCCTAAATGTTTATGGGGTCTGGGGTACTTGACAGAAGTGTAGTTTATGTGTCAGAAAGTGTGCCAAGATTTTCTGCCCCAGCTGCAGAGGAGTATGACTCTGAGTTTGTTTTTGGAGATGACAAGAATCGTAGAGTACCCACACATACCGCCACCACCCACACCACCTCCACAAGTCATGTTGTTATAGCAATAAAGTTACATAGTTCTTCCATTTTGTGTTACTATCCTGCATTTACTAAGTTCTTAGAAAGAAGTCAAAACCTGCACAAAAATAATGCAAACATACACCAATCAAAATAGTAAATTTGCGAAAATGCTGGTGGTTGACATGCTGCCCTTTTCTTTTGTTGAAACCAGAGGCTTTAAAGAACTGATGTCATGTGTTGCACCCTGTTGGAAAAAAACAAACTGCAGTTATTTTTGAAGGAGGTTAGTGTTGTGGGCAAAAAGGCAAAGGCACTCAGCCTACTAACAGTTTTTTGAAGGCATATGTTGCTGTAGGACTCACAACTTATATTTTCATATATTTATTTCTCCACCTCATCCCTCAGAAGAAGGTATATTGTGGCAGGAAATATTGGAGTCATAGAAAACATAGGCAAAATATTGCAGGAAACTTATTGGCAGTGATGAAAAAGTGATATTTTATGTATTTTTATGGGCGGGAATTTTCTAAAAAAAACCCCCAAAACAAATAGGAAATCATTTTTTTCATGAAATGTCCTATGGGAAATGTATTTTTGCCCATTCCTAGTTGTGACTAGATTCCTCTCATAATCTGAAACCCTCAGAGAGAAGCTGAATATCACCTGCAAAATCTGTGCCTATTTTTGCACACCTAATGTGCTTGCTATGAATTATATTCCATACAAGAATGTAACAACCTGCCCCATCACTAGCTGAAAATGGAGGTCATTACTGGGTGTAATTCTACATTGTACATACTAGAGTATTTGTAAAAACAGAATAAAGTAATTAGTGAGTATACAGTGCAAAACTGGAAAGCTTTGGCAGGAGCATCGATGTCACTTAAGCAATGACAACTAATGTGTGATATAAATGAGCTGTTGAAACCTTTTGAGGAGTCCACCTTGCTGGTCCATGTACAGGCACGTATTGGTGAGATTTTGCCTCTGATATATTTACTGCACAAAAAACAGAGGACCATGGCTGATGAAACTTTCAATAATGATAACACAGGCATGCACCAACTAGTGATGGACATGTTAGCATGCTTTGAGCAGGGTCCTCACTATGGATGGGCGAAAATTTCCGCCTCAAACTGAAATCGGCGAAAAAATGGCACTTTCCGCTTGGTGAAAATTTCCAGCGAAAAGTGCTGATTTTCCGCTCTTTACAATTTTTTTTTGCCTAGCTCATTCCATTGAAATCAATGGGAACATAGAAGTTACACACAACACATTGCAAATATTATTTTATTTCCCAAAGGCATAGTATAAAAGGAGCATGAGTGTGGCTGTGTTGGTGGGGTGTGGAGAAAGAATCAGATGAACAGGGAATGTTTTTTGGGGGGTTTGTTTACTAAGAATGGGGGCAGTTAATATAAAATAAATCCTAAATACAATTAAAAAAAACCCATAAGGCATGGTATAAAAGGGGTCTGATGAGGGTGCATGTGTTGGTGGGAGTCAAGGGAATGAATCATTTGAACAGGGAATTTGTTTTTCGTGGCGGGTTCTTTGCTGGTATTGGAGGGACAGCTAATAAAAAAATAAATCAATAAAATAAAATAAGAAATGTGTATGTAAAGTGATAGAGACAGGAACCCCCTGACATAAGCTGCCACTGGGGTGGACCGATACTTGACTTGATAGAGTATTTTGTAGAGGATGATTTATTAGATTTGTTGTTAGAGGCCCAAGTTCTGAGGAAACATTGATTTGTATGACTTAAAGGGATAGTAATACTTCGTTTTAACTTTATTTTATTTTGTAGGCATTAAAAAAACATGAAGAATGATATAAGTCTTATCTCTCAAACCTTTATGGTTTATGAGATATTCACAAGCAAAGTTTCCCCTCCCGCCCCTTTTTCCTAGTGTAAGCCATCTCTTCTCAGATGTGAATCTGGTTGTATGACAGGACAGATAAGAGAAGGGGACAATTTTCTTTGTATGAAAACAATGAAAGCCCTTCCCCCCTTGACAAGTTTTTCAGCTTTTTCCCTTATCTTAATTGAAGATTGTCCCTCTCTGCAGTCTACCTGGGCATCTCCCTTCTGATCTGGTTGAACAGGGAAGGGATACTTTGTTTGTGAATATCTCTTAAACCATAAAGGTTTCAGAGATAAGACATATCATTCTTCATGTTTTTTTAATGCCTACAAAATAAAATAAAGTTAAAATGAAATATTACTATCCCTTTAAGCTTGTTAGAAACAAACCCCCAAAAAGTGTTTATTTTTTTTGTAGGACTATGTTTTTATTTTTTGTTAAAGCACAAGCCCTGAGAAAAAAAAGCCCTACTGGCCTAGTGCCAGCAGGTCATGTTGGCCAGTGGCCACTGACCATTGTCAAATGTCCTCCTCCTGAGTCTGAGTCCATAACTGTAAAATTTGCAACTGCTGTTCTTGCTGCTGCTACTGCTGAGATGTTTAAGTAGCAGGATGATTATGCAGCTGAAAGGGATTGGGATCAACAATAGCAGTATCATGAGTGATGAATGATGAAGGTTCCACTTGCCACAACTAGCTCCAGTGATGCGTCTGAGGCAGTAGCAGCACAATAAGTAGCCCCCAGTATATGTGGAGAAAAGAAGAAGTTGCCCAATAATTCCCCTCCTCCCTCCTTCAAAATCATGGGTGTGTTGTTATTAGAATAGAAATGTTTCCCTTGAGAGCAGGAACTGTGCCTCTCATCAGCAACTCCAATGTGCACAATAACATCTGGGGGCACAACTGTATCCAAACACCATGACCCCAGAACCTGCTGCTGTCACCATACGCCTTGTCCACAATCAGATAAGTACACATGACAATTTGCTTACAGTTTAATAGTAATGATGAACCCTCCCTGCCAGCATCTTAGCATCTTCTGTACGATGGAATCTCCTCATATGCAGCTTGATGACCTGGTATTGATTCTCCTCCACCACACTGGCATGTGTGGTGGAGGATAATGTTGCCGCTGTTGCTGCTACTGCCTCATATTCAGAACTGCAACTAGGACCAGGAGTATTGCTGGTGCTGGCAAGTGGAACCTGTCCTAGTCCCTCATCACTTGTTGACCCCATTCCCATTGTGGTCTGTGGTACACTAGCCTGCTCCTCAGCAACCTGCTGCCCTTTCATCTCAGCAGCAGCAGGAATTAGAACAGTTGCAAATTCCACAAATTCCAAAAGCTTATTGCTCGTGGTGTTGGTGATGCCCATCCTCATCCCTGTGTCCCATTCCTTCTCAGTTTCTGCTAAAAAGGCCATCAACATCTCTTCCACCCCAGTTGCTCCACCATCATCATCACCACCACCACCACTAGTCCCTACCTGCTGCGCTATCACAGACATCTCACTTCTGCATGGAGTAGGTGACAAGCGATGTGACAGAGGGTCCCCTAATGTCAAACTCATCATTTCTTTTTGACCTGAAGAAGGCAGACTGGCAGCAGTAGCAGCAGGGACAGGCAGATCATCTGTGCTCCTGCTGATGGTGGTGGTATTAATTCTGAGCCTGCTCTCCCCCAACACCAGACTCTTCAGGATCATGTTCCACTTGGACCCTGTAGTGAAGAGAAGGGGAGGAGGACTCACAGAGACAGAGGAATGGTGTGGGTTCCCTTAACCACTAGTCTGGATGCTCTCAAATGCTACCCCTACCACTCCCCTAACACTAGTCCCACTGGCTGCTTCACCATCACTGTTACTACTGCTACTAACACCACGCACATCAAGTTCAAACCCACCATCTTCCTCCTTACAGTCACTAGTAATATATTGATTACCCCCTCCTTCACTCCTAATACTAACAAGCTGTTGGACCTTCTTAGTAGTAGTAGTACTAGCACTGGCGGGATTGCTTGGGGATGGCAAGTATGACTTAGGGTACCCTGCTGTCACATATGGCATCATCTTCTCCTTCCCACCCTCTTAAGTATTACAAGACAATACAAAATAATAGAATAAGCGATCTTACTATAGTCCACTTAAAATACAGGTTCCTTCAACTGTGATCAAATCGGTTCTGCTTTCAGGCCTGGTGTCCTCAGCATCACCTTAACAGTCAGTGGCCAATATGTAACAAAAAGAAGAAGAGTATACAGTATAGCTTGATAAGAATTGGTTTCCCCGCATATACAAAATGCGCTCACCGGATGAATTCTTGTTCTGTTGTTCCAAACACAAGAGATCTTGGAACAGTCCGCTTAATCGCTCCTCAGTGTGTCATTTGTAATCTTTAGGTAGAGAACTCCCGCTGTGTTCATTCACATGTATCTGCAGCTTAAAATATGAAGATCAGGTACCTCCGATTGTTCCAAATGAGGATGGAAATGCTAGGATTGTCGGTGTTCACGTGTAGGTCAAATGAGGCAACGAGGGCCTTGTGTATTGACTCTCCACCTGAGAATGTGGCCATTCACACTGATATCTGGATAAAACCCTGAGATTTCCCAGGTATTACAAGACACACTAGCAGCTTCAGCACTGGTGGCAACAGCTTCAGTGCTGGCAGCAGGCACAGCACTGGCGGCACTGGCAACAGGGACAGCACGTCTGACAGCAAGCATGGTATTGGTGGCAGCAGGTTCAGCACTGGCAGCAGGCACAGCACAGGTTTCAACAGGGACAGCAATGGTGGCAGCAGAGGCACCATGTCTAGCAGCAGGCACAGGCAGCTGACCTGTCCTGCTCTTCTACCTTATTCTCCCTCCCTTCCCTTTCCCTTTTCTCCCTCCCTTCCCATTAAATTCCCCAAGATCCCTTGGAGTGATTTAGGGGGACTGGCCAGCATTGGTTCAGTAGTGCTCACTTCCTCCTCTTCCTCAGACTCAGTGGACACATAAGGGTTCTTCCAACTCCTCCATTTATTATTTTTAAACCTGCTCATAGTGATAGCAGTCACTATGAGCCTCTCATGCCTCAGTTTTGGAAAAAGATCATAGCAGAATAGCACAGCATGTCTACCTTGCTCTATAGCTTCTCCTATTTTGTTTGCTTTTGGCAAATATTTATTTATTTATTTATTTATTTATTTATAAAATGTTTTACCAGGAAGAATACATTGAGATTCCTCTCGTTTTCAAGTATGTCCTGGATATGTCACTTTTTATAGTGAAAAGGCACTTAAATCAATGGGCAGAAACTTTCTAGCCATTGAAAAAATGGTGAAAAATGTTGGCCAATGGGTGAAAAATGCAAACATTGTAATCTTTAGCTTTAAAGAGGATTTTACACACAACAAAGAGGTTTGGAATTTCTCATGGAAACATGGCGAAAGATTTCGCCCATCCCCACTGCTAAGGACAAGTGATACCAAGATAAAACACTTAATAAAATTAATTAATACTACCCACCACCAACTTAGCATATTTGGTGGGATGGAATGTCTGCAGATGTTCTCTGATACCCTGAATTTGATTGTTCTCCACCACATTGCTATGTGTGGTCAGTGCACCATACAATGTGCAAAATGAACTGTGAGATCCTCAAATCTATAGACTTGCTATCAATGGAGGCAAAGGTGGAACACCAGAGGTGGAGGAAGAGGATGTGCCTGCGGGAGAGTAGTGGGTACATTTTCCAGCACCCAGACCCTAGCACAAGAAGATGATGATGATTCAGGTATTATGTTTGTCGTTGAACTTCCAGGCTGGGTTTTCTCTTGTGTTAATCTGGGATTTTCATACCCATTCTTTGGGGAGGGAAAGGGGTCACAGTGACAGATTTAGTTTTTGGGGATTGGTTTTTACATGCATAATGAGTTTGCAGGTCTCTATGTTGGGCTATCTATGTTGCATAAGTGCATATGTACCAAGGTATGTCCCCTCCTTTTCCCTTTTCACTACCTTTTCACAAATAGTGCACTGTGCAGTTGCTAAGGACTGCACTGTGCCTGCTCCAAGGGAAAGTATTTTAACACTTATTATTTCAGGGAGAGATGGAGAAGAATGGCCTTTTTCTTCTTTATCTCCAGAATCACATTCATTGTCTGGGGCAGGTGATGATGCATCAGCACTAGAGCTAGGACCAGGAGTACTGGTAGCAAATTACACGTCATAGTTCCATATCATTACTTGAAGAACTCAGTCCCATGATGGCCATGGGGGTCTGGCACTAGCCTGCTCATCATCATACTGCTGCTGTGATAAATTAACTTCTGTCTCTGATTACTCAGCAGCAGGAATTAAAGCAGCAGCAAGCTCCACAATTTCACTGTTGGTGGTGGCAGTGATGCCCATTCCAATTTGAATCTCTTTCTCCCGTTTGTTATTGATCTTTCCTCCAAAAATAGTCTTATACGATTTGTCACATCAGCTGCTCCATATCACGGTGCCCGTGATTCAGCGACATTTTGACATGTTTTCTTCCTGATGCCTTGTTATTGGTGGCGCTGTCTAGCTCCTCCCAGTGACAGCCTTTAAATACCTTGGGCTGGCACTTGGGGGTTACCCTTTCGTGGTGTATCTGTTGCCTAGCGCTAGTACCGATTACTCTTATTGACCCGGACTGTTTGACTATTCTGCCTGTTTACCGTTCCTGGTCTGTGTACCGACCCGGATTGGCTGACGTTCCTGCTCCGTGTACCGACTCGGCTTGTCTGGTGTTCCTGTTCCGTGTACCAACCCGGCGTGATTGGCGATCCTGCTCCGTGTACCGAATCGGCTTGGCTGACGTTCCTGTTCCATGTACCGACCCGGCTGGGTTGAAGTTCCTGCCCCTGTTCTGTTCCTGCTTGCTAGCCACTCCACTCTCGCTGTTGCTCGCTCAGTGGTCTTGCCAGAGCTCCGGTGGTCCGGTTCCGCATTGTAGTCCAGTCCTTGATCCATTTATACATTGTGCCCTATGTGACCCTCCGGTATATTCCGATTCTCCCCATGATCACTTGGTCTGTTTCTACCATTACTGAGGTTGGGTTCAGTTGGGGGCCTCAGGTTAATTCCACTCTGGAGACCGGAGCGTTCGTTAACCCCTTCAGGGGCGGTGCTGGGCATTTGTGTATGAGTCTGAAGTCTCAGTTGGGGGCATGTTATCCTACTGCACTAAACACTGACTCATGCTTGTTTGTAGTCTCCGGTGGGCGTTCACTCTGGCTGCCTTCCTCCTGTGTTGCCTTAGCCAGATCTATGCTGGCTTAACCCGTTGCATAAGTGTCAATCGCTGTTGTGACTCTCTGCGTAGAGAGTTACATTGGGCCTTCTAACATTAGGGCCAACTCAGTCATTGGCCTAATTTACTTCTCTTGGTCATATTTACACTGTATCAACTGTGATTTACCTGACCTGTGTCAGTACTGTATATTTGTTCTACATACTGGACCCGTGTGGGTTAATCATGCAATTGTAACCTGTCCTGTGTCAGTTTACCATATTTCTGTATGCTGGACCCGTGAGGGTTACTGTTATTCATGGTGTGCAAATAAAATTGTGTTTTACCAAAACCTTCTGTTTCTGAGTGTATTGAACCGTAACACTCCACCATCATCAAGTAGTGATATAGGACTAAGAGAGACTCCACTTGCCACCAATACTCATGGACATACCCACAGATAGTGAAGGTGATTCTGGAGAAGAAGAAGGAGGCCATTCTTTTCCATCTCCCCGCCTACTGAAATCATGGAGTGGGAATCACTACCACCATAAAATTCTATATAAAATTCTCAGTTACTGAGGTATGAGGCGAAGGTTGAACTTGATGGACTTGTGTCTTTTTTCAACCTAATTTACTATGTTACTATGTTACCATCTGTCTGTTGCTCTCTGTGGAAATGGTTGGGGATGAAAAGTATTTCCAAAGGTTCCCTCCTGTAACACTTTCCATGTTAATTTTTACAATATAGTAGAAAATGGGGATAGACTTGTTAGTAGGGATAGGAGAAAATTTCCACCTCAAACTGAAATCGGCAAAAAAATTGCACTTTCCGCTTGGTGAAAAATTTCAGGGAAAAGTGCTGATTTTCTGCTTTTTACCGTTTTTTTTTTGCCTAGCTCATTCCATTGAAATCAATGGGAACATAGAAGTTACACACAACACATTGCAAATATTATTTGATTTGCCAAAGGCATAGTATAAAGGGGGCATGAGGGTGTCTGTGTTGGTGGAGTGTGGGGAAAGAATCAGTTGAACAAGGGATGATTTTTTAGAGGGGTTTGTTTACTGGGATTGGGGCTAGGTAGTTAATATAAAATAAATCCTAAATACAACTGAAATTACCCATAATATATGGGGCTCTGGGGAGGGTACCTGTGTTGGTGAACGAATCATTTGAACAGGGAATTTGTTTGGGGGGGTTTCTTGACTGCTATTGGGGTGACAGTTAATAAAAAAATTAATCAATAAAATAAAATTAAGAAATGTGTATGTAAAGTGATAGAGACAGGAACCCCCTGACATAAGCAGACACTGGGGAGGACTGATAGTTGACTTGGATGGTTTGTTAGATTTGTTGTTATAGGCCCAAGCCCTGAGGAAACATTGATTTATAGGACTTAGAATTATTAGGGGAACAAGCCCTGAAGAAGCATTGGTTTATAGCACTATGTTTTTTTTTCCAAAGCACAAGCCCTGAGAAAAAATAAAAATGACCTACTGGCCTAATGCCAGCAGGTCATGTTGGCCAGTGGCCACTATCAAATGTCCTCCTGAGTCATGACTTGCAACGCTGTTCCTACTGCTGCTGCTGAGTTGTTTAAGCAGTAGGATGATTAGGCAGCTGAAAGGGAATGGGATCAACAATAGCAGTAAATGAAAGATGGATGATGAAGGTTCCACTTGCCACAACTGGCTCCAGTGATGTGCCTGAGGCAGTAGCAGCACAATAAGTAGCTCCCAGTCTATGAGGAGAAAAGAAGAAGTTGGCCATTAAATCTTCTCCAGCTGCCCCTCCTCCAAAATCATGGGTGTGTTGTTATTAGAATATATATTTTTCCCTTGAGAGCAGGAACTGCAATGTGCACATTGTGTGTGTGGTAAATAACATCTGTGGGCACAACTGTATCCAAACACCATGACACCCAAAACCAAGTACTGCTGCTGTCATTATACCCCTTGTCCAGACCCCGCTAAGGACACATGACAACTTTCTGACAGTCTAATAGTAATGATGAACCCTCCTGCCAGCATCTTAGCATATTCTGTGGGATGGACTCTCCTCAGATGCCGCTTGATGACCTGGTATTGATTCTCCTCCACCACACTGGCACCACTGTGTGCAATGAGTAGAGACAAACTACCCCATCCTAACATCAACAGAGTGGCTATCATTTGGCGGGGGAGGTAACGAAGAACGACGTGGATTGGCAGAAGATATAGTTGTTACCCTAGGAGATGGCCAGCTAGTTGTTTCACTCCTCATGGAACTTCCAATCTCTGCCTGGGTTGCTCTATTCTTCCTCCTCTTTGATCTCTGCCTCTCCTCTTGTTGCCTTTCTGGAGAGTCAAGGGTACAGCAACAGCAGTACTTGATTTCTGTGGTGGGTGTTTGTCTTTAACATGTTTGACGTAAATGTCATGGTGTCTGTGTTTCATGTGTGAAATCAGGGCGCTTGTGCCAAGGTGTGTTCCCTCCTTTCCGCTTCTCACTGACTTGTCACAAATTGTGCACAGTGACATTGCTGATGACTGCACTGTGCCTGCCCCAACAGAAAATAGTCCCACACCCATGATGACTTCAGGAGGAAGGGAACAGATGGAGAAGTATGGCCTCTTTCTTCTTGTCCTCCACATTCCCCTTAATTGTCTGTGGCAGCTGATAATGTTGCTGCTGTTGCTGCTACTGCCTCAGATTCAGCAATGCAACTAGGACCAGGAGTATTGCTGGCCCTGGCAAGTGGAACCTGTACTAGTCCCGCATCACTTGTTGACCCCATTCCCACTGTGTCCACGGTGGTCTGTGGATCACTAGCTTGAGCCTCAGTATCCTGCTGCCCTTGCAACTCAGTAACTCCTAACACTAACAAGCTGCTGGACCTTAGTAGCAGTAGTACTAGAACTGGCAGGACTGCTTGGGAATGGCAAGTGTGTTTTAGGATCCCTTGCTGTCACACTTGGCATAATTTTCTCCTTTACCCCTTCTGAGTACTACAAGACACACTAACAGCTGGCAAAGTATTGGTGGCAGCAGGTACAGTGCTGGTGGCAGCAGGGGCAGCACATCTTGCTGCAGGTACATCAATGATGGTTGCAGGTACAGCAATGATAGTTGCGGGTACAGCACTCATGGCAGCAGGGGCAGCACATCTGACAGCAGGTACAACACTAGTGGCAGCACGTCTGGTAGCAGGTACAATACTAGTGGCAGCACATCTGGCAGCAGGTACAACACTAGTGGCTGCAGGTACAGCAATGGTGGCACTGGCAGCAGGGGCAGCACATCTTGCAGCAGGCACAGGAAGCTGACCTGTCCTGCTCCCACTAGTACTACCCTTTTCTTCCTCCCTTCCCATTAAATTCCCCAAGATCCCTTGGGGTGATTTAGGGGGACTGGATAGCATTAGTTCAGTATTGCTAGTCACTTCCTCCCACCTCCTCCTCAGACTCAGTGGACACATTATAAGGGTCCTTCCAGTTCCTCTTTTTGTTGCTCATAGTGATAGGAGTCACTATGAGCCTCTCCTGCCTCAATTTTGCCAAAATATCACAGCAGAACAGCACAGCACGTCTATCTCACTCTGTAGCTGCTTCTATTGTGTCTGCCTTTGCAAATATGTCACGTTTTTATAGCAGAAATGCGAAAACAACGTAAATCAATGGGCAAAAACTTTATAGCCACTGAAAAAATGGGAAAAAATGTTGGCCTATGGCTGAAAAATGTGAAAATTTTCATCGCTAGTTTTAAAGCGGATTTTCCCATGAAAAAGAGTGTTTTGAGAAATTTCTTGCTGGAACACGGCGACAACTTTTGCCCATACCTACTTGTTAGCTTTAAAATCAGCAGTTTGTAATGAAGGATAAAGTGTGCCTTACAACAGCAGCTGCAGCCATGTAGCAACTCCATACCTCAGTATATGCTCGTCCCTCTTGATTTTGTAGATTTAGGCTTGAATGTGATTGCAAGCACACACAGTATGTCAAGTTGTACATGTCTGTTTGTTTTGAATGTAAGATGTATTTATAATAATGCAATAAAGTAAATAGACATGAAGCACAAGCTGGTACTCACCTGGAATAAAATGTTCCTTCATTGAGCTTGTCTGCTATAGTAATATGGCATTAACTGAGGTAGTTGGTGTTCCCACAAACAAAAAAAAAAGGCCGATAGCTGTTTCATATTTTACCAGCACTTTGTTCAAAGCATTTATTAGGAAGAAGATATATCAATGCACTGTATGTCTGCAAAATATCTGTCACTCACTCACTGTCAGTTGATGCTCAGCCATTGAGGTAGGAACCTCAATCACCTTCTTGCCTTCTACTTATTATTAAGAAAGGGTTTTTATTGTAATATTTTCTTTTTTACTATACTCACTTCACTCTCATCCCCATAGAACTATTGGCTACTATCAGTACTTCTATGAAGTAATTTCAGTTCCCTCCCTTTGCCTGTTTGTCTTCAGCTTCAAATACACATCTGCTTTCTCTCTCTCTCTCTCTCTCTCAAACACAGACTGACAATATGTGGGAAACTGACATCCATTTTATAGTTAGCATGGAAGGAATACATGTCAGGCACTACACATGGGGAGAAGAAATCCATTGCTCTCATTCATTTCAATGCAATAAAAATAACAGAAAAAAAACAACTCCGCTCTTTTGTAGGAATTCCCACACAAGGTGCAATGTGCTGTTTTTCATATCTGAGATATAGCATTACAATATATCATTACATGAGTCCAGACTGACCATACACAAAGCATGAAGCCAAGAAAACTGTGCCCATTACATGAGACAACAAGGTCAATAAAACAATGCACCATACATGAGACCAATAAGGTAATACATAGTGAAGAGCGAGCACCCCAATGCTCGGGTGTTCGGGTGCTCTGACCGAGCACCCCCTGAGGCTCGAATGCTCGGCTCAGCACCCGAGCCCCATTGAAGTCAATGGGAGGACTCGAGCATTACACCAGGCACCCCCTGCTCTGATGAGGGGAGGGTGCCTGGTCCATAGGAAAATGGAAGAAAAGGATGGAAACACCACAGAAATGGTTCAGGGACAGCATAGGGAGGATGTCTGGATGCATCTTGGACTCCAACATCGCTGCTGGGAACGATCTTTCGCCCGTAGTACGCCATTTTTACAGACTGATCGTAAAACACACAAAAAGGAAAATAAAAACGAATTTAGGCGAAAAATTGTTACCAAACAGTATTTGCTGTATATTTACTTGTATATCATCTGCAAATTCTCCCAAAAATTTCCTTGATTTTCAGAACTGAGGCCATGATTAAGAGGGAAACGTGCGCAGAGGCAAATTCTCCCAAAAATTTCCTTGATTTTCAGAACTGAGGCCATGATTAAGAGGGAAACGTGCGCTGAGCTGACCATCTAAAACATTATGGGTGAGGGTCTGCTGCAGAGCTGACCATCCTAAACATTATATGTGAAGGCCCGCTAGTGAGCTGACGCTATAAAACATTATATGAGAGGGCCCGCTGGTGAGCTGACCTATATAAAAATTGTCAAACAGGGCCCGCTGGTGAGCTGGCCCTATATAAAAATTATATCACAGGGCCCGCTGGTGAGCTGGCCCTATATAAAAATTATATCCCAGGGCATATGGAAGAGGAGGAGGAGGATGAGAAGATTAAGAGTCAACCATATACCCGTTTTTTGGGTGGAAGGGGTGAATGGGAATACAGAGTATTCACATCATTGTAAATAACATATATAAAGTGAGTTTATGTTCCCCCGCGGCTTTCCTCCAGTGGAGTGGAGAAGTCAGGGGAAATCCAGGCCTTGTTCATTTTTATAAGTGTCAACCTATCAGCATTGTCGGTGGAAAGGCGGATACGCTTATCTGTTATGATGCCACCAGCAGCACTAAATACCCGCTCAGACAGAACGCTGGCGGCAGGGCAGGCCAGCACCTCCAAGGCGTAGAGTGCCAGTTCATACCACGTGTCCAGCTTGGACACCCAGTAGTTGTAAGGCACAGAGGGATCATTGAGGACGCTGACACGGTCTGCTACGTACTCCTTCACCATCTTCCAAAACTTTTCCCTCCTTGTGACACTAGGCTGCGCATCAGGGTGAGAGTGCTGGCGGGGTGTCATGAAGGTGTCCCACGCCTTGGAGAGTGTTGCCCTGCCTTTCTCGGAACTGCTGTGTGCTCCCCTTTTCTCCCCTTCTCTGTTGGCCAAGGTAGCACGTACTCTGCCGCCAGCGTTGTCAGATGGAAAATTTTGGAGCAATTTTTCAACAAGAACCTTCTGGTATTGCACCATTTTGCTTGTCCTCTCCACCGGAGGAATGAGAGATGAGAAATTCTCTTTGTAGCGGGGGTCCAGAAGGGTGAACACCCAGTAATCCGTGTTGTTTAAAATGCGTATAACGCGTGGGTCACGGGAAAGGCAGCCTAACATAAAGTCAGCCATGTGTGCCAGAGTACCAACAGTCAAGATTTCGCTGTCCTCACCAGGAGGATGACTCTCAATCTCCTCATCCTCTTCCTCCTCTTCTGCCCACCCACGCTGAAGAGATGGAACTAAAGTTCCATGGCTACCCTCTGTAGAGGAGGCAACCGTGTCTTCCTCCTCCTCCTCCTCCGCCTCCTCCAATTGTCGCTGAGAAGACGAAGTGAGGGTGCTCTGGCTATCACCTTGTGTAAGCTCTTCCTCCCCCATTTCCACCTCTTCCACATGCAAAGCGTCGGTTTTAATTGTGAGCAGCGAGCGTTTCAGTAGACACAGAAGTGGGATGGTTACACTGATAATAGCGTTATCGCCGCTCACCATCTGTGTCGATTCCTCAAAATTGCGTAAAACCTCGCAGAGGTCTGACATCCATTCCCACTTCTCACTTCTGATTACAGGAAGTTGAACGGAGAGGCGATGACCGTGTAACAGCTGGTACTCCACTACTGCCCTCTGCTGCTCACAAAGCCGGGCCAACATGTGGAAGGTGGAGTTCCAGCGCGTGCTCACGTCACACAGCAGCCGGTGAGCTGGCAATTGTAAGCGCTGCTGCAGCTTCAACAGGCCGGCCGAAGCTGTAGATGACTTACGGAAATGTGCACACACGCGGCGCACCTTGGTCAAGAGATCATGCACATTGGGGTAGGTTTTTAGAAATCGCTGAACCACTAAATTAAATACATGCGCTAGGCATGGTACGTGTGTGAGCTTGCCGAGCTCCAAAGCCGCCACCAAGTTACGCCCATTATCACACACAACCATGCCTGGTTGCAGGTTGAGTGGCGAGAGCCACTGCTCGGTCTGGTGACTAATCCCCTGCAACAGCTCTGAGGCCGTGTGCTGTTTGTCCCCAAGGCAGATCAGCTTCAGCACGGCCTGTTGACGCTTCCCCACTGCAGTGCTACACTGCTTCCAGCTACTGGCTGATGGGGGAGTGGCGCTGCGTGTAGAGAATTCGGAGGTGGAAACGGAGGAGGAGGAGCCAATAACGTAGGTGCTGGCGGAAACCCTGATGGAGGTAAGGCCCGCAATCCTCGGCGTGGGTAGCACCCGTGCCATCCCAGGGTCCGAGTCGCTCCCAGCCTCCACGACATTCACCCAGTGTGCCGTCAGGGAAATGTAGCGTCCCTGGCCACAAGCACTTGTCCATGTGTCAGTCGTTAAGTGGACCTTCCCAGTAACTGCGTTGGTCAGGGCACGGGTGATGTTACGGGACACATGGTGGTGTAATGCGGGGATGGCACACCGGGAAAAGTAGTGGCGGCTGGGGACCGCGTACCGAGGGACAGCTGCTGCCATCAGGCTGCGGAAGGACTCAGTGTCCACAAGCCTAAATGGCAGCATTTCGACGGCCAGTAATTTTGAAAGGTGTGAGGTTAGTGCTATGGCCTGTGGGTGGGTGGCTGGGTACTTTCTCTTGCGCTCAAATGCCTGGGGTAACGACATTTGGACGCTGTGCTGGGACAGGGAAGTGGATGTGGTCGCTGATGGTGCTTCAGATGGTACAGGTGCAGGGCGGGAGGTATGCGGGCCTGCGCCTTCGACAGGCGATTGGCCGGCACCGAAAACAGGGGAAGAGGAGGCAGTGGTGTGGCCTGCAGACACAGATGGGCGATCCAGGCGTTCCTCCCACTTACTACGGTGCTTGGATGCCATGTGTCGGATCATGCTGGTGGTGGTGAGGTTTCTAGTGTTCATGCCTCGGCTCATTCTGGTGTGGCACAGGTTGCAAACTACAATTCTTTTGTCGTCCGCAGTTTCCTTAAAAAAACGCCATACCGCGGAACACCTACCCTTTGGCAAGGGAGATTTACGCAAGGGGGTGCTCCGTGGAACATTTGCGGGCCGGTTTGGTGCGGTCCGCCTTCTTTCTGTAGCCACACCACTGCCTCTTCCAGCCTGTTGCGGTGCTGCAGATGGCTCACCCTCAGGACTGCTGTCATCGCTCGGCTCTACACCTTCCCAGGTGGGGTCAGTCACCTCGTCGTCCACCAAGTCCTCCTCCACTTCCTCACTCTGATCATCCTCCTCAAGTCTTGATCCCACCACATACTCAGTCATTGACAACTGTATAACATTCTCCTCAACAAGGTCTTGAGACGGAAATAGTGGTTGATTTAATGGCAACTGTGTCTCATCATCATCATCATCATCATCCACTACTTCCTTTGACCTTAAATGCCGTTCACATCTGTCATCTTCTTGTGATTGGGTAGCCTCTAGAGGTTGTGAATCAGGGCACAAGATGTCATGTTCCTCTGCAAGCGTGCTTGGAGAGAGGGTCAAATGAAGGATTGGTGATGAGACGAGCTCCTCACTATATCCCAGTGTGGGATCACTTCTTTGACCAGACCGTGTATGGTGGGAGGAAGGATGATCAGAGTGAGGATTATTTTGACCAGACTCTTGGCTACTGAGAGTGGACTTGGTGGAAGACAGGGTGGTGCTTAACCGACTGGAAGCAGTATCAGCTGTCATCCAACCGACCACCTGTTCGCAGTGGTCGGACCTCGAGAGTGATGTCCTGCGACGCCCTGTAAAATTACACATGAAGCTAGGTATGGTGGATGTCTTTCTTTCTTGTGCTCTGGCACCAGGCAGAGTTTCTCCGCGTCCTGACCCGCGCCCTGAACTTTCAGGATCACGTCCACTTCCCCGTCCCTTTTTACCCGCCTTCTTCATCTTACACAGAATATGTGACTTTAATATTTGAGTTTGAAAACTTAACAGTATTTCTTACTATTCTGCAACTGTGCAGAGTACACAGAATAGGCTGCTAAACGGCGGTGACACACACTGAATGGAATATGTGACTTTAATATTTGAGTTTGAAAACTTAACAGTATTTCTTACTATTCTGCAACTCTGCAGAGTACACAGAATAGGCTGCTAAACGGCGGTGAAACACACTGAATGGAATATGTGACTTTAATATTTGAGTTTGAAAACTTAACAGTATTTCTTACTATTCTGCAACTCTGCAGAGTACACAGAATAGGCTGCTAAACGGCGGTGACACACACTGAATGGAATATGTGACTTTAATATTTGAGTTTGAAAACTTAACAGTATTTCTTACTATTCTGCAACTCTGCACACTACACAGAATGTGCTGCTAAACTGCGGCGAAGCACACTGAATGGAATATGTGACTTTGATATTTTAGTTTGAAGACTTAACAGTATTTCTTCCTATTCTGCAACTCTGCACAGTACACAGAATGTGCTGCTAAACTGCGGCGAAGCACACTGAATGGAATATGTGACTTTAATATTTGAGTTTGAAAACTTAACAGTATTTCTTACTATTCTGCAACTGTGCAGAGTACACAGAATAGGCTGCTAAACGGCGGTGACACACACTGAATGGAATATGTGACTTTAATATTTGAGTTTGAAAACTTAACACTATTTCTTACTATTCTGCAACTGTGCAGAGTACACAGAATAGGCTGCTAAACGGCGGTGACACACACTGAATGGAATATGTGACTTTAATATTTGAGTTTGAAAACTTAACAGTATTTCTTACTATTCTGCAACTCTGCAGAGTACACAGAATAGGCTGCTAAACGGCGGTGACACACCCTGAATGGAATATGTGACTTTAATATTTGAGTTTGAAAACTTAACAGTATTTCTTACTATTCTGCAACTCTGCAGAGTACACAGAATAGGCTGCTAAACGGCGGTGACACACACTGAATGGAATATGTGACTTTAATATTTGAGTTTGAAAACTTAACAGTATTTCTTACTATTCTGCAACTGTGCAGAGTACACAGAATAGGCTGCTAAACGGCGGTGACACACACTGAATGGAATATGTGACTTTAATATTTGAGTTTGAAAACTTAACAGTATTTCTTACTATTCTGCAACTGTGCAGAGTACACAGAATAGGCTGCTAAACGGCGGTGACACACACTGAATGGAATATGTGACTTTAATATTTGAGTTTGAAAACTTAACACTATTTCTTACTATTCTGCATCTCTGCAGAGTACACAGAATAGGCTGCTAAACGGCGGTGAAACACACTGAATGGAATATGTGACTTTAATATTTGAGCTTGAAAACTTAACACTATTTCTTACTATTCTGCAACTGTGCAGAGTACACAGAATAGGCTGCTAAACGGCGGTGAAACACACTGAATGGAATATGTGACTTTAATATTTGAGTTTGAAAACTTAACAGTATTTCTTACTATTCTGCAACTGTGCAGAGTACACAGAATAGGCTGCTAAACGGCGGTGAAACACACTGAATGGAATATGTGACTTTAATATTTGAGTTTGAAAACTTAACAGTATTTCTTCCTATTCTGCAACTCTGCACACTACACAGAATGTGCTGCTAAACTGCGGCGAAGCACACTGAATGGAATATGTGACTTTGATATTTTAGTTTGAAGACTTAACAGTATTTCTTCCTATTCTGCAACTCTGCACAGTACACAGAATGTGCTGCTAAACTGCGGCGAAGCACACTGAATGGAATATGTGACTTTGATATTTTAGTTTGAAGACTTAACAGTATTTCTTCCTATTCTGCAACTCTGCACAGTACACAGAATGTGCTGCTAAACTGCGGCGAAGCACACTGAATGGAATATGTGACTTTGATATTTTAGTTTGAAGACTTAACAGTATTTCTTCCTATTCTGCAACTCTGCACAGTACACAGAATGTGCTGCTAAACTGCGGCGAAGCACACTGAATGGAATATGTGACTTTGATATTTTAGTTTGAAGACAACAGTATTTCTTCCTATTCTGCAACTCTGCACAGTACACAGAATGTGCTGCTAAACTGCGGCGACGCACACTGAATGAAATATGTGACTTTGATATTTTAGTTTGAAGACTTAACAGAATGTGCTCTAATCTGCAACTTTGCACACTAAACAGAATGTGCTCTAATCTGCAACTTTGCACACTAAACAGAATGTGCTCTAATCTGCAACTTTGCACACTAAACAGAATGTGCTCTAATCTGCAACTTTGCACACTAAACAGAATGTGCTCTAATCTGCAACTTTGCACACTAAACAGAATGTGCTCTAATCTGCAACTGTGCACACTAAACAGAATGTGCTCTAATCTGCAACTTTTCACACTAAACAGAATATTTTTTTTTTTTTTTGTTTTGTTTTTTTCCCCCCACACAAAATAACCTGCTGCCCCCACACACAGTAGTCCTAAAAAGGACTTTTGGTTCTTTTTTTTCACAAGTTTGGTTTTTTCCTCCCTACACTGCCTTTCCCTTCCTATCCTCAGCTCTCCCTGGCTAAGACTGAGCCGAACTCGATGGTCAGGTGCTATACAGCACCTGACCACGGGTTCTGGCCAGCCAATCAGTGTAATGCCAGCAGCCAACATGGCTGCTGGCATTACACCGATGTCAGAGCCTCCCTGCACGTTTATTGGCTGCGCAGCAGCCGCAAAACGTGCGGGGAGGAGACCCGAACATGGCGGGCGAGCACATGCGGTACTCGTACGAGTACCGCCATGTGCCGAGCAGAGCGATGCTCGAGCCGATCCGAGCATCGGCCGAGCATGCTCGCTCAACACTAGTAATACACCATTAAATGATACCAGTGACACAGTATACCATACTATGATATCAACAAGGCAAACTAAATTTATACAGGTATATGCTTATGTAGATGTCATGTTTATGACTGAAAAGATGTAATCAGATGTAAGATGTAAATCACAAGAGTAAAGATGAGTAGAACAGACAATAATACAGTTAATAACTATGTCTACTACATCAGGTCTAAGCTACTTACACTGTAATATGCTACTTGTGCAAGTGGGAGTACAGTGGATAAGTGCTTGAACTTTTCTGGGCACTCATTTTCTCCTGCACCTTTTTATGTATTAACAAACACAGAGGAAAGTAGAGTAACTTAACTCCTACACTCATTCACTTATTAAAGGATTGGCTTTTGGAGCTTGTCCACCTTAAAGTTTTCATGATGGTGTAGTTGTGGCACTGGTATGCACAAATTCTATCATATACTGTAGCACATATCTTGGAGCACAGGAGCATGAGTAAGAAGTCAACATCCCAGTGCAGAAACTGAGCTGTTCTGGCAGATTTGTACATTATTCCCAACATATTTTATAGTCTCAAACAGGTTCTCTGTTTCTACAATGGGAACTGGTGCACAAAAAAAATCACATCAGAATTTTTTGCTTTAATAACATAGGGGTATGTTTTTTGGGAGATCTGATGATTTTATCTCTCACATAGATGTTATCACCATAATTGTCTAAGAAGTGGATTTAATACCTTTTGGGGAAACACAGTATATATACTATATAAATACATGAGTTAATGTAAAATGAAAGTTGTTACTTGTGGGTCTCCAGAAGTCGTTGGTCTAGAGCTCCCATGATTCATTGCTTAATAATGTAAAGTATCACAATGAACATGAAAAAATGCTTTTCATTTCACCAGTTTTTCTCTAATGTATATAATCAGTCATAGTTATGGTAAAATGTATCATGTCATTTCAACTGCAAACCCACTGGGATATCTGGAAAAACGGTGTTCACAACACATTAAAGAGAAACCATTATCCATGTAGAATATTTGGATTGTTGAGGAAATATGACAAGAACAAGCTTCAAAACCACTTCCATTTAAATGTGTCTTTGCCTTTCTGTAGTGGGTGGCATGGGACTTTCTATCTAATCCCACAAGATATGTTTAGAGAAATCCTGCACTGGAATGTAGATTGCTAGGCAATGCTTGTTCCATGTTAAGTTAATCCACAGAGATTTGCACATGTATTAAAATCCCCCATGCTGATAAGAAGGGCCAATTTCTTTCATCTACACATCTCCTATACTTTATCTTTGTCATAAATTTCATTATACAAGAATATCTAACACCACATCTTATTAAATTGCATTATACTATTTTAGAATGTGGCAGTTTCTTCCTTGATTTAGATGTAAATCTGTATATTCCATGTTATGTGCGATTTTATAACATTTCAAACTAACCAAATCTCCCTATTAATGAAAAATGCATGAAAGAATGTGTCATGTTATCGAGTTCCAGATATGGACACTCACTTAAAGGAAAACTGAACATATATATGAACATAACCTAGTTATTTAATAGGTGTTTCAAGAATGTTGCTAACGTTAACAAAAGGTTAATCATTATTAAAGGTTAATGATTGTAAAGGAGCACCATCATGACTGTTCTGTATCTGAGGCCAGAGTCCTGAGAATGAAGCTATCTTGAGCCCTGAGTGTGTGTTAGTGTGTGAGAAAGAACATGTTAGCATGTGGGGGAGAATGTGTGAGTGAGCATGTGAGAGTGTGAACAAGAACGTGTGAGACCGTATGAGAGTGTATACATTGTGTGTGTGTTTTATGTATATTGTGTGTGTATTATGATTATTGTGTGTGTGTGTGTGTGTGTGTGTGTGTGTTGCATGTATTGCATGTATTGTGTTCTGTGTAGACTGTGTGTGTGTGTGTGTATATTGTGTTTGTGTGTGTATGTGTACTGCTTATGTTTGCATGTGTGTATATAGAAGGCCCTGCAAGTCCTTGCAGAGAATTTCCTGATAAAATCACACCCCATGAATGGACCTATGGGAGCAAAATATCAATCATTTGTATTGTGTTTGTGTGTGTATTGTGTGTGTGTGTGTTGTGTGTTTGTATAGAAAGCCCTAAGTTTCAGTGTAAGTACTCTGAATTACATCTACTCTACTGGCTAATATGGTACCACTTTTTTTTTTTTTTTTATAACTTCATTTTTTGTTGATTTTTTTTCACAATTGGGAATGGGATGGGGTACAGAAGAAGAAAGGGAGGCATCAGGGGCTGGAATACTGCTTATATTAAGTGATACAATACACAGTGAAACATCCTGGGAAGTATACATACAGAGCTTTTGGAAGCTGCTGTCCAGATATGCTGCCATAATTTGAATGGCAGGTAAGAGCCTATGTCCCTCTCCCAAGCCAGCACATATTTGGTTTTGCGTTCATCTGTTCCTGGGCATATCTGAATATATATATATATATATTTATATGGAAGATCAGCCCAACAGTGCTGAGTCCTTAGTGACACAGTTTCTCAAACCACGTTAAGCCAGGAGGAGGGCAGGTTGGAGCCACTGGCCAAGCAAAATGAGCAGTCTGAGAGTACTGGTAAATTTCCATGGAGGGCAAAGAATGAGTGGCTAAGAACTATTCAAATGAGTGTACCCAGGCTCCATCAAAGCAGGTTTCCATGGTCAATGGATACAGGGGGCGCTAGTGAACAAAGGCCTGAGAGTCAGAGATTTCCGAGTCTTCTCCTTTTCCCAAAGGTGTAAGAAATTAATGACGGTGAGTGTCTCTGTGACGGGTGATGGTCTAGCTGTAAGGGGGAGCCACAACAGATGTGGGAGCAAAGCAGGCCAAACCACACTCCTCTCTATCATGACACAGGGCAGGTGTTTGTCTTTGTCTTTGTCCTCCTTGGTTTTCCAACCTTTCAAAATACTAGGATTTGTGGGAATTAGGATGCCATCATGATTAAGCGTTGTGTACGCGAAACATGTCGATTGCATTAGAGACTCTGGGTTTCTCATTTAACCTCACTTTATTGCCCTCCAGCTTGTGAAGTGGTTCGTGAACGAAATGTTTTTATACATTGAATAATAAAGGTACATTTATGATTTTATTATTCTGGTTGCGAGTGATTCAAGTTGAAGTGCGGTTCACATTTTTGTATTGCTTTGCCTGACTTGAGTGAATTTGGAGAATTCATTGATCCGGCACACTTGTCTCTAAGCTTTATCCAGATTTTTGGCTACACATTAATATACTACAAAAAATGTACTTGTTGATGTAAAGAAAAATGTTGGAAAGAAGAAAGTCCCTTCAAACACTGGAGCCACTTATCTTTTTATCTTGAAATTTGCATTATCTCCTTTTTAGCAGAGCTCAGTTCATGGTTTGGACTTTAAAGGAGGAATGTTTTGAATTTATGTGGATATGAGTCAATATGAGAATCTAAACACAAGTTAAATAATTCTAACATTCTCCTTTCGTCAAAATTTTGTGTAGCTATACCACAAGACAAGTATATTGAATTATGGAAAAAATTACAGAGGGCAATATAAGGGTTAAAGAGACCAGATGTCTACGTCCGACAGATGAGAAGAGAGAATGTCAAACCTGAACAAGCTTTTTGTTGATTTGAACACAGAAACTAAAGAAGAAAAGGTTGACTTACATACTGTATTCTCAGAACTAGAAAATGTAATGATTAAAGAAACCAAAATTTGGTGGGAACCGGCACACTTGTCTCTAAGCTTTATCCAGATTTTTGGCTACACATTAATATACTACAAAAAATGTACTTGTTGATGTAAAGAAAAATATTGGAAAGAAGAAAGTCCCTTCAAACACTGAAGCCGCTTATCTTTTTATCTTGAAACAGGTGTTTGTCTTTGGCATACCACTGGAGGATCTGGGTCAGTTGCGCTGCCAAGAAATAAGAGTATAGATGGGGCAGACCCATTCCACCATACACCTTTGGCCTGAATAAGACTGAGAATGAGACACTCAGCATGACTCCCGCCCATATGAATCTCATGATATTAGCCTGTCAGCTGTGCAGTGCGCTACCAGGACCTGGACAGGCAAAACCCTAAAGAGATATAGTAGGCGTGGCAGTAGATTCATTTTCACCAAGTTAATCCTGTTGTTGTTGGAGTTGTTTTCACTTGCAAAATCAGCCTGGCGAGTCTGAAATATGGGAGGGTAATTCACTGTGTAAAGTGTGGAATATGAAGTTGTCAGCTGAATACCTAAGTAGCTTAAGTGGGTCTCTGGCCAATGGAAGTTCTGATCTAGCAGCTGTTTGAGTCTGAATATGTATTGTCAATGCCTGGGATTTACTGGTATTAATCCGGAAACCAGAAATGTCCTGATGACGTTGTAGCTCCTGTAATAAATTGGGTATAGATATCAGAGGTTGGGAGAGTGTGAGGAGAATGTCATCCTGAAAGGGAGTGTTTGTATTCCGAGTCCCCAGAAAATATCCCTGAGATTGCAGAGTTCACTCTAATGTGCTCAGCTAGGGGTTTGAGGCTTAAAACAAACAAAAGGGGGGCAACATGTATGGAAAAGGGAGAAGAGTGAAAGCCATTAACTGCAACCCTTGCCAATAGGGATGAGTCCAATGCTTGTATGCTTAGCAGGAAGGGTTTCAGAAAGTGATATTAATGAACTGCAAGAAGGAATTTTCAATTCAATCAGTGGAATGCTTTGTGTGCATTGAGCGATAAAATGACGGAAGGTATCTTAGAGGAATCTGCAATTTATATGAGATCTATCTTTCTTCTTATGTTATCCGAGGCCTGTCTACCCAAACAAAACTGTTTTAGGGATGGAATAAAGTCAGAAGTAGGGGGGGATAGCCTGTTGGACAGATTTTTTTTTTGAGTTGGTGAAAGATATTTATCATTATGAGTCGCAATTCAACACCCCCTTACTGGGTTTGTGGATAAGGGCCACCGTGGTTTGCAGCATGGAGGAGGGAGGGGGAAGGCCATCTCTCAATGAGTTGAACACCTTTTCCAGATGGGGTGAGAGTAGGGGAAGAACGGTTTTATAGTAACCGTTGGAGAATCCATCTGGGCCCGGTGGTTTGTTGGGTTCAAGATGTTGAACTGCATCAAGAAGTTCTCACTGGTCATGGGACAGCCATGGTAGACAGCAATCAGCTAAGTACGGGAGCACCTTGGACTGTATTGCTCCCAGGGCATGAGTATCAGAGTATAGTTCTGAATCAAATTAAACAAATGCCTCTAAAATCTTGCAGGGATCCTGGGGGGACAGAACCATCAGGCGGATCATAAGAATAATGTTTTGGCGGCCAAGATTGGTTTGTTCGCATACTAGTAGAATTTTTGTTGCGCCCATCTCATTGCCTTTTTGTCCACTGTGGCCAACAGTGCATTAAGTTTGCCTCTAAGCACAACTGTTCTGCTCATCAATTCTGAGGCAGGTGATGACTGATGTGCCTGGGCCAAGGTCGTCAAGTCCTGGGTCACTGAACCCACCTCCGCCTCTCGGGCCCTGCAATGATGGGCAGATAGTTTTATTAGCTCACCACTAATCGTGGGTTTATTGGCCTCCCAGAGCATGTAAGGACACGAGACTGAGCCCACATTAGTCACAAAGTAATCTCCAATGAGGGATTCAATTTGGTGCTGCAGGGCAGGGGCCCTTAGTGAGAAGCAGTTAATCCTCCACGTGTCCCCCCCCTCTGAAGTCCCAGACCTTTGAAAGAAGAAAGCACTGAGTGGTCCGACCAAGCAACTGGAACTATGTGCTCCTCATGTAGGGAAGAGAGAAGTGTCTGGCTAGTGATTATGAAACTGATTCTGGAGCAAGATCCATGTAGAGCTGAGTAGAAAGTGTAATCGGTTTCCGTGGAATTAAGCTCCAGCCAAGTGTCGCCAAGATCATGGCAAGCCAGAGCTCCTTTTAGCACTCTGCATTCTCGCAGAAGAAGGCCTGACTGATGGAGAGATAAGACATCCCTGGAGCGGTCCAAATGATTGTGCAGGACTGCATTGAAATCACCCTCGGCTACCACTGCAGCTGCCGGGAATGATAGCAATTTTTGAAAAAGGCAGTGTAAAACATTGATTTTGAGGTGTTAGGCTCATAGACAGAAGCCAAAAGATACAGGTGAGGGACCCAGAACTTCATGAATGAAAAGGAAGCTGAAATGAGAGAGATTTGTGGAGAAAGATTCCTACCCTTTTCGTTTTGGAGTCAAAATTTGCTAAAAAGTGAGTGGGGAAGTGAAGGGAGAAGTAAGAAGGGACTGATCTAATGGAAATGTGTGTCTCCTGTAGAAAGAGAATGGAGGCTTTTAATTTAGCATAGAAACAGAAATTGATCCAATGCTTAACAGGGGAGTTAAGGCCATTGGAAAAAACAACAGCTTACAGCGCTAACTCACCTTAGTGCATAACTATATATGTGTATATCTGTATAATACTTTTTATTTATTTATTTTCCATGAAGTGTCCATGAATAAAATTGGGGTTACTGAAGTGTGCAGCATGGAATGAGAGGGCTCTCCAGTCCCCCAAACATCAGGCCAGAGCACAAAGTGCAAACAAAGAACAGACAGAAAACCCTGCGCTCCTCCAGTCTAGATGTGAATAGTGTGCCCTGTGTTAGGCATATATTATGATACTGTGAATAAATTTGAGGCATTAATGCTTCCATTTTTGGCTCAAAAAGAGGTTTAAGCTTACCAACCGCGCCAAGGTTCCTCAAGTGTGGCAAGTCCTACTTTAAACACTTGAAGTCCCTATCTAAAAATAAATAAAATTAAAATTGACCCCTGAGGAAATGTGGTAGCAACACGTAGAGTAGGGGGACCTTTCTTACTTTCTTTTTGTATGCATGAAGGTCCCCATGTATGCAATTAAAAACAAATGACAAGCAATATTTAAAAAAGTGTAAGAGAAGACTTGCCCTGTATGCCTGCATAGAGTGGACACCCAAAAGGTACTGAAACTCTGTCAGCCCTTATATACAGCTTGTGACCGCTCCCACAGGCCACATGAGGAAAAATCAGTTGGAAACAAACCTAGAATGCAAAAGCCATAGTTAACCTCTTAAAGGCCTAGAATGTAAGGAAAATAATTGGTGCAATGGAACAGTCATGTGTAATAAAAGTGACAGTAAGAAGCAGCTACAATACGCTATAGGAGATAAGTAAAGACAAAAGAAAAAACAACAGCTTACAGTGCTAACTCACCTTAGTGAGTCCCCCTTAGTCCCCCAAACATCAGGCCAGAGCCCAAAGTGCAAACAAAGAGCAAACAGAAAACCTGTGCTCCTCCAGTCTAAATGTGAATAGTGTGTCCTGTGTTAGGCATATATTATAATACTGTGAATAAATTTGAGGCATTAGTGCCTACATTTGTGGCCCAAAATCGAGGTTTAAGCTTACCAATCGTTTAAGGCCATTGTAACTGAGTGACAAACATTGCATGGGGACACGAGAAGGCCCCACCGGGTCCAGGGAAATAGCCATCACAGCCACCAACAATTCAGCTCGCGAGCCCTAGACCCTCAAGCGTCCTAAACACCTGGAAAGACCCAACTCCTGGGTTTGATGGACGAGAGGAGAGAGGGAGTGGGAAGAGAGGAGAAAAGAAAAAAAAGGGGGAGGGAAGGAGTGGAGGGGGGAAGCAAGACTGGAAAGGGGGAGGGGAGGTAAGGCAGAGTAAGTGGAGACGGGTAGGAAGAGAGTCAAAGTTAGAAGGGGTAGCTGTCACGGTTTGTTATGACTCTCAGACACAGAGTTAAGATAAAAACACAACTTTATTGAAAAGTTTAAAGGGAACACTTGCGGGTAGCATTCACATTCGACATTTAAACACAATACACAATAATAGAGCGTAGTGGTAGCAGAATGTAGGACAGGCTCTACCGGCCTTGCCAATACCGGGTAAGGCAACCATAGTTTGGTACAGGATGGAATAGGTTCTACCGGCCTTACCAATATACCGGGCAAGGCAGCCTGGGAGGCTTGTATCATGAGGAGAAAAGGCTCTACCAGTCCTGCCAATATACCGGGCAGGAAAGCCTTGACACTGGTACACCGAATAGTGAGGCTCTACCGGCCCTGCCAATATACCGGGCAAGGCAGCCTTAACACTGGACAACGAGTATAGAGGCTCTACCGGCCTTGCCAATACCAGGTAAGGCAACCTTAGTATGCCCAGGACAGGATAGGTGCTACCGGCCTTACCAATATACCGGGCAAGGCAGCCTTAGACTGTAAGACTGGAACATAGGCAAAGCTGACCTCAGCGACTGGCCAAGATGTAACAACCAGTCGCATATGATGGACAACAGAGGCCTGCTGGGCTGTCAAGCTGTAATAAGCTCCCAATGCAACAAATGAGCGAACCAGTACCAACGTATGGGAGTGACAACCTCTACCGGTGCAATAAGCAGCCAGTGTACTAGGAGTAAACCAGTACCCACGTACTAGAGGAACACAATCTCTACCGTTGCTAAATGGGCACAACAAGCCACTGGTGCGAATGGAGCGAACCAGTACCCACGTACTGGAGAGACACAAACACCACCGGTGCTGTCTAGTACTGAACAAGCAGCCAGTTCAATATGGAGCGAACCAGTACCCGCGTACTGGAGTGACAGAATATCTCTACCGGAGCTGTCTAGGATTGAACAAGCAGCCGGTTTACGTGGAGCGAACCAGTACCCGCGTACTGGAGTGACATAACCTCTACTGGTGCAAACAGCAGCCGGTCGTAAATGGAGCGAACCAGTACCAGCATACTGGGGAGACACAAACAGCACCGGTGCTGTTTAGGACTGAACAAGCAATCGGTTAACGTGGAGCGAACCAGTACCCGCGTACTGGAGCAACACAATCTCTACCGGTGCTGTGAGGGACTGAACAAGCAGCTGGTTAACGTGGAGCCCCCGCTCTGGTACATGACGGTCTGGATAGGGGTGGGCAGGACCAGCCCCCCGCCCCACTCCCATCAGTCCAGGGGGGGACTGGGGCATTCCCAACCCCCTGGCTGGATACACCACCCACAAGGCCACCCCCAGGTTTCCCCTTCACAATCCTGGTATCCTAACACATGCATTATGAATATATTTGTCCTGACCCAAGCCTAGACCCTGGAACCGTGTTCGCAAGAAGGGCAGAGACCCCTATGGTCCTATCACTTTCCTCCCTGGCAAGGTAACCCGCATCCAGATGCACCCAGAGAGGGAGACCATGGGAACATCAGCCCCTCCCCCCGGGAACACCCTACAACAACCAAGGGAGAACCACCAGAAGGTGGCCACATGTAGGTCTACCATGCTGAAGTCCCCCCCAGGGAAGCCATCCTCCCAGTGACACGACCTGCATTGCCAGGCCATGCTGGTGAGAGCTAAGCCCCCAACTTACCTGAAGAGTCAATAGAAGTGAGCACACAAGTCAAAGCACAGTCCCATAAGTATCAGGAGTCTTTGTCTATCTTCAAGGGAACTGTGACATCTGTGACCAGGTCAGGCCTGGGGACAGCCCTCCACCTTCACTCCATCACCTGCAGAGGCCTCCAACTGGATCTGGTTGGGCCATGGGCAAAACAGTTCTAGGCAAGGGATCTGTAGTTAAGCCAGTAAATTGCTTCAGGACTTCAGATCTTTCTCTGAATATTGGCAGTTTCCATGTTAGAAAGTGAGTCTAAATGGAAAGCTCAATTTCTACATACACCATGCCGCTACAGGGCTTCTGTTATGTGCTTCATTTCCCTTCGCTTTGATATTGTACTGGGCGCCAGGTCCGAGTTGAACTCTGGTCTGATCCCCTGCCAAGTTGGGGTGGAACGCAGTGCAGACATTATCAGGGTGTCACAGACTCAAGAACGAGAACTGGACAAGTACTGTAGGTAACACAATCTTTATTAGGATCTACACATACAGAATGAACAGCCACAGCAAGGACACAACACAATATAGAAAACTTTAGGAAGGATAGTACTGCTGTGGTGGTACCGAAGTGAGCTCCAGAAGATAGGCTAGAGATAAGCTGCCTCAGGTCCGCACTTGAGGAACTACTGCAGGTCCGCACCTGTACAGACAAGGTTCCAGAGAACACTACTGTGCCACAGGCCCGCACCTGTATAGACGTGGACAATGTAAGGCTACTGCGTACAGGTCCGCACCTGTATAGACAAGGTACTGAGTAGGGCTACTGCATACAGGTCCACACCTGTACACCGCAAATACAAGGAGACTTCTGCCAGAACCACCAGAAGTCCCCCACAAGATATCCACTGGAGCGTTGGTATGCTGGGTCCGCAGTGGACAACCCTAGGCAGCTCCAAGTTGGGTAGTCTGATAAGAAGCAATATACACGGAGCAAATGTAAACCAGTGGTGCAGGTCAACACCCAGTAGGTGTTCAGATATCCAGGGTCATACACAGAGTGGGTAGTCGGAGAAAGCCACAGGTCAACACCAGAACGGATAGTCAGCCAGGTCAAAGGTCATACACAGAGGAGTTAGTCTACCAGAGCTGCAGGTCCACACCAGAGGGAATGTCAGCCAAGCCGTGGTCATACACAGAGCGGGTAGTCAGACAAACCAAAGGTTGGCACCAGAACGGGTAGTCAGACATACACCAAACCGCACGCCAACTGCACAAATCACCACAAAAGAGCGAATGAGAGTGGTGTCCAGGAAATTTAAGTACCTAATGGCCCAGGAAGAGGAGGAGCAAAAAGGTTGTTCTGTTTCCAGCTTGGACACGTGCCAACATGCTGCTGCACGGAGATGCCAACAACCCCTGCGCCCGCGAAGGAGACAGAGGGTGGTAAAACTATGCGGCTGGATCCGTCAGAAGAGAGCTACGGTTTGCTGCCGAGAAAAGCTGCGGTCTGCTCGGCAGCTACCGCCAGGTACGCTGACACAGGGCCTCTTTTACCTTAAAGTATTGTAGCTTCAGAATAACATCTTGCTGCCTCAATGTAGGTGGTGGTCTAGGATGCAATGCAGGATGGATATGTTCCAGTTGAAACTCACGGTCTGAGATCACTGGTAACATATGGTTGAAGAGACTCAAGGCGAAGCCCTCCAAGTCTGTCACCAATTCCAGGATGCCCCGAAGACGTATGTTGTTGCACCTAGATCAATTGTCTAGAGCATCTAGATAGTCAGCCATTGTTGTACATGCCACCTGGAGGTCTTGGGTCTTCAGCTGCAGCGTATTGCAGGTTTCACATAATTCCACCTGCTTATGTTCCTGGGCGCCCACTCTCTCTTCCATACAGTGGAAGTCAGACTGTAGACTATGCAACATCTCCCTGATTTCGACCTGTAGATTATTCTTCATTGACAGCATACAAGTCTTCAGGTCATAATGTCGGCTTTAGTGCAAGGCATATCAGTCGTTGAGGTAGGCGGAGGAGCAGTGTGCTCCTCGTCTTTGGATTGCGATCTCAGGATCAAAGCCTCCGCTCGGCAGATTTCAAGCATGTGGGTTACACCACCACTCTAGTGAAGAAATCATCTAGGTCTTTTGTAGGTTTGCCATACTGGCGGCCTGCTACTCTCAAAAAAATACAAGGGGAAGAAGAAGAACTAGGGAAACCCTGTCAGCATGTGCGAGTCAATTGGTGAAAATGAAGTGAACTGAAATCAAGCACCAGCACCACTTGGTCCACAGACGTAAACACAGAATAGTGATAGTGTTGACTGCTGGAGTAGGGCAGGGAGCCCTGTTAGCACTGATCAGCTGGTTCTCCAGGTCCCCCTAATGGAGTAGGTCATGCCAGGTCTCATCAGAGTCCTGAAGAGTAGGAGCAGAGATCCTGGGCTCATAAGAGGCAGTCTCGGAGTTGATCCTCCAGCAGGTGGTGTGTGAGGATGACCCCAAATACTCCAAAATTCCATGTGACTGACTGGCAAGACACAGGCAGCTATGGATCTATTTGCTTGCTGATTTTGTTTTTCAGTTATAATTTTTTTTTTGACTCACTGTGATAAGACAACAGGGTGGACAACTTAAAAAAAATAAAAATTAAAAAAAGAAAGTAATAAAGAACTAAATATATTAGGTGATAGTGACAGACAGCTCACTGGGCTTAGGCAAGGCATCAAGACAAGAAGACAACAGGAGGGGAGCGCTCAACAGATCTGCTAGACCTGGGAAACCATCAATCAAGGTACGATGATAAAAAATCTCAAATCTTTATTTTGCAAAAAGATTAAAAATAAGTACACCAATACTATCTTAACAGGAGATAATATAAAAAGAAGTCAATAGGACACAAAGAGCCTAACGCGTTTCATGTAAACGTACACTTGGTCATAGCCAAGGCATCAAACAGCTCCATCAGTTGTGTTGTTTACCGTACAGTAAAAAACCAATAATGTCCAGCAAACGCACAAGGGGAAGGGGGAGGGGTGGATCAGTGCAGGGACGTGAGAGTAAATTAGTAGTTCAAAAACTGACTGCAGCAATGGTTGCTGAAACGTGTGCAATCAGTGATGATGATGATGATCCCTCTACTCCAAGGGAAGATGAAGTTTGTCAAGGTCCCAGCAAAACTAGTTCCAGCTCCACCAGTGCCAGTAGAAATAAAGAACCATATAAGAAGAACACTGAAGACGACAATAACTCTCATTCAAGTGTTGATGATGCTGGCAATAGCATAATAGAGGAAGGTGTAGCAGCTGAAGCACCTGCTGCATCAGATAGTGAGTCAAACAAGCAACGAAACACCCATCCTCAAAGTAGCAGGGAACTTTGTTATAGTAAAAGTAAAAAGAAATTGTTTGAGACCTCCAAAAGCTTAGATGAATATAAGGGTAGTAGTGGGCAAGAAGTGGCAGGTGATGCTGATGCTGCTGTGGGTGACCTAATGATGACTGATGATGATGCAGACCTAGAATATATCCCTCCAGCATCCTTGCCTTGTTCAGATACAGATGAAGTTGAGAGTGAGGATGATGACAGGGCTATAAGGTTAGCAGAAAGTCAAAGTCTGAATCTTCCACCACTTTTAAGGAGCACTGTGCCTGACTATAAACTGTTTGAGAAAGCCATTGGAAAGTCTGACCCTGGACAAGCACAGATGACAAAAAGCACAGTCACCCTATCAGTCATCATCAGCAGAATCGCCTCTTCAAAGTACAAGTCCCACTCAGCTGCACACACCTGTTTTGAGTACCCAGCAACAACACAGGTTAACATCCACAATGTTAGATATGATGAGTGCCTCTGTTGCTGCTGCTGTTAGTGCTGCACCTTTGACACCTAGTAGTAGTGGCAGTAGAATTGCATCAACATCTAGCCCCAATAGTAGTAGTAGCAGCAGCAATACCTCAGGAACCACTCATTCCATGAAGTCCACAGTATGGAGATACTTAATTTAGGATCCTCAAGCTAAGCATGTTGCTATCTGTTGTCTATGCAAAAAGCCCATGAACAGGGGGAAAGCAGGCTCACACCTAGGCACCTCCTCTATCCGATCCCATCTGAAGCACAAGTACAGGACTGACTTGGAGACACACTATCAGCAGGCCAAAGGTGCCACAACTAGCAGCAGCAAAAACACTTTAAAAAGTTCCCAGGGCTCTAGGGCAGAAAAATGAAGTAGTGAAGTTATTTATGTGTCAGAGAATGTGCTATTGTCAGTGCCAACAGTTAGTTCAGGCCAAATAACACCTATGGCTCCTGTTGCAGAGGAGTATGATGACTCTGGCTTTGCTGTAGGAGATGGCAAGAGTCATAGACAGCCCACACATGCTGCATCTATCGCCACCACCTCCTCTAGTAATGTTAAAGCAATAAAGTTTCAGGGTTCTTCTGCCATGTGCTGCCAAACCACACTGACTGAGTAACTGGGAAGGAGTCAAAAACTTCAGAAAAACAATCCCAAAGCACCCTTTGAAATGGCAAGGTTGGCATCCATTTTGGCAGTGCACATGCTGCCTTATTCTTTTGTAGAAAACGGAGGTTTCAGAGAACTGATGTCATGTGTAGCTCCACGCTGGAATATCTCAAGACGCAATTATTTGTCAAGGACAGCTGTGCCTGAATTGTAGAAGCAGGTGGTTAGTGTAGTGGGCAAAAGACTGAAAAGTGAGTATGGCAAGAAAATCCATCTGACAACAGATATGTGGACAAGTGGGCAGAGCACAGACTATATGACTATGACTGCTCAGTTGGTTTCCCTCCCAGCAGCAACAGTGGACAACACTAGCTTAGAGCATCAGGTGTAAGCCAGTAATCGTGCTTCTGGTTGTGGCACTGTGATTAAAAGCCAGCAGCAGCAGCAGGATAGCCCGTACCATCGTCACACCACCTTGTGCATGGAGAGTTTTGAGAGACAATCCCACAAAGCTGTAGATGTTCTGAATAAGCTAGAGCAGGTGATAGAGGAATGGCTTGTACCCCATTCTTTAAAAGCTGGTTTTGTGTCTGCTGATAACGGCTCCAACATAATCGCTGCTTTGAGAATAGGTGGGATGGTGCATGTGCCCTGCTTTGCCCATGTGCTAAATTTAGTTGTAACCAGATTCATGACAGAATCCGAAACCCTCAAAGAGATGCTTACTATTGCCCGCAAAATCTGTGCCCATTTTAGTCTCTCCTACAGTGCACACAACACTTTATATTCCATACAAGAGGGTAACAACCTGCCCCATCACCAGCTGAGAATGGAGGACACTACTAGGTGGAATTCTACCATGTACACGCTAGAGCATTTGTACAAGCAGAATCAGGCAATTAGCGAGTACACCATGCAAAACTGGAAGGTTTTGGAGGGAGCCTTTTTGTCACCTGGCCAATGGCAACTAATGTGTGATGTATGTGAGCTGCTGAAACCCTTTGAGGAGGCATCCATGCTGGTGAATCACATTGGGGCAGGAATTAGTGAAATTCTACCACTGATATTTTTATTGTAAAAAAAAATGAGGAGCATGGCTGAGGATTCTTACCAGAATAACAACAGAGACATGCACCAGCTGGTAAAGGACATGTTAGAGTGTTTTGAACAAGATCCTTGCATAGAGTCCATTAAAAGCAATGAGGAATACATTGTTTCCACTTTGCTGAACCCCCGCTTTAAACACAAAATTTCAAAAATTCTGCCAAAGGGCCACAGCGGTTTGTCACAACAAGGAGTCATGGCGATCAGCAGCAACTCTCTGAGGAATCGGATTCTGTCAAGGAATATCGTGACATGCTTATTGATCGAGTGGAGGGTTGCATTGTGGGGGATGAGAGGGAGAAATGGGGGCACAACAAACATCTAGGCAGTATAGTGAAAAATAAGGCAGCAAAGCATTTGAACCAGCAGAAGCAGCTACATCATCAACCAGAATATCCCATTCAGAACACAGGGCAATTCATGGGTCTCAACAGGGGTGACAAAAACCCAACATTGGTGGTGGTGGTGGTGGCATATCTCTTTGGGACTTGCTCCCTGAGTATGGGTTGGTAACTGACACACAGGAACACCGTGTAGCTCCTAGAACTGGTCCCAATGCATGTGAGATGGTTTCTGCATACTTGCAGGATAGCTATGTTTTAGGCAGAAACAATGACCCCATGGATTACTGGCAAACAAAGCAGTGTGTGTGGCCAGCATTGACACTTACTGCAGTGGAAACCCTCAGCTGTCCTCCAGCAAGTGTTGAGTCTGAGAGGGTTTTCAGTGTGGCTGGTTATATTGTCAGTGACTGCAGGACACGGCTATCAAGCAGCAATGTTGGGAGACTAACATTCTTAAAACTTATATCTAAGTATCAGGTAGCAGAAACCATACATGACAGACAAAGCCAGGACAAATATATTAACAGCAGCACAGATAAGGAGGTGTAGGAGGGATGTGAAGAAGGGTTGCCACCATTTTCCACACTTGGGACCACTGCTATGACCGATAAGTAATGTGTGTCAATAATCTGAGAAGTAGGAGAGCGTATGAAAATGGTAAAAATACATACACAAATCACACCATGCCAGTCCCCCACCACCACCACCACTACCATACGCATCTGCCACATTGTAGGTTGTACTTTATTTTTTTTATTACTTGACATCATGAATATGTGGCAGTGTCACAGCAGGAAGTTAGTGTTGTGTGCAAAGGACAAATGCATTCTGCATGCTAACACATTTTTCAAGTCATATGTTACTGTAGGACTCACAACTTTGACTTTCAGCGACTTATTTCTAAACTTCAGCCCTCACAAGAAGTAATATTACAGTAGGAAATGTAGTACCTACAGGAAATATAGGCAAAAAATGTGTTAATATAGGCGGAAAATGTGTTAAAATAGGAGAAAAGGAGGACATTTTTGCATAGGAGGAAAGGTGAAATTTTTCGCGGTAAAATCGAAAAATTGTTACGTTTTCATGAAAAGTCATGGCGGAAATTTTCCACACTTTTCTCCCACCCCTATTCAGTAGTCACTATACTATTGAATAATTAGATTTCCTTAACAAACTGATATTGCATCAACTTAAACTGTTTTTAAGGACATTTTAATTTGTTACTTTCTCTTTTTACTTGTTTCTAATAAAAGTTATATTTTAATCTTTGTGTTCAAACTACACTCTCCTTAACCCCTTAAGGACCATTGACGTACCCGGACCGTCACGCTGGTCTGGCACTTAAGGATCAGTGACGGTCCTGGCACGTCACATGCAGGACCGCGGTGAGTAATACCGGGGACTGAAGTTGATTGCTCCAAGACCAGAGCGATCTCTTTCAGTCCCCCGTTCGGTGTGCCGGCACACGTGATCAGTCACATGGGGCGGTACGTTGAACTTCTCTATCTGGTCCTTAAAGGACCACACACCCTGGGACCGCTGGTCCTTAAGGGGTTAAATAAGTAGTCCACAAAAAATTGCCTTGCAGAAATCTGTGGTGGGTTTGGTGCTTTGATGCCTGTTTTCTCTCTCTTCCTTGGCAAAAATATACAGTTATATTGTAATAATACAGAGCAGTACATTCCCTTTAGTCTACACACACCCAGAATACCATTAGTGGTGCACCATCTCTTCCTGCATCTATTAATTATAACAATGTAGATTGCTCAAACAGAGAAAAAAATATATACTGCATTGTTTTTTTTCTGGTTACCCATGAGATAAATTGTTTCTGCCACTGATATCTTAACCTGTAGAAACACTAGGGTTAAATGTCCTTTGCTATAGCTACAACAATTTGTATAGCTTTGTACAAAAAAGTGAATGATGGGTATAATAAGTAATCAATACACAGATATAGTGACTTACACGTCACCATAATTTAAAAAGCAAATGATTTCTTGGGAAATATGTTACACCAGGAACCAAGACATCATGACAACTCCCATCCAAGCTGGCACATTTTACAAAGGATTGTTTGTTTCTTTCCTTGCTCTTATGTGTAAAGAGATATCTGACTTAGATTAGTAATAATATTAGGGAGTAATGCTTTGGAGAATTCAAACCCATTACATTTTATTTTATCCCATATTTAGCACCTTGAGGTACAGAGTGATGTGCAATACATTCCATATCAATAAGTTGCACACCGTTCTAGTCACTAAAAAGTTAACTGGTTAATTAATTCTGTTTTTCAAGGAAGCTTTATTGACCAGTCATTGTCAATACAGGCTGCCTTTCTAACTCTGGCCTTGACGTGTAGACTGTCAAAATATGTGAGGTGCTCCCTGAGAATGAACAAAAGTGGAAATGGGAGATAAATAGTGAAATTCCTAATCAATGACGGTATCCAACTGAAATGTCTCCATTTATATGGCAACCAGCAAAAGGACAACATCATAACATCACCTGAATGAAAAGGGCAACATCAGAATCTCACCCACATCATAAGTGTGACATTCCGATGTCGTGTGCTTAATGGTTGCTTCTCCAGCCTGGTCGCCATATAGTGGGCAAAATGCTTCATTGATGCCCATCCCGCCATTTTACTACTTTATGCAGAGCAGCTTCTTCTCCCTACTTCCCCTCCCCATACCTCATAATGCTGTTCTTTACATTTAAGTGTGCCCACGCCTACACCCGCCTCAAAAGCTCTACCTACTCCTGCCGGTTCACTATGGTGGAGAAAGCGATGCCCGAGCAGCTTCTCCATGCTGGTGGCCAGAATGTTTAAGATTAGCCTCCCAAAAACTAACAGTTCCAACCTGCTATTGTGCAAATGTAAATATTTGAATAAGCACATCACACACTTTAAAGAGTCAGAGATGGATAGAGAGTGTCAATACAAATCAAATATGCTAATATGTTTTAACCCTTTGTGCACCTGTCTGGCACTCAAAGGGTTAATATGATCCTTCACCACTTCAAAATGATTCCACTAGCTGGGTGAAAAAAATCAGTAGCAGGGAACAATATATTGGCCACTTTTGGATAGCTTGGATCTTGGCAGGTCTCTATACAAGGAAGCAGGGGGGTGTTCTCCAAAATCTATAGAATAAACATGAATTTAAATCACTGGGTTTACTGTTTATTATACAGATATTCACATGTGCCAGCAGTGCTAACACCTGTGTATAAAGCAGCTGAAGTGTACTTGGTATGGTCATGTTGTCTCTGTTGGTGGCCTAATGTATGTAATGTAAGCTCTACCTTTTCACCACGTGTCTGTGACTTCTGTGCAAGATTGGCAAAGCGGATGTCTGATACTGCTCTGATTGGCCCAAGAGATAGGAGGTGTCATATAACCATATCCCTTCACATATTCATATTATCATGTTTTAACCCTTTCAGTGCCACAAAGGATTAAGCAAGATGATTTAACAATGTGAGTGTCTGAATAAATATCACTCTGATACTCAAAGTGTTAAATAATATTGTTTATTCCCTTGATAGCCATTCTGTTAATGTTAGGATATGGCAGCTCATCTCTATCCATTGCACTCTGTGTGGTGCACTGACCACACATGGCAGAGTGGTGGAGGAGAATTGATACCAGGTAATCAAGCGGCATCTGAGGAGATTCCATCCTGCTGAATATGCTAGGATGCTGGTAGGGAGGGTTCATCATTACTATTAAACTGTCAGAAGGTTGTCACGTGTCCTTAGCAGGGTCTGGACAAGGGGTACAGTGACATTGTCAGTACTTGGTTTCTGATGTCATGGTGTTTGGACACAGTTGTGCCCCCAGAGGTTATTTGGTACACACACACACTGTGTACAATGCAGTTGCTGATGAGAGCCACAGCTCGTGCTCTCAAGGGAAAAAATATATTCTAATAACAACACACCCATGATTATGGAGGAGGGGAAGGTGGAGAAGACTTAATGGCCAACTTCTTATTTTCTGCACATAGACTGAGGGCTACTTATTTTGCTGCTACTGCCTCAGGTGCATCACTGGACATAGTTGTGGCAAGTGGAACCTTCATCATCCATCACCCATGTTACTGCTATTATTGATCCCATTCCCTTTCAGCTGCCTAATTGTTCTGCTGCTTAAACAACTCAGTAGCAGCAGCAGCAAGAGCAGCAGTTGTAAATTCCACAATTATGAACTCAGGAGGACATTTGACAATGGCCAGTGGCCACTGGCCAACATGATCTGCTGGCACTAGGCCAGTAGGGCACTTTTATTTTTTTCTCAGGGCTTGTGCTTTGAAAAAAAAAATACAAAATAAATAAAAAAATAGTCCTACAAAAAAATAAAAAATTTGGGGGGGGTTTGTTTCTAACAAGCTTATGTCCTACAAATCAATGTTTCTTCAGGGCTTGGCTGTCTAATAAGTCAAAGTCCTACAAAGATCTCTAACAACAAATGGCATACAATGTGCATTGTTTAGCAATTCATTGTGCACAGCCTCATGCTTGATTAACCTCCTGAGTATCTGATTGGTGCACAATACCTTTAAAAGTAATGCACATAGTATACCAGTTTGGTCTCCAGGTATTCATTTATGACAGAAATTGACAACAAAGGCTAGGGATGGACAGTCATATGCAAAACCTAATTTTAGTACATATACTTTTAAGCAGAGGGCTAAGCAAGGCACTGCTGTCCATTGGATTGCTTGCCTCTTGGGCACTCAAGGGATTAAGCATATATGACCCCATGCTGATGTTTAGACACTGTTCCTTTAACTCCTTGATTGCTGCAAATGCCTTCAACTTGTTTGCTACCCCGGCCTAGAGGAAGGTGTTAATATGGAAAATTACACTTTACTGTCTTAACTCCTTGGAGGTTAGAGACTTTTCTTGCACCCAAGTGTTAAAACAGAAAAGTATAATTTGTGATTTGTATCTGGTTAACCCTTTACAATGCTATGATGTCCATTCATCTGTAGCAATAGAAAAGGCAGGGAGGGAAGGGAGTATGGCTGCTGCTCCATCAGTGCATATGTATAAGATTGGAATTTAGGCCTCAGGAAACAAAAAATGGCATTTTTTTCTGAGTTTGGCATAGAGCTTAGTAATGTTAAAACCTTTGAGTGCCAGAGGGCTGAGCAAGTCACTGCTGTCCAGTGCATTTCTCACACCTCAGTACTGCAAATGCCTTCTAATGCTTTGATACACTGGTCTACAAGATGGATTCCTGTACACTTTTCTGTAGTAACTCCTTGGAGGTCAGAGATATCTCTAGAATAGATATCTCTAGAATAAAAGTGATTAATCAAGAAGTATAATAAGTTTTGAGAATCAGGATTAATTCCATAAAAAGCTTTTTCTATATGTAGGCTTGAGGGCCGATTGATAGAGAACAACAGATAATTGGGGAAGGTATGAAATGAATGTGAAGAGGGCATGAGATCAAAGATCAAGAGTGAAAAGGAGGAGAAAGAGGATAAGCGTGCAGAAAGCAGGAGTCCCTGAGAAGATAGTGTGTGGGCTAACCAGTAGTGACAGGGAGTCCATATTGAATTAAAGATCTACCACATGATACTCTGGGCCTGAGAAGGCCAACTCTCATGTTTCTATAAAATTGTCACATGTATTGATTTTGCATTTTGAAAATTCTCCAAATAGATTGAACAGATTATTTCTGCCAATAGGAAGTGATCAGGTTCTTAGCCACAAGACAAAGGTGAGCGATCATGTTTTTGTGTGTTTATACATTCCTGGTGGGAGTAATACAAGAATCAGTTCCCATAGGTCATGGTCAAGTTGATTCAGTTAAAAATGGATTAGATTGCCATCCAATTTCCAGAAATTGTGAGCTAACAGGCACTTCCACCAAATGTATATCATGTTGGCACACTCCTGACAACCTCTACAACAAGAGGAAAGGGGAGTAATGTAGATTTTGTAGAATTTGCTGGGGTAAAATGCCATCTATATCGAATTCTGTAGGTGCTTTCTTGTGGGTGGTACAAAGATAGAGATAGAACTTTTAAAACATTAGATATACATTTCAGGACTTGCTTTCCTGGACATAAATTGCAAAACCAATACATGCTTATTATGAAGGGTTCATTGTCTTTGAGATGCTTCTACATGGCATATTGAAAATCAAGTTTATAATAATAGGAGTACAGCTAAATGAAACTAAAACCCTATATACTACAACTATAACACTTGTTTAGCTGTGGGTCTGTTTCTTTGGCATATGTCAAAACTAATGTCTGACTTATTCATACATTTGACATAGGCAGACAGCTCTAACGCCTTGAAATGATTTTCCTGTCAGCAGGCTGAATGAATGCTGTATGATTTATAAGGCAAAATCTAAAAAAAATGCTCCATAAATATATTACAAATATTTCATTTTGCTGGAAATTACAGAAGCATATTCTTTAAATCATGGAATATATAATTTTAATTACCTGCCAGGTTAGCATTATTATTATCAATTATTCATAAAGCGCCAACATATTTTGCAGTACTGGGAATTTAGGGAGTTATAATTGCAACATAATGACATTCAGGAACAAACCGATACAAATGGCTTTAATGGTTTCTGTTCATAACAACTTATACTCTACAGTAGAAGTGAGCAACCTGCAGTCCTCCAGCTGTGAAGTACTGGCTAAGGATGATGGGAACTGTAGTATTCCACAGTAGGAGGACCTCAGCTTGCTCACCCCTGGTCTACAGGAAGTATTGCAACACATGAAACACAAATTATGAGACGTCTTCTTTTTACTGGATTTACTTCTGCACCATCAAGCTCCATGTGACCTTGGAATGACATTCTCTATCTCCACAAGTACAAACATTTGCATCTGGCAATTGTCTTGCATTACATAAACAACATGACTAAGTATTTCAGTGACAATCTAAATTGTAATCCACTTTGACACAAACAGGGTTTTAACCAAAGGAATAAAACCAATGTCCATTCAAAGTGCTCTAAATTTGGTCAACTGTAATCTATATAACATTTTAATTACAAAAATATCCAGTCTTGGAAAATGATACCTGATATCTCCCAAAATACTGGAGATGTAGCAATTAACAGAATACCAGGCTAAGGGACTGTATTGTCTGCACTGTGATGGATTATACCATCTGAACGAGCACTACTCAGTGCTGTCTGATCTTCCAGCTGTTCTAATTGTGTCACAATCATTTTACCAGAACAATGGGCTTCTGTTGATACTGATAAAAGTGTCATTTCTGTGGTCGCTTTCACTTAACCAGTGAAATGCTGCCTGTGTACATTCACGTTTCTCAGGCTGTCTGCAGTTTTGCATTACTAGTCAACCTCATTCAGTATATTCTGAAAAATATATTTTTAGATGTAACTGTTCTCTAACTAATTATTTGCACATTCTCTACCATGCAGACATGACAGCATCAAATGCCTACTGTAGAGACCACATTAATAAAAGGAAATAGCCCCTCAAAGACACTTAAAACTGCACACGCTGTACATAAGAATTTATCCGACCTGGGTGCACATCCAAAATAAAGTTAATACTTTCTATTCACTTGGTGAAGGACAGCACTCATAGGAGCTTTTTCCAAACAAGTAGCATAAATGTTTATTGAATGCAATAAACATTTACACTACTTATTGGAAAAAGCTTCTGTGTATGCGGTCCTTCATCAGGGTAATTGTGTATGTATATATATATATATATATATATATATATATATATATATATATAGTACTGTGCAAAAGTCTTAGGCAGGTGTGAAAAAATACTATGAAGTAAGGATGCTTTGAAAAATTGACATGTTAATAGTTTATATTTATCAATTAACACAATTATAGTGAGTGATCAGAAGAACAATCTAAATCAAATTAATATTTGGTGTGACTACCCTTTGCCTTCAAAACAGCATCAATGCCACACTGTTCAATTGCAGCATGGCAGATATTTGACCCTGCCGGGGACTAGAACCTGTGACCCTGAGGTTTGCGCAGATTACACTGTCTGTGGTGCATATATATATATATATATATATATATATATATATTTGTGGTCGGGGCTTTCGGAGAATGATAACAAGAGGGATTGCTGCCCCCCCTGGTCTGACGTAGACCACAGGGGATGAGGCGGCGAAGGTAACCTAAAAGAGGCTGCCTTGAAAAACCTCTTGGAAAAAGGGTGTTGGAGGGGGGGCACAAACGGCGATGCTCCCCAAGGGGGAGACTGAGGTCCGTACTTAAGGACCTGCAGCCCCTCCCACAAATGCGGGCCCTGCCCTACACTTGTGGTCGGGGCTTTCGGAGAATGATAACAAGAGGAATTGCTGTCCCCCCTGGTCTGACGTAGACCACAGGGGATGAGGGGGCGAAGGTAACCTAAAAGAGGCAAGAGAGATTGCTGATAACTTTATTTATTGATGCTTGCACAAAGATAACATCATTTCGTTAGGTTAGTGAGAGCTCTGCGGATTTCAGTATCTGGATTAGGTATGTATCTGTTAAAGCATGCAGATTGCCATCGTCTTAGCTTTTGTATAATGTGAGCAGGAACCTGATTCTTGGATGCTGCTGATGCTGCCCCAATCCTAAATGAATGTCCAGAATAGTGATTAGGATTGTAACCCAAGCGTGACAGTATGATGCATACATAGTAGGTGAATGAGGATGTAGTGAGTGGGCCAGATAGAAGTGGTAGGAGTGGACTATGGTTAGGGTGTGGGGAATGAGATTGGTGAGGTTAGTTAGGGATTTATAAGGGCACCACGGGTCGTTAGTAGCAAAATATGGGATGTAGTGACCGGTGTGGGATTGATCCATTTTGGAGTGTGTGATAAACAGTGTGAAGTGATCAGAGTGGTGAGTAAGCTGGTCCTTACGCACAAAATTGTCCGATCTTGTGCGAGAGGAGAATTTGCTTGGTCGGAGGAAGTCAAAAAAGGCCAGGCATACTGCTGCCTGGATGACAATGTTAGTTTGTGCTTGAAAAGGTTTGGTGTTAATGAAATCATAAATAGGTCTAAAAATGTGACCAGTGATGGGAAGGCGAGTGCGAGGAGTTAGGTGGTGAGTGTTAGAGATTCCTCTGAGGAAAAGCTTAACGCTATAATATGTTAGTATGGACGGGTGATGTAATGCGTGGTGATGCTGTATTCCAGTGAGGAATGCCTAGATAGAGGTAGGTGATAATTTAAGACCAGAGTGGCAGTGGGTGGCTAATGCCAGAATGGTGGACTGTGAATAAGGGTTGGCAGGCTTGGTAATGGCAGTAAAAAGTCTGAATGCTTCCCAAGCTCTGTTGTAGGCCTTCCTTGTGTTAAGGGCCAAGGCTTGGTTGATGACTTCTGATGCTTCTGTCAGGAGTGAGTTTATGACAGGATTAGTTGTGCGAAGGCTGGGGGGGTTGATGACTGTGCGGCTGCAGCTGGGTGCTTGCTGATGAAATGCTGCAATTGAAATTGGGAAGGAGTGCTAGCTGACTCATTGTCTTGGCTTGTTATTAGGGAAGTGTGTATGATGAATTTATGGAGTAATGAAAGCCTGAGGAATTGAGAGATAAGTGGTGCTGAGGATCTGCCTTTTTTAATAAGGACACATGTGGCTAAGCTTGTAGGGTGAAAGTGACTGTTTGCCCTGACCACTGGTGACCCCAAAGTTCTGCTGCTGCCACCATGGGGTATACTTCCAACAGTGTGTGATTAATGGCTAAGATGTTGGTAATCTCTGGTGGCCACTGTTGAGCAAACCATAGCTTGCCACATATGGCTGCAAAGCCCATGCCTTCAATTGCATCTGTAAATACTGTAGGGCTGGATGGGGTGGGTGAGGGGGGAACATGGTCCGGCCATTCCAATGCTTAAGAAAGTTTGTCCACATACGAAGGTCTGCGAGTGCTGGTGGGCACAGCTGGATAGTAGTGCTTGGCTGGGATGCTGAGGGAAGTTAAGATAAGATGGGAGATGAATGAGCACCCTTGGGGTATGATTCTCATGACAAAACTAAGGTGGCCTATGAGGGATTGTAGTTCTACTTTGGACAGTGAGGGTTTAGTTAATGCGTTTTGAATGATAGTATTGATTCTATTCAATTTATCTGATGGAATGCGAGTCTCCAGAGCTGTGGAGTCTATGATAATCCCAAGGAATTCTATGATTTTAGTAGGGCCGCTAGTTTTTTGACTGGAAAGTGGGATATTTAGCGCCTTGAATAACTCAGTGAGTTTTCCAAGACTGTTATTGGATAAGGCGTTGTTGATGAGCAGGAAATCATCTAAATAATGTATTACTGCCAGACATCTGCAGTGATTTAGTAAGAGCCAGCAGAGAATGTCCGCGAAGTCGTCGAAAATTTTGGGGCTGCTGCGGCAGCCGAATGTTAGAGTGGTAGCGAAATAGTATTGACCTTGCCATTTCATGCCTTGAAGATGCCGGAGTGAGGGGTGCACTGGTAGGAGCTTAAATGCGTTTTGAATGTCCGTTTTTGCTAGCCAGCAATCTGGGAGTGCTTGTTTAATGAGAGTAATTGCATTTTCTATAGTGGCATACTGAAGTGAAAAGGATTCAGGAGGAATTAGAGAGTTTATACTGGGTACTACAGTAGAGTGGGGGCTGACAAGTCTAATATTAAACGTTTTTTGTGGATTGATCCGCCATATAGGGAAAGGAGGGGAAGGTAATGGGCCTATTAAGAATTTGTTTTCTGCTTCTTTAGCTAGAAGAGCAGAGACTTCCGCTGGGTCTGAAAGGGAAGAAACTAAATTGGGGCATTCTACTAAGGTGGATGGGGAGATTGTGATACCGGTGTGGAAACCTTCTTTAAATCCTGTTAAAATGTACTCTGTTTTTACAGTATCCGGGTGAGAAATGAGGAGAGACTGCAACACTGAGAAGTATATTCCACCCAGGCTTTTATTGATGTGATTGAAACGGGGGCAAATGGATCTGGAGTGGGCTTTTTTGCAATTGGAACATGTATGAGATAGCCTGCAACTGCTAAAGAAACACCCCTTAGAATTAAAGCTATTGCATATCGGGGTGCTTCCATTATAGTAAATTGGCCGGCCGAGTTTATCATAGGCTGGTAGGGGGGATGAGTAACTTGGCTGATTTAGCTGTTGATTGGCTGAGGGGATGGATTGGATTGACTGATTGCTGTTTAGGGGAGCCGAGGGGCAGAGGGAGGAAGAATGATATGAAGACTGGCAATGCTGGCATAATGGGGCTTTAAGGCCAGCAAAGTGGCTGCAAAATAATTTGGTGTCCAAACTACCCCAATCTAACATGAAATTGAACTGTGCCAACGCAGCAGCCGACTTGGAGGCAAAAGACAAGTGATAGTCATAAAATGTGCTACCTCCGTATTTATGTGCCAAGTCGACCACCAAGTGGAGGTAGTGGTCTAGCTCCTGGCGTCTGTGAGGGAATGCAGAGCACAATATTGAACAATATGGGGTCATTTGCTTTAAGGGTGACTGAGACATCACCGCAATTAATGACTTTACTGTCAGATATGTCCTGGGAAGCAATTAGGAAGGATACTAAGTTAATTTCTTTCCCCTCTATGATGTCCCTTCTAATATGTGGTGGGATCATATGGGCCGGGGAGATTTTTGGGCAAGCGGCTTGAGAAGTACCTGGATGGACGTATTCTATTGGTTGGGGTTCCTGATTCACGGGACGTACTGTTTGTTCCAGTGAAGACACTCTTTTTTGGATGTCTGATATGGCCGACCCCATTTCTGTGAGAAGATGGGCGATATGGTTGAATTGATCGTTAATTTGTGATGTATGCCTGTGATCCTCCTGTCACTCTCATCTGTGGCATACTCTGATTTGCTGAGTTGGTGTGGCCCGCCCCCTGGTGACCTTTTTATACCTGACTATCACATCTGTCAGATGCCCTTTCGTGGTGTTTCTGAGCCAGTCTTGCTGTTGCTGTGTTCCTGTATCCGGATTCCTGTGTACCGACTTTGGCCTGTCCTGACTACGCTCCAGTGTTCCTGATCGTGTTTGACCCGGCTTGTCTGAGAACCTCCTACGTGCTACGACCCGGCTTGTCTGAGAATCTCCTACGTGCTATGACCTGGCTTGTCTGAGAATCTCCTACGTGCTATGACCCGGCTTGTCTGAGAACCTCCTATGTGCTACGACCCGGCTGGCTGACTTCCTGCTTCGTGATCGACCTCGGCCTGTTCCAGCAACCTGTGTTTGCCTGTTGTCGCCGCCGCGACATTCTGACTCCTGCTGTACTGAGTGCTGACTCAGTGTGACCATTACACTCCGGTGTAACTCTTCTCCAGTGCAGAGTTCCTTGCTGACTTGCAGAGCTGTGCTCCTTTTACCAAGCCTCCATACGCTTGCAGAGCTTGGGACCTGCAGCCCCTCCCACAAATGCGGGCCCTGCCTACACATATACACACACACACACACAATACTGTGAAAAAGTCTTAGGCAGGTATGAAAAATGCTATAAAGTAAAAATGCTTTCAAAAATAGACATGTTACTAGTTTATTTTTATCAATTAACAAAATGATAGTGAGTGAACAAATCAATATTTGGCGTGACCCTTCTCCTATTAGCCATCTCTGCACACCCCACTGAATTAGTTTAACCGAAACCCCTATCAACTCACACAATAGATTCACCTTAGATTAGCACTCAGGCCTTTTTGTAGAGGCCTCAGCACTCAACCCATACTCCCCCACCTCTTTTTATAAAGGTCAAAGAATTCCAGCTTAACTTACCTCTTCAAAGAGGCAGTAGGTTATGCATAGCCTACTTCTATCACAGAGGACAAATGTTATTAACCTGCCTTGCCTCGTACGCAGTGTCCAAAGGAACCCTGCCTACCTTATCGCTTTGTAAGAGGCCGAAGAATTCAACTCACCTTACCTCCACTGCAGATATCACACATAGTAAGCACTTCTTACCTCATTCAGAGAGTTAGAAGAAGTCTGTTTTGCATTCTACCTCCTCCATCAGGATCGGTCTAATCTCCCTCACCTCTCACCAAGGGTAAGGCATCTCTAACTCTCTGTAGAGGCTGAAGGAACAGTATCTACATAACCTCAGAGCAGAGTCCAGAGGATTACCTTTCTAGACCCTCAATCAGAGATCCAAGGGCCAAGTATTTTCTCACCTCCACCAGAGGTCGAAGGACTGGTTGCCTCATCCCCTCTCAGGCAGGTGGAGATGGCTGCACCTCCACCTCTCTTAGGTTGCTGTCAACAGCTCCACCTCTTCCTTGGTGGGTCAGCGGGTTCTCTAGGCCAAAGGTTCAGCTTGTCCAAATATCAGCCCTAGTCTTTTTCCATCACCCTCTCTCCTTCAGCTCACCTTCAAACTATATGCACCAGCACTCGCATCCCATCCCTCCTTTCAGTCCCTTCTCCACCCCTTTTTGTTTTTCTTTTCTCTCTCTTTATTATCATCTTCAATTACTCTGCCAATGGAATAGTCAGGGCACCAGGCCATTTCGGACGATGAAGCATCATCACCCGACATACAGAATACACCCCGGAACCGTGTCGCTTTCTTCAGAGAATGGAAAATTCCTAAACTCATGGCAGAACTTTCCAGAATACACAACCCCTACCCTGCTTCAGCAACTAATTCTTAATCCTTTGACTGCTGCAATGCATATCTAAAATCCCCCTGCTCCCCCATTGCACCTGCTCTACTGGAAGCCCGACTATATATATATATATATATTGATATATATACTAGCAATGTGGGATGGCGCTGCCTGTCAGATGGTGTGAGTGTGAGTGAGTGCGTGTGAGTGCGAGAGTGAGTGATTGCATGTGAGTGATTGCGTGAGTGTGTTAGTGAGTGTGTGTGATTGAGTGTGTGAGTGTGAGAGAGTGTGAGTGAGAGTGTGTGAGTAAGAGTGTGTGAGTGAGAGGGTGTATGAGTGTGAGAGAGTGTGAGTGTGTGAGTGAGTGTGAGTGGGCGATTGAGTGAGAGTGTGAATGAATGTGTGAGTGTGAGTGAGAGTGTGTAAGTGTGAGTGAGAGAGTGGGAGTGAAAGAGTGTGAGTGTGTGTGATTGAGTGTGTGTGATTGAGTGTGAGTGAGAGAGTGTGAGTGTGTGAATTATTGTGAGTATGTATGATTGAGTGTAATTGATAACCCTTCATACACTCTGTTTCAGTACGAGGGTGTAATGTTCCCATAAAATACAAACTCAGGGATAAACTTAATAGCAACTCTTTTATTTAACTCTTCATCTCTTCAGTCACATCACTAACTGTCTCAACTGTCACTCCTCCACTTCCTGCTTCCTGATTCCCGCCCTTTCTCCTTAAAGGGAGAGAGATGCTTTGCTGTATGTTACAGAGGGCAAGCCTCAAACACCACTTTCTATTTGTTCCCTCAGCATATTGCTATGCTGCCTCAGCTGAAGAGCCACCGTGTGTTATATTGCTATGTTACCTCAACTTAACCCTTTGAGTGCCAGAGGGGTACACCAGGGGCATTTCTAGGTTCCAAAACGATCTGGGACTAGAGCCCACAGCAAAATTCAACAGAGTGCCTGCCACCAGTGGTAGTGATGATAACGCTATAGTGTGGAGTGAGTTATCCTTACACAACATATATGTTTTACTAATCCTATATAATAATTCGCTAAAACGTGTGTAACGCCGCGTCATGCGCAGTAGACACTGCTGTGTGTGCTGCAGTCATGCGCAGTAGAGACTGCCCGCGCCTCGGCTGATACAGAGCTGGATGCTCCTTCGGAGCGTCCAGCTCTGTATCAGCCGCGCCGCGGGCAGTCTCTACTGCACATGACTGCAGCACGCGACCGGGTGGCAGTGGCACTGTGGCCCGTGTAACGGGCTCTTCAACTAGTCTATATATAATGCAATGCAAAGAGTTAAGAAGTAAGCCATTTTATATTCAACTATTGCCATTGTGTTTTGTTCTATCTGAAGTTATTGTGGTGTAAACCAACTGTACCACAGGGAACAAATCAAAACTCCTGTCACATTAAATAGGGGTTTTAACTCCTTAAATGCTAGAGTGGTCTTCAATACATTGCAAAGCAATGCATTGGAGACCTCTCTCGCATTCAAGAGGTTAAAAACTCTGTTCAAGTGCAGTGGATTTTAAGAATGTTTATTTGTCCCCTATTGTGCAGTTGGTTTACTCCAGAATAAAACCAGGTTGCTTTAATACATATGAGCCATTGATGTAACTGAATAAATTATCAAGAGCAACACCAAAGTATTTTATTTTCACAGATAATGTATAAACAAATATAACGATGTTTAAACAAACATTAATGTGAGTTTTATTGCTGTGGAGGAATGTGATACACTTATATACCCACCACACAGTCTGATGTCCTAAAAAGAGGGACACCAGGGTGTGAAAGAGGAACAGGGGGATTTGGGGCTCGAAGAGGGACACTTGGGAGGTATGCTTATACCCAGCATTGTTCCATTGCCCACTGGTAGCCATAGAACCCCTCATACACTGCCTGATAACCTTGCACTTCTAGCCCCTATTAGCCACACATCCACTGTCTGATACTCCAGTGATTTGCCACCGGTAGCACCAGGCCCACACATGAACTGATATCTCAGTCTTCTTCTACTGGCAACTGGTATCCATAGAACCATATATACACTGTGTGATACCCCCATCATTGTTCCACTGGTTACCTGTAGCCAATTATACACTGTCTGATTGCCAGCATTTTTCCATTGGCTGCTGGTAGCCACAGAACAACGCACATAAACTTTATGACACCACAGCCTTGTTCCACTGGCCACTGGTAGCCACAGGAATGTTTCCCTGCCCAGATTCCCCAAATACACTGTGTTACCCCACCAGCCTTCTACAACTGCCTACTGGTCGCCATAGATTCCCCTCATACATTGTGCATCCCCACCAGCCTTGTTCTCCTGCCCACTGGAAGCCACAGATTCCCCAAATACACTGCTTGTGCCCCCCCCGCCCACTGGTATCCACAGATTCCTCACATACACTATGTGATTCCCAACTGCATTTTACCCCTGCCCACTGATAGCCACAGATTCCATACATACATTATGTGACATCCCAACAACCTTATTCCCCTAACCACTGGTAGCCACAGATTCTCTACATACACTATATAACCCCCCTAGCCTTGCTCTCCTGCCCACTGGTAGCCACAGATTCCTTACGTACACTATGTGACCTCCCCCAGCCTTATTACCCTGTCCACTAGTAGCCACTGATTCCCCACATACTGTGGACCCCACCAGCCTTATTATCCTGCTCACTGAAAGCCACAGATTCTACACATACACTATATGACCACCACCATCCTTATTCCAATACCCACTGGTAGCCACTGATTCCCTACATAAACTGTGTGACCCCACCAGCCTTGTTCCCCTGCCCTCTGGTAGCCAGCCCACAAATTCTCCACATATACAATGTGACACCCACCAGTCTTGTTTACCTGCCACTGGTAGCCATATATTTCCCCCATCTATACTGTCCCTCATACCTTCTCTTCTGCTCTGCCCCATTCTGCTTTCTGTTTCTTAGTAGAGCCATAGGCTCCACACTGCCTCCTCTGGTACTTCAGGTGCATGTTGATGACCTCATTGCAAAGCACCAGGAAGTGCTAGAAGAGCCAGTGTGGAGTGGATGGCTGTGGGCTGAAGCTGAGAGCAGAGTAAGGCAGCAGCCTGCTGTTCCAAGCTACATATGCCCACAAGTTGCTGGGCAGCAGCCAGCCAGCCAGCCTCAGGATAAACAGCAGGAGGAGTGAGTTTGCTGATTGTCTGACATTCGGGGCTGCCCACTGACACACTCGGGGCTTCAGCCTCCTTAGCCCACCCCTAGCGATGCCCCTGGGGTACACAACGCATTGCAAAGCAATGTGTTGCGTACCCCTCTGGCACCCCTCTGGCACTCAAAGGGTTAAGGAAGGAGGAGTTACTTCTCTCATTGGGTGATTCAATGGGGGAGTGATTTAAATCATGCAGGGAGTTGGCCTGCCCCCAATATCCAGCCCACCCACCACTATCTAAGTAACTGAAAAAACAAAATGGCTGCCACTCGCTTCTACACCACAGATAAACACATCAGACTCAATCACACACTCACACACACTCAGTCATACACACTCAATCACACACACACACACACTCAATCATACACACAATATTTCACACACTCACATTCTCACACTCACACTCAATCACACACTCAATCCCACACACTCACACTCTCTCATGCACACTCACATTCTCTCACTCACACTCGCACTCAATCACACACACTCTCAATCTCACACACTCTCTCACTCACACTCTCACTCACACTCTCTCACTCACACTCATACACCCTCACAGTCATACACACTCTCACTTAATCACACACACACTCACACACTCACTCACTCACTCTCATACTCACACCCCGGAGCCAGCATGATCCACCTTCCACCATAGTCTCACTCACACCCCAGGGGCCAGCACGATCCACCTTCTACCATAGTATTTGCAATTCCCACATGCATTTCAACTACATGAATGAATGCCACTCACTCACACACACTCACTCACACCCCGGGAGTCAGCACGATCCACCTTCCACCATAGTATGTGCAATTACCACATGCATTTCAACTATATGAATGAATGCCACAGTGGAGGCATAAGTTCAAACACAAACTCATAACGTTGTTTTATTTTACCTACTGGTCTGAGTGTCAAAACAAACCGTTACAGGAAGGTAATGGGGAGGGGGGGCCAGCTGGGCTGGGAGGAGGATGCCATCCAGGGCCGATATAGCTCGGCCTTCCGAGCAGAGGCTGGGAATGGGATGTGAAGACGAGTTAATTCCGCCATCAGTTTTCCCACTGTCCATCCGCGAAGTGAAGGGCTTTGTGGAGGGGGAACTGGGTTTTTTATGATGGGGGTTCAGTGTCTGACGATGGTTGATTGTCGTTCTCCATAGCTGTAAGACAAGAAAGAGAGGCGGGAGCTTGGTACATTCTATATATAACTATCTCAGGATAGCCACTAGCTAGCTAATGTCTGATTTAAAGGACCTTACTACTTCTCAGATAGCCTAACTAAAAGACCTCCGGTGTCTGCAAAGGAAGGTATTTGCCTGTGGGACCTCCGGCCTCAGTGAAGGGGTGAGATCTGTCTGTGGGACCTCAGGCCTGTACGGAGAGGTGAGGTATCTGTCTATGGGACCTCCGGCCTCTGCGAAGAGGTGAGGTATCTGACTATGGGACCTCCGGCCTCTGCGAAGAGGTGAGGTATCTGTCTATGGGACCTCCGACCTCTGCGAAGAGGTGAGGTATCTGTCTATGTGACCTCCGGCCTCTGCGAAGAGGTGAGGTATCCGTCTATGGGACCTCTGGCCTCTGCAAAGAGGTGAGGTATCTGTCTGTGTGACCTCCGGCCTCTGCGAAGAGGTGAGTCAATTGTCTGTGGGACCTCCGGCCTCTGCGAAGAGGTGAGTCAATTGTCTGTGGGACCTCTGCCCTCTGAGAATAGGTGAGGTATCTGACTGGGAGACCTCTGACTACTGCAAAAGGTGAGGTGTCTGGGTATCGGTGAGTGTGGCCTAAAGTCTCGTGAAGGACAACGTGCCACATAGGAACTTATCTGAGGGACCGAACTGGGCAACCCTGGCATACCATTAAAGTGAAGGGGCATAGTGAATGGTGACTATAATCAAAACGGAGGGGAATGTGACAGTGCACGAGTGATGGGTAAGGAAGCTAGATCTGACCGTGCACCAGCCTTGAACTAGTTAACTGACACCTGCCTATTAGCAATAAGCATATGCTGGGCCATCTAGTAGTTCCTGCGGCTTGGAGCAACGTTCTTGATCGGTGAGTGAGTAGAGTAAGAGTTTAAACAGGGCCCTGTTACCGCATAGTACCATTATGTATTAGGGCGGTCTGCAGTGTGGGAGTGTCCACTCATTACTTCTACCTAAGTAAGTGAGTTTCAAGAGAGATGAGAGATCTCCCCTGGAAGTGAAGTGCCTATGTGCATGACCCACAGAAGTGAAAGAATCCTTACCTTGCTTGTACTGTCTGATGCCTAAGAAATAGAGCAGGTTTAGAGGGTTGAAGCTTTATTTATTTATTTTTTTGCTATACCTGGAATCAATGTAATATGTTAAAAACAACCAATGGTCGTGCCGAGGGTTAGTTGCCGGAGTCCAACACTTCAATTTCACACAACCTGTGAGTGGCAACAGGATAGTACAAGATTCTAAATTAGACAAGAAGCCTTGAGGACATAGGTAGGGAGCAAAAGGATACCTCACATGTTCTGACTTGGGAGAGGGGTAGAATCGTGACAAATGAAGAAAGTGTAGGAGAGACACAAATCAGTCAGATGATAAACTGTAGAATGAAGAAAAATGAAAAAGGGAGTAACTTGCTTCCCCCAGTTTAAATATATATAGGAACAGAATAATAAAAGCAGTACTGACAACTCAAAAGCAGATAGCATATATAACCATAGTACCATTATTATTTACTGAGCTCCAGCACATTACACAGCGCTGTACAAAAAGGGGTGACACTAAATAAGACTGTATGGTGGTGAAGTAAGAAAAGGAGGAAACTTATTGGACATTGATTTACATTAATTGGTCTATGCAACAGGTAACTTGAATATTGAAGTGTATCCTAACATCAAATGAACGATTCCTATAGCAGGGCTTAAAATTTGAAATCCTTTGCTACTAGCCAGACCTGAAAAGTTACTCCCCACTGCAAGCCATAACATACCCACCAGGGCTGAATTTCTACTCGCCAGGGCTGAATTTTCACTCGCCATTGGCTGGTGGCGAGTGGAAATTTTGAGCCCTGCCTATAGTATCAAATGGTGATATATGGCTGACCTCCGCAAAAGGTTTCATTAAGCACAGGCTGTCAGAGGAATGAAGGGCATAGAAGAGACAATGTTTCATATATTGGTTCTCCTTTACGTATAATGTCAAATTTGTTCTCTAAAGTTAAAATAGCCTATTTGTGGGCGGGTAAGTACATTAGAAAGAACGTGGGACTTGCTTACACCCAGCACCCTTAACGGGTGCGTGTAATGTAGGGAAGTCCTGGTACCTCGTGGAGCTCGATTGCTCCATATGCGGCTCTTCCTGGAGTGAGCGGCTTCCAGTGAGGGTAGTCTGACATTGCTACCTCTCGCGATGAACGAAACCGGAAGTGACGAAGTGTGCTTCTGGTTACTGCCAACGTAGGGACGCACAAACGGCGATGCGCCCCGAGGGGGAGACTGAGGTCCGTACTTAAGGACCTGCAGCCCCTCCCACAAATGCGGGCCCTGCCCTACACATATACACACACACACAATACTGTGAAAAAGTCTTAGGCAGGTATGAAAAATGCTATAAAGTAAAAATGCTTTCAAAAATAGACATGTTACTAGTTTATTTTTATCAATTAACAAAATGATAGTGAGTGAACAAATCAATATTTGGCGTGACCCTTCTCCTATTAGCCATCTCTGCACACCCCACTGAATTAGTTTAACCGAAACCCCTATCAACTCACACAATAGATTCACCTTAGATTAGCACTCAGGCCTTTTTGTAGAGGCCTCAGCACTCAACCCATACTCCCCCACCTCTTTTTATAAAGGTCAAAGAATTCCAGCTTAACTTACCTCTTCAAAGAGGCAGTAGGTTATGCATAGCCTACTTCTATCACAGAGGACAAATGTTATTAACCTGCCTTGCCTCGTACGCAGTGTCCAAAGGAACCCTGCCTACCTTATCGCTTTGTAAGAGGCCGAAGAATTCAACTCACCTTACCTCCACTGCAGATATCACACATAGTAAGCACTTCTTACCTCATTCAGAGAGTTAGAAGGAGTCTGTTTTGCATTCTACCTCCTCCATCAGGATCGGTCTAATCTCCCTCACCTCTCACCAAGGGTAAGGCATCTCTAACTCTCTGTAGAGGCTGAAGGAACAGTATCTACATAACCTCAGAGCAGAGTCCAGAGGATTACCTTTCTAGACCCTCAATCAGAGATCCAAGGGCCAAGTATTTTCTCACCTCCACCAGAGGTCGAAGGACTGGTTGCCTCATCCCCTCTCAGGCAGGTGGAGCTGGCTGCACCTCCACCTCTCTTAGGTTGCTGTCAACAGCTCCACCTCTTCCTTGGTGGGTCAGCGGGTTCTCTAGGCCAAAGGTTCAGCTTGTCCAAATATCAGCCCTAGTCTTTTTCCATCACCCTCTCTCCTTCAGCTCACCTTCAAACTATATGCACCAGCACTCGCATCCCATCCCTCCTTTCAGTCCCTTCTCCACCCCTTTTTGTTTTTCTTTTCTCTCTCTTTATTATCATCTTCAATTACTCTGCCAATGGAATAGTCAGGGCACCAGGCCATTTCGGACGATGAAGCATCATCACCCGACATACAGAATACACCCCGGAACCGTGTCGCTTTCTTCAGAGAATGGAAAATTCCTAAACTCATGGCAGAACTTTCCAGAATACACAACCCCTACCCTGCTTCAGCAACTATTTCTTAATCCTTTGACTGCTGCAATGCATATCTAAAATCCCCCTGCTCCCCCATTGCACCTGCTCTACTGGAAGCCCGACTATATATATATATATATTGATATATATACTAGCAATGTGGGATGGCGCTGCCCGTCAGATGGTGTGAGTGTGAGTGAGTGCGTGTGAGTGCGAGAGTGAGTGATTGCATGTGAGTGATTGCGTGAGTGTTAGTGAGTGTGTGTGATTGAGTGTGTGAGTGTGAGAGAGTGTGAGTGTGTGAGTGTGTGAGTGAGTGTGAGTGGGCGATTGAGTGAGAGTGTGAATGAATGTGTGAGTGTGAGTGAGAGTGTAAGTGTGAGTGAGAGAGTGGGAGTGAAAGAGTGTGAGTGTGTGTGATTGAGTGTGTGTGATTGAGTGTGAGTGAGAGAGTGTGAGTGTGTGAATTATTGTGAGTATGTATGATTGAGTGTAATTGATAACCCTTCATACACTCTGTTTCAGTACGAGGGTGTAATGTTCCCATAAAATACAAACGTCAGGGATAAACTTAATAGCAACTCTTTTATTTAACTCTTCATCTCTTCAGTCACCTCACTAACTGTCTCAACTGTCACTCCTCCACTTCCTGCTTCCTGATTCCCGCCCTTTCTCCTTAAAGGGAGAGAGATGTTTTGCTGTATGTTACAGAGGGCAAGCCTCAAACACCACTTTCTATTTGTTCCCTCAGCATATTGCTATGCTGCCTCAGCTGAAGAGCCACCGTGTGTTATATTGCTATGTTACCTCAACTTAACCCTTTGAGTGCCAGAGGGGTACACCAGGGGCATTTCTAGGTTCCAAAACGATCTGGGACTAGAGCCCACAGCAAAATTCAACAGAGTGCCTGCCACCAGTGGTAGTGATGATAACGCTATAGTGTGGAGTGAGTTATCCTTACACAACATATATGTTTTACTAATCCTATATAATAATTCGCTAAAACGTGTGTAACGCCGCGTCATGCGCAGTAGACACTGCTGTGTGTGCTGCAGTCATGCGCAGTAGAGACTGCCCGCGCCTCGGCTGATACAGAGCTGGATGCTCCTTCGGAGCGTCCAGCTCTGTATCAGCCGCGCCGCGGGCAGTCTCTACTGCACATGACTGCAGCACGCGACCGGGTGGCAGTGGCACTGTGGCCCGTGTAACGGGCTCTTCAACTAGTCTATATATAATGCAATGCAAAGAGTTAAGAAGTAAGCCATTTTATATTCAACTCTTGCCATTGTTTTTTGTTCTAACTATCTGAAGTTATTGTGGTGTAAACCAACTGTACCACAGGGAACAAATCAAAACTCCTGTCACATTTAATAGGGGTTTTAACTCCTTAAATGCTAGAGTGGTCTTCAATACATTGCAAAGCAATGCATTGGAGACCTCTCTAGCATTCAAGAGGTTAAAAACTCTGTTCAAGTGCAGTGGATTTTAAGAACGTTTATTTGTCCCCTATTGTGCAGTTGGTTTACTCCAGAATAAAACCAGGTTGCTTTAATACATATGAGCCATTGATGTAACTGAATAAATTATCAAGAGCAACACCAAAGTATTTTATTTACACAGATAATGTATAAACAAATATAACGATGTTTAAACAAACATTAATGTGAGTTTTATTGCTGTGGAGGAATGTGATACACTTATATACCCACCACACAGTCTGATGTCCTAAAAAGAGGGACACCAGGGTGTGAAAGAGGAACAGGGGGATTTGGGGCTCGAAGAGGGACACTTGGGAGGTATGCTTATACCCAGCATTGTTCCATTGCCCACTGGTAGCCATAGAACCCCTCATACACTGCCTGATAACCTTGCACTTCTAGCCCCTATTAGCCACACATCCACTGTCTGATACTCCAGTGATTTGCCACCGGTAGCACCAGGCCCACACATGAACTGATATCTCAGTCTTCTTCTACTGGCAACTGGTATCCATAGAACCATATATACACTGTGTGATACCCCCATCATTGTTCCACTGGTTACCTGTAGCCAATTATACACTGTCTGATTGCCGGCATTTTTCCATTGGCTGCTGGTAGCCACAGAACAACGCACATAAACTTTATGACACCACAGCCTTGTTCCACTGGCCACTGGTAGCCACAGGAATGTTTCTCTGCCCAGATTCCCCAAATACACTGTGTTACCCCACCAGCCTTCTACAACTGCCTACTGGTCGCCATAGATCCCCCTCATGCATTGTGCATCCCCACCAGCCTTGTTCTCCTGCCCACTGGAAGCCACAGATTCCCCAAATACACTGCTTGTGCCCCTCCCTGCCCACTGGTATCCACAGATTCCTCACATACACTATGTGATTCCCAACTGCATTTTACCCCTGCCCACTGATAGCCACAGATTCCATACATACATTATGTGACCTCCTAACAACCTTATTCCCCTAACCACTGGTAGCCACAGATTCTCTACATACACTATATAACCCCCCTAGCCTTGCTCTCCTGCCCACTGGTAGCCACAGATTCCTTACGTACACTATGTGACCTCCCCCAGCCTTATTACCCTGTCCACTAGTAGCCACTGATTCCCCACATACTGTGGACCCCACCAGCCTTATTATCCTGCTCACTGAAAGCCACAGATTCTACACATACACTATATGACCACCACCATCCTTATTCCAATACCCACTGGTAGCCACTGATTCCCTACATAAACTGTGTGACCCCATCAGCCTTGTTCCCCTGCCCTCTGGTAGCCAGCCCACAAATTCTCCACATATACAATGTGACACCCACCAGTCTTGTTTACCTGCCACTGGTAGCCATATATTTCCCCCATCTATACTGTCCCTCATACCTTCTCTTCTGCTCTGCCCCATTCTGCTTTCTGTTTCTTTGTAGAGCCATAGGCTCCACACTGCCTCCTCTGGTACTTCAGGTGCATGTTGATGACCTCATTGCAAAGCACCAGGAAGTGCTAGAAGAGCCAGTGTGGAGTGGATGGCTGTGGGCTGAAGCTGAGAGCAGAGTAAGGCAGCAGCCTGCTGTTCCAAGCTATATATGCCCACAAGTTGCTGGGCAGCAGCCAGCCAGCCTCAGGATAAACAGCAGGAGGAATGAGTTTGCTGATTGTCTGACATTCGGGGCTGCCCACTGACACACTCGGGGCTTCAGCCTCCTTAGCCCACCCCTAGCGATGCCCCTGGGGTACACAACGCATTGCAAAGCAATGTGTTGCGTACCCCTCTGGCACCCCTCTGGCACTCAAAGGGTTAAGTAAGGAGGAGTTACTTCTCTCATTGGGTGATTCAATGGGGGAGTGATTTAAATCATGCAGGGAGTTGGCCTGCCCCCAATATCCAGCCCACCCACCACTATCTAAGTAACTGAAAAAACAAAATGGCTGCCACTCGCTCCTACACCACAGATAAACACATCAGACTCAATCACACACTCACACACACTCAGTCATACACACTCAATCATACACACAATATTTCACACACTCACATTCTCACACTCAATCCCACACTCAATCCCACACACTAACACTCTCTCACGCACACTCACATTCTCTCACTCACACTCGCACTCAATCACATACACACTCTCACTCACACTCACACACTCTCTCACTCACACTCTCTCACTCACACTCATACACCCTCACAGTCATACACACTCTCACACTCTCACTCAATCACACACACTCACACACTCACTCACTCTCATACTCACACCCCGGGAGCCAGCATGATCCACCTTCCACCATAGTCTCACTCACACCTCAGGGGCCAGCACGATCCACCTTCTACCATAGTATTTGCAATTCCCACATGCATTTCAACTACATGAATGAATGCCACTCACTCACACTCACTCACACCCCGGGAGTCAGCACGATCCACCTTCCACCATAGTATGTGCAATTACCACATGCATTTCAACTATATGAATGAATGCCACAGTGGAGGCATAAGTACAAACACAAACTCATAACAATGACACATAAGTCACCCCCTTATGACTCACTTCTGTGTGTGCATGTGTGTCTCTGTGTGTGCCTGTGTGTTCCTCACTGTGTGTTGCATGTCTGTATCACACTCTGTGTGTCTGCATGTTGTGCATTGTATATATGCATGTATGACTGTGTCGATCTTTATGCATCTCAGTGAATGCGTGAGCATTTGCATGTGTCTCTGTGTGTGTTTGTCTTGCATCCGTGTGTGTGCACATTAATTCCCTATATATCCTGACGGGCAACGCCGTCCCACATTGCTAGTATATATAAAATATCATCAGCAGCAGCAGCAGCCATTTTTTGATCCAATTCAGGATGAAGGCTTCCTAAGTAAGCCTCCAACAACTTATGTCCTGTGCCTTTTGTTGCCACTGTATACCAATAAACATCTAATTTGGCAATTTCATCTACCAGTCTTGTATTTTGTCTTCTTCTTGGGCATTTAGTATCGAATGGAATCCATTCCAAAACTCCATTTACCATCTTCATGATATGTGGCTTGCCCATTTCAGGCACTTTACTCTTTCATTGATGTCATAGCCCTTTGCTTGCTGACAAATCCATGCACACATTTTTTCTGTCTCTTATTTGTTATGTTTAGAATTTGCTGCTCCATACTTCTATGTGCAATCATAATATTTTTATGGCTATGGCATACATTGTCCATGTTTCACCTGTCTCACCTTTCTTCTCAGTGCTGCTTTGCTCATTCTTCAGTGTTTTTCTACCATAATCCCCGTTCACTCTTCCTTCTTCCTCCCCTGCCCTCCCAGCTTTTGTTTCCTTATTTTTTCCATGGGCCAGTCTTGAGGAGATTTCAGACTGGAGTCTTGTGACACACTTTGTGACACGGCAAAACATTTTAATGAGATTCACCAGCAAGATGTTTATTTTGCATCCAAAGTCACAGCATTAGTGTTGGTGTAGCTTGTACCCACCCTTCAATGCCTGCAAAGTAACAACAAGACAACAACAAGAGCCTGGTGTATATTCCCCACAGCTCTGGAACTCCCACTTCCCCACTGATTCCACTGGAGGTCCTGTGACCAATCAGGAGATGAGCTACAGCCTATGAATAAGTGAATGGATTGCCTGTAAATATAAGAATTAGTGTATAAAACCACCCAATGAGAGTCCCACCAGCAATCTCTCTGTAAAAAATGACTAATCCCCTTCTCCATGTATATTACAAACAATCCACCCAGTCCAGATGACTCCATGGAGTGGTAGCCATTATCATGAGAGTTAGTGTACATGCTCAAAGACAGTGTTATTAGGGATGAGTGGCACTTCCCGCTGGGTGGGATTTTTTTTTCTAAAAGAGCTGATTTTATGCTTTTTTTTTAACCTAGCTCATTGCATTTAAGTCAATGGGAAGACTGAATCCACCCCCACTATTTGGCAAGTAACCCTTTTTTCCCACAGGCATAGAATAAAAGGCATGTTAGGTTTCCACAGAATACCATTCTGTGTTTGTGAGAGAAAGAGAAAGCAGCTAATTTTTAAGCTATAGAAGGCTATGGAATCTTGTAGGCAGGACATGTTTTCTGTATTGGGTGTGCCTGGGGGATAGGAAAGGAGAAAGGAGGTTGACCCCAAATACCCCAGAATTGTATGTAAATGACTAGGAAGGCACAGGCAGAGACATGATCCAAGTTCCTTCCAGATATGGTTGTTATCTCTGTGCTAGTGGATTCTGGGGTTCTGAGAAGACAGCAAAGGGGATTTACTAAAAACAACCCAAAATTCTGTGTGACCGAGTGACTGGAAAGACACAGGCAGCTGTGATCCAAGTTACTTTCAGATCTGGCTGTGTATCTGTGTTAGAGGAGTCTGGGTGTGTGAGAATGGAGCAAAGGTGATTCACCCCAAATATCCCATAAGTCTGTGTGACTGACTGGAAAGACAGTCAGCCATAATCTAAATTTCTTCCTCATCTGGCTGTTATCTCTATGATAGGGGAATTTGAGATGGAGAAATGAGCAAAGCAGATTCATCCCAAATAACCTAAAGTTTTGTGTGACTGAGAAGTCAAAAGAAACTGTGGTCAAAGTTCCTTCCTGATATGTTTGTTATATCTGTGTCAGTGGAGTCTAGGGTTGTGAGAAGGGGACAAATGAGAATTACCTCAAATACCCCAAAATTCTGTCTGACTGACTGGGAACACAGAGGTAGCAATGATCCAAGTTCCTTCCTGATCTCTGTGCTAGGGGAGTCTTGGGCTGTGAGAAGGGTGTAAAGGAGAATTATCCCAAATACCCCAGAATCTTGTGTGACTGACTGTGATCCAAGTTTCCTCTTGATCTGGCTGTTATCTCTGTGTTAGTGGAATCTGGGGGTATGACAAGGCAGCAAAAGAGATTTACCCCAAACACCCTGAAATGTTGTGTGAATGTTAGGAAAGACACAGACAGCTGAGATCCAGATTGTTTCATGATCTGGCTGTTATCTCTATGATGGTTGAGTTTGGGGAAAGAAGCAGTTAAACAAGGAGTGTAGTGTTTTTGAAAGTAGTAATGAACATTGTGGAAATCCCTCTAAAGAGAAAAGTATAAAGAAATAGTTTGAGACCTCAATATAAAAGTAGTGGGGAAGAAGCAGCAGGGTGATGCTGAGGATAAATTAATTAATGATAATGATGATCTGTAATATGTCCCTTAGGCACTGGTGGAGGCATATCTCTATGGGACTTACTCTGAAAGTATAGGTGGGTAACTGAAACAGGAACACCGTGTAGCTCCTAGGAGTGGTCCCACTTAGGGGTGGGCAAAAAGTGAGAACATTTTCCCACATGACTTTTTGCGAAAAACAGTTGAATTTTTCACAAAAGTTTTCTCTTTTTCTCCAGTGCAAAATGTTCCTCCTTTTTACCTGTTACAGCAAATTTTTAGCCTATTCCAACACATTATTCTCTTATTCTAACACATTTTTTGCATATTCTAACACATTTTCTCCTATTCTAACACATTTTTTCCTATTCCAACACAGTTTTTCCTGTGTTTAATATGGTGCAACATTTCCCAGCACAATATTACTTCTCCTGACGGCTGTAGTGGAGAAATAAGTAGTTGGAAGTCAAAGTTGTGAGTCCTACAGCAACACATACCTTGAAAAATGTTTTAGCTTGCAGAGTGCATTTGTCCTTTGCCCACAACACTTTGTTCCTGCTTAAGTGACACTGGCATGTATTCATGATGCTGTCAAGTGATTAACAAAAATAAAGTACAACCGACAGTGTGGCAGATGTGTATGGTAGTGGTGGTGGGAGACTGGCGTAGTGTGATTGGTGGGACCTTGACAAACTGCATCTACCCAGGGAGGAGAGGGATCAGGAAAGGGATCATCATCATTTATTGCACATGCTGCAGCAACGATTGCTGCAGTCAGTTTTTGCACTTTACTCCCACGCCCCTGCACTTCCTCCACCTTCCCCCCCCCTGCTTGTACATTTGCTAGACATTACTGAACTACTGTGCATGTTTTTACTCTCTACAGTACCCAACTGATGGAGTGTGATGTCTTGCCTTGGCCCTCAACGAAATTCTCAATGTCGTCTGCTGTCTATGAAGTCTGCCTCAGTCACAGAGCTCCCAGTCAGCTGTCTAATATATTTATTTGTTTAATTATTTATGGTTTTTATTTATTTATTTATTTATTTTTAAGTTGTCCACTATATCTTATCACAGTTAGTCCCATAAAAATATACATAACTAAAAAAAAACAAAATCAACAACTTCTTTCCCCAGACTTCCCCAGCACAGAGACAATAAAAGTAAAATCAGCAATTTGGACCCCATCTGCCTGTGTCTTGCTAGTCAGTCACACCAAATTTTAGGGTTATTTGGTTCAGCCTCCTTCCTCCCTTCTTTTCACCATTTTGCCCCTAGACTCCCCTACTACAGAGAACAAATGCCCTACCTAAATGACTCCCTAAAACTAAACTTCAATTCCCCTTTATTTGCCTGTCCTCTCTAGCTCAAAAACATGCTGCTCTCTCCTCTCACAAACACAGAATGGCTGCTGTGACAGCCTGACAGCCTTTTATATGGCTGTAGAAAACTTTCATGTGGTGGAGAAAAAAAATTCTACCCATTGACTTCAATCTAGAGGAAAAAAGAGAAAAAAAGTGGGAAAAACAGCACTTTTCTCTAGAAAGTGCCATTTTTCACCGATTTCAGTTTGATGTGAAAATTTTCTCCCATCCGTAGTCCCACTGCATGTGAAATGGTTTTAGCATACTTGCAGGATAGCTACATTCTTGACAGAAACAATGACCCCATGGACTACTGGAAAACAAAACAATGTGTGTGGCCAGCACTGACACAAACAGTCATAGAATCCCTTAGTTGCCCAACATCAAGAGTTGAGTCTGAGCATATTTTCAGTGCAGCCAGATATAATGTAAATAATCAAAGTACATGGCTATCAAGCAGCAGTGTTGGGAGACTAACATTTCTAAAAATGAACCAAAATCTAATACCATCTGAGTATCAGATAGCAGAGAGGGACAAAACCACAAATGACAGGGAAAGAGACACCCCATGTATTCTTAACAGGAAAACAGAGAATGAGGAGGATGAGGAGGAAATAGGAAAGATTTGAAATGTTGCTACCATCTACCACTGTTGGTATCACTGCAATGACCACTGATTACTGTGTGTCAGTACTCTGAGGATAATGCAAGCTTACATTATACTCAAATATATACTCATATAACATCATCTTCATCACATTCAGCCACTGTTGATCCCCAAATGGGATGCAAAGTTTCCCAGTTTTGTCACCAATTATAACTCAGGGGAATAAAATTAGACAGATTATGCAGAAACATTGGAGCATTTTAAAAAGTGATTAATTGTTAAAAACATTTATACCAGAACATCCAAAAATCACATTGGTGTGCATTGGTATTACAGAGATACTTTGGAGGTAGTAGATATAGGTATTACACTATTTGTTAGAGTTAATAAGTATGATTTGACCTTTTGAGATGCTAAGGTCATCTTGGTATATTCTAGGGCTCCCTTATATATTACTTAAGCTGATATAACCTTTAACTGTGGTATTTGGCAAACCTTTCTTGGTAAAGTATTTCATGTGATTGTGGAGATATTTTTTTGAGGTTTGGCGTCTTGTTATGTAGATTTATCATACCATACCATCTTGATCTCTATGATCTTATTGAGTAAATTGGCTAAGGTTTGACAATAGATTTACCTAGCAAAGTGTTTCTGACTTGAGATGTTGGGGTTGTCATTTTTTGTTATGTATGGGTCTGGTTGAATAGATGGTGTATATCTATACTATCCGCATGCTTTTTTGGATATGGGTAGAAGGGGTTCATCATACTGTTAGCTGCTGCATGTAATATGTAGTTCTTTGAGCTCCAATGCTCGATTGGGAGTGACGTCTTAGATGTTGTTTCCATTGGCTGATTGTTTTGTGTGTCATTGACGTGCTTTGATTTACCTCGTACAGAGGATCATTGTTGTTATGGTCCTGGATATGGATATAAAGGGTTAAATCATATTATTATTTGCTGCATGTAACATATAGTTCTTTGAGCTCCGATGCTCCATTAGGAGTGGCATCTTAGATATTTTTTTCTATTGGCTGCTCGGTATGATACGCATGGCCATCTTTGTTTTGCGTGTCAATGACGTGCTTTGATTTACCTTGTACTGAGGATCACTGTTGATATGATCCAAGTAAGTTGGGGGGGAAGATTATAGGAATATACGTGATGGTAAGATCATGATTCCTATGGACAAGAAGATTGCATTTGTTATCGAAAAATATAATTTAGTCTGGTATATGTTAGCATGTGGATATTGGTGTGGCTAAGATGGCTTTGATCCCAATACATTATTATGGTCTGTCTATTTTCATGAGTCAATTCTTTTTTGAGAGTTGTGATATGGTGTCATATGATAATAGGTTTATGCATCTTATAAGCTTTTTTATTTTACTGAGTAAATATTTTTATTTAGTTTTTTTCAACTATGTTTGAGGTTATAATGGTCATAACAGTCGGAAGTTGTCAAGTGATCACTTCTGGTCTTTTTTTTTGAATGAGACTTTGAATCTTCGATTACAATTTCTAGATATTGTTGCATTGGTTTTATTTTATAATTAATATATATGTTTAGATTAATATACGTTAGGTAAGTATAATCTTATTTCTATATAATTATCTTGTTTCTAATTTTGTCTGGACCAACTTTGACAAGTCATGTCAATTATCCTATCAGAGTGGAGGGTGGGGTATTTAATCAGGGAGTGTTGCTATTCATTTTGTCTAAGATTTTTTGTTGGTCTTTTTGTATTTGAAGAAGTAGTTAGGGAGCTACTAAACGTTACACAAAGCCATTTTATTGCTTTTAGAGATTTACTTTTTATACTTTATTTTGTTAAGAATTATTGTATTTGTATAATAAATCTTCCCTGGACTGAAGACTGCAGTAATCCTTTGGATTCCTTCCACAAATTGGAATACCTGAACAGAGAAAGACTTAATATCTCTGTATGTATGTTTGATTGTTTGTGGGTATAAGCCCCCAAAGAACTACTAACCTTGTGAGTATAAATATCTTTCATTATATACGCTATTGATATTGGGATATCAGGCACTATTGGGTACCCTCCTGTTTGTTCTTTTTCCATATATGCACTTCCTATGCATTGAGGTGAGAAGCATCCTAAACCGAGTAAGAATCCTCTTCAGAGATTTACACGGTGGTGGGGACAGTGTTTTGAGAAAATCCCCTTTGTGCAGATGTCAGTAAACACAAATATGTTTGGCTGATCACTCATTTTGTGAGTATAAAATCTAAAAGTGGTGAAGGGTTGGTGAAAATACCCTATCAACAGATAATACTAACCATAAGTGCCTTCTTCTTTTGTCTTTACAACTGCAAGATAACGGCCTACTCAGGAAGGCTCCAACACCTTCAGTCCTGTTCCTTTTGTTGCCATTGTATACCAACAAATTTGGTAATTTCATCTCTCATCTTGTCTTTGTTCTTCCTCTTGGGTATTTAGAATTGAGTTGAATCCATTCCAAAATTAGTTTGATCCATCTTCCATCAGGTCTTCTTGCTATGAGGCCTGTCTATTTCCATTTCAGGAGCTTTATTCTATCAATGATGTCATAGACTGTTGCTTGCTGACTAATCCATGCACAAGTTTTTTGGTCTCTTTTTTGTTACATTTAAAATTTGTTGTTCCCTACTTCTCTGTGTAACCTTAAGTTTTTGTATGGCTTTGGCATTCAGTGTCCATATTTCACAGCCATATGCATACCTGGGAACTTTCAAAATGAGCTGACCCCGAGATTGTGTAAATATTAACCCTTAAATTTCCTATAATATAGATTATCCGCGATGTGTCCCTGATCACTGTAATCGAGACTCGCTCCAATCAGCATTCAAGGAGCCATTAATGCACAAAAACTTACAGATATTGCTGCTTAAATACACACAAATGAAGCAGGACTTCTCCCTCTGCCTTTCTGGTACATGTGGCACCAGTTTAGAGACTAAAGAAGTACTTAACTGGAGCAGAATATATAACAAGTAGCACTGAACTCTTTCACCCTGAGATTTGCTCTCTTCACCCTGAGACCCTGAGATTTGGGCCAAAACCCTGAGAGTTCCCAGGTATGGCCATGTGTAAGGACTGCAGTAGGACAATATATTGTGGTGCAGAGAAGTGTTCTCTTAAATTAATATCCTGTCTCAATAAATGTAGAAAATATATTTTAGTCAAAATAGAAGCAGATATAGAAAATATCAATGAACAGCTATTAAAATACCCTTCCTTACCTTAGAACAGGAATTAAGGGGCAAAATGGGCAATAAACTAGAGAGGAACATCAGTAATTATGCTAATAATCAAATATACAGCTATAGTGAATGTAAAAAAAAATTACCAGTAGGGGGCAATTTGAATAGGAACAAAAATAGCAATAAAAATGGGCAAAATTAGAATCAATATGTTTTAGATAATCGTAAAAGATCTATACTGAATAGCAATGGACAGGTTACCCCAACAATGGATAATAAGAATGACAAAGATAAAGGGGGAAGACAGACAACATTAGGTTCCCCAGTGCAGCCTATTGTAATCTCTAACTGTTATCACATTCTTAAAATAGAAAATCCAGGGAGGGAAAACCTAAAAACCAATATGGATTCATTGGGGGTAGTTTGACCAAAAAAGAGATGCCCACAGTGCCTTTTTGGGGTGCCATGGAGAGACCTGCAGTGAAACAGAAGGATCACCAAATAGAGAACAGGATGCCAAGAAGAGAAAGAGACGAAGCGGAACAATCAAATTAAGAAAAGGTAAAAAGAATAAAAAATTAATACTTGAACCCGGTAAAGAGATTAAGGGTATATATAATTTATCCAGTAAAACACTGGACTCACACACAATCTGACTACTCTACAAAGGTCATAAATTTGCTTCTAGTAATTTATCGGATGAGTTTGATGTCTTTATAGATAGTAATCTGTTTATAAGAAAGTTAACGTTAAAGAGGTATTATAAGGATAAAGAAAATAAAAATATAAATAAAGATATACAGGAGATAATTAATAACCAAGATGGAGGAACTTTAGATCCTTTGCAATATCTTTGGGATGAAGGTCAGGTGGTGTCCAACAATCAAACTGATTGTCCATGCATAAAAAGAACAGGATTTAAAGGGATAGTAATGTTTTGAAATAAAAGCAGCTCAAGTTAATCTTCATAGTATTTGGGCCATGGAGAGTGTTATTTCAATACTGTAAGAGTTGTAGTTCAAGAGTAATTAAATGATAAAGTGTCCCCCTCCTGCCCCTTTTACTGATGTAACACTGCTCACCTAAGAACAGAAAGATGGTGTCCAGATGGATTGCATAGAGGGACAATCTTCAATTAGCCTAAGGAAAAAACTGAAAAATCTGTCAAAGGGGGCAGAGTTTTCATTGTTCTCACAGTAAGAAGATTGTCCCTTGCTGTGAGCTGTCTGGTCTTAAGACCAGATTCCACATGTGAGGGGAGGTGGCTTACACTAAGTAAAAGGGGAGGGAGGGGGATAGTTTATCATTTAATTACTCTTGAACTACTACTCTGACAGCATTGAAATAACACTCTCCATGGCCCAAATACATTAATATTAATGAAGATTAATTGGAGCTCCTTTTATTTTGAAACATTGTTATCCCTTTAAACCTAAATCTCAATTCTTCCTAGGCATCCCATAAAGGCCCTTTTTTGGAATATTTTAGCAAAATAATTATGGATGAATATAAAAAAACTAAACATCAGAGCTGTATATGTAATAGGAATCTAAATAAAGAAGAGGAGCTAGCTATGAAGAAATTGTCCAAAGATCAGGGGATCACTATCCATGAAGCGGACAAGGGAGGAGGAATCATTGTGCAAGATACTACCATATATTTACAAGAAGCAGAGAGGTTATTGGGAGATACTAAATCATACCACAAACTAAATTCAACCCTCAGTCTCAATATCGAAGACAACTGACTGAAATATTAGATGGGGCGCTCAGGAGGGGTCTATTAACCAAACAAGAGTATCAATTTTTGTGTGTCTCTCAAGCGGACATTGCATTTTTATCACATCCTGAAGATACACAAAAGTTTGGTGGACCCCCTGAGTGCCCCATCATTTTGGGTATGAATAATTTAATCTCTTGTCTCTCTGCTTACATCAGTTCCTTTTTGCAATGATATGTTCTACATCTACGCTCCTATATTAAAGATTCACAAGTACTGGAACAGTTTCAGGATATGCAGTGGAAGTGGGTAAGATATTGTGGGCTACCTTGGATGTGTCAGCCCTGCACACGTCCATAGACTATGGATGGTGTTTAAGAGTGGTGGCCCATTTCCTTGATATGGATGTGTGCATGGCAGCAGAACAAAAGGTGTTCCTATTACACTGTATATCCTTTATTCTGACGCATATCTTTTTTTAAATACATTGGTAGATACTTTCTGCAAAAATGCGGTACGCCATGGGTACCAAGTTCACACCCAGCTACGCCAGTTTGGAGATGGGATACTGGGAAAATAGACATTTTTGGGATGGTGGCTGGGGTGCAAACCCGGTACACTATGGCCATTGTATCAATGATATAATTGGTATTTGGGATGGGACACAAGAAGAACTAGAGTCCAGATGTGAAGCCATTAATAGCACTCAGGTAGGACTACATTTTACCTGAAATATACAGGAGCAAGCTGTGGAATTCCTGGACACATGGCTGATAGGGATAATACAATCCGCACCAAAACTTTTAACAAACCAGTTGCCTGCAATGGTGCATTTGGATGCGAGGAGCAATCATGATCCGAGGAGGATACACAATATGTCTTATGGTCAGAATCATCCTATCAGACGCAATTGCAGCCAGCTGATGGAATATGAGATGGAGGCCCAGCAGTTAAAGATGAAACTTCTAGAAAAAGGCTATAAAGAAAAAATATAGATGTGGCCAATCATAGGGCCAGTTTGTTGGATAGGAATGCAATTATAAGCATACCTGGGAACTCTCCGGATTTGGCCAGGAGACTCCGGTTCTGACAGAATTTTACCGGGTCTCCGGGGCAGAGGCTGATTCCTCCGGATGTGGCAGAGTTTCTATTGAAACTCTGCCATATCCGCTTTTTCTCCCGCTGATCCTCAGTCCCCAGCCTTCTGTGTGACACCTTTAACCCTCTGAGTGCCGGAGTGGTAAGGAATGCATTGCTTTGCAATGCATTCTGTACCACTCCGGCACTCAAAGGGTTAACCCCCCCTTCACTCGCGGCAAGCCCCGCCCCTTTTTGACACGATTAGCATCATTTTTGTCACCCCCCTGGTGAACAGAGGACTACCCTCCGGGTAGCCCTCAACTTTAAGTTCCCAGGTATGATTATAAGGAATCAGCCTAATAAGAAAAAGTAAAAATAAAAATAATTTTGAGACGTCACCAGATACAGTCCACATGCGGTTAAGATTTTGATCCATTGTAAATATGGGCACCACATCTGCTATATACCAATTCGTGGGCACGATACCGCAAATAAAATAATCCCTGATAATCAAAAATAACGGTCTGGCCAGGGCCTGGCTTAGATCTTTAGATATCCGGGGGTGTATACCCTCTGGCCGCAGGGCTTTGTCTACTTTAACACCATTTAATTGTTTTAACACTTTTTATTGTGTCAGTCAATCCCATGCTTGCTGTGACTATTCTATAAAAGTGGTTTGCAGTTTCTTGTCCTTTGGGTCTTATTTGGTAAAAACAGAAGAAAAGAAATTATTTAAAATATCTGCTTTCTCTCTGTGCCCACTGACCATCTCACCTGCTTCATATAACAAAGACCCAACATTATCAGACTTTAATTTTTTGCCATTAATGTATTTAAAGACCTTTTTGGGGTTGCTCTTACTCTCCTTAGCAATTATTTTTTCATTCTCCAATTTAGCTAATTTAATCAACTTTTTACAGGTTATTTTGGCATCTTTGTATTTTGCAAATGCCTCTGCTGATCCCTCAGCTTTATAATGTTTAAATGCCATTTACTTGTTATTTATTTCATGAATTACTTCACTGGATAGACACATTTGTTTTAATTTGCTTCTTTTGTATTTGTTTCTAAAGGGTATAAATCTATATGTATATTTTTGTAGTGTTATTTTGAAGGCAGTCCACTTACCTTCTGTATTTTTTCCACAAAATATTCCATCCCAGTCAATGAGACCAAGGGATGTATTAAACCTGCTAAAGTTGGCCTTTTTAAAAATTCAGTGTTTTGGTGGTACCATACCAAGTTGCTCTTTTGAGTTAATCTCAATTGATACCATGTTATGGTCACTATTCCCCAAGTGCTCCCTTACTTGGATGTTAGAGATAAGCTCTTCATTGGTAGTTATTACCAGAGCCAGACACGCATCCCCTCTGGTTGACGTCTGTGCTAGTTGAAACAAAAAATTGTTATTCAACAAGTTCAGAAACTTACGGCTTTTAGCAGAATTCCAGTCTATTTTAGATAATTAAAATCCCCCTTAATTATACTTCTCCCTATTTGATAAACCTTTTCTATTTGCAGTAAGAGCTGTGATTCTTCAAGGTCACCAATGTTTGGCAGTTTGTAACAAATACCCACTAATATTTTCTGGGCAGTTTTACCCCCATTGACTATTTCAACGCACAAGGATTCCACATGTTCACTACTGTCATCGCATATATCTTCCCGCAAATAAAGCAGTAATGCTGGTTTGACATACAGACAGACCCCACCACCTCTTTTGTTTGACCCATCTTTTCTAAACAACATGTAGCTCTCCAAATTGATTGAGCAACCATGTGCGTCATCCCACCATGTTTCTGTTATGCCAATCAAGTCATAGTTTTCGATTTCAGCTACCAGCTTCAATTCCCCTATTTTACCAGTAAAATGTCTGGCATTTGCAAACATACGATTAATGCCACTGCCATGTTCCATCTGTGATTTAATTTTGATGTGATTTATAGGCTTCTTCCTATTATCTGTACTAACCCAGCCCCCAGATCCACCCATCTGGTTACTAACTACATTGCTTTCCCTTTCTATATTGTCTAGCCAATTACTTATTGGCCCCTCCCCCTTCCTAGTTTAAAATCTCCTCTAACTTTCTAGCCATCTTCTCCCCAAGCACATGAGACCCTCTTGCATTCAGGTGCAATACATCTCTATTATACAGATTGTACCCCAAAGCAAAATCAGCCCAGTGTTCTAAAAACCCAAATCCCTCCTTCTTACACCAAGACTTCAGCTATGCATTGAGCTCTCTAATCTCCCGCTGTCTTTCTGGTGTAGCACATGGCACAGGTAGTATCCCTGAGAATACTACCTTGGAGGTCCAATTCCTAATCTTACTCCCTAAATCCCTAAAATTACCTTTTAGGACTCTCTATCTTCCTCTTACTTTGTCAATATGCTCCAAGACAGCTGGATCCTCTCCAGCCCCTCCCAATAATCTTTCCACTCTTTCTGCAACATGCCGAACCCGGGCACCTGGGAGACAGCAAACCATTGGGTTGGTGCGATCAGAGCCACAGATCCTCTACCACCACAACCTGCCTAGGCTTTGCTTTCTTCCAATAAAAGTAGTAGTTTTTAATGCACTAGCCATAGTTTTTCCAAGCCCAGACGACTATACTACATTTGGGGAAGGTGGATGCTTGTAGTGGACGGAACTCAGCAGATTGATATTTTGAGACAATCATTGATTCCCCGAGGCTGGAATAGCCTCCCCATATTGTGAGTACTTATTTTCAGGGGAAGGTAAAAGTGTGAGATTGAAACAGTCCTGGAAGTCTGCACTTAGAAGAGCTATTGCGCTGTCTCTCTTCTTTGTGTCATATGTAATGACTCGGTGGACACATTGGTCAAAAATCTTTTGTTAGAGGCAGAGTGGTAAATTTGTCTTAAAGTCAGTACTAATAATTGCCATCCTAATATTATTCATCACTCAATATCGTCTGCAAACATAAGTGATGTAGGTAGTCTTTATTGACCGTAACCGTTTCTTTGTGCCAATTTCATTTGAGGAAAATTTCTTCTAAACAAGCAGAAACTAGTTTTGGGGAGATTATTTCTCCTTGTCGGATGCCTTTTTTTCTTTTGATCTGGACTTTTGAATGCTGACCTGTATTGAAGCAGTTGCATTTTCATATATTGATTGAATGATATTGATCTAAATTCTGTCTATTCCTTGGTTGATCAGGGCATCAGTTATTGCTTGCTTTTTCACTGAATCAAAGACCTTTTCATAGTCATTGACAGCTATGCATAATGGAAGGTTGTATCCTTTATGCCACTCTATAACTGTATTGAAACCGCTGCTGAAGCCTGCTTGCTCTTTAGGTTGTGCCGCATTAAGTATTGTGTCCATTCCTCATGATGGTACCTTTATGGAAACCTTACAGACCACTGGCAATAGACTTATTGGTTGGTAGTTCCTTAGGTCAGCCTTATTACCTTTTTTGTGATCTAGCTGCTTTGCCATTATTCATTGATTTTATTCCAGCTTCTACTTCTTCTACCAAAACTTCTGCCACAGCTTCAGCCTCTGACACTGCAACCTGTCATTGTCCTTCATCCTTATAAAGATTTGCATAACATTCTTCCACTCATTTTATTATTAGTTTTTGAGTTTTTGCTGTCATGCTATCTTCAAGCTTTAATGTAAAAAATTGGCTCCTATGTGTAGCAATCTTCAGTTTGGCTTTCTTTCACCCTTAATGTTCTTCTGTTGACGAGCTCAACATTGAACTTGCGTGTTTCTTTTTATATGAGCTTCCATTTGGTCTTGCACATTTCCACGTATTCTACCTTGTTTCTGATATTATCATGTTGCCTCATTTCTCATTGCTTTTTCATCACTGCAACTGTTGCTTTTGATATTTGAGTTGTTTTGTCTTGTATTACAGTAGGTGCAAAGGCATGGGCAGTGTCTATATGGGTTGTCTTTGTCTGGAAGATTTTGCAGCACATTGAACAACAATGTAGAGAGTGGTAACTCAAAATTCTTATGATTTGTCAATAGCTGGCTAGTGTCTACCTTCATGTTTGTTTACTTGATCATTTCTTTCTTTATTTCTTTCTTGCAGTCAATACTGATTTTTGCTCTCACTAGATGATGGTCACTTCCAAAGTTAAAACAATTTAGGACATTTTTCTGCTTTTTTCTCCTACCTCATTCTATTGAAATCAAAGGGAACACTGAATTTATACACAACACATAGCAAAATGTTATTTTATTTCCCAAAAGCATAGTATAAAAAGGGGCATGAGGGTGCCTGTGTTGGTAGGGTATGGAGAAAGAATCAATTGAACAGGGATTTTTTTTTGGTGGGGTTGTTTACTGTGATTGGGGAAAGTTAATAAAAAAATAAATCCTAAATACAATTAAAAAAGCCCCATAGGACATGGTGTAAAAGGGGTCTGAGGAACAGGGGAGGATTGTGGTACAATACCAACCCGGGGAATTTTTTATTTAACTGGCCCACTAGCTGGTATGTTAATGCTGGGAAAGGAGGGGGTAGTGCATTGCTTACCATTGCTAAAAAACCATAGAAACCCCTTAACCTACTGTATGCATTAAATTATCAGTCATTAACCCCTTGCCTGCCAGAGTAGTGTACAGTAATGTGTTCTGCAATTAACCCAACAACACTTTTCACAGGAATGTGCCACCTCAATGAATAACCCCTTGTTTGCTAAAGAAGCATAAATCATCAGTAATTAACATCTTTATTCACCTTTCTGGCATAAGGGCTCAAGTATTCATGAATTATGCCTCTTGAGCATACAAGGGGTTAAACAGGATGTACTGCATCTATGAGGAATTCAATGGGTAAATAAAACAGTGCTGTAATCCTCACTGGCATGCAGAGGGCTAATAACTGATGATTTGTATCTATCTAAAGCATACAGGGGTTAAAGGGTTAACAGATGATAAACTAAGTCACCGAATTAAGCAGCTTGTGTTGACGGCTCATCACATTTCATCCTCCTAACCTCTCTATGAAAGAGATTCAACTGATGTATTTTAGACTGCAAGGATAGATACTGGACACAGGGTGTAATCCTGTCTCTTAGATCATAATAACTACCTGAGATCTGACTACCTCTCTAATTCTAGCATATCACTTAGTCTTAAGGGGTTAAATCGCAGGCACCATACTTGGAGATAAAAGTAAACCTTTCATCTGTCACTTTCTTCAATAACACGCCATATATGCAGATAGCAAGACAGTTAAGAAAAATTATATACCATTTGAAACTGCAACTCAGAAGTTCTGCCTGCTAATCGTACACTGTACCAAGACACATACTGAAGGCAGAGCAGGGGCAGCTAAGTAAGCCTTGGGGGCAGGACAGATAGAGAGGAGAGGACCCGGTCTTCACTTCACTGCTGCCCAGATCTGGAGAGTTGTGTCTCACATCCACAGCGTTGTGGACTGGAGGGGTGAGATCAAATGATCTCCCTACCAGCCAACAACTGGGTGGCCCACCGATAGGACAATCTTCCCCTGCTGAGGAGGTTGCCTGTGTTAGTGGGTGGAGTCTAGGGAATGAATCAATTGATCAGGGAATTTGTTTTGGGGGGTTCTTGACTGCTATTGATGGAACAGTTAATAACAAATAATTAAAATAAAATAAGAAATTTGTATGTAAAGTGATACAGACAGGAAACCCCTGACATAAGCTACCACTGGGGTAGACTGATACTTGACGCGATAGAGTATTTTGTAGAGAATGATTTGTTAGATTTGTTGTTAGAGGCCCAAGCCATGAGGAAACATTGATTTATAAGACTTATGGCACAGGCCCTAAGGAAACATTGATTTGTAGGACTTAAGCTTGTTAGACACAAACCCCCCAAAATTGTTTTTATGTTTTAAAGCACAAGCCCTGAGAAAAGAAAATGCACTACTGGCCTAGTGTCAGCAAGTCATGTTGAGTTGGCCAGTGGTCAATGGCCATTGTCAAAATGCCCTGATGTAGATGCAGAATTTGCAACTGCTGTTCTTGCTGCTGCTGAGTTGATTAAGCAGCAGGATGATTAGGCAGCTAAAAGGGAATGGGATCAATAACAGCAGTAACATGGGTGATGGATGATGAAGGTTTCACTAGTAGCCCCCAGTATATGTGGAGAAAAGAAGAAGTTGGCCCTCCTCCAAAATCATGGGTGTGTTATTAGAATTGAAAATGTTCACTTGAGAGCAGGAACTGTGCCTCTCATCAGCAACTTCAATGTGCACAGTGTGCATGGTAAATAACATCTGTGGGCACAACTGTATCCAAACACCATGACACCAGAACCTGCTGCTGTCACTCTACTCCTTGTCCACAACCAGATAAGAACACATGGCAACTTGCTGGCAGTTTAATAGTAATGATGAAGCCTCCCTGCCACCATCTTAGCATATTCTGTGGGATGGAATCTCCTCAGATGCCACTTAATGCCCTGCTTGCAATTCTCCTCCACCACACTGCCATGTGTGGTCAGTGCACCACACAGTATGCAATGGTTGGACATGAACTGCCATCCTAACATCAACAGAGTGGCTATCATTTGGTGGGGGAGGTAACGATAAACAAGGTGGATTGACAGAAGATGTAGTTACCCTAGGAAGAAGGTGACGGCAAGCTAGTTGTTTCGCTCATCATGGAACTTCCAGTCTCTGTCTGGATTTCTCTATTCTTCCTCCTTTTTGATCTCCACCTTGCCTCTTGTTGCCTTTCTGTAGAGTCAGGGGGTACAGCAACAGCGGTGCTTGATTTCTGTGGTGGATGTTTGGCTTTAACATGTTGACATATTTAAAAGAGCATAATATAGAGGGCTATGCACGTTAGTATTGGGATTAATATTTAGTTAGGGCTTGTTGATCCAGGGAGAAATCTGATTGCCATTTGGAGTCAGATGCCTTCTTTTGGGTCAGCGATGGTAAACAGGAATAGGAAAGGGTTGAACTGGATGGACGCAAGTCTTTTTTCAACCTAAATTACTATGTAACTATGTAACTATGTAACTATGTCACAGTGTCTGTGTTTCAGGTGTGCCAAGTTGTGTTCCCTCCTTTCCACTTCTCACTAACTTGTCACAAATTGCACACAGTGCCATTGGTGATGACTGCACTGTGCCTGCCCGAAGAGAAAAATAGTCCCACACCCATGACTTCAGGGGATAGAGATAGGGAACAGGTGAAGAAGAATGGCCTCTTCCTTCTTGTCCTCCACATTCCCCTTCACTGTCTGGGGCAGAGGATGATGTTGCTGATGTTGCTGCTACTGCCTCAGAATCAACACTGTAATGAGGACCAAGAGTATTGCTGCTGCTGGCAAGTGGAACCTGTCCAAGTTCCGCATCACTTGCTGACCCCATTCCCACTGGGTCCTCGGTGGTCTGTTGCACACTAGCTTGCTGCTCAGCATCCAGTTGCAAATTACAAAATCTCACTATTAGTGGTGGTGGTGATGCCCATCCTCATCCCTGTCTCCCATTCCTTCTCAGTTTCTGCTAAAAAGGCTATGAATGTCTTTTCCACCCAGCTTCTCCACCATTATTATCAACACCATCACTAGTCTCTACTTGCTGCTGCTGATCTATTACAGACATGTCAATGCTGTTTGGAGGAGGTGATGAGCAATGTGACAGAGGGTCCCTCAATGTCACACTTGCCATTTCTTGGTGACATGAAGAAGGCAGACTGGAAGCAGTAACAGCAGACACAGGCAGCTGATAAGTGTTCCTGGTGGTCGTAGTGGTGGTATTTTTTTTGTGCCAGCTATCCACCAGCAGTTCTGGTTTCTTCAGGATCATGCTCCACTTAGAAACTGTCATGAAGGGAAGGAGATTCCCAGGGCCAGAAGAATGGTGTAGGCTCCCCTGACCAATAGTCTGGATGCTCTCAAATGCTTCTCCTACCATTCCCCAACATTAGTCCTACTGGCTGCTTCACCATTACTTTTACTACTACTACTATTAACACCAAACACATCAAGTTCAGATCCCCTTAGTCTTTCTCCTCACAGTCACTAGTAATATGAGGATATTGATTACCGCCTCCTTCACTCCTAATACTAACAAGCTGCTGGACCATCTTAATAGTAGTAGTACTAGCACTGGTAGTACTGTTTGGAGATGGCAAGTGTGACTTAGGGTCCCCTGCTGTCACACTTGGCATCATCTTCTCCTTCTTCCCCTCCTGAGTATTACAAGATGCACTGGGAGCAGGTTCAGCACTGGCAGCAGGCACAACAATGGTGGCAGCAGGGGCAGCACATCTGACAGCAGGCACAGTACTGGTGGCAGCAGGTTCAGCACTGGCAGCAGGCACAACAATGGTGGCAGCAGGGGCAGCACATCTGACAGCAGGCACAGTACTGGTGGCAGCAGGTTCAGCACTGGCAGCAGGCACAGCACTGGTGGCAGCAGGGAAGCACATCTGACAGCAAGCACAGCACTAGTGGTAGCAGTAGCAGGGGCAGCACATCTGACAGTAGGCACAGCAATGGTGGTAGCTTTAGCAGGGGCAGCATGTATGACAACAGGCACAGAACTAGTGGCAGCAGGGTCAGCACGTCTGGCAGCAGGTATAGCAATGGTGGCAGCAGGAGTAGCATGTCTGGAAGCAGGTAGAGTCAGATGACAAATCCTGCTCTCACTACTACCCTTTTGTTCCTCCCTTCCCATTATTTTTCCCAAATTCCTTAGGGGTGATTTAGGGGGATTGGAGAGCATTGGTTCTGTAGTGCTTATTTCCTCCTCCTTCTCAGCATCAGTGAACACATAAGGGTCCTTCCAGTTCCTCCTGGAAGGAGGATAGCAGTCACTATGAGCCTCTCCTGAGTCAATTGTCCGAACAAATAATTGCAGAACAGCACAGCACCTCTACCATGCTCTGTAGCTGCTTCTGTTGTGTTCTACTTACTGGAATATGTCTCATTTTTATAGCGAAAAGGCGAAAAGCACGTAAATCAATGGATGGAAGCTTTCTAGACATTGAAAAAATGGCAAAGAATTTTGTCTAATGGGTGAAAATGCGAAGATTTTAATCGCTGGATTTAAAGCGTACTTCCCCACAAAAAAATGAACAACAATGTGGTTTCTGCTGGATTTCTTGCAGGAACACTGCAAAAGCTTTTGTCTACCCCTAATCAGCAGGCGTACTGAGAGAAGAGCCTGAAAAATATTTGAGTGTGTAAGACACACCCTAACCAAAAACAAGACCTGAGACAGTAATTATTTTGCAGGACTCAGGCTTGCCAAAAACAAACCCTGAGTAATTAATGTTTTCAGGATTCAGGCTTTCAAAAAACAAGCCCTGAGAATGTTTTTGCAGTACTTGGGCTTGCAAAAAAACAAGCCCTGAAAAAAAAAATGCCTTACTGGCCAAGTGAAAGCAATGCATGATGGTGTTGTTGTCAAATATCACTTATGACATCCTGGTTTTTGCTGCTGCTGTATGTGCTGCTGCTGCTTCTGAATCATCTAAGCAGCAGGATAATTAGTCTGCTCTATGAGACTGGGATTATTCAACAGCACTGAAACAAGATAGACAGTGATAAAATTGCTTCTACTTGCTATGACAAGAAGTCTTAATACAAATAATGAATCCTCCGTGTTCCTTTCTTTGTGTATTCAAAAGGATGTCATGTTCAAAGATGCACCCTGCATCCGATACATCTCTACCACATTGCCATGTATTGTCAGTGCACCACACAATGACAATGGGTGGACACTAAATGCCAGATCCTCATATCTACATGCTCACTATCAGCTGTCAGGGAAGGTAATTTTGGCAAAGCTGGTACATCAGAGGAGGAGGTAGAGGACCCTGAGGGTTCTGGGGTACGCCTTCCCACGCCTTTAGTCTTCCTCTGGAATTTTTTCCCATGTTCTTTGTGCCCTTGGGGAGGAACAGGGGGCACAGAGACAGTAGCTCAGCTCAATTACTTTTTGTGGGGTTTGGATATCATATACCTGCACTGATGATGGCATTGTGCCTGCCCCAAGGGAAATATTCACACACCCATGATTTCAGTGATAGGAGAGGTGGATAAGAATGGTCTTTCTGTCTTTCTTTCTTTCTCCTTCACTTGCTGGGGCAGGTGCTGCTGCTGACTCAACATCATTACTGTAGCTAGGACCAACAGTATTGGTGGCAAGAGTAGCAAGTTCTGGTCCCATATCATAACTTGGAGAAGCCACTCATATTGTGGCCACAGTGGTCTGCCTAGCAGCCCTTGCCCTATTATTCAGGTTTCCTTGTGAGTTACAGTGATATTGTATTTTTGACTTTTCTTGTACAAATCTTTCTTTGCCTTCTCTTCGACTGTACTGCATTTGTGATATTTTGGTATTTGACCCGGCTAGCCTCTGATCATTCATCTGCTTTATCCTACTGTGCCTTATCTGACCGAACTGTGTATGGCCTGGATTGTCTGACATCTCCTCTGAGCCTGGTGTAGAGGTCTCGCCCACTGGAGTAGTGTCTCTCTTTTGCTGTCGCTCCATTTCCTATGAGCATAGCTCGGCTATTTGAACCTCCCAGACTAGTGGTCTTACCACGCAGGGATCCCTCCACTACTGGTGGTCTAGTCCATCAGCTATCAGTACTCCTGGTAGCCTTGGGACTGTGCAGACTACCTATATGTTCTACTCCTCGGAGGTTCAATTCTGCTTGCAGCACTGGGCCTTCTGTTGCCAGTGGCTGCTGTGAAGAAGCTTTCCACTTAGCGAGCCAATGCTCCTCCCTATATATCAGCAGTGGTACCCGCTAGGAGTGTGGGTCTGGAGATCAGAGCTACGCCTTCCATGGGTACTCCTAGATCTGTGCCCTTCTAGTGACGGTTAATACGGAGGGTCCCTTTTGGATCTGAGGCATCTATGATCCGGTCACTATAAGGGAAGGCTCGGGGCCTTGCTCGACGTAGGAGTCAATATTCTAAGGATGTTTATCCTAAAACACTGAGTGCCTTTCTTATTCAGCCCACTTTCTTGGCTTGTTGTAAGGGGCCAATTATAAGGCAGCTGGAATATATACGCTATGAGGGATAGTGTCTCCCTTACCTTATATGGACATAGGTTCTCTCGATAGTGGGATACCCATTTATTGATGGCTTAAAGGTTGGCCATACCAGGTGGCAAAACTAGATCTACTGTATAGAGGGTTATGTTTCTCTGGAACCCTATAGTAGAAACAGCCTGGGCCCAGGCACCTATTTTCATTCCCATCATCCCTGGTACTTGGGGGTACCATTGACCACAGTTCCAGCCTCTCTTGGGGAACGGTGGGTTAGCCAAGTTGTAGCTGTGCAGTACCAGTATCCTCCCAATAGGATATACTGATCTGAGCCCAGTTTCTCCCTCATTTGGGTTCTTTTGAGTAGTGGTCTCATTCCAATACTTGAGACCAATCCCATGCTCTATTTTATATTTATATACATGGTTTGGTATTTAGGTATAGTTGTGGAACCAATCCTAGTAAGTGGTCATAACCCACTATATTACCTCAGGGTTCAGGTAGTTGTTGCTGTGGCCTTCGGTAGTTTTGTAGGGCCTTCGGTGGGTAGCGGTCATAGCCTGCTTTTTATCTGTGTTGCTAAATTTTCATTTCTGCACATTGATCCATCTGAGAAGTGCTACCCTGTGATGGTGGGAGATCTCTTTCAGTATTATTGATATCCTATCCTGGTCTGAGCCCCGGCTCAACTGGGATCAGACATCTGGCTTCGTGGCCAGCACCTTTAATATTAGATCAGCTCTTCTAACTTCCATCATCCATATGAGCCACCCTTACACTGCTGGTCCCTTGTGAGCCCTAGGCTGTAGAAGCCTCAGAGTTCTCACAGCCACCGTGTATGTATGGCTTGTTACCAAAAGCCGACAATAAGTTCCAACCAGCTCTTGCAACAAAATATTCTTGTGCACACTGATCGAATACTTTGTTGCAAGATCAAGCCATGCATGCACGCTAGAACTTAAAGGTTCTAACAACACCTGTGCAGATATTGATTATATATGTTATATATACTTCTTAGAGGACTATAAAAATAAAAGAATCAAGTTATGGGTTTATTTAATATTGAGGAGCACTGTTTCCACTAATTCTTTTAACCCTTTGAGTGCCAGAGGGGCAGCAAACACATTGCAATGTGTTGCTACCTCTCTGGTACTCATAGGATTAATCTTGCAATACAAACTACGAGGGCATCTCGAAAAAAAAGGAGAAGAAAAATGTCGGATATAAATGGTGAAAGAAAGTCATGGGAGCACTGTAAGTCGAATTTTAGAGAGGGGAGGGGGGTTAAAGTGTCGAGTACAATATTTGTCGAATTAATGTGGTGAAAGAAAATCACTGTAGTCGACTTTTAAAAAGGGGGGTTAATATGTCGAAGGGGGGCAATCTATGTCAGATTTCTATGCTGTATATTGTATTCTACCCTGCTTTTGTTCAAACAACAATGATTTTGAAACTGTCGTTATGGCTTCTATGCCTCAACCTCTGAGGCACAGAATTTCCAACTTAACTTGTATAAACAAAACAGGCGGTAATACTGAGTGTGTGTAATAGGATATTACTTGCACGTTGTTTTTGATTGTTTCCTATGGGCTTTTTGTTTTTTTGACTGGATGTATGAATAATTACTGCTGATTTTGTTTTCACAAATCGGGTAATAGGAAAACAAAAACTGACTTAAAAAAACATAGCGCCTGTTTTATTTTTTAGCACTGGTAATAGAATTGAGCCCTATGTCGGTAGGCATCGGTAGCGAAAAGGACTAAATCCACAGATCTGCCTATTGTAGAAGCATCAGCGATTCGCGGAGTAGCCATGGGTTCAAGGGGACTGCTCAATACATGTTCTCTAGAATGTGTATTCCAGCCCCTCAAGCCTTTTCAGCTATTGCCTACCTTAGCCCAAGCCCTTTGTGTATTAATGTAATCATGTCTGCCTTATTGTGTATCCTTGAGCCTGTTGTTGGTTCCTTTGTATTAGGTGTTGGATTACTTTATCCCTGTGAATACTCCCATTGTGTTATGTCTTCACCATTTGCTGTGACCTATTGTATCCTCTGTGTTTGTATTCTGTCTTCTGTAGTTGAGGTGTTGTGATTGCATTATCCCTATGAATATGCCTATTGTATTATGTCTTCACCATGTACTGTGATTGAATCATGTCTCCTGGAGTTAGTTGTAATGAACTAAGAAGGAGTACAGAGTCTTTACTCTGGATGGTAGAAAGGGGCCACTTTGACCCCCATTCAGGAGTTATCTGTTTTCAGAGCTGCAGGAGTTCCAGCCTTTCATCTTGCTTGACCGGCCAGGCTACCCACTTGTAGCAGCATCCAGGAGTGAAAGATCCAGAATGACGGCTAAGGATAACCCAGTGTCCTTAGCTTCCATTACACCCACTGAGTTAAATAGATGGAAAATGAAACCATTCTCACAAAATTGTATGTGCTCGTTATCAAAACAGTGGAAAATCCGTGGGTTTCTCTATGGGTGAAATTTCCATCAGGAAAAGCAGAAGGGCACGTGTTTTCCATTACATTTCCTGTAGGAACAAAAGGGACTTTTCGCCCATCCCTAAGTGTTATCTCTGAGTATGTGCAGGTTGCTTGGCATTCTGTACTGTAGGGCTGATCTGCATTGTCCATGATGCTTAACTTGGAGATGCCATACCCAGAAATCTGGGAAAGGGGGTGTGTTGGAAAACCATACATGCCCAGGGCTATTCTGTGGAGTGGCACACTGAGTACTTTCTCTATGGGAATCAGGGAACGAAAGGCAGATCACTGAACTTAAACTTTACTGAATGTTCTCTCTATACCCTAACTTAGTATCACGGTGCCTGTGATTGCCTCCAGCAGATATTGCCATACAATGACATTATTCACTTCCTAGCTGTTGCTCTGCGATGAGTTGCTATTCTTATAGGTCACCATGCTGGTGAGGTCATCTCTTGACCCACCTGACAGAGTTTTTAAACCTCAGCCTGTGTCATTACCTTTGCCCTTTCGTGGTGTACCTGAGCTTTTGCTGTGTTGGTCCATTACTGTTCCTGTGTATTACCTGACTACGTCTGACTACCCGTTCCGACTCTGACTCCTGGCTATGTCTGACTACCCATTCCGGCTCTGACTCCTGGCTATGTCTGACTACCCATTCCGGCTCTGACTCCTGGCTACGCCTGACTACCCATTCCGGCTCTGACCACTGGCAACGTCTGACTACCCGATCCGGCTCTGACCATTGGCTGCCTGTTGGTTCTCTCTCCATTGTTGTGCTCCTTTGCCATTCTGTGCCTCGGTTTGGTTTTATCATGGCGCCCGTGATTCCAGCGACATTTTGACAGGCTTATTTCCTGGTGCCTTTTCATTGGCTGCGCTGTACAGCTCCTCCCAGTGACAACCTTTATATACTCTGGGTGGACCTTTCGTGGTGTACCTGATGCCTAGCGCTTGTTTCGTTATATTGATACCAGTGTATGACCAGGACTGCCTGACTAAGCTAGTCGTTACCGTTCCTGCTTCTGTGTACCGATTAGGTTTGGCTGATGTTCCTGCTTCCTGTTCTGACCTGGCCTGGCTGACGTTCCTGCCCCATGTACCGCCCCGGCGAGACTGCCGACCCTGCTCCATGTACCGACCCGGCTTGGCTGATGTTCCTGCTCTGTGTATGGAATCGGTTTGGCTGAGGTTCCTGTTCCTTCCATGCCCGGCTGGGTGAAGATCCTGTATTGCGCCTGTTGCTGTCCTCGCTCTGTGCACCACAGAGCTACGGTACTCTGTTACCGTCTTGTAGTCCAGTCTGTGATTCGAGTCTCATTGTGCCAGTTATACCATACCGTTATACTCAATCGCTTGGTCTTCCGCTCTTGGGTTCAGTTGAGCACATCCAATTGCCTTCCGCATTTAGACCATAGCATTCATTAACCCCTCCGGGGGAGGTGCCCTTGTGCCGCTATTTGTTCTACCACTGTCATCCTCCATACCATTATACTCTATCGCTTGGTCTTCCGCTCTTGGGTTCAGTTCGGCACATCGGTTGCCTTCCACATTTGGACTATAGCGTTCATTAACCCCTCCGGGGGTGGAACCGGGCACATGGTGGTGGATAGTTTCCGTTGGGCATACGTTCTGTGGCACGAGCACTAACTCACGCTGTTGTAGTCTCCGGTGGGCGTCCACCGTTGCAACCTCAGGTCTTGCCTGCTCTCCGCTGACGTCTTGTCACTGTCGCTATCACTGCCTGTAGGCGACATTGGGCCTCCTCTTATCTGGGCAGACTGAGTCAGTGGCTCCACTGGCATCTCTGGACTCTCTTACACTGTATCAATCACAATTTACCTGACCTGTGTCAGTATTGTATTCTGCTGTACATACTGGACCCGTGTGGGTTAAACTTGCTAATGTAACCTGTCCTGTGTCAGTTACCTATGTTCTATATGCTGGGCCTGTGAGGGTTACGTTATTCATTGTGTGCTTTAAATAAAACTGTGTTTTTACCAACGTCTACTGTTTCTGAGTGTACTGAACCGTAACAGGTTTCCTTGTTGCCTGTGCGTTCCGCTCTGCCCTCGCTTCTGTTAGCGACACTTGTCGGTCATTCCATGTGTTTGACCTCTGTGGCCATTCCAGTTTGTGTGTTGCCTTACCTAGCCTTAGTACCGGGTACCAGACTATTGTATACCCTACCTTTAGGGTATCGTTGCGCTACTTTATTCCTGACGACTGTGTGTGTGTGGGAGTGCTCTGCAATGTCCTCACATCTACCTGTGAGTCCCAGGGCCATCCTGTTCTGCTCATCTGCCTAGTGAAGGGTGAGGAAAGTGAGTTCACTGTTCCTCCCTGGTCTCGTGAAGCTGTGCCATGCAGACCGTGGGTGTGAGTACCCGCACTGTTATTCCATCTACCTGTGTGAGTCCCAGGGCCTTTCCGTTATCGCTCATCTGCCTAGTGAAGGGTGAAGAAAGTGAGTTCACTGTTCCTCACTGGTCTCATGAAGGTGTGCCATTCATACCGTGTGCGTGGGGTACCCTTACTGTCCTCACATATACATGTGTGAGTCCCAGGGCCATTCCGTTACTGCTCACCTGCCTAGTGAAAGGTGAGGAAAGTGGATCCACTGTTCCTCCCTGGTCTTGTTAAGGTGGCTCACTATATGCTGCCACTTCGTGTCACCATTTTTGCTACTGTTGTGTCATTTGTTGCCACCAGCCTGTTTCTTCATTTCCTGCCATTATTGTACTTAATAAAATTTTATCTTAAGATCATCTGTACTTGTCAGTGTTGTTATTTCCTAGTCTCCCCATGACACTTAGCCTACAACAGGGTCATTACATGCCTTATTTAAATTGATGGGGCTTTTAATTTGTTTTCTATAGGGCAGTTGCTTTGCTACAGAATTTCTTACTTACTGTATTAAGAGGTAATAAAAACTTCCATTTGATAAGACGTTATACAATTTCTTTGATTATTCAATGGAGCCTCTCAGTACATTTGATAAGGTTTCAGACTTCTTGATATGATGCTCAATTGAGTAGCTTCTCCTTATTGAACACATTTATGTTACGACTATGAAAACACCTCAGATTACCCTAATGGCTTGTTAGTAGGGCAACAATCCCTTAACTTGTCAAACTGGTTGTTTGATTCTTGCCAAGGTACAAATATGCAACTTGGTTTCATGGCCTTGCAGCTGCAGTCTGAAGTTGCTACCTCATACGGGTTGCTTATGAAACATGTGTTTCTTCAAGACTGTAAAAGATCAATTAAGGATCATGGGAGTTGTAATTCAACAACAGATGAAAGCCAAAGGGTGCGTATTCATTTACTCGGACTGTAACAGTTCATAGGCAACCCTGGACTATAAATAATAAGCAGGTATTAAAGTGCTGAGGACAAGGTTATTTTCAACTTCTCAGTGAAGTGAGGGCTTAAGAACTTTTGGCCATATGGGGATTATGTCACTCATTATTGCAATCCATGCTCTTTGAATGGTTTACTATTATTTGGCTGAAATATAAGATAGAACGGTGCACTAAATAGTAAGTAATTAGCACATTGTCACATGGACTAACCTGTATATTGATCCAATTTAGGTGCCATTTCATAATAATTGCTTTGATTTCAGTTCTAAGCTTTAATTTCAACATTAAGCAGAATAACATTGGCAGCAACAATAGATATTAAAACTGTGACACTCACTCTGTGCTGCTGACCTAAATGCCTTCATACTCATCAATAACTAAACTAATGAGAACAAAGCAAAACTGTTAAACAAACATCAATCCATAGCTGCAGAAGGAAGACAAGCAAGAACAAATTCTACCCCAATGTGACATTGTTCATATATGACCTTTCTTTCTCTTACTGCAGATCATTCACATCGGTTGAAATATGTGGGTGAAGTACAAACAATAAGTGTTTTTTGTGTCAACCTGGGCAAACAAAAGCAGGAGGATGTGGTAAATAGTTAATTGAATAGAGAGTTAATTACAAAGTGATCAGAGTAGCTAAGTGTGTGCAGGTTCAAAAGACTGAATGTAGTACACAGCATAAATATTATGCATGTGTGCAGAGACACTACTACCTGGCTGCAGTATTACTATTGACTTGGCTGCAGTTTTACTATAAGTACAGTCCATAAGCTCTATGGAGCTGTCTCTTTGAGACTGCTTTTTCAAGTGACTGCTTTCACGTGAAGAGTTAGAAGGAATCTGGTTAAGTACATGAGAGTGTGTTTGGTGTTTTATTGGTGTTTTATTAAGGTTTAAAAAATATATATGTTCATTTTGTGTGGGTATTGCAAGAGTTAAAAAAAATTGACTGGGTTTTTCTCTGGCCTGTGTGATTAGGGGTGATTGCTAAGGGAACTCACTTGGCTGCAGTGTTACTATAAGTACAGTCCATAAGCTCTTTGGAGCTGGCTCTTTGAGACTGTTTTTTCAAGTGACTGCTTTCAAGTGAAGAGTTAGAAGGAATCTGGTTAAGTATATGAGAGTGTGTTTGGTGTTTTATTAAGGTTTAAAATATATATTCATTTTGTGAGGGTATTGCAAGAGTTTAAAAAACTGTTACTGGGTTTTTCTCTGGCCTGTGTGATTAGGGGTGATTGCTAAGGGAATTCACCTGGCTGCAGTTTTACTATAAGTACAGTCCATAAGCTCTTTGGATCTGGCTCTTTGAGACTGCTTTTTCAAGTGACTGCTTTCAAGTGAAGAGTTAAAAGGAATCTGGAGTTACAATAGAAGCAGGAGTTGGAAATCAGCAGAGCTCTGAGGTGACTATCATTTAAAAGGATTTATTGCATTCACATTTAAAGTTGGTAACTTTCCTTAGAGTGAACATTAGAGGATAATATAAAGCTATTTGAATTGTAAAACCAAGCATGAGTGATAGCAGGTTAGCCAATCTCACGCAGTGCACATCTTGTCACGTGTTTGAACACTTGGAGCAATCATTCCAGGGGTCATAACACTGTGCCAAGTGTGAGCATATTTTCTTTTTAGAGTTTAAGATATTGGATTTGGAAAGAAATATTGCAACATTGCGAGACGTTGGAAACCTGGAAAGGAGTTTAGAACTCACAGAGCAGGTAGTATGTGGGGTTAGTGGAGAAGAGGGTGGACTTATAGATGAGGAGAAACAGATAGGCAGCTGGGTAACAGTAAGGAGGGGAGGTAGTGGGCAGAGGAAGAGGAAGGACAGTTCTGAGTTGACTCAGTCCAACAGATTTGCAAGATTGTGTGAAGATGTTGATGAGAATTGCTCAGAATTAGCAACACTGGAGAGGGCAAATTCCACTAGCAGCCAGGGGAACAGTCCTCCTTCCTGGCTAGATGGGATGCAGAGTAGGCAGAAACCAAGGCAGGAGGTGGTAATAGGGGACTCTATTATTAGGAGGGTAGATAGGGTAATCTGCCGCCAGGAATGTGAATGCCGAACAGTATGCTGTCTCCTGGGTGCTCGGGTTCAGCATGTTGCGGACAGAGCTGACAGATTATTGGGAGGGGCTGGAAGTGATCCAGCTGTCTTGGTACATATTGGAACCAATGACAAAGTAGGAAGAAGATGGAGGTCCCTAAAGAATGATTTCAGGGATTTAGGGTGCAAGCTCAAGGCAAGGACTTCTATGGTAGTATTTTTTTGAAATACTACCTGTGCAATGTGCCAGTGCAGTTAGGCAGAGGGAGCTCAGGGAACTTAATGCATGGCTCAAGTAATGGTGTAGGAAGGAGGGTTTTGTGTTTTAGAACACTGGATAGACTTTGCTCTTGTGTACAATCTATATGGAAGTGATGGATTGCACCTAAATGATAGAGGAGCCTCTGTGCTAGGGGAGAGAATGCTAGGAAGCTTGGAGGAGCTTTTAAACTAGGAAAGGGGGAGGAGGGTACAGATCGCAAAAATGGGGTAGATACAGCAGATAGGAACCGGGTCCAAGTAAATGACCAGGGGAGCGGAGAAAGGGTGGGGATAAATTTAGTCAATAGGGAGGAACTCCTATTAAATGAAGGTGTAGAAAAAAAGATATGTAGGGATTAATATATGTAAAGACTTCAAAATTAATTGTATGCTAGCAAATGCAAGAAGTATGGTAGATAAAATAGGAGAACTAGAATTGATGGTGGTTAATGAGCAATTGGACATAATTGGAATAACAGAAACATGGTGGAATGATGCACATGACTGGGCTGTAAATATAGAGGGCTATTCCCTGTTTAGAAGAGACAGGATTAATAGAAAAAGGGGAGGTGTGTGCTTATATTTGAAAACAGAGCTAAATCCAGTTTTGCGGGGTGATATTAGTGAGGAAACTGGCCAAACTGTGGAGTCCATGTGGGTAGAAATCAAGACTAAATGTGGTGTAAAAGGTAAAAAAAAGGTGTTGGTGGGCATATGCTACAAACCACCAAATATCGATGACAATGTTGAGTCCCAACTGCTATTGCAAATGAGGAAAGCTGCCCAGCTTGGGCATACTATAATTATGGGAGATTTTAATTATCCAGATGTCAAATGGTAAAAATAGACCTGTCAGAGTGCTAAGGGAGGCAGGTTTGTGAACACACTTCGTGAAAGCTACATGTCACAAATGGTGGAAGTGCCGACAATAAATAACAATGTATTGGATCTAGTGATAACTAATAACACAGAAATGGTATTCAATATTAAGGTAAGAGAACAGTTGGGAAACAGTGATCACAACATGGTTACATTTGAGATTAGTCTGGCCAAGCAAAACTGTATAGGTTCAACCAAAACTTTTAAAATGCTAACTTCAAATTGTTAAGGGCTTCAATGCAAAACACTGAGGAAAAATGGTCAGAATTCAAATTTAGGTTGCAGAAATGTACCCAACAGTATATACCAATGGAGGACAAATGTAAAGGAAGTAAGTCATAGCTAATGCGGTTAACTGCACATGTAAAGTAGGAAATGGCAAGGAAAAAAATGCATTCAAATTAATTAAGTCTGAAGGAACTGAACAATCTTTCTTAAAATACAGGGAGTGCAACAAAGATTGCAAAAAGATAATTACTGTAGCAAAAATTAGATAATGAAACTCGAAATGCAGGGGAAAGCAAGAGTAATCCAAAAAAGTTTTTCAAATATATAAATAACAAAAAACTTAAGAGGGAGTGCATTGAACCATTCAAAAATGAGATGGGTGAGTCAGTTAGTGAGAATAAGGAAAAGGCCGATGTTTTAAACACTTTCTTTGCATCAGTATATACAAGGGAGCAAGGAATGGTAGAAGAGCCTCCACAAATAAAACAATACAATTAACAGATATTGGATTAACTCAAGAAGATGTCATGGGAAGACTGAACAAAATTAAGACGGACAAAGCACCAGGTCCTGATGGTATACATCCAAGGGTTCTTCAGGAACTTAAAGCAGTGTTAGAAAAACCCCTATATTTACTCTTTAAAGAATCTATCACCACATGCTCAGTGCCACAGGATTGGCAAAGAACTAACATAGTACCTCTATTTAAGAAGGGAACTAAATCAGAACCTAGGAATTATAGACCTGTGAGTTTGACCTCTGTAGTGGGAAAACTGTTAGAAGGGATAATAAAGGACTATATTCAGGATTACAACACAAAAAATAAAATCATTAGCACGAATCAACATGGTTTTATGAAGAATAGATCATGCCAAACTAATCTTTTCAGCTTCTATGAGGAAGTAAGTAGCAACCTTGACAATGGCAAGGCAGTAGATGTAGTATATTTAGACTTTGCAAAGGCATTTGATCCACTGCCACACAGAAGGCTGGTGTATATTATGGTTTGAGAGAAATAAGAAAATAAAGTCCTCAGTTCCCCCCCCATTTCTGCCTGACGAGCTGTAAAGCTGTCAGAAGCAGAATCCAGTCGCCTGACTGTAGGCGACTCTTCAGGAGAGCTGTTATCTAGATATCTAGGTATAATTTCTTCATCGGTATGGTCTACAACGTGTGCCTGGCTTGCAAGCACACATTGTGGACCATTCCGATGAAGTAATTATACTTAGACATCAAGATAACAGCGCTCCTGAAGAGCCGCCATCTGGTCCCAGAAGCAGGATTTCATGACGTCCACTTTACGTCGGACGCATGAGAAGGGGAAGGGAGTGGAGTAGTGTTGAGCGAGCATGCTCGGCCGATGCTCGGATCGGCTCGAGCATCGCTCTGCTCGGCACATGGCGGTACTCGTACGAGTACCGCATGTGCTCGCCCGCCATGTTCGGGTCTCCTCCCCGCACGTTTTGCGGCTGCTGCGCAGCCAATAAACGTGCAGGGAGGCTCTGACATCAGTGTAATGCCAGCAGCCATGTTGGCTGCTGGCATTACACTGATTGGCTGGCCAGAACCCGTGGTCTGGTGCTGTATAGAACCTGACCAGCGAGTTCGGCTCAGTCTTAGCCAGGGAGAGATGAGGATAGGAAGGGAAAGTCAGTGTAGGGAGAAGACAAGCAAATTTGTGAAAAAAAAGAACCAAAAGTCCTTTTTAGGACTACTGTGTGTGGGGGCAGCAGTTTATTTTGTGTGGGGGGAAAAAAACAAACAAAAAAAAAATTTCATATATTCTGTTTAGTGTGCAAAGTTGCAGATTAGAGCACATTCTGTTTAGTGTGCAAAGTTGCAGATTAGAGCACATTCTGTTTAGTGTGCAAAGTTGCAGATTAGAGCACATTCTGTTTAGTGTGCAAAGTTGCAGATTAGAGCACATTCTGTTAAGTCTTCAAACTAAAATATCAAAGTCACATATTCCATTCAGTGTGCTTCGCCGCAGTTTAGCAGCACATTCTGTGTACTGTGCACAGTTGCAGAATAGGAAGAAATACTGTTAAGTCTTCAAACTAAAATATCAAAGTCACATATTCCATTCAGTGTGCGTCACCGCAGTTTAGCAGCACATTCTGTGTACTGTGCAGAGTTGCAGAATAGGAAGAAATACTGTTAAGTCTTCAAACTAAAATATCAAAGTCACATATTCCATTCAGTGTGCGTCACCGCAGTTTAGCAGCACATTCTGTGTACTGTGCAGAGTTGCAGAATAGGAAGAAATACTGTTAAGTCTTCAAACTAAAATATCAAAGTCACATATTCCATTCAGTGTGCGTCACCGCAGTTTAGCAGCACATTCTGTGTACTGTGCAGAGTTGCAGAATAGGAAGAAATACTGTTAAGTCTTCAAACTAAAATATCAAAGTCACATATTCCATTCAGTGTGCGTCACCGCAGTTTAGCAGCATATTCTGTGTACTCTGCACAGTTGCAGAATAGGAAGAAATACTGTTAAGTCTTCAAACTAAAATATCAAAGTCACATATTCCATTCAGTGTGCGTCACCGCAGTTTAGCAGCACATTCTGTGTACTCTGCACAGTTGCAGAATAGGAAGAAATACTGTTAAGTCTTCAAACTAAAATATCAAAGTCACATATTCCATTCAGTGTGCGTCACCGCAGTTTAGCAGCATATTCTGTGTACTGTGCACAGTTGCAGAATAGGAAGAAATACTGTTAAGTCTTCAAACTCAAATATCAAAGTCACATATTCCATTCAGTGTGCGTCGCCGCAGTTTAGCAGCATATTCTGTGTACTCTGCACAGTTGCAGAATAGGAAGAAATACTGTTAAGTCTTCAAACTCAAATATCAAAGTCACATATTCCATTCAGTGTGCTTCGCCGCAGTTTAGCAGCATATTCTGTGTACTGTGCACAGTTGCAGACTAGGAAGAAATACTGTTAAGTCTTCAAACTCAAATATCAAAGTCACATATTCCATTCAGTGTGCTTCGCCGCAGTTTACAGCATATTCTGTCTACTCTGCACAGTTGCAGAATAGGAAGAAATACTGTTAAGTCTTCAAACTCAAATATCAAAGTCACATATTCCATTCAGTGTGCTTCGCCGCAGTTTAGCAGAATATTCTGTGTACTCTGCACAGTTGCAGAATAGGAAGAAATACTGTTAAGTCTTCAAACTCAAATATCAAAGTCACATATTCCATTCAGTGTGCTTCGCCGCAGTTTAGCAGCATATTCTGTGTACTCTGCACAGTTGCAGAATAGGAAGAAATACTGTTAAGTCTTCAAACTCAAATATCAAAGTCACATATTCCATTCAGTGTGCGTCACCGCAGTTTAGCAGCATATTCTGTGTACTGTGCACAGTTGCAGAATAGGAAGAAATACTGTTAAGTCTTCAAACTCAAATATCAAAGTCACATATTCCATTCAGTGTGCGTCACCGCAGTTTAGCAGCATATTCTGTGTACTCTGCACAGTTGCAGAATAGGAAGAAATACTGTTAAGTCTTCAAACTCAAATATCAAAGTCACATATTCCATTCAGTGTGCGTCACCGCAGTTTAGCAGCACATTCTGTGTACTCTGCACAGTTGCAGAATAGGAAGAAATACTGTTAAGTCTTCAAACTCAAATATCAAAGTCACATATTCCATTCAGTGTGCTTCGCCGCAGTTTAGCAGCATATTCTGTGTACTCTGCACAGTTGCAGAATAGGAAGAAATACTGTTAAGTCTTCAAACTAAAATATCAAAGTCACATATTCCATTCAGTGTGCGTCACCGCAGTTTAGCAGCATATTCTGTGTACTCTGCACAGTTGCAGAATAGGAAGAAATACTGTTAAGTCTTCAAACTCAAATATCAAAGTCACATATTCCATTCAGTGTGCGTCACCGCAGTTTAGCAGCACATTCTGTGTACTCTGCACAGTTGCAGAATAGGAAGAAATACTGTTAAGTCTTCAAACTAAAATATCAAAGTCACATATTCCATTCAGTGTGCGTCACCGCAGTTTAGCAGCACATTCTGTGTACTCTGCACAGTTGCAGAATAGGAAGAAATACTGTTAAGTCTTCAAACTAAAATATCAAAGTCACATATTCCATTCAGTGTGCTTCGCCTCAGTTTAGCAGCATATTCTGTGTACTGTGCACAGTTGCAGAATAGGAAGAAATACTGTTAAGTCTTCAAACTCAAATATCAAAGTCACATATTCCGTGTAAGATGAAGAAGGCGGGTAAAAAGGGACGGGGAAGTGGACGTGATCCTGATAGTTCAGGGCGCGGGTCAGGACGCGGAGAAACTGTGCCTGGTGCCAGAGCACAAGAAAGAAAGACATCCACCATACCTAGCTTCAGGTCTCATTTTACAGGGCGTCGCAGGACATCACTCTCGAGGTCCGACCACTGCGAACAGGTGGTCGGTTGGATGTCAGCTGATACTGCTTCCAGTCGGTTAAGCACCACCCTGTCTTCCACCAAGTCCACTCTCAGTAGCCAAGAGTCTGGTCAACATAATCCTCACTCTGATCATCCTTCCTCCCACCATAGACGGTCTGGTCAAAGAAGTGATCCCACACTGGGATATAGTGAGGAGCTCGTCTCATCACCAATCCTTCATTTGACCCTCTCTCCAAGCACGCTTGCAGAGGAACATGACATCTTATGTCCTGATTCACAACCTCTAGAGGGTACCCAATCACAAGAAGATGACAGATGTGAACGGCATTTAAGGTCAAAGGAAGTAGTGGATGATGATGATGATGAGACACAGTTGCCATTAAATCAACCACTATTACTGTCTCAAGACCTTGTTGAGGAGGATGATATACAGTTGTCAATGACTGAGTATGTGGTGGGATCAAGACATGAGGAGGATGATCAGAGTGAGGAAGTGGAGGAGGACTTGGTGGACGATGAGGTGACTGACCCCACCTGGGAAGGTGTAGAGCCGAGCGATGACAGCAGTCCTGAGGGTGAGCCATCTGCAGCACCGCAACAGGCTGGAAGAGGCAGTGGTGTGGCTACAGAAAGAAGGCGGACCGCACCAAACCGGCCCGCAAATGTTCCACGGAGCACCCCCTTGCGTAAATCTACCTTGCCAAGGGGTAGGTGTTCCGCGGTATGGCGTTTTTTTAAGGAAAGTGCGGACGACAAAAGAATTGTAGTTTGCAACCTGTGCCACACCAGAATGAGCCGAGGCATGAACACTAGAAACCTCACCACCACCAGCATGATCCGACACATGGCATCCAAGCACCGTAATAAGTGGGAGGAACGCCTGGATCGCCCATCTGTGTCTGCAGGCCACACCACTGCCTCCTCTTCCCCTGTTTTCTGTGCCGGCCAATCGCCTGTCGAAGGCGCAGGCCCGCATACCTCCCGCCCTGCACCTGTACCATCTGAAGCACCATCAGCGACCACATCCACTTCCCTGTCCCAGCACAGCGTCCAAATGTCGTTACCCCAGGCATTTGAGCTCAAGCGAAAATACCCAGCCACCCACCCACAGGCCATAGCACTAACCTCACACCTTTCCAAATTACTGGCCATCGAAATGCTGCCATTTAGGCTTGTGGAGACTGAGTCCTTCCGCAGCCTGATGGCAGCAGCTGTCCCTCGGTACGCGGTCCCCAGCCGCCACTACTTTTCCCGGTGTGCCATCCCCGCATTACACCACCATGTGTCCCCGTAACATCACCCGTGCCCTTACCAACGCAGTTACTGGGAAGGTCCACTTAACGACTGACACGTGGACAAGTGCTTGTGGCCAGGTACGCTACATTTCCCTGACGGCACACTGGGTGAATGTCGTGGAGGCTGGGAGCGACTCGGACCCTGGGATGGCACGGGTGCTACCCACGCCGAGGATTGCGGGCCCTACCTCCATCAGGGTTTCCGCCAGCACCTACGTTATTGGCTCCTCCTCCTCCGTTTCCACCTCCGAATTCTCTACACGCAGCGCCACTCCCCCATTAGCCGGTAGCTGGAAGCAGTGTAGCACTGCAGTGGGGAAGCGTCAACAGGCCGTGCTGAAGCTGATCTGCCTTGGGGACAAACAGCACACGGCCTCAGAGCTGTTGCAGGGGATTAGTCACCAGACCGAGCAGTGGCTCTTGCCACTCAACCTGCAACCAGGCATGGTTGTGTGTGATAATGGGCGTAACTTGGTGGCGGCTTTGGAGCTCGGCAAGCTCACACACGTACCATGCCTAGCGCATGTATTTAATTTAGTGGTTCAGCGATTTCTAAAAACCTACCCCAATGTGCATGATCTCTTGACCAAGGTGCGCCGCGTGTGTGCACATTTCCGTAAGTCATCAATAGCTTCAGCCGGCCTGTTGAAGCTGCAGCAGCGCTTACAATTGCCAGCTCACCGGCTGCTGTGTGACGTGAGCACGCGCTGGAACTCCACCTTCCACATGTTGGCCCGGCTTTGTGAGCAGCAGAGGGCAGTAGTGGAGTACCAGCTGTTACACGGTCGTCGCCTCTCCGTTCAACTTCCTGTAATCAGAAGTGAGGAGTGGGAATGGATGTCAGACCTCTGTGAGGTTTTACGCAATTTTGAGGAATCGACACAGATGGTGAGCGGCGATAACGCTATTATCAGTGTAACCATCCCACTTCTGTGTCTACTGAAACGCTCGCTGCTCACAATTAAAACTGACGCTTTGCATGTGGAAGAGGTGGAAATGCGGGAGGAAGAGCTTACACAAGGTGATAGCCAGAGCACACTCACTTCGTCTTCTAAGCGACAATTGGAGGAGGCGGAGGAGGAGGAGGAGGAAGACATGGTTGCCTCCGCTACAGAGGGTAGCCATGGAACTTTAGTTCCATCTCTTCAGCGTGGGTGGGCAGAAGAGGAGGAAGAGGATAAGGAGATTGAGAGTCATCCTCCTGGTGAGGACAGCGAAATCTTGCCTGTTGGTACTCTGGCACACATGGCTGACTTTATGTTAGGCTGCCTTTCCCGTGACCCACGCGTTACACGCATTTTAGACAACACGGATTACTGGGTGTTCACCCTTCTGGACCCCCGCTACAAAGAGAATTTCTCATCTCTCATTCCTCCGGTGGAGAGGACAAGCAAAATGGTGCAATACCAGAAGGTTCTTGTTGAAAAATTGCTCCAAAATTTTCCATCTGACAACGCTGGCGGCAGAGTACGTGCTACCTTGGCCAACCGAGAAGGGGAGAAAAGGGGAGCACACAGCAGTTCCGACAAAGGCAGGGCAACACTCTCCAAGGCGTGGGACACCTTCATGACACCCCGCCAGCACCCTCACCCTGATGCGCAGCCTAGTGTCACAAGGAGGGAAAAGTTTTGGAAGATGGTGAAGAAGTACGTAGCAGACCGTGTCAGCGTCCTCAATGATCCCTCTGTGCCTTACAACTACTGGGTGTCCAAGCTGGACACGTGGTATGAACTGGCACTCTACGCCTTGGAGGTGCTGGCCTGCCCTGCCGCCAGCGTTCTGTCTGAGCGGGTATTTAGTGCTGCTGGTGGCATCATAACAGATAAGCGTATCCGCCTTTCCACCGACAATGCTGATAGGTTGACACTTATAAAAATGAACAAGGCCTGGATTTCCCCTGACTTCTCCACTCCACTGGAGGAAAGCCCCGGGGGAACATAAACTCACTTTATATATGTTATTTACAATGATGGGAATACTCTGTATTCCCATTCACCCCTTCCACCCAAAAAACGGGTATATGGTTGACTCTTAATCTTCTCATCCTCCTCCTCCTCTTCCATATGCCCTGTGATATAATTTTTATATAGGGCCAGCTCACCAGCGGGCCCTGTTTGACAATTTTTATATAGGTCAGCTCACCAGCGGGCCTTCTCATATAATGTTTTATTGGGTCAGCTCTCTAGCGGGCCCTCTCATATAATGTTTTATAGCGTCAGCTCACTAGCGGGCCTTCGCATATAATGTTTAGGATGGTCAGCTCCGCAGCAGACCCTCACCCATAATGTTTTAGATGGTCGGCTCAGCGCACGTTTCCCTCTTAATCATGGCCCCAGTTCAGAAAAATCGAGGAAATTTTTGGGAGAATTTGCCTTTGCGCACGTTTCCCTCTTAATCATGGCCTCACTTCAGAAAAATCGATGAAATTTTTTGCAGAATTTGCAGATGATATACAAGTAAATATACAGCAAATACTGTTTGGTAACAATTTTTCGCCTAAAGTCGTTTTTATTTTCCTTTTTGTGTGTTTTACGGTCAGTCTGTAAAAATGGCGTACTACGGGCGAAAGATCGTTCCCAGCAGCGATGTTGGAGTTCAAGATGCATCCAGACATCCTCCCTATGCTGTCCCTGAACCATTTCTGTGGTGTTTCCATCCTTTTCTGCCCTTTTCCTATGGACCAGGCACCCTCCCCTCATCAGAGCAGGGGGTGCCTGGTGTAATGCTCGAGTCCTCCCATTGACTTCAATGGGGCTCGGGTGCTCGGCCGAGCACTCGAGCCTCCGGGGGTGCTCGGTCAGAGCACCCGAACACCCGAGCATTGGGGTGCTCGCTCATCACTAGAGTGGAGGCCTTTATTTTATTTAATCTCTCAAACCATAACGGTTTGAGAGAAAGGATTAAGCACATTGAATGTTTTTTTACTGCAGCTACGATTTAGGACATACTTTTTATGGGACTAAACTATCCCTTTAAAGTGGAGAGTGGAGTTCCTCAGGGTTCAGTATTAGGTCCGCTGCTTTTTAACATGTTTGTAAATGACCTGGAAATAGATACAGAAAGCAAAATATCAATATTTGCAGATGATACTAAATTATGCAAGGTCATTAATTCAGAACAGGATATTTTCTCTGTACAGAGGAACTTACATACAATGTCAGACTGGGCAAACAAATTGAATATGAAGTTTAATGTGGGGAAGTGTAAAGTCATGCATTTGGGAGGAAACAATCCCAAGGCTACTTATGAACTTAACGGAATCATTTTGGAGGACTCGTTGCTAGAGAAGGACCTGGTATCCTTGTCAACTACAAACTTGGAAACAGTGACCAGTGTCAAACAACAGTAGCAAAGGCAAACAAAATCTTGTCTTGCATAAAAAGAGGTATCGAAGCAAGAGTGGATAACATTATTTTGCCATTATACAAATCATTGGTAAGACCTCACTTTGAGTATGCAGTGCAATTTTGGGCACCGGTTCTGAAAAAGGATCTACTAGAACTAGAGAGGGTGCAGCGAAGAGCAACAAAATTAATTAAGGGAATAGAGGACTTGACATATGAGGAATGACTAGACAAAATTGGTTTGTTTACTCTAGAGAAAAGATGACTAAGAGGAGACCTTATCACATTGTACAAGTATATAAGAGGTCAATACAAGGATCTCTGCGGTGAGCTCTTTATTCCAAGGCCTGATCAGGTGACCAGGGGACACCCCTTGAGATTAGAGGAAAGGAGGTTTAGACTTCAGCAGAGGAAGGGTTTTTTACATTAAGGTCTGTTAAATTGTGGAATTCATTGCCCAAGGAGGTGGTTATGGCAGATACAATGGATACATTTAAGAGAAAATTAGATAAATTTCTTTCAAAAGGGAACATACAGAGCTATACTGTTTATCAGTAGGCAGATCAGGAGGGTCTTATAAAGACTAACTTAATTGGTAGCAGAAAAGCTATAAAATTCTCAGTTACTGGGGTATGAGGAGAAGGTTGAACTTGATGGACTTGTGTCTTTATTCACCTAATTTACTATGTTACTAGATACATGGTGAGGGCACTTAGACACCAGATCTAGGGCTTGATGGCATTTTTCCAGCACAGTAAGCTATTCAAATACCGGCAATAAAAAGAGCAGTCGTGCATTAAAGTTAAGAGGTGTTTTCAACCATAGTAAATGATGAAAACACTGTAAATAGCAATTCAAATGTCTGCGTTAGCCAAGAAAACCAGATAAGGGACTCAAGTTATCGCAGTAAAGTTAAGACCTACTTTTTTTTTTAAACTTGAGTCCCTTATCGGATGTTTAAACAGCCGAAGCAGAAACTTGAAGTAAAAAAAATACAAAGTCCTCACTGGATGTATTGTTATGGGGCTCTAAGACCCATATCAATACATCCAAAGTATGAAAAATGTTTCAAAAGTAAGTAGACTTAACCCTATGAGTGCCAGTGGGGTATAATTACCCTGCCAGCATTCATAGGGTTAACCCAACTAAGTTAAAAAAACATTGCCTCACAAGTAACACTTACCATTAATCCTGATGTCCAGCAGAGTCCTCAGCTTCTTGGTCATCTTCTGTACTTCTCTTCCATCTTCTTTCTTCTGTCCTTCTCTTCAGTCTTCTTTCATCTCTTCTTTCTTCCTGTAAAATAAAACATATATTAGTCTTACAAAGCATTGACATTAATATCATTTAACCCTTTGAGTGACATTGCTTTACAATGCATTGTGTATCTCACTGGCACTCAAAGGATTACCGTGTATGTGCCATTATATTTGTACAACATAAATCATCCCAGCCAATCAGTTTAAAGAACAGCTGCTTGAAATCTGATTGTCTGGGATGTGCGTAAGAACATCCTAGCCAATGGTTGTGAGAGAAATGGAAGTGAACCTGCCCATATATAAAGGCAGGTTCACTTACAGTTCCTTCAGTATGCAACAGGTATCAGCCCGTTGAGGACTGGGGCAATTGTTGCGGCTGCTCTGTGTCTCCGCCGCCGCCACTTCTGCAGCCACATCAAGTGGTGGAGATTTCAACATTTAAGCTAAGTTGATTTACTTAGCATTGCTGCATTATATATTTATCTGCTCTCTCTATATATATTATTTATATGGTATATTTAAACATTTGTAAAATACATGGAAGCATTTATGTTGTACAAATATTATGGCACATACACGGTAACCCTTTGAGTGCCAGTAAGGTACGCAACGCATTGCTTTGCAATGCGTCGCGTACCCCTCTGCCACTCATAGGGTTAAATGATATTAATGTTAATGCTTTGTAAGACTAATATTTGTTTTATTTTACAGGACGAAAGAAGAGATGAAAGAAGACTGAAGAGAAGGACAGAAGAGAAGACAGAAGGAGAAGGACAGTGGATGACAGGTAAGTGTAATAAACATTAGTTAACGATCGGTGCTTGGCAGTATGTCAGGCATCGATGGTTAACATTTTTACTGTTAAGTTCCCAAAACTGGCTTTTTTTAGCAGCGTTTTGGGAACTTAACGCACAAAACGGATGTTTGGACACAACACCAGTTGTGCAAGAAGCTGGCACTGCTCCTCCATGTTGAGAAGTCTCATGTGATTTTTACAAAAGAGTCACAAATATAATGATTTCTACTTCAAATATGAGAGTTACTATAGAAAGTCAGCTCGGTAACGATACCCTTCACAAGACAGTATTTTTTTCATAAAAAAAGCCAAAAAATAAATTGAGTTTTCAAAGGTTTTGTAATCAATAAAATAAATAAAAATCAAGGAAGTCCAATTTGTTACAAAAGCTGCATAATCAATTACTCACACCTCCCTAGGCTGCCAGGAAGGAATAATTATACAAATTGTTTAAAGATGGAAGCTCCCATTAAAGGCAGGATTTGAAAAGTTGACAAAATCCCTTAAAAAAAAAAAAAAAAGTGGTGCATTTTAGAAAAAAAACGGCAGTAAACTTTTCATTTTAGATTAATAGGCAAAACTGTGTTTAAAATGATAGCACAGCTTTAACAGTCAATATTAGACATAGTGGTTTCTTCTAGGATGGTCAAACTATTTTCTAAGAGACATATTTTAAAACTGTAAAAAAGTTATATTGTAAATGTAAAATGAACTTTCATAATGGTACGAATGATAGTAGCCCCAAATTCAGGGTATGACAGAGTATTACACATTTTATAGACGTTATAAACCCCTTAGATGATGGAGAAATTGAAAACACATTGTTTTTCAACATGTTGGAGATGCTTCTAGCATTCTAGGGGTTAAAATCATTAAGGTAATTACTAGTGATGAGCGAGCACCCCAATGCTCGGATGTTCGGGTGCTCTGACCGAGCACCCCCTGAGGCTCGAGTGCTCGGCCGAACACCCGAGCCCCATTGAAGTCAATGGGAGGACTCGAGCATTACACCAGGCACCCCCTGCTCTGATGAGGGGAGGGTGCCTGGTCCATAGGAAAAGGGCAGAAAAAGATGGAAACACTACAGAAATGGTTCAGGGACAGCATAGGGAGGATGTCTGGATGCACCTTGGACTCCAACATCGCTGCTGGGAACGATCTTTCGCCCGTAGTACGCCATTTTTACAGACTGACCGTAAAACACACAAAAAGGAAAATAAAAACGACTTTAGGCGAAAAATTGTTACCAAACAGTATTTGCTGTATATTTACTTGTATATCATCTGCAAATTCTCCCAAAAATTTCATCGATTTTCTGAAGTGAGGCCATGATTAAGAGGGAAACGTGCGCAGAGGCAAATTATCCCAAAAATTTCCTTGATTTTCAGAACTGAGGCCATGATTAAGAGGGAAACGTGCGCAGAGGCAAATTCTCCCAAAAATTTCCTTGATTTTCAGAACTGAGGCCATGATTAAGAGGGAAACGTGCGCTGAGCTGACCATCTAAAACATTATGGGTGAGGGTCTGCTGCAGAGCTGACCATCCTAAACATTATATGCGAAGGCCCGCTAGTGAGCTGACGCTATAAAACATTATATGAGAGGGCCCGCTAGAGAGCTGACCCAATAAAACATTATATGAGAAGGCCCGCTGGTGAGCTGACCTATATAAAAATTGTCAAACAGGGCCCGCTGGTGAGCTGGCCCTATATAAAAATTATATCACAGGGCCCGCTGGTGAGCTGGCCCTATATAAAAATTATATCCCAGGGCACGCTGGTGAGCTGGCCCTATATAAAAATTATATCCCAGGGCATATGGAAGAGGAGGAGGAGGATGAGAACATTAAGAGTCAACCATATACCCGTTTTTGGGGTGGAAGGGGTGAATGGGAATACAGAGTATTCCCATCATTGTAAATAACATATATAAAGTGAGTTTATGTTCCCCCGGGGCTTTCCTCCAGTGGAGTGGAGAAGTCAGGGGAAATCCAGGCCTTGTTCATTTTTATAAGTGTCAACCTATCAGCATTGTCGGTGGAAAGGCGGATACGCTTATCTGTTATGATGCCACCAGCAGCACTAAATACCCGCTCAGACAGAACGCTGGCGGCAGGGCAGGCCAGCACCTCCAAGGCGTAGAGTGCCAGTTCATACCACGTGTCCAGCTTGGACACCCAGTAGTTGTAAGGCACAGAGGGATCATTGAGGACGCTGACACGGTCTGCTACGTACTCCTTCACCATCTTCCAAAACTTTTCCCTCCTTGTGACACTAGGCTGCGCATCAGGGTGAGGGTGCTGGCGGGGTGTCATGAAGGTGTCCCACGCCTTGGAGAGTGTTGCCCTGCCTTTCTCGGAACTGCTGTGTGCTCCCCTTTTCTCCCCTTCTCGGTTGGCCAAGGTAGCACGTACTCTGCCGCCAGCGTTGTCAGATGGAAAATTTTGGAGCAATTTTTCAACAAGAACCTTCTGGTATTGCACCATTTTGCTTGTCCTCTCCACCGGAGGAATGAGAGATGAGAAATTCTCTTTGTAGCGGGGGTCCAGAAGGGTGAACACCCAGTAATCCGTGTTGTCTAAAATGCGTACAACGCGTGGGTCACGGGAAAGGCAGCCTAACATAAAGTCAGCCATGTGTGCCAGAGTACCAACAGTCAAGATTTCGCTGTCCTCACCAGGAGGCTGACTCTCAATATCCTCATCCTCTTCCTCCTCTTCTGCCCACCCACGCTGAAGAGATGGAACTAAAGTTCCATGGCTACCCTCTGTAGCGGAGGCAACCGTGTCTTCCTCCTCCTCCTCCTCCTCCTCCTCCTCCTCCGCCTCCTCCAATTGTCGCTGAGAAGACGAAGTGAGGGTGCTCTGGCTATCACCTTGTGTAAGCTCTTCCTCCCCCATTTCCACCTCTTCCACATGCAAAGCGTCGGTTTTAATTGTGAGCAGCGAGCGTTTCAGTAGACACAGAAGTGGGATGGTTACACTGATAATAGCGTTATCGCCGCTCACCATCTGTGTCGATTCCTCAAAATTGCGTAAAACCTCGCAGAGGTCTGACATCCATTCCCACTCCTCACTTCTGATTACAGGAAGTTGAACGGAGAGGCGACGACCGTGTAACAGCTGGTACTCCACTACTGCCCTCTGCTGCTCACAAAGCCGGGCCAACATGTGGAAGGTGGAGTTCCAGCGCGTGCTCACGTCACACAGCAGCCGGTGAGCTGGCAATTGTAAGCGCTGCTGCAGCTTCAACAGGCCGGCCGAAGCTGTAGATGACTTACGGAAATGTGCACACACGCGGCGCACCTTGGTCAAGAGATCATGCACATTGGGGTAGGTTTTTAGAAATCGCTGCACCACTAAATTAAATACATGCGCTAGGCATGGTACGTGTGTGAGCTTGCCGAGCTCCAAAGCCGCCACCAAGTTACGCCCATTATCACACACAACCATGCCTGCTTGCAGGTTGAGTGGCGAGAGCCACTGCTCGGTCTGGTGACTAATCCCCTGCAACAGCTCTGAGGCCGTGTGCTGTTTGTCCCCAAGGCAGATCAGCTTCAGCACGGCCTGTTGACGCTTCCCCACTGCAGTGCTACACTGCTTCCAGCTACTGGCTGATGGGGGAGTGGCGGTGTGTGTAGAGAATTCGGAGGTGGAAACGGAGGAGGAGGAGCCAATAACGTAGGTGCTGGTGGAAACCCTGATGGAGGTAGGGCCCGCAATCCTCGGCGTGGGTAGCACCCGTGCCATCCCAGGGTCCGAGTCGCTCCCAGCCTCCACGACATTCACCCAGTGTGCCGTCAGGGAAATGTAGCGTCCCTGGCCACAAGCACTTGTCCATGTGTCAGTCGTTAAGTGGACCTTCCCAGTAACTGCGTTGGTCAGGGCACGGGTGATGTTACGGGACACATGGTGGTGTAATGCGGGGATGGCACACCGGGAAAAGTAGTGGCGGCTGGGGACCGCGTACCGAGGGACAGCTGCTGCCATCAGGCTGCGGAAGGACTCAGTGTCCACAAGCCTAAATGGCAGCATTTCGATGGCCAGTAATTTTGAAAGGTGTGAGGTTAGTGCTATGGCCTGTGGGTGGGTGGCTGGGTATTTTCTCTTGCGCTCAAATGCCTGGGGTAACGACATTTGGATGCTGTGCTGGGACAGGGAAGTGGATGTGGTCGCTGATGGTGCTTCAGATGGTACAGGTGCAGGGCGGGAGGTATGCGGGCCTGCGCCTTCGACAGGCGATTGGCCGGCACCGAAAACAGGGGAAGAGGAGGCAGTGGTGTGGCCTGCAGACACAGATGGGCGATCCAGGCGTTCCTCCCACTTACTACGGTGCTTGGATGCCATGTGTCGGATCATGCTGGTGGTGGTGAGGTTTCTAGTGTTCATGCCTCGGCTCATTCTGGTGTGGCACAGGTTGCAAACTACAAATCTTTTGTCGTCCGCACTTTCCTTAAAAAAACGCCATACCGCGGAACACCTACCCCTTGGCAAGGTAGATTTACGCAAGGGGGTGCTCCGTGGAACATTTGCGGGCCGGTTTGGTGCGGTCCGCCTTCTTTCTGTAGCCACACCACTGCCTCTTCCAGCCTGTTGCGGTGCTGCAGATGGCTCACCCTCAGGACTGCTGTCATCGCTCGGCTCTACACCTTCCCAGGTGGGGTCAGTCACCTCATCGTCCACCAAGTCCTCCTCCACTTCCTCACTCTGATCATCCTCCTCAAGTCTTGATCCCACCACATACTCGGTCATTGACAACTGTATAACATTCTCCTCAACAAGGTCTTGAGAAGGAAATAGTGGTTGATTTAATGGCAACTGTGTCTCATCATCATCATCATCATCCACTACTTCCTTTGACCTTAAATGCCGTTCACATCTGTCATCTTCTTGTGATTGGGTAGCCTCTAGAGGTTGTGAATCAGGGCACAAGATGTCATGTTCCTCTGCAAGCGTGCTTGGAGAGAGGGTCAAATGAAGGATTGGTGATGAGACGAGCTCATCACTATATCCCAGTGTGGGATCACTTCTTTGACCAGACCGTGTATGGTGGGAGGAAGGATGATCAGAGTGAGGATTATGTTGACCAGACTCTTGGCTACTGAGAGTGGACTTGGTGGAAGACAGGGTGGTGCTTAACCGACTGGAAGCAGTATCAGCTGTCATCCAACCGACCACCTGTTCGCACTGGTCGGACCTCGAGAGTGATGTCCTGCGACGCCCTGTGAAATCAGACATGAAGCTAGGTATGGTGGATGTCTTTCTTTCTTGTGCTCTGGCACCAGGCACAGTTTCTCCGCGTCCTGACCCGCGCCCTGAACTTTCAGGATCACGTCCACTTCCCCGTCCCTTTTTACCCGCCTTCTTCATCTTACACGATATATATGACTTTAATATATATGAGTTTGAAAACTTAACAGTATTTCTTACTATTCTGCAACTCTGCAGAGTACACAGAATAGGCTGCTAAACGGCGGTGAAACACACTGAATGGAATATGTGACTTTAATATTTGAGTTTGAAAACTTAACAGTATTTCTTACTATTCTGCAACTGTTCAGAGTACACAGAATAGGCTGCTAAACGGCGGTGATACACACTGAATGGAATATGTGACTTTAATATTTGAGTTTGAAAACTTAACAGTATTTCTTATTATTCTGCAACTGTGCAGAGTACACAGAATAGGCTGCTAAACTGCGGTGAAACACACTGAATGGAATATGTGACTTTAATATTTGAGTTTGAAAACTTAACAGTATTTCTTACTATTCTGCAACTCTGCAGAGTACACAGAATAGGCTGTTAAACGGCGTTGAAACACACTGAATGGAATATGTGACTTTAATATTTGAGTTTGAAAACTTAACAGTATTTCTTATAATTCTGGAACTGTACAGAGTACACAGAATAGGCTGTTAAACGGCGGTGAAAGACACTGAATGGAATATGTGACTTTAATATTTGAGTTTGAAAACTTAACAGTATTTCTTATAATTCTGGAACTGTACAGAGTACACAGAATAGGCTGTTAAACGGCGGTGAAAGACACTGAATGGAATATGTGACTTTAATATTTGAGTTTGAAAAATTAACAGTATTTCTTACTATTCTGCAACTCTGCAGAGTACACAGAATAGGCTGTTAAACGGCGTTGAAACACACTGAATGGAATATGTGACTTTAATATTTGAGTTTGAAAACTTAACAGTATTTCTTATAATTCTGGAACTGTACAGAGTACACAGAATAGGCTGTTAAACGGCGGTGAAAGACACTGAATGGAATATGTGACTTTAATATTTGAGTTTGAAAAATTAACAGTATTTCTTACTATTCTGCAACTCTGCAGAGTACACAGAATAGGCTGTTAAACGGCGTTGAAACACACTGAATGGAATATGTGACTTTAATATTTGAGTTTGAAAACTTAACAGTATTTCTTATAATTCTGGAACTGTACAGAGTACACAGAATAGGCTGTTAAACGGCGGTGAAAGACACTGAATGGAATATGTGACTTTAATATTTGAGTTTGAAAAATTAACAGTATTTCTTACTATTCTGCAACTCTGCAGAGTACACAGAATAGGCTGTTAAACGGCGTTGAAACACACTGAATGGAATATGTGACTTTAATATTTGAGTTTGAAAACTTAACAGTATTTCTTATAATTCTGGAACTGTACAGAGTACACAGAATAGGCTGTTAAACGGCGGTGAAAGACACTGAATGGAATATGTGACTTTAATATTTGAGTTTGAAAACTTAACAGTATTTCTTATAATTCTGCAACTGTACAGAGTACACAGAATAGGCTGTTAAACGGCGGTGAAAGACACTGAATGGAATATGTGACTTTGATATTTGAGTTTGAAAAATTAACAGTATTTCTTACTATTCTGCAACTCTGTAGAGTACACAGAATAGGCTGTTAAACGGCGTTGAAGCACACTGAATGGAATATGTGACTTTGATATTTGAGTTTGAAGACTTAACAGTATTTCTTCCTATTCTGCAACTCTGCACACTACACAGAATGTGCTGCTAAACTGCGGCGAAGCACACTGAATGGAATATGTGACTTTGATATTTTAGTTTGAAGACTTAACAGTATTTCTTCCTATTCTGCAACTCTGCACAGTACACAGAATGTGCTGCTACACTGCGGCGAAGCACACTGAATGGAATATGTGACTTTGATATTTGAGTTTGAAGACTTAACAGTATTTCTTCCTATTCTGCAACTCTGCACAGTACACAGAATGTGCTGCTAAACTGCGGCGAAGCACACTGAATGGAATATGTGACTTTGATATTTTAGTTTGAAGACTTAACAGTATTTCTTCCTATTCTGCAACTCTGCACAGTACACAGAATGTGCTGCTAAACTGCGGCGAAGCACACTGAATGGAATATGTGACTTTGATATTTTAGTTTGAAGACTTAACAGTATTTCTTCCTATTCTGCAACTCTGCACACTACACAGAATGTGCTGCTAAACTGCGGCGAAGCACACTGAATGGAATATGTGACTTTGATATTTTAGTTTGAAGACTTAACAGTATTTCTTCCTATTCTGCAACTCTGCACAGTACACAGAATGTGCTGCTAAACTGCGGCGAAGCACACTGAATGGAATATGTGACTTTGATATTTGAGTTTGAAGACTTAACAGTATTTCTTCCTATTCTGCAACTCTGCACACTACACAGAATGTGCTGCTAAACTGCGGCGAAGCACACTGAATGGAATATGTGACTTTGATATTTTAGTTTGAAGACTTAACAGTATTTCTTCCTATTCTGCAACTCTGCACAGTACACAGAATGTGCTGCTAAACTGCGGCGAAGCACACTGAATGGAATATGTGACTTTGATATTTTAGTTTGAAGACTTAACAGTATTTCTTCCTATTCTGCAACTCTGCACAGTACTCAGAATGTGCTGCTAAACTGCGGCGACGCACACTGAATGGAATACGTGACTTTGATATTTTAGTTTGAAGACTTAACAGAATGTGCTCTAATCTGCAACTTTGCACACTAAACAGAATGTGCTCTAATCTGCAACTTTGCACACTAAACAGAATGTGCTCTAATCTGCAACTTTGCACACTAAACAGAATGTGCTCTAATCTGCAACTGTGCACACTAAACAGAATGTGCTCTAATCTGCAACTTTGCACACTAAACAGAATATATATATTTTTTTTTTTTTTTTTTTGTTTTTTTCCCCCCACACCAAATAACCTGCTGCCCCCACACACAGTAGTCCTAAAAAGGACTTTTGGTTCTTTTTTTTTCACAATTTTTGTTTTTTTCCTCCCTACACTGCCTTTCCCTTCCTATCCTCAGCTCTCCCTGGCTCAGACTGAGCCGAACTCGCTGGTCAGGTGCTATACAGCACCTGACCACGGGTTCTGGCCAGCCAATCAGTGTAATGCCAGCAGCCAACATGGCTGCTGGCATTACACCGATGTCAGAGCCTCCCTGCACGTTTATTGGCTGCGCAGCAGCCACAAAACGTGCGGGGAGGAGACCCGAACATGGCGGGCGAGCACATGCGGTACTCGTACGAGTACCGCCATGTGCCGAGCAGAGCGATGCTCGAGCCGATCCGAGCATCGGCCGAGCATGCTCGCTCAACACTAGTAATTACTAAAGAACTCAAATGACAATTTGCCCCCATCTCTATGTATTAATAGACAAGCCTGATCGTATTTAATACATGTGATAAATACAAAAACATTATAAAAATAGTGGTTGATGAGTTCTGGCTGCTTCGTTATACAGAGTAGGAAGTCAGCCACATTTTTAATAAGAGCTATGAAGAGATCCATTTATAACATATGTGGGTCAAAGTTTACATATGGGTCCACTGATTCAATGTTTATGTTCATAATTCAACTGATGCTAGTTCTCCAAATTTTTGGCACAAAGACTCATAGTAGTAATTGCCAAAGCTATATAATGGCACATTGGCATCCAAAGTAGACTATGTTTAAAGAGAGGCTATACACTAGGGTAAGACTTTTTGCCAAATAGCATGTTGTTAGCATGGTGTTATTTCACCTAGTGGAAGACTTGTGTGTTTGTAGGATATGATTGGGTCTCAGGTAGGGATGAGAGAAAATTTTTGCCTCAAACCAAAATCAATGAAAAATGGCAGTTCCCACTTTATTTCCCACAGAGAGTTTTTTCGCCTAGCTCATTCCATTGAAATCAATGGGAACATTGAATGTAAACCTCTTCAGGTATATGTGGAGAAAATAAGAAGTTGGCCAATGATACTTCTCCACCTGCCCCTCCTCTAAAATAATGGGTGTGTTGTTACTAGAATAGGCATTTTACCCTTCGGAGCAGGGACTGTGCTTTTCACATCAGCAACTGCAATGTGAATAGTGTGTGTGTGTGTGGTAAATAAGGGAAGTACTGGGAACAATGGGTACATCTGAACTCACATGAAACACCTGGCACAACTCTATCGAAACACTATGACACTTAGAGTCCCCAATGTGAAATCCCCCACCAGAAACCAAGTACTGCCGCTGTCACTAGACCCCTTATCCACACCCCACTAAAGACACATGACAACTTGCAGACTGTTTAATAGTAATGATGAGCTCTCCCCACAATCAGCTTAGCATATTCTGTTGTATGATATATCCTCAGATGCCGCTTTATGCCCTGCTTGAGATTCCCCACCACCAAACTGCTGTGTGTGGTTAGTGCACCACACAGTGTACAATGGGTGGACATGAACTGCCGTATCCAGGTATCTACAGAATGGCTATCACTTAGCGGGGGAGGTAACGATGAATGAGGTGGATTAGCAGAAGATATAGTTAACCTAGAGCAAGAAGATGATGGCAAGCCAGGTGTTTTACTCATCATCAAACTTTCAGCCTCTGGCTGGGTTTCTCTATTCTTCCTCCTCTTTGATCTCCATGTCACCTCTTATTGCCTTTCTGGAGAGTAAGGGAGTATAGCAACAGTGGTGCTCAATTTCTGTGGTGGGTGTTTGGCTTTAACATGTTTCCCATAAATGTCATGGTGTCTGTGTTTCATGTGTGTTATTAGGGCGGATGTGCCAAGGTGTGTTCCCCCCCTTTCCCCTTTTCACTGAAAATTGTGCACAGTGCCATTGTTGATGACTGCACTGTGCCTGCCCCAAGAGAAAAATAGTCCCACACCCATGACTTCAGTGGGGAGGGGAAAGGTGGAGAAGAATGGCCTCTTTCTTCTTGTCCTCCACATTCCCCTTCACTGTCTGGGGCAGAGGATGATGTTGCTGCTGTTACTCCAACTGCATCAGAATCAGCACTGCAACTAGGACCAGGAGCATTGCTGCTGCTGGCAAATGGAACCTGTCCTAGTCCCTCATCACTTGTTGACCCCATTCTCACTGTGTCCACGGTGGTCTCTGGCATACTAGCCTGCTCCTCAGCATCCTGCTGCCCTTGCAACTCAGTAGCAGCAGGATTTAGAGCAGTTGCAATCTCCACAAATTCCAAAAGCTCACTGTTGGTGGTGATGTTGATCCCCATCACTATCACTGTCTCCCATTTCTTTTTAGTTTGGGCTAAAAAGGCCATTAATGTCTTTTCCACCCCAGCTTCATCACCACCATCATCAGTCCCTCTGTGCTGCTGATGCTCTATTACAGACATCCCACCGGTTGGAGGAGGTGATAAGAAATGTGACAGAGGGTCCCCTAATGTTATACTTGCCATTTCTTATTGACCTGAAGAAGGCAGACTGGTAGCACTAGCAGCAGACACAGGCAGCTGATATGCACTCCTGGTGGTGGTGGTATTATGGCTGCTAGGCAGCAATCCTGCCTTCTTCGGGATCATGTTCCACCTGGACAATGCTGTGGGAGGAAGGGGACTTCCATGGTCAGAGGAATGGTGTTGTCTCCCTTGACCACTAGTCTGGATGATCTGCATTACTTCCTCTACCACTCCCCTAACGCTAGTCCCATCAGCTGCTTCACCATCACTGTTTCTACTACTAACACCAGCCACATCAATTTCAGTCCCTGACCTGTCTACTCCCTCACTAGTAATATGATGATCACCCCGTCATTCACTTCTAACATTCTATACAAGCTACTGCACCTTATTAGTAGTAGTATTAGTGGTGGGACTGCTTGGGGATGGCAAGTGTGATATAGGGTCCTCTGCTGTCACACTTGGCATCATCTTCTCCTTCCCCCCTCCTGAGAAATACAAGACACACTGGCAGAAGGCACAGCACTGGTGGCAGCACTGGCAGCAGGCACAGGCAGCTGACCTGTCCTGCTCAAACTATTACCCTCTTTTTCCTCCCGTGAGCTACATTTCCCCAAGATCCCTTGAGGTGATTTAGGGGGATGGCCAGCATTGGGTCTGGGGAATCAGGGAATGCTTCAATGCTGGTAGTGGTCACTTCCTCCCCCTCAGACTCACTGGACACATAATGGTCCTTCCAGCTCCTCCTTTTATTGTTAGTAAACCTGGTCATAGTGATAGCAGTCACTATGAGCCTCTCCTGCCTCAATTTTGCTATAAATATCATAGCACAATAGCCTTGCACCTCTCTCTTGCTCTGTAGCTGCTTGTATTGTGTTTCACTTCTTGGAAAATGGCATGTTTCTATAGAGAAAAAGAGAGAAACACGTTAATAAACAGCCAAAAACTTTCTAAGCATTGAAATAAAGCGAAGAATTTAAAGCAGATTTTCCAGCAAAAAAGTGGACAACCACCTGGTTTTCATGGATTTTTTTATTGCAACACAATGGCACCTTGCACCCACCCCTAGTCTTGGGTTCTTGATCAAGTTACTATAAGGCTTTGATTGTAGTTGGTAACTTGGAAAGGCCAGTGAGAGAAGCAATTTCCAGTTAGCCTGTGAGGTTGCAGTTTTTTGAAGCAGAGGAATTTATGTCTCTGTCTACCTGATCCAGTGAGTTATACTGAGGGAGGAAAGACAAATTGTAAAGTTTGACAGGTTAAATAGTGAAGTGTCTGCTCTGGTAGGCTTTCAGTGTCACAGGCTTGACACTGTGGAAAAGGCTACACCTGCTGTTTAATATGTTTCAATTACTGTGCAATGCACAAAGATTTACTAAAAGTGGTCTCAAGGAGTAGAAAACATGACTTAATAATCCTATTGGCAGTGAAATTCCCATCAGTATGTTGTGCGGTAGTCCAACAAGTGGTAGTCATGCTTGTTCTTACTGGTAAAGACTCACAGTTATTGTAAAGAGATCTGTTCTCAAAGTGAAAAATAGAAGAGATGGTAGATGATATATCCAATCATTCTGTGTAAATTCAGCTCTTTCTAGCCAACAGATGCTGCTGCTGGATTGCATTCTAGGCCTCCAAAAAACTGAAAATTACACTGCTATCTTATAAAAAATCCAGACATGATCCTTTTTGAAGGACTGAAGCTCTCTAAACTCCTCACACTGATATTTTTTGAGAAAGTCTTTAGTTGGAGGAGTTTAGGATCCTGGAGTTTTGCCAGTTAATGCAGAATTGATTCATTAGTAGACATTAGGATTTTCTGAACAGATTAAGATAAGTGGAGTGTTTATTATTAAGATGTGTTAAGATGTTCCTTTAAGGTGAATAAAGCACCTGAAACATATGGCATAGACCCAATGGTACTTTGCGACCTAGGTTAATTATTACCAAGGATAATCACTCTCATAATGTGTAGTATGAATGGAGGAAAGCAAATGTAGCACAGTTATCCAAAAAGGGAGTACAATCCAAACCTGGAAATTATAGAACTAAAAACTAAACTTCCATAGTGAGGATTATTGTTCAAGATTATGTGTGAAACATGTATATTTTCATTAAAGATCAGTATGAATTTAGGAAACACAGATAATTTCAGTCTAGTTTTATGATAGGGTAAGAAATAACCTATACCAGGGTATTGTGTAGATGTAATACACTTGAATTTTGCAAAAGGCTTTGACTTTTTGTCTCTCAGGAGGTTACTTCATAAATTAAAAGGAATAGACTTGGAAGGCCATATCTATACATGAATGGAAAACTGGTTAAATGATAAAATACAGATAATTTTTATAAACTGATCATTTTAAAATTGGCCTAAACTTGAAAGTGGAGTGTCTAGCAATTCAGTCCTAGAGCCAGTGATTTTTAATTTGTTTATTAATTACCTTAAAGTGAGTGTTGACAGTAATGTTTTAGTCTTTGCTTCTGGTGTGCACCATATAAGGAATTACACGCAGAACTATATTTCTTATTATCTCTACAGAAAGATGTTGATGATAAGTGGTACATTGGGTTTAAGAGATAAAAAAAAGTTTATGCATCTGGGTTAAAAAGGCATGCTACTTATACATAAAACGGTAAACTATTTTGGGTGTTCTTTTTAAAGAAGAATTTTGGAGTCAGTGCAAGACAGTAAAACAAAAAATACAGCTGAAGCTTATAAAGGTTAAATTTAGAAATTAAAGAACAAGCATTCACTAAGGTGCAGGGTTTAGATAAATCCTTTTCTATTAAAGGGGACATGCTATGCCAATAAACCTGAGGGGGATTTTAATTTCACATTGTGTTTTCCATATACTTTGAAGCTTCAGTTTTTACTTCATATATGAGCATTGGAAGGGTGATAAAGTGCACAAAGACCCCCAAATAGTGTTCTCAAAGGCTCAATCATATGGACTGATTGTAGCACCATGTAAAGATGGATGAAAAGTCAAATTTTTTTGGCTGGAAATTATGCAGGAAAACCTAATTTTCCAACTTTTTCTGCAAAACTTAAAATACATAACATTTCTGCCTTTTCCCTATCACCAATGAATTTCCTGTCAGAAATGTATTGGTTTTCTCTAGTACTTTCCATACCTGGGAACTCTCCGGATTTGCCCCAGAGACTCCGGTTCTGACAGAGCTTTACCGGGTCTCCGGGACAGAGGCTGATTCCTCCGGATGTGAGGGGTTTCTATTGAAACTCTGCCACATCTGCTTTTTCTCTCACTGTTCCTCCGTCCCCAGCCCTCTGTGTGACACCTTTAAGCCCTGGCCCCCCCACTTGCATCAAGACCCGCCCCTTTTTGATGCAATTAGCATCATTTTTGTCACCCCCTGCTGAACAGAGGACTCCCCACCGGGTAGCCCTCAACTGGAAGTTCCCAGGTTTGGTACTTTCTATGTCTGCAAGAATTCCCTCTGCAATACTACTACTACAGAGTGTTGAAATGGAGAAATCAAGTCAAAAGTAAAGGCTGTGATCAGGCTGAGACTTACAGCAACATAAGCCTTGAAAAAATTGTCCTTTGGCTCTTTGCGCATAACACCACCTGCTTGTGCAACTCTGGCATATTCATTATTGAAAAATAACTGTACCTTGGGATTTGTCAGCAAGTTGCAACACATGACTTTTTTCAACAAAAGAACAGGTTGGCATGTCAATATCCAAAATGATAGCAAGTTTGCCTTTCTTCAAGTGTACTTTTGCATTATTTTTGTGCAGTTTTGACTTCTAAAAACTTATTAAGTATGGTTTGGTAGCACATAGAAGAACTGTATAACTGTAAAATTTTGAAAGTCTGAAAAACTTTACTTTTACTTTTCCCCTTAACCCCTTAATGCCCGGCCGATCGGCACGGTGCGGTCACTTAAGTACCACGGAGCATTTTTCTTCCTTCAAATTCCGGTTCCGGATTCCCTGAATGGCATGCAGCCATGGGGGTGCCCGGAATTCCATGACAGGCATAGTACGTCATGGGTTGTTAACTCAGATCGACCCTCGACGTACTAAGACCGTCAAGGGTCATTAAGGGGTTAAGGAATTTATAGAATAATGACCATTAGTTTGCAGCGGGATGCCACTGTTTGATGCAGCAGTTTGTCTTACTGCTAAATCCTCCTCCTCTGTGGACGCCTCATTTGCTTTTTGTAGTAAAACTTTCCTACCACTAACACGTCCATGCACTCCTCCTTCTCCTTTCTCCTTACTCTTGACTTTAGCATGTTTAGTAGTCATAATGATAGTACTGTTGATTTTACTGTATAGAGCCATTAGTGTGTGTCAAGTGAAGTTTTGTCAGACTGAAAATAATATATGATCTATGTCATTGTTACTCTGTCATAGCTCAGGTGAAGAATCGCCTGCTTTTCACCCATCAGTCAAAACATTTTTTTCCCCATTTTGTTTTTAACTGTTCATGTATGTCAGTGTCACTGCTGATGTCTACAAATCCCAACCACACTACCTCAAGAAAATCCAGCTTTCCTCCTCTAACAGTCTACTTCTACACTACTAGCTAGCTACTGTCAAATTCTCTCTTACAAGAACTGAAGCATTAGTTCTTACCAAAATGAGCAAGATAGATCTATTAGTTTCAGAATCATTAGTTTGCAATAAAATAAGAAATCGTACATCTTGGTGTATGCTTGTCTCTCTTGTACTTGCAGATATTGGCATGGGCATGTATAAGTAACAACGTATGTCATGTTATACCCCTTTTCTATTTGTCTTGTCTTGAATGTATTATGTATTGTTTGTTTTTGTAGTATTTGTCACTCAATCTCTACAGAGTCTCAGCCAAGATTAATTAGGAAGGATTACCTGCCTGGCTGCCTGTCACTTATCAGGTAAAAAGTTATTTTCTTAAAGGGATAGTGATACTTAAAAATTACTAATCCCTATATTGCAGTCATGTTAAAAAGAAATTGATTGCTCCCAGTGTCATCTCTCAAACCTTTATGGTTTGAGAGATAATCACTCCTAAAGTTCTCCCCTCCCTCCCCTTTCCCCGAAGTCAGCATTCTAACTGACTGCAGGGCATCCTGTCGTACGACCATCAGGCGGCTCTGCAGCACAGCCAAGATCATGTTAATAAAAAAGAAATCGTTCACTGAAACGGTCTTCTATGTGTGCTTGGTTTGCAAGCACACGTAGACGACCATTTTATTGAAAGATTTTTTTTTTTTTATTAACGTGATCTCTGCTCTGATGTAGAGCCGCCTGATGATCGTAAGACCGGATTTCCCTTCAGTCAGCTACAACACTGACTTTGGGGGAAAGGGGAGGGAGGTGCGAACTTTAGGAGTGATTATCTCTCAAACCATAAAGGTTTGAGAGATGACACTGGGAGCAATTAATTTCTTTTTAACATGAATGCAATATAGTGATTAGTAATTTTTAAGTATTACTATCCCTTTAATTCTCCCTTCCCACCCAGACCCAGAGAACAATTGGTAGTGGCTGCCACCAAAACTTCTATCAACTCCAGCCTCCCTCTCTTTGCCTGTCTGATTCCTCTAGTTAGCATACAAGTTCAGATGTCTTCCTCTGTCTCCCAAGCACAGCCTGAAAACATGCAGGAAAGTAACACCCCTTCTATACTAAAATGGTTGAAATGCATGCAGAAACTCTCTACATGGTGGGAAATTCATTATTATAATTGAGATTAATGTAATGAAAATAGTGGGAAGAATCCACTTTACGCTGAATGGCATGAAGTGCAATTTTTTGTGTGGTTCTATTTTGAGGTAAAAAGTTTTACTCATCCCTATCTCTGAGTGTGAAAAAAATGGCTAGGAGAATACAGTGTGACCACTGTAAAGACTGTAAACACGGCAAATTGGTGACATTATCACATGGGACATTATCCAAAAGGTCATGTGAATGTACAAAAATTATTGAAATGCACTTTATGAAGCAAAGTGTTTCAGCTCATTAAAAATAATTTCTTGGTAGTGATCCATTTTCACAGATTTTTTTTGTGTGATGGATTTGGTATCAAAGAACTGACTTGTAGGGGACTGCTGACTGAAATGTGCAGAAGGGAATCAAAGCAGCTTTTTGATGTGAGGACATTGCAGCCACTCAAGTTAAATGTTAATATGAACATTTGTTGTTTTTCTGTAGCTGTGGGGGTAATGGATCATATTTCATATGTTTTTATAAAAATGTATTTGTTCCATTCTTGACTTGGTGCTGTTATTTTTGATTTCGTTGTATATTCTATTGTGTATTTTTCCCAATAATCAACAAATGATTTATCTACTATATTGGGTTTTTATGATCTAAGATTTAGAGTTAAATCCATATTTGGAGGATGGACTTAAGATGAGACACAACCTATAAATAGGAGGAACTTCCAATATGGCCCTTTTTAATTTACCCCAGAAAAAGATAAAGTAAGCTTCCAAAATGCATAGGGTGGAAACCAATATTGCAATAAGTGGATTATTAGCTACGGCTAGTACATAGTGGAATCATCATAACCATTACCTGTCTCATGTCAATACTACTACTACTGGTTCCACCATAACCACAGTCCATGGGGGATGATGATCCCAGTCCCATGCAGAAGTTGATTCTCAGACAACTCAGCAGCAGGAAGTATATTAGAAAACACAATACCTAGCCTTGTTCCACTGCATGGACATCCATAAAAACACACATAGTGACCCCCAACCTGGTATCCTTTTAATATGTCACACTTTAAATAGCATGTGGCTCCAGCACACAGTCAGCAAGGTGCTATGATTAAAAGGGTGACCTGAGAACAGCACAAGATTGTTAAGTCACGCCTTCAAGTCCCAGCATCCTCAGCTCCACTTGGTTCACCCGTTAAACAAAATACAACATCACTTGTGCCAACCCCTGGAGTAATGAATTATTATTATAAAAGCCATATGTGGGTCTGCTACAGAATGTATCCAAACAACAGAGAGAGACTGGAGCGGCTTACTTCAGCACAGAGCTCTTTGCTTTGGAATGCTATTTAAAGTACAACATATTAAAAGTGAACCCCCCAGCTTTGTCCCACTGCACTGGTAGCCATAGAACCACACATATTGACCCCCTACAGTTATGTTCCTCTGCAATGGTAGCCACAGACAACACATAATGACCCCCCCTGCCATGTCCCACTGCAATGGGAGCCATAGAACCACACACATATTGACCACAGTCATGTCCTACTGCACTGGTAGACATAGAACTACACATACTGAACACCTAGTCTTGCCCCACTGCCATGGTATTCATTGAACCTCATCCTTGTATGACTCCCAGCCTTGATGCACTGCACTGGTTGCCATAGATCTGCACAAACTGACCCCCCAACTATGTCCCACTGTATCAGAAGCCATAGAACCAAACATACTGACTCCAAGCTAGGAAAGGGTGAAAAGTCCCATTTTTTTCCTGTGGTTAATTTTGTCCACAGAAAAACTACTGTTATATAGAGAATAGATGCACTAATCATATATCCCATATAAATAGGTACAACCATGCATATCATGATCCTATAAAAACAGAGTGTAAAAAATATCCAAGGACAAAGAATAGGACCTAATTAGGCACACAACCTACATTAATCAAATAACACCAACAATTTAATAATTACGAAATATTTATTAATAACACCAGATAAATTCAATCTGTACAAAACCTGAGGTGTGAAATATGACATCACGAAATCCCCCCAGATCCACAATACCATATGCCTCAAACAAAGAGAATCCTGTAGTCATATACCCACCCCACTATCATTTAAAACCATACTAACACTGGCCCCAGTACATTGGTAATGAAAAAAGGGGGAAACAAATAAAAAATAAGTAACGGGAAGGTGAAAATGGCACAAAAATTATGAAAAAAATAGCAATGATTAAATAAGTTCATAATGTGTCAGATACAATGATTAATTTATTTCAAAGATAAAGATGGAACATCAATTCATGTATATTAAGGATGAGGGTGACACATCAGATGATGAAAATGAATAATGACTTCATGGTAAGTCAAATAGAAAGATTCATTAGTAATGAAGATGGAGGAAAATTATTATAGACACATAATGATGATGATGATGAATATGGAAGTGCATAAATACAGGTAAAGTATTGAAACTGAGCCTGACTAAAGGCATAAATAGGACATATGCAAGGTTATATCATATCTCATACCTGTTTCATGTAATAGGCAGTATTCACAAATACCTGTCGGCTCCTTCCTCAGAGTTTACTGCCACTCACAAATTTCCTGTTGATGTCTGGTCATTAACATCTCCATATTTCTAATCCTCCACTGAGTCTCCTTCAGCTTCCTCCATGTGTAACCATTGTATTTCTTCATGTCACATTCCTCCTAGAAACATCTTCTATCATACCTCTCTCTGGTCAATGCGCAAAGAGTCTGTGTAAATGAATGCTGCGAATGCGTTTTGTCCACGTTACCATGGGATTTTTCAAGACTATGAAATCCATATTTCCACTTTCTTTCTTTTAACCTTTACCACCGTAAGTTTCATAGTAACTACCCTAACACAATCTATATCTAACATCTCAGTCCAGACTGCGGTCCATTTGTCATTTTATCCTAAATTAAATCTTCCCTAACAAAACATATAATCTAACACTTAAGCATATGGTATTCTGGATCTGGGGCGTTTCTTGATGTCATATTTTTCACCTCAGGTTTTGTACAGATTGAATTTATCTGGTGTTATTAATAAATATTTTATAATTCTTCAATTTCTGGTGTTATTTGATTAATGTAGGTTGTGTGCCTAGTTAGGTCTTATTCATTGTTCTGGATATTTTTTGCACTGCCCACAGAAACAACCCACAGATTTTATGCTATTTCTCTAAGAGCAAATAAAATTTCCACCTATGCTATTGAATGGGAAAAATTTCCCACCTATATACTATAGAACCCCATAATTTCCTGCAATGCAGGTGGCGTAGTTTAAGAAAAAGGAGAATGGAAAGAGATAAAGATAAATAAAATAAAATAAAAAAGTGGTTGTTGGTTAATAGTACTGCTTGACATTATGACCACCACCACTGGTCAAAAAAAGAGAAGCCGGAGGGACCCTGAGGCTAGTGACACAAAGGAGGAAGAGGAAGTCAGCAGCAGTGGCAGCATCAATTCTAAAGGGACTGGAAGCCTACATTCCCAAGACCTAATGATGCTTAGTCACCCAATATCAACCCTTGGTATTTGGGGTAAAATTTTGAAGAAAACAGAACTGGGTAGTTGTGTAAGCAACACATGTCAGCTGCCTGTGCTTGTTGCTACTGCTGCCAGAAAGTATTCTTCTTCTCCTGGCCATTGTGACAGCAGAGGACCCTCAGCCACACTTGTAATACCGAAGCAGACTCACCACCATAGAACAATTAGAGACTGGCGGCGGTGTTGATGTGACTGAGGTGGTGGTGGAACAGCTGGTGTGAAAGAGAGCATGAGGACTTTTTTTGGCAGAAAGTGAAAAGAAATTGGATAAAGAGTTGCAAATGTGGATGGGCATCACTGCCACCACCAACAATGACATTGTGGAGTTTGCTGCAAACTTTCATCTGTCTCAACAGCAGGATGGTGATGAGAGGGATAGAGTGCCACAGACCACCAGGGCCACCATGGGACTGTCCTCTTCTAGCAGCAATATGGAACCAGTGTCTGCTCCACTTGCCATAAATAATCCTGGCCCTAACACCAGTGATGATGTTGAGGCAGCAGCATCACCTGCCCCAGCCAGTGAAGGTGATTCTTCTCCACCTCTCCCTCACTTATATCATGGGTGCGGGACTATTTTTCCCTTGGGGCAGGCACAAAGCAGTCATCAGTGACTGCACTGTGCACTATTTGTTGTGAAAAGGGAAAACTAGGGGACACAGCTTGACAACAAACACCCTGACATTTATGTTACGCATGTTAAAGACAAACCCCCTCCCCCAACAGAAGAAATTGAGATTGGTTGGTATTGTTGTGCCCCATGTTCCTCACCAAGGGCACAAAGAACAGGGGCAAAAACCCCAGAGGAAGACTAGAGAAACCCATCCTGAGCCTGCAAATTCAATGACGAGCATAACACTTGCATTATCATCATTTTCTTGTGCTAGTGTCAGAGCGTGGAAGACATACCAATTGTCCTGTCCTAGTCACCCTCAGGGTCCTCTAATTCCTCTTCTGGTGTATCACCTTACCAATGTTACCTCCTCCACCTGCTTATCACTAGTCTATAGATGTGAGAATCTGGCAGCTCATCCCACTAATTGCACATTGTGTGGTGCACTGAGCACACATGGCAATGTGGTGGATAGTAATTGGATGCTGGATATAAGGGAGCACCTGCGGACATGCCATCCAGTGGAATATACAAAGCTGGTATCAGGGAGGATTCATTGTTTTATTACGATTTCTCAGCAATCAACAATTTGACAAGCAGAAGTGTTATTGTACCACTGCCTGTCTTGTTTCAGTGTTGCTGAATGATCCCAGTGCCATAGAGCAACCTAATCCTCTTTCTGCTTAGGGAACTCAGTAGCAGCTGCAGTTACGGCCGTGGCAAACACCAGAATGTCATAAGTGCCATTTTTCAAGAATACCATCATGCACAGCTGGCACTAGGCCAGTAGGGAGTATTTTTTTCTTAGTACTTATATGTTGCAACCCTGAATCCTGCAAAGAAAATCACTCTGGGCTTGTATGTTGCAAGCCTGAGTCCTGCAATACAATTATTTTATTAGAGTTTTTGTTTGACAAATATTTATCAGATTCTTCTCTCTGTAAGACCCCTGATATGCTGGCCAACCATTATTTTAAAAGAGATTTTACAACCGTCTATTGATGTGGCAGATGTGTATAGTGTGGTGGTGGACTGGTGTGTTGTGATTGATGTATGTGGCCATATTAGTGGTCCCAATAGAGGTTGATGGTAGTAACCCTTCAAATCCCCCCTCCTCGTCCTCTGTGCTGTTGTTAATAATACATGTGCCATACCTTACCCTGTAATGTGAGGTTTTGTCCAGTTCTGCTCAGATGGTATTAGATGTTGGTTAATTTTTAGAAATGGTAGTCTCCTAACACTTCTGCTTGATAGTGATGTCCTATGGTTATTTACAATATAACATGCTACACTGAAAACCAGTAACTCAGGGCTTCCATGGCTTTTCCTGTCAGTTCTGGTGACACACCTTGTTTTGTTTGCCAGTAGTCATCTTTTCTGCCAAGAACGTAGCTATCCTGCAGATATGCTAAAACAATCTAACATGTACCACTCCTAAGAGCTACATGGTGTTCCTGAGTATCAGTCCTACAGATATGTACCACCACAACCAGCACATTTGTTTGATTGCCACGTCTGAGACCCATAAATTGCGTTATGTGATGATGGTGATGTATTCAGAAATATGGTCTGAATAGGATGCTCTGGTTCATGTTTCTGCTCATCATGCTGCTTAGATAAACCATTCTCCGTCTTACCTTAACCTTTTACCTTAACTTTCTGTCTCTCATTTTCAACAATGCAACCCTCCACTCATTCTATATATATTTATATTCTTTGACAGAATCCGATTCCTCAGAGAGATTCTGCTGACTATGAGTCCTGGTTGTGACAAACTGATCACGCTTTGGCAGAAATTCATAAATTTTGTGCTGAAAGTGGGGGTCCAGCAAGGTAGCAAGAACGTATTCCTCATTGCTTTTTTTGGGCAGTATGTGAGGATCTTGCTCAAAGCATACTAACATGTCCTCGACTAGCTGTTGCATGCCTGTGTTGTAATTATTGTAATATTCCTCAGCCATGCTCCTAATTTTTTTCTGCCAAAAATATAAGCAGACTAATTTTGCTAATTCCTGCTCCTACATGACTAACCAGCATGGCTGCCTCTCTGTGTGTGAGTGAGTGAGTGAGTGAGTGGGAATTGGAAGCGGTGATAATACTGATGTTGACTGACAGGATTTTTTTCATCTTTGCTTGTCCAGTGTGTCAGTCTTTCCTATTGTTTTCTCAAACAGTTTATAAACAGGCACTGTGCTCCTTTTCAGTGGTGAAAGATTGAGCCCTTGATTTTCAGCTAACTTTCCGGCCATGCCATCATCAAGAAGAGGGTGATACTGGAGGGATATATTCTAGGTCTACATCATCATCAGTAATTAGGTCATCCTCCACATCACCCATCGCTTTTTCCTCACTACTTTTATATTCTTCTAGGCATTTAGAGGTCTCAAATAATTCCATTTAATTTCCATTTTGAGGAATTTTCCTCTAATCTCAGGACAGGTGTCTTGTCCTTCCCACTGTGAGATGCAGCAGTTGATTAAGCTGCTACACCTTCTTTTACTATGCATTCAACACTGGAATGTGACTCATTGTTGTCTTCACTGTTTTTAGATGGTGTATTAATAGTACTGGTGCTGGTAGATCTTTTGGTGATGCTTTAACAAACTGCATCATTTATTGTACACACTGCAGCAACCATAGCTTTTTAGTTTTTGGACTACCACTTTACTTACACATCCCTGCCTTGCTCCTACTCCTTTCACTTCCCCTACCTCTTGTGCATTTGCTGGACATTACTCAACTGCTGGGTGTGATTTTTTCCTGTAAAGTACGCAACATAACTAATTGTGTGTTGTATCTTGCACTGACAAATGACTTTATCTTGACTAGTATCAGTCTCCCTCAGTCACAGCTCATGTCAGGGTCCTTCTCTCTGTCACCTATCAAAAGTAATTTTTTTTTAATTAACTGTGTGTCACGGTTTATTTTGACTCTCAGACACTGAGTAAGATAAAATCAAACTTTATTGAAAAGTTAATAAGAACCCTCACAGGTCCTGAACATACATATATGAGACATACACAAGATAGGTTCAAAATAGTAACTCATTCAATGATACAGTTTAGTAGGCTCTACCGGCCTTGCCAAATACCAGGCAAGGCAGCCTGGAGCTAGCAACACAGGATGAATAAGGCTCTACCGGCCTTGCCAATATACCGGGCAAGGCAGCCTGGAGGATGGCACAACAATAGGAATGAGGCTTTACCAGCCTTGCCAATATACTGGGCAAGGCAGCCTGGAAGATGGCACAACAATATGAATGAGGCTCTACCTGCCTTGCCAATATACCGGGCAAGGCAGCCTGGAGGATGGCAAAACAATATGAATGAGGCTGTACCGGCCTTGCCAATATACAGGGCAAAGCAGCCTGGAGGATGGCACAACAATATGAATGAGGCTCTACCGGCCTTGCCAATATACCAGACAAGGCAGCCTGGAGGATGGCACAACAATATGAATGAGGCTCTACCGGCCTTGCCAATATACCAGACAAGGCAGCCTGGAGGATGGCACAACAATATGAATGAGGCTCTACCGGCCTTGCCAATATACCGAGCAAGGCAGACTAACACAATGACTAAGGAAACAGCCCCACTAGTTCTGTAACGTAGGTAGCATCAGCAATAGATGGTATTGTGGAGCAAATCGGTATCACGTACTGGACAACCAGGGAGGCCCTACCGGTGCTGTAATGGAAGCCGCTGGAAACCGGTGTGTAAATGAGCAAACCAGTACCGCATACTGGACAACACGGAAGTCCTACCGGTGCTGTAATGGAGGCAGCTAGCAACCGGTGATATGGAGTAAATCAGTACCGTGTACTGGACAACACGGAAGCCCTACCGGTGCTGTAATGGTGGTAGCTAGCAACTGGTGATATGGAATAAACCAGTACTGTGTACTGGACAACACAGAAGCCCTACCGGTGCTGTAATGGTGGCAGCTAGCAACCGGTGATATGGAGTAAACCAGTACCGCGTAATGGACAACACGGAAGCCCTACCGGTGCTGTAAAGGTGGAAGCTAGCAACCGGTGATATTGAGTAAACCAGTACCACGTACTGGACAACATGGAGGCCCAGCCTAGAATCAGAAGGCAACCTAAGGAGAATCCAGTAGTCAGAATGTCGCCCAGGCGACCATAGTCAGAAGGATCCAGAAGCAGGAACGACAGTCAGGCCCGAACAGGATACTGGAGCAGTAGCGGCAGCCAAACCGGGTCAGGAACGGAAGCAGAAACATCAGCCACACTGGAACAGGAACGGAAGCAGGAACTGCAGCCACACAGGATCAGGAACTCAGGAGTGATGCCGACGTCTGGGCAAAGACACTGACACTGGCAATAAGAAGCTTAAGCAGCTCAGTAGATACAGGAACCATAGGCAGGTGACCACTGACATAGAGACACCACGAAAGGGCAACCAAAGGGTGCCTGAGCTCAGTCTATATAGGCAATACTGGGAGGACTAATGACAGGCAGCCAATGGAGAGCTCTAACAACTGACTGACAGCAAAAGCCAGCAATCACGGCACCGTGATACTGTGCCCCTCTATTCCTATCACTGTAAAAAACAAACAAACAACATACTCTCAATATTTAACTACTTCTTTCTCTAGATTCCAGCAACACAGAGATAACAGCCAGATCATGGCTGCCTGTGTCTTCCCAGTCAGTAACACATCGTTTGAGGGTATTTGGAGTAATTCTCCTTTGTTCCCTTCTCACAGCCCAGACTCCCCTAGCGCAGAGATAACAGCCAGATCAGAAATTTGGATCATGGCTGTTTGTGTCTCCCCAGTCAGTCAAACAGAAGTTTGGGGTACAATGGGGTAAATTTCATTTGCTCCCTTCTCAGACTCCCAGACTCCCTAGGACAGAGATGACAGCCAGATCTGGATGACTCTTGGATGATGACAGTATCACGGTGCCCTTGCTCCCTGTGTTGCTTTCTGTCAGTTTTTGATATGCTATGCTCCCATTGGTTGATCTACGTTTGGCCCGCCCAGTATGGCCTTTATATACTGGGCTCTGGCACCTATCCGGTGCCCTTTCATGGTGTTCCTGTACGAGTGCCTTCTTGAGCTTCGTGGACTCCAGTGTACCGACTTGGCCTGTTTGACTACTCTGCTTCTTGTCTCCTGCTCCCGTGATTCGACCCAGCAGTGAGACAGTTGCTGTGTCCTCCGTTAACTCTTGCAAAGCCTCCGTGTTGCCTCCGTTACTGCTACGGCAGTCTGCCATTGGCTGAGTCCTCCGTTAATTCTTTCAGAGCCTCTGTGTTGCCTCCGTTACTGCTACAGCAGTGTGCCATTGGCTGAGTCCTCCGTTAACTCTTGCAGAGCCTCCGTGCTGCAGCCGATACTGCTACGGCAGTGTGCCATTGGCTGAGCCCTCCGTTAATCTCTTGCAGAGTCTCAGTGTTGCCTCCATTACTGCTACAGCAGGGTGCCATTGGCTGTACTTTCCGTTAAGTTCTTGAAGAGTCTCAGTGTTGTCTCCGTTACTGCTACGGCAGTGTGCCATTGGCTGAATTTCTGTTAAGCTCTTGCAGAGTCTCAGTGTTGCCTCTGTTACTGCTATGGCAGTGTGCAATTGGCTGAACTTTCCGTTAAGTTCTTGCAGAGTAACAGTGTTGCCTCCGTTACTGCTAAGGCAGTTTGCCACTTGCTGAGTCCTCCGTTAAACTCTTGCTGAGCATCTGTGTTGCCTCTGTGACTGCTACAGCAGTGTGTCTTAGTCTCAGTTATTGCTCTGGTCTCCATTATTGCACTGCAGCCTCCTATATGTTCTGTTCTAACATACTGGGCGTTACAGAGAGAACTCACCACAGACTTCGCTGCACAAAGACTGATTACACCTATTGGAAAACTTTAACCCATGCTGAACTGACTCTCTGGGTATTCACCCTTTTCCTGCCTGACCTGTGTCAGTATAAAACCACTCTGAACTTTCTAGTTATACTGGACCTGTGTAGGCAAATGCACAAATAACTTGTCTTGTGTCTGTATTATTCTGCTTAAATACTACAGGGCCTGTGAAGGTTATCTTATTATTTATGATTTCAATAAAACTGTGTTTTATCCTAAACCACTGTGTCTGAGTGTTGAACAAACCGTTACAGACTGTCTGTGTCTTCTCAGTTAGACACACTGAAATGTAGGTATTTGGGGTAATTCTCCTTTGCTCCCTTCTCTCACACCCAGACTCCCCTAGCAAAGAGGCAAAAGCTATACCAGGACCTGGATCATGACTGCCTGCTTCCCAGTCACTTGGTCACAAAAATTGTGGGGTAATTGTTGTAAATCTCCTTTGCTCCCTTCTTACACCCCAAAGTACCCCAGCACAGAGATAACTGCCACAGCAGGAAGGAACTTAGATCATAGCTGTCTGAGTCTTCCCAGTCAGTCACTGTCATGTAGGTTGCTTGATGTTTCAGCAGTGCTGTAGATGTGAGATTCTTCCTGGTACTCTCTTTTTCTCCATCCTCCTCTTCAGTGCTGACACGGTCTATGTGTCACGGTTTGTTATGACTCTCAGACACAGAGTTAGGTAAAAACACAACTTTATTGAAAAGTTAAAGAAAACCCTATTGGGTAGCATACACATACAATATATATAGAGCGATTGACATAGTAGCATAGTACTGATACATGGAATGAGATACAGGCTCTACAGGCCCTGCCAATACCGGGTAAGGCAACTTTAGTTGGCACAAGATGGTAACAGGTTCTAACGGCCTTACCAATTTACTGGGCACTGCAGCCTGGAGGCTAGTGCAATGAAGAAGAGGCTCTACTGGCCTTGCCAATATACCAGGCAAAGCAGCCTGGAGACAGGTACCACGAATAGAGAAGGCTCTACCGGCCTTGCCAATATACCGGGCAAGGCAGCCAAGAAACTGAGATTGCAAGTAATGAGGCTTTACCAGCCTTGCCAATACCGGGTAAGGCAACCCAAGGAGGAATGGACATGATCAGGTTCTACCGGCCTTACCAATACCGGGCAAGGCAGCCTAGACTGCTGACAATGGTGGCTGGACAGGTGGCCGAGGTGACTAGCTAGGTGGAGACACCAGTCACCTAAGATGACAAGCAAGGCCCACTGAATATACAGGACGGAGTAGACTACCAGCCACATATGAATGGAACAAATACCAGCAGCGTGCCACAGTCACAACCGGTACTGTTAGATAGAGCAATTAGCTACCGGTATAAACAGGGAGCGAACCAGTACCCGTGTACTGGAGTAAACCTTCAAACTGTCAGGCTGTCTAGGACTGAACAGCCTCCGATAAGTGGAGCGGACCAGTACCCGCGTACTGGAGTGAGCAGTGACTCTACGGGGCAACAGCAGCCAGTTACAGTGGAGCGAACCAGTACCCGCGTACCGGAATAACCAAAGACTCTAACGGTGCAACGGCAGCCGGTTACAGTGGAGCAAACCAGTACTCGCGTACTGGAGTAAGCAGTGACTCTACCGGTGCATCAGCAGCCGGTTACAGTGGAGCGAACCAGTACCCACGTACTGGAGTAAGCAGTGACTCTACCGGTGCATCAGCAACCGGTTACAGTGGAGCGAACCAGTACCCACGTACCGGAATAACCAATGACTCAACCAGTGCACCAGCAGCTGGTTACAGTGGAGTGAATCAGTACCCGCGTACTGGAATAACCAATAACTCTACCGGTGCAACAGCAACCGGTTACATTGGAGCGAACCAGTACCCATGTACCGTAATAATCAACGAATCTACCGGTGCAGCAGCAACCGGTTACAGTGGAGCGAACCAGTACTCGCATACTGGAGTAAGCAATGACTCTACCGGTGCATCAGCAGCCGGTTACAGTGGAGCGAACCAGTACCCTCGTACTGGAGTAAGCAGTGACTCTACCGGTGCATCAGCAGCTGGTTACAGTGGAGCGAACCAGTACCCACGTACCGGAATAACCAATGACTCTACCGGTGCAACAGAAGCTGGTTACTGTGGAGCAAACCAGTACCCGCGTACTGGAATAACCAATGAGTGAATGAAAATGTCGCCCAGTCCTCAGGATGAGACAGACACCCGGTAGATGATACAGCAGGAACCCATCTGAGGATGAGAGGTACAGCTCTGCAGACGGTCAACCGGATCTGGAACGGTAGCAGGAAACAGCAACAGGTACAGCAACTCCAACCAGGCGACTAGGAAGCAGGAACTGGATCATCACAGGCAAGCAGGAACAGTGACAAGGCCCAGGAATCTCAGGAACTCAATGCAGGTACAAACAGCATAGAGACAACTCGAAAGGGCAACCAAAGGGTGCCCAAGCTCAGTCTAAATAGGCAATGCAGGGCGGTCTGAAGGCAAGCAGCCAATGGAGAGCCCCCTACAGGTAACTGACAGCAATCACGGGCACCGTGATAGTATGCTCATCTGGCCCACACTTCCAGGTCTGTTTTTTTTATAGGTGCACACTGGCTTATATGGGGTTTGATTATACCATTTGTCAGTCTTGTTCTCAGTTCCCTATATCTCTTGTTACAGCTTGCCTATGAATTCTGACCTGGACTGTCCCTTGACCACTCTACCTGCTTGCCATTTGGGTTCTACGCTGATTTGCCTGTTGTTGACCTGATGATTCTGTGCTGCGCAGTCCTGCCTCTTACTGACCCATGCCTGTTCCTTGACCACTCTCCTCACCTGCTGATTCTAGTGCTGCCTAGCCCAGTCTGTTGCTTACCTTGCCTGCCCCTTGACCTCCTCTTCTGCTCCTCTTGTTGGTAGTCTCTTGTACAGTGCTCCTGCTGACCAGTTGTCACTGGATGAGTACTATATATATATATTTACTTTATTATAAATATTTTCCCTGGGGTTGGTAAAGTTAGTCCCTACTGTGGTGGGTTATTCTGGGCCTTCTTCAGCTCAACTGAAGGGGGTCATATAGTTTTATGGTTAGCAAATTTTATATGGCCCCAGTCACAGCACGACTGACCCCAGGAAGCCTATGTGTACCAGCTACTATCTATAGCATCGATCCCTAGCCTTCACTCTATCAACCCTTATTGGAGGAACCTGACGTTATCCAAGCCTACACTCTCCTACTCACCTATGCTACCCCTTATTCCTGGGCATTCTTACTGTTGGTTGTAACAGTCACACAGAACTTTGGGTTATTTGGGGTTCAGACTCCTTTCTCCCTTCCAGAGTCCCCCAGACTACCCTAATACAGAGAACAAATGTCCTGCCTACAAGATTCCCTAATCGAAACTATAACTCCAGCATGTCTTCTCTAGTTCAAAAATGTGCAGCTTTCTCTTCCTCTCATAAACACACCATTAGGGATGGACAAAAGCTCTTTCTGTGTTCCTGTGAAAAATTCTGCGAAAACCACGTTGTTGTCTACTTTTTCTCAGGAAAATACGATTTAAAACCAACAATTAAAATCTTCACATTTTTCACCAATTGACCAAAATTGTTCACCGTTTTTCCAATGGCTAGAGAGTTTCCACCCATTGAGTTACTTGGTTTTCACATATTTCTGGAAGTCAAACACAATAGAGGCAGCTACAGATCGAGGTAGAAGTGCTGTGCTGTTCCGCTGTTATCTTGAGGCAAGATTGAGTCAGGAAAAGCTCATAGTGACTGATATCACTTTGAGCAGGTTTAAAAAAGGAAGAACTGGAAGGACCCTTATGTGTCCACTGAGTCTGAGGAGGAGGAGAAATTGAGTACAACTGGACCAATGCTGTCCAGTCCCCCTAAATCACAAATAGGGATCTTGGGGTATTTTATGGGAAGGGAGGAAGAAAAGGGTAGTACTAGTGAGATCAGGACAGGCCAGCTGCCAGCTCCTGCTGCCAGATGTGCTGCCCCTGCTGCCGCCATTGCTGTGCCTGCTGCCAGTGCTGAACCTGCTGCCACCAGTACTGTGCCTGCTGTCAGACATGCTGCCCCTGTTGCCACCAGTTCTGTACCTACTGCCAGTGCTGAACCTGCTGCCCCCAATACTGTGCCTGCTGTCAGACGTGCTGCCCCCAGTGCTGTGCTTGCTACCAGTGCTGAACCTGCTGCCACCAGTGTTGAAACTGCCACCAGTATGTCTTTAAATACTCGGGGGGGGGAGAAGATGATGCCAAGTGTGACAGCAGGGGACCTAAGTCACACTTGCCATCCCCAAGCAGTCCCGCCAGTGCTAGTACAACTACTAGTAAGAAGGTCCAGCAGCTTGTTAGTGTTAGGAGTGAAGGAGGGGGGTAATCAATAGCCTCATATTACTAGTGACTGTGAGGAGGAACACTCTGTGGCTGAGCGTCATATGCGTGGTGTTAGTAGTAGTAGTAACAGTGATGGTGAAGCAGCCAGTGGGACTAGTGATAGGGGAGTGGTAGGGGAAGCATTTGAGAGCGTCAAGGCTAGCGGTCAAGGGAGACCACACTATTCCTCTGGCCCTGGGAGTCCCCTTCCCTTCACTACAGTGTGTGTAGTGATCCTGAAGAGGCCAGAACTATTGGGGGAGAGCAGGCACAGAAATAATATGACCGCCACAACCAGCAGCACAGATGACTTTCTGTGCCTGCTGCTACTGCTGCCAGTCTGCCTTCTTCACGTCACCAAGAAATGGCAAATGTGACATTAAGAGACCCTCTGTCACACTGCTTGTCACCTCCTCCAACCAGCAGTGAGAAGAATGTAATAGAGCAGCAGCAGCATCACATATGGACTAGTAGTGGTGGTGATGATGATGGTGGAGATGCTGAGGTGGAAGAGACATTGATGGCCTTTTCAGCAGAAACTGAAAAGGAATGGGAGACAGGGATGATAATAGGCATCTCCATCACCACCAGCAGTGAGCTTTTGTAATTTGCAACTGCTCTAATTCCTGCTGCTGCTGAGTTGCAAGGGCAAACATGACGAAAGAATTGAAGCTGCTTTTATTGTGAAACATTACTATCCCTTTAAACATTTCCCAAAGTTCCCATGCATTCAAATAAGACTCTTAACCTTATGAATGCTGGTGAAATCTCCAACTCATTACAACATAATGCTCTACAAACCTCTAGCATTCAAGGATTATAACCCTTTGAGTGCCAGAGGGTACCCCTATAGTAGTCTAAAGGTTAAAGACCCATTCAAATTAATGACAATTATTATTTGTTCTATATGGCTTGCTACAGAATTGCTCCATTGCAATCTTGTACATATGTCCCAGAGTGTGTTGTATGTCTGTGGGTGAGAGTGTATCTGTGTGTGATTGTTGAAGAAAAAATAATGTGCATAGTTTTTATGGCAGAAACGTAAACAATAATAATATTAATAAATAACGTTTAAAACATTAGGCCTAGATGCAAATGTTGGAGTTAAGAAAAAAACAGGCGTCATTTTTTAAGTCAGATTTCTGTATTCAAATCCCCACGTTGCTAAAACAAAACTGGTGGTATTTCTACACCGCCAGTCAAAAAAAGCCTATTGGAATCAACTAAAAACAACGGGCAACTGGTATTCAAATCCATGCATTCGGTTTTACAGCATGTTTTGTTAAACTTTTCTGTCGGTAATCCTGCGCCTCATAGTTGAGGCGGATAAGCCAGAACGACAGTTTCAAAACCATCTTTGTGTCAACAAAAGCATCGCAGAATAAATTCATCCATGCTCTCTAAGTACAAAACAAATGGAGAAGTGTTAAGTTAACCCCTGAAAATACCCAAACCAATGGAGAAGTGTCAAGTTAAGCATTAGATGGCCTAGATTCACTAAAAGTTGATGCTGTGGCAATATGATTTTGCGTATGTATTCTAAACACCTCTACATTTCATATACAAGGAGGGCAGTGTATGTTGAATAAAATTGGAGAAAGTAGAATGTCGGATGGGAGCACTATATGTTGAAATACAAATGGAGAAAGTTAGTGTGTTGAATGGGAACAATATATGTTGTTACTAAGGGTGGGTAAATGTGTCGAAAGGGGGCACTGTATGCTGGATTTCTAACATGTTGTGCAGCATGGAGAACAACACCATTGTGTGTTAACCCCATATACATTTCCTGACACCCCCAGACTTCTTCCCTTGCCCACTGGTAACCACAGATCCCCATATACACTGCCTGACCCTCTCCAGGCTTTTCCCATTGCCCACTGCTGCCACAAATCCCCATGGCCGCTGCCAGGACAAGGAAAGAAGACTGGGGGTGTCAGGTATGGGGCTAACACACAATGGTGTTGTTCCCCATGCTGCAAAACATGCTAGAAATCCAACATGCAATGCCCCCTTTGACATATTAACCCCCCTTAATAATTGGACATATATTGCTCCCATTGGGCATACTAAGGTTCTCCATTTGTATTCCAACATATAGTACTCCCATTTGACATTCTTCTTTCTACAGTTTTATTTGACTGAACTCCTTGTATACGAAATGTTGAAGTGTTTCGAATATATCAACAAAATCATATTGCCACAGCATCGATCTTTAGTGAATTTAGACCATCTAACGGTAACGTGACCTTTCTGTCATCAAACGTACACCTATTTCCTTGGACATTCATGTTTAGTGCTTTTTTTAGGTGGTAGTTTATGGTATAGTTGAATAGAAGCAGATATCGCCATTTCTTGTTAGTACGGCAAAATGAACTGTCTACGCCGGTTTGTTGTACTGTTTTTCAACATTTGAATAGCTGTAAAACTCATGTTTGAAATTTACATGGTGCTGGTTTTTACTGTTTGGCCTGTTTTAACTCCAACATTTGTATCAAGGCCAAGGTCTTTCAAAAATGCATCTGTATGTGAAAGTGTGCATTTTTCTATGTAAGTGCATGTGTATCTGTTGGTAGGAGAATGTTACAGGAAATGTATATATTTTCTGTGGCCTAAATTCAGTAGTGTCTTTAACTGGTAGGGCAATTTTTGCCCTACTGGTTGTTTTACTGGGCTCAATTGAATCTAGCCCTATTTGCCTACAAAATCCTTGACTTTGTGCAAGTGTACCTAGAGGAACTGATGCTGTTTTGAAGGCAAAGGGTGGTCACACCAAATATTGATTTGATTTAGAGTTTTCTTCTGTTCACTCACTATGCATTTTGTTAATTGATAAATATATACTATTAACATGTCTATTTTTTGAAAGCATTCTTACTTTACAGCATTTTTTTCATAACTGCCTGAGACCTTTGCACAGTACTGTTTTATGTATACATATATATATATATATATATATATATATATATATATATATATATATATGTAAAATAACAAACAAAATAAGTATCTTATAATGCCTTTTTAATTGGACTAACAGAATTTTGGTTTGACAAGCTTTCGGGAGACCCTCCCTTTCTCAAGTCTAAAGCATTTCTGAGTAAAAGGACGCAGAATTCACAGTGATACATACAATTCAATGTTTAGCTGTGTGTTGGGTTAAAAAAACATGACTGCAGATAAGACAAGAGAATCGGCACTCTTCTTGCAGAGGGTCGTAAATACGTAAGGATTGTAGGGGGGGAGAAAGAGAGAAAAAAAAATGCAGGAGACGGTAATAGAGTGGTAATAGAGTGGAGAGAATTAAAAAAGTTTGCACATGTTAAGAATGCTAGAATTCCCATCTAACAATCCAGCATGTGCATGCAGGCTTATATACAACATGCGCCCATATGTGTACATACATACACACACGCACACATATACATGTTATTTTACATCTGCATCACTGGACTAATACGGCTACAATCTCCCCTCTCTCTCTATAAATATATATATATTATACATGATCATGAATGTATATGTATGTGTTTTTTGTGTGTCCATATACACAAACATATGTACAACTAAAATCCTGATAACACCAGATTTAACTCATTGCCATGCATGAAAATCATTGTTAGCATTACCTTTCATTAGCCTAGCAAGGAATTTAAATATTGATAACACTGGCAGGACTGTTATGAATTCTGTGCAGATTAAGCTAAGTAACCTTCAACAAATACAGATAACTGGGAATGGAGATGAGGCATAAGACAAAAGAACAAAAGTTAGGACAAATATAGAGTAAAATTACATTAAAAAAATCTGAGTGCCATTGAAAAATAAGCATTAAATTCCATGGAAAGGACCAGTTAGATGTAGACTATTTTTCTCCTGAGACTCAAAATGCTGCAAAATGCCTGGAGACATTCACTAGTAATGTTGTTTCGCAATGCTCATAAGCACCTAAGGAATAAAAGGAAAAGTTAGCCTGGCTACAAGTGAGCCACCAATGTAATTATTCTGTGTTTACAGTTGGCTGCATCCTCTATTATTCTTGTACCATCCATTCACTATGGCTATTAAACTTCAGTCCAGCCCTCAATACAATGCACCCGACTTTACAATAATGCAGCTGTATGTAAACAGCTGCAATCTGCAAATCTTTTATTAATCCAAACCTTAGTGTGCACAAGCTTATTATATATATATACAAATTATATATTGTATAGAGAGATTAATTTCTTTACAATACATTGTTGCTTACAGCAAAAGGTCCTAGATTTAAAACTCTTTAAAGTAGCATCAGTTTGTGTGTGTATGTGTGTGTGTGTGTGTGTGTGTGTGTGTGTGTGTGTGTGGGGGGGGGGGAAGAACCAGTTTCCCTCCAGCTGTTGTTAAACTATTATGTGGCTAAGGATGATGTTAGTTATTTTCCAACAACCCCTGGGGCTAGATTCTACTACAGGTGCTAATTTTATCACTGCTTTTATCTCCATTTTTCCCCACAGACTTCAATAGGAAAATGTTTGATAAAATGGGTGTTAACATTTAGCACCTGCAATAGAATCCTGCCCTTGGAGTGGTACCGTGAGGCCCAGGGCTCTGTTTGGCGTACAGGTGTACATTGTGTGTTTATAGGTTAGAAAAACATGTCATGGTACATGTGTGTGTATGTTTTGATGTGTGATATGAGAGGGTATTTGTAGCTTGATTGGTTCTATTATGTATGGGCAGGTAAGTTGTGGTGGCTTCTTTTTGGTGTTATGGTATTTTGTGTGGTGAGGAAAGGGTTAATAGGGTAAATACTCATGTAATAGGTGTTGGTTTTATGCTTGTATTCTGCACAGAAGTTGGTTTAGCACATCTAGTGTATTCCAGACATAGCAGTTTAATTGGCTGACATGTACTCCAGGACATGTATCCATATACAGTGCACTAAGTGTTAGAACATGGTATTGAATCCTTAAATGGTTGTGGCTTTCTAGTTGGTGTGCTTTTTTGGGGTCCGTTGTCTAAAATTAGCACTCATTACTAGAAAGTTCATTGAATAGCTTACATGGCAGTTTAGGCATCTGGTAACACAAATTTACTTTAGTGTAGGTCAGTGAATTGAGCCCAGAGTGTCTCTGGAAAATGCTTTAATTATCTAAATAACTCAAAAACTAGTTTTCTAAATGAAACATGGCTAATACACCATGTTTGTGATTCGGAAAGCACTTTCAAAATGCCCAGCCTTGTTTTTAGGTGATAAGGTTCCTGTAAGCCACTGAATTTATATGCTACATGTTGCCTGTTAGGGCTGCTCATTCTGACTCTAGAACCTGAACACTGACATTTTTAGCTTGAGTCAAAATCAGGACTTTCTGAGGCCGCTATGGGGGTAAGGCTCAATTTCACATTAACCATGCCCACAATGCTGAGTTGTGGCTATAGCCAATGGAAGCTCCTGCACTAGACATCCACTCTCTGGGACTGAGGATATTTATCAGTGTATGCATTGCTGTAATCTCCAGTTTATATTATTGTGTATCAGTTCACATACCACCTTATTGACAAGTTTTTGTTTTATATTTATTTTTAATTCTTGTATATTATATGCTAAGGTTTTTATTGTATTAAGAACCAACAAAAGAGTGGAATCATGTAATTATTATGGTGAGAGCATTGTGTGGGATATGGTCATTCGCTTAAATTGGTATTGGGGGGCTTGACATATAAGTCCAGCCTTTCATGACCTCAAATCAACTGATCAGTGTGGTCTGCCACACTATATAATGCAGGCCCAGGTACATCACCAGACCTGTTCCCATAGGACCAGATTTGCTGAAAAAGAACTATCATATAGAAGTACTGCTTTAAAATTATTCTAAAAGCAGAATAAGTTAGAAGTCTTAATACATTTCCATCTAGATTTTATTTAACCATTTGGATTGCTAGAGATGCAATGTTATGGAGATGTCACTACTGGCCTACAAGCAGGCAATGCATGGCCATATACCATTTCTTAAGCAGTTTTAAATCTATGTATGCTGTAGAAATCTCAAAAGCATTATATACTGAAGATCTGTCTAGCATCCAAGGGGTTAATTCATAGCCCATGCATGCTTTCTATAGAGTGTTTTTGTATATATTACATCTTATGCTTGTCCTTACGCTATTCTATTTGTATAGGTACGTAGAATTTTCCTGTCTGCTAGCCTCCTCCCAGGTAGTGGATTGGTACAACACATAGCTAAGCATTGCCTTGTGGCCTACAGGGGTGTTGTAAAAAAAATATTTCATAGTGTACTTTGTTAGAACAAGGTTGTTCTACATTAGAATTCTCATCAATGATAAGTCAAGGGGTATGTAATATTTCAAGTTGGTTACCTTTTATACTAGACTATTGTAAAAGCCTGTGTACATGGGCCAAGGTCTGGGTGATGTTAAGAGGCCGGTCCTGCTCTGCGTCCTGCCGCCGACGCAGTCATGCACTGTAGAGACTGCCCAAAAGCACAGAATGCTCCCAGCACAGAACTCCCAGCATTCTGTGCTCCCAGCATTCTGTGCGTTCAGGCAGTATCTACTGCGCATGACGGCTTCTGACAAACATCCTAGAGAATTATTATATAGGATGTTTTATATGCCCTTACACAACTATTTGCCCATTCTTTTGTTCTCTTCAAATGAGTTTGTGTGCATAAGGGATTTAAAATGCGTTGCACTCTGGCACTCCTTTTTTTAACCAAGTAGAAGAAGCAAGAGTGCAAAATCCTTGTGCTGCTACTAATAATTTAATTGTTTTTTATGTGTGTGTGTGTGGCTTTTGAAGATCTAAGAAAACAATGAAGAGCCTTGAATATCTGTAATAGTATCTTGATGCATATTACAACTGTTAACCCTTCAAGGGCCAGCGGGGTAAACAACACATTAATAAGTAATGCATTGTACATCCCTCTAGTCCTCGAAGGATTAAAAGGGGAATGCAGCTCAATTTTTTTATGCATTGTGCCCTTCTCTGGTCCTTTTAAGTGTTAAACCAGGGGGTAGCAATAGCAACCCGAGTCCTCCAGAGCTACCAACAGTGCATGTTTTTAGAGCATCTCTGCTATACTACAAGTAAATCAATAAGTGGATCAATGGCTACATCTAATCAACCTGAACTGAGCAGGGTTATCCTGAAAATATTGTTGATAGCTCTTGAATACCAGGGTTGGTTACCAGTGGGTTAAACAATAATTAACCCCCTCTGCAGCAAGTAAGATCTGCATTGAAATATACCATGGGCGATAAGGGGTTAAGCAGTTTCAGATCTAAGTTTGTTGTTACCTTCACAGTGACATTTCACAAAGGATCTATATTTCGGGAAGCACAAATATACATTCTGTGCTAGTTAGTATGTATGCAAGCTATTTTTAGATGTCCTCCCACGTCAGATCGTCACCTCTCATCATAGTGTTAGTCTAGCTTCCCATTGGCTGAGAGTTGAAGAAATCAGGAGGCAAAAACCATAGCTTTGTTCCCTTTCCTATGGCTGCCAATGGAGAAAGAATCTAAAAGAAATCCCCTCTGTGATTAAGGCAGAATTTCTTTTGGAGGTATAGAGCTATGAGCCAGTTGGAAAAATGTCATCAGTCCTAAGCCTTTTTTTCCATTGTGCCTTTGTTAGATAGATAATCAAAGGAACACAGGGGTGTATGTATCAAGGCAAATTGTGGGGCAAAATCATGCTTCAAGTGCATGAGAAAATAGGAACAAAATGTACTGCTGTCAGTGTTTTGTATTCTCTTTGAAACAGGCATAAGGTCCTTGTATTTCACAGTTAATGCCTTAATACAAAATAAAAATGAAGCAATTCACATGGGGAAGTTTGGATGAACATGTACAAGAGTCACTTTGTGGTGAAGAACTGGGCAGTCCCTGGATCTCCAGTTGTTGTTGGACTACAAATCTCTTCATTGTCATCTGGCTAATAAAACATTTGGAGATAATGGGCCTTGGGCAAAGCAAAATGGAGCCATCCCTTAACCCAGAGGATGCTAGCGAGGTCTGCAATTCATTGCTTCAAACTGCATTGTAGACCTATCAACCATCCAAAGGGTTAAAACTAACTACATATTTTTCCTTCCTGATAAGAGTGAATATGCAAGTTTATTGTAGCTTTACAATGTGGAGCTTAAAGTGCTAGAGGCTTAGGGCATTTTATGTATGATAGCTGTCAGACATTAGTTTTACACTTCAGTCATTTCAAAGATACTAAAATCTTTCCACACCATGGAATTTCCTAGTGCATTCACTACCTAGTGTAAGCCTGGGGAAAATGGTACCCCAGTGCTTTGGATTGATATAGTGTAAGTGGGTGTCAGGAGCATGGCTTCCAGGGGAACAAAGATGTGGAAGCAATCAGTGTATACGTGATTCTATGGCTACCAGTGGAATACGGCTGGAATGTCAAGACCTGTATGTGGTGATCTGTGACTACCAGTGGGCAGTGTGGCCAGACTGGGGGAGGGGGGCAGACAATGTATGTGGGGATCTGTAAGTGCCTGTGAATACTAGAATCAGGCTGGGGGGTGAGGCATGTATGTGGGGGATCTGTCACTACCAGTGGATACTGGAACCAGACTGAGTATGCAAGTACGCAGGCTATTTATTTATTTACGTTGAGAACTCCTTGGGGGGAACATCAGAATCCCTCCTGATGCCCCACTAAATTGATTACTTACACAATCATGTGTGATCAACAGTTGCAATAAGAAGGCACTAGCTTAGGAGAGCGATAATACAAAATAATAACCAGTTTAATACAAATATTAAACATTGGATATAACATAACATAGGATAACATCCAATGAGAAGTCCTTTTGCTTCCAAAGGACTGTTAGCACTGTAAAAAAAAAACAGTGAATTCACTGGAAAAAATATAAAAAAACACACAGTTCACCCCGGGTGTAACTATATACCTTCCAACCCCTTTATGTGGAAATGCGTAACAATATATTGCCTTTACATGATTCCAAGTGGCAGGTATCATCCTTAAGGACACAATGTACCTCGAGCTTTTATCCACGGCTTCTACTCCGACTCTGGAACAATGTTCACCAGATCTTGGTCCCAATAACAGACCTATACTCCTCTTTTAACAGCGGTCAGACACCTCAAGCTCTCAAACAAATACGGTCCACCGCACCTCCTTGTTACAGTTCAGTACACTCAGAAACGGAAGGTTTTGGTAAAGCACAGTTTTATTTGCACACAATGAATTACAGTAACCCTCGCGGGTCCAGCATACAGATAAACGGTAGACTGACACAGGACAGGTTACAATGATATGATTAACCCACACGGGTCCAGTATGCAGATACAATATACAATACTGACACAGGTCAGGTAAATCGCATACGATACAGTGTAAATATGACAGAGTGATACTTATTAGGCCAAGGACAGTAGTTGGCCCTAATAGTGGAAGGCCCAATGTAGCTCTCTACGCAGAGAGTAACAACAGCGACTGGAGTATATGGAACAGATGAAGCCAGAGTAGAACTGGCTAAGGCACCATAGGAGGAAGGCTGCCAAAGTGAACGCCCACTGGTGACTGCAAAGATATCGTGAGCCAGTGCTTAGTGCCGTAAGGAATAACGTACGCCAAACTGAGATTACAAATGCTGATACAAATGCCCAGCACCACCCCTGAAGGGGTTAACGAACGCTCCGGTCTGCAGATGGGAAATAGCCTGAGGCACCCAACTGAACCCAACCTCAGGAACAGCAGTAACAGACCAAGCGAACGTGGCACAACCGGGATCAACTAGAAAGTAGAACAGGCACTATGAGTGAGCGGATCACGGACTGGACTACTGTACGGAACCGAGGCAACCGGAGGTCTGGCCAGACCACTGAAGTGTGAGCAACAGCAGAAGCAGGGTGACTAGCAAGCAGGAACAGTGCAGGAAGAGGAACTTCAGCCCAGCCGGGTCTGTATACAGAGCAGGAATGTCAGACAAGCCGGGTCGGTACATGGAGCAGGATCGCCAATTGAGCCGGTTCGGTACATGGAGCAGGATCGTCAGTCAAGCCGGGTCGGTACACGGAGCAGGAACATCAGCCAGGCCGGGTCAATACACGAAGCAGGAACGTCAGCCAATCCGGGTCAGTACACAGAGCAGGAACGGTAAACAGGTAGAGTAGTCAGACAGTCAGGGTCACACACTGGTATCATATGAGAGTAACGGAACAAGCGATAGGCAACGGATACATCATGAAAGGGCAGCGCATAAGTGATAGCCCAAAGTATTTAAAGGCTGTCACTGGGAGGAGGAAAGACAGCGTAGCCAATAAAGAGTTATCAGGAAGTAAACATGTCAAAATGTTGCCCGTATATCACGGGGACCGTGATACTCCTGTCTTTCAATATATATATGTGGCACAGTAAAAGGGGTTCAGTAAGCACACCGGGGCGATACAATCTTACGTGTTTCGTATTCATGCTACATGCTGCCCACAGAATTCAGGAAATTTTTGGTTCACAATGTCAAGGAACTCGAGGTTCTCATGATGAGCAACAAATCTTTCTGTGCAGAAATTGCTCACAATGTCTCCTCCAAGAACCAAAAGACTATTGTTGAAAGAGCAGCACAGCTTGCCATCAAAGTCACAAACTTCAACGCCAGACTGCGCAGTGAGAACAAATAAATGTCCTGTGTATAATATTGCTCTTTGTACTAAATAAAAAAAAAGTTCAAAAAAAAAAAAAAACAACATCAAAGAGAAAGCATACATGGACAAAAGTGGAGACAATGTTAGGGTACAAAACATTTTCAAAGAGCCCACTAATGTATGGGAATGAGGCTTTTAGGGACCCTTGATGTACCAGGACCGTCACGGTCCTTGAACTACTCAAGGACCGATGACGGTCATGGTACGTCACGTACTTTTTACTTACAGCGCTCTACCGGGAGCGCTTTGAGTAAAAATAGGGCATGAAATAGACCACTCCAAGATCGGAGCAATCTCTTTCAAGCCCCATAGTGACGCGCCGATACACGTGACAGGTCATGTGTACCGGCGCGTCAAAGTGCCCCTATGCGGTCATTATGGGACGGAAATGTCCCGTGACCGCCGGTCCTTAAGGGGTTAAGATGGAATGCCTGAACAGGTTCCAAATCAGTTAAATCAGTGGTCATTGTTATCTGTTGTTTCCTGTTGCAGTTGGTTTGGTCAATAATTGCTCCTTTTCTCTTGATCCATAAAACCACATGATAATTTAGGTTTAGATTCCAATGCATTTTTCACTGAGCTTTATCCCACTGACATCTGTAGGAAAATATACATGTAATGTTATCACCTACAATGAAATCTAGGGCTTAGTAAAAAGATCCTGAGTAATTATTTAGCAAACGTGCAAAATACGGAGCAAATAAAAATTATCCTAATTCCCACTGACTTGAATACTTTAAGTCTTGGAATGATAGAGGTCTCCAATGTATTACAAAGCAACTTGTGGAAGACCATCACTAGCATTCATGAGACTAAATGCCCCATTTATATGTACCCTTTGAGTGTTATTAGAGTTCCCAAAGCATTTCCAAATAATGCATTGGACACCCCTCTGGCACTCAAAGAGTTAATGGGGATTTTCCTTTGTCTCTGACTGATCAATTGGTTTACACCCAAATTTATCTAGTTCATTTTATATCAGCTTCAATATCCCTATGTATCTGGGGGCAGATTTGTCAGAGACAAAATGGTGCATTATGGTGAACGTTTTCATATTTATCAAGCTCTATTCACCCTCTATACACCACTGAATTCGCCTACCCAAAGCACCCCTCTCCACGATTCAACAGCTGTGGATTCCTTGAATGAGAAGTTGGAAATGTTTAATAAATATAGTGATTTCCCAAGTTGGGGTCATTTCATGCATTCATGTGGTTACAGGCCCCATGAAAATCAAAAGGAATTTTTCTCCCCTCTACTTCCTTATGCTGCAGCTAGTTTACTCTAGAATTGCTTCCATTTTCTTTCTGTATAAGGCCCTTAATTCCTTGGATGGTAGAGAGGTCTCCAAAGCATTTCTGTACATAACTTTCTAGCAAACAAGGGGTCAAGGGTGTGTAATGATGCAGTTATTTGCAAATGTAGTCATTATGCAGACTTATGATTAATATGGATGAAAAAGAAGCATAGTCAATGACTCAATATTGTATCATATGTAAGAGCAGCTGCTGCAATCCAGAAAGCAGGATTCTAAGATGTGAAATAATTACAATCCTTTGGAAAAGACTGTGCAATTAACATATACTGTGCTGAACATATAATCAGACATATCAGTATACACCAGGGTAATCATTATAATTTTTACAGCCATGTAGAATTAATTTTAGTAAATACAGTTTGCATCTGTGCATCATAGAAATCGTTACTGTCCAGAATTATTTTTTCCCCCTGAATAAAACCCATTTTGGCACATATCTGACAAACACCTGGTCAGTTACTCTTATCTTGTGTGTTTATTATATGACACACATGTTATTTGCCACAATTCATATATAGACCAGTTATATCTATCTGGCTCCTTCTGGTTGGAGGATGCCCTAAAATGTGTTTCATATCCTGGAGACCTCTAGCATATATGGGGTAAAAAGCACAATTTAGATCAATGGATAAATTGTATTGTTTCCTATGGTACATGTGGTTTGCTGCAGAATTTCTCCAATTTTCATAGTACAGCAGCCTTTCTGTTTTTATTATAGTGAGCTGTGTAACCCTGCAAGGTGTGAAATATAGAGACTTGATGTGGCCTGCTCGCCATAATAAACACAGCGAACACACAAGTCTACTATTTGTGAATTCATTTTTTGAAGTTTCATCCTATATAATAATTCGCTAAAATGTGTATAACGACAAAGTCATTAGCAGTAGAGACTCCGAAGGAGTGTCCCTCTCTGTATCAGCCATGGCACGGGCAGTGTCTACTGCACCTGACTGCCCCACGACCGGCTGGCAGTGGCACTGTGGCCCATGTAACGAGGCTCTTCAACTAGTCTTCTAGTCTGGTCTAGTCTTCTGTATCAAACCTACCTTCCTCTAGACTGTAAGCTCTCACGAGCAGGGCCCTCTGATCCTCCTGTTCTCCACATCTGATTGTACTATTTAATACCTCTGTATGTCTATTCCCAATTGTACAGCGCTGCGGAATTAGTTGGCACTATATAAATAAAGAATATTAATAATAATAATAATAATAATATTTGAGATATGCCTTTTCTCTATTTTTGACTTAAACAGTGTGGTCACAGTGGGAGGGATCTAGCACAATTTGCCACATCACTTTGTGGCAAACCATTTCCCCTAAGATTATATTTTAAAAAATAATGATAAAAGATGCAACCATTCCCATGAAAAAGGGAAAAAGGAAAAGTGCCCTTCCCTTAGTGTAGAAGCTTATTGATAAACAGGGGCACTGCTAGGTACTGGCTGCTGTGGCTAAAGGTCAAGGTATTATACTTGAAGCTCTGGGGCATAGTACCCTCATGGGACATATAGAGCTTGATTCTATTATTGGTTCTAAATCTGTCGTTTGAGGCAAAAGGAGTTTGAGGCGGTATACACACAAACACACGCAGAGTTGTACCATCAGAATTCAATTGCTTCACCAGCATCCACCGCAACGAGTGTTGGACGCAAAAACCCATGTTTAGGGCGAACGCTCATCGCAGCTTCTTGTTCACACAACTCACATTAAATAGCTTTAATAGTGGGAACATCAAAGGAAACTATCTAAAGCTCGATGTTTGACACAGTGTCAAACATTGAGAATGAGCTAACAATAGACACCCTCCCCCACCCTTCTAAACACTAACCCTACCCTGGCCCTATGCTACACCTAACATTATAAATAAAGTTAAACAATACAAATCCTAACACTGTCCCCTTACCCATACCCCATAGCTGTAACGCTTAACTGGAAGACTGAGGTCTAGCGGGGTCCTCTGCACCCTGGTCTTCCTCTTGAATTAATCTTTAAGTCTTCTTCTATAAGCTTCTTTCAAGTTATTTTGCTCTCTAGAAAACAAGACGAATAAATGACATCCAATGCCCTCATAAACTGCCACTGTAACTGTCGCTGCCAACAGCGGCAGAATAAAAATTAAAAAAAAAAAACCCTTGCTGTACCTTTCGGGCCATTACCCAATCCACACTCAGGGAAATTTGAACAGAGACTGGCTTTCATATGGCCAGTCTCTGTTCAAAATGGTTTCCATTCTCCCATTGGCTGAGATGTGGGGTTATGCAGGGCACAGAACACACACCTCCCAGACAATCAGCTTCCAGTTAGAGGGGTCATAAATGAGCATTTTGTCATCCCTCCAGCTAGCCAATCATTGAATAGATTGAGGGATGACAAAACACAAATTTGTGACTCTTCCAGCTAGAAGCTGATTGGCTGAGAGATGTGGTTACTGTAGGGCATTTTTTGTGCCTTGCATAACCCCACATCCCATCCAATGGGATGGACTGGACATATAAAAGCCAGCCTCTGTTCAAATTTCCCTCAATGTGGATTGGGCCCTAAAGGTACAACAAGGATATTCTTTTTTATTCTGCCAGCTGGGCGACAACGGTGACAGTTTATGGGGGCATTGAATGTCATGTATTCTTCTTGCTTTCTAGAAAGAAAAGTAACTTGAAAGAAGAAGAAAGAAGGAAAGAAGATAGCATCTTAGAGAAGAAGACTTAAAGATGAATTCAAGAGGAATACCAGCATGCAGGAGACCATGATGGACCTCAGACTTCAAGTTAAGTGTTAATTTTAAATGTTGTGGAGAATGGGCCATGGGATGGTGGGGGATTTAGGGTGATTTATCCTTAGAGTACCAGATGGGTATGCATTGTGTTAATTTTTTTGTTTAACTCATGTTTTTGGTACCTCGGATGTATTGATATGGGGCATAGGGCCCCATATCAATACATCCACGGGTCACTAGTTTAGGGATCCCTAGTTGTTCCTGCGTGTATTTTTTTTTTTTAAACACTGTTCAGATGCACATCGGTGGTTTTTAACACACATTTGGGACTCAACACCAAGGTTTGCTAGGTGCTGATTTAATGCAACAACAGAGAGTCCCTTAACACTGTTACTAGTCACAGCATGTAATTGAATAGCAAATTCATCTGCTTTTTCACTGTTTTCAGTTTTGTGCCCATTGTTCATTTTTTTACCTGTCAGTAGTTTGTCACAATACAGGTAACAGAATACCACACTGTAACTTAAAATTACTGAAGGTAGTTTGGTTTCACTAACTGTGGTAATAGAATCGAGCAGGTAAGGAGAAAGTATTCCTAAAGCTACAATTTGGCTGCACAGTGAACAAGTAATGCAATATCTTATCCTAATGGCTCAGGAATGCATGTGTTAGTGAGTATGAGAGGATCTTGAAGGTGAGGTACTATAGGGCTAGGTCAGAATATTTCATTGCTTCATGCGATGCAGTTAGTATAGTGTACGTTTGGTACCTGCATTCATAACATACTGACAGGTGTCCATTGCTAGGCGCCAATACTCCTTATGTTCAAGCGCTGCACCAGAGGGGACAAATAGAAATTCCCTATGATGTAAATGTTTCAGTGAAGGTTGACAGTTAATGACATAAGCTATAAATCCATCTCTACTGCAAAGCATCTAGAGGAGACCTGAACAGGGACAGGACAACAATTCTCCTGAAGCCAGTTAGTACTTGGTCATTCACTGACTTCAGTATATAATTTTCATATTTTAATATATATAGTCAAACACCCCCTTTCTTCTTCTGCTGCTGCAGTTTGATATAAATGAGGTTTTTACCTTTTGAATGCTAGGGAGTTATTCATTGGGTCTTCATGGTATTAAATCCCCATATAAATCAAAGGTAATTGTGGTGATGTTATTTTCCATTAGGGTGCTGCTGGTTTGTTCCAGAATTGCTACAGTCTCTTGACAATAGGGGTCCTGAATGTGAAGAAAATCAGTAGGCAAATTGTATTTTAGCAAATAAAGAAAGTGATTTAACGCTTTGAGTGCCAAAGAGGTGTACAACTCATTGTGGTGGGTCAGTACCTCAGTTTGGCCAAATACACGTACATTAAGATAAGTTTTACTGAAACGTTCATTCATTAAATCTTACTCTGTTCATTATTTTATTCAAGTCTAGTTTGTGTTGATAATCCACAGTATCACATATAAAGTTTAATAATGAAAAAATTGATTTGCCTGAATAAAGATAAGGCCAGAAAATGTTAATGGCTGCCATCAACTTTGTCCAAGAAATAAGATCTTCAATCAAACCAAGATATCCTGTCCATGGACTCAGCACACTGCACATAGTAATCTTATGTAGCTCATACTCTGCCTGCTTCAGTTTGAAAGAAAACACACAAAAAATATACAATGTGAAAGTTCCAGTCAGCAGAGTCTGAGTCCAGTATTGCTACTCCAGCTATCATGTCCCAATCCACATACGTGACATCTTGGATGCACTGATAATGTTATCTCTTGAACTAGTGAGCAAATACAATATTCCTAGTGGCCATTAGGAAGGTGGCTATTATAGAAGTTGTTTGTGTTGCTTTAACAGAACTAATTTAAGCAGGTATCCTTCCACTAAAAGTCTAATATACATATTTTATACAAAGTACCTGAATGTATCTGTGTTTACTGATCTCCATTGTACTCTACAGTTCATTCATATTTCCTTACACAACAGTGTAACATACATATCATATAGAAACAAATGTCCCGCCCATGGTTCTTTGCTTTATAATAGTGTAGATTGAAACAATGGACAGTTATAGACAATGTCACAATTTCAACAGAAAAAAAGTTTATATATATATATATATATATATATATATATATATATATATATATACCCATAGGAAGGAGAAAGTAAAAAAACTACACATGCTTTTAGCCACAAACATGTAACCAAATCTCCCTGTTTATTATCTACAGTAAGTCACAAGTTATCTATTGGATATGTGTCAGTAAAGGTTAGGATTATAATGTGAAGACTTTTGCTTACTATCTGTTTTGAGAAAGATCCTCTGACTGTTATCTTTGGCTGTGTCATATTATGACCAACATATAGTATCCCTTTGAGTGCCAGTTGAGTGTCCAATACATTGGGTACCTTTCTGAAGCTCAAAGACATTTTGAGTTTTCTTTCTTTAACTCATAGACACACAGAGAGGGGAAAATAAATATGGAAGGGGTGAGACAGAGACGTAGAGGGGGACATAGATGAGGTGATGAGACATGGAGAAGGTGGGGGACGTGGAGGAAATGAGGAGACATGGAGGAGGAGAAACAGGGGGTGAACATTTAAAAAAAATACCATGCACACACTTAATCTTTTGAGTGCAACGGTCTCTGTACATTGCTCTCTACACTTATATTTAAAGGATTAAAATGACCATTCCATACTCTTCTTCAAACTATTAGCATGCCATTCGCTCCTTCCAGTACCCAAGATGGCTATATCACTATGGGAGGTGGAGGGTGAAAGGAAAAAGGAGGATATGAGAATAAGGGAGGTGGAGTATGCAAGTGGGAGAGTGGAGCAAGGTTCTTAGTCCTCTGAGTGGCAGAGGGGTGTCAAAAGCATTGCGAAGCAATGTGTTGGGCACCATTCTGGTACTCAAAGGGTTAAAATGGTGTAGAGACGGAAAGGGAACAGACATACACACACATTTAGCACCTGGCTGATTCCTGGTGTCCCCCGGAGCTGCAAGACACTTCCATGTGTGTAGATGTTCCTAGCATCCTGCAGTGGATGCTTTATGAGAGAGGCGACAAAATGTATTTCTCCCATTGGTACTGCTAAGAGTGGAATGGTGATGAGGACCAATGACCAGGGAGAAGAGAATGGAGTGAGGAAGGGGACAGGAACTGGTGAATGGCGGGAGAGGTGAATAAGCTGAGGAAGGGGACAGGAACTAGTGAACTGGACTGAACAGGGGAGAAGCGAACAGGGCTGAGGAAGCAGATGACGGAAATTGGCATGAAGTTGTGTGAGACTGAGGAGTGGGAAAACTGTGTGCACTCTGTTTCTGTGTTGGTTTCTAGGCAGCAGGGTTTAAGCAATTAAGGGCCAGATGAATGTGCGGACCCCTCTGGTAATGAGGGTTAATGGGCATCTCCCGTCTAGCAGACATGCTCCATCAGAGGAGATGAGAATGGGAAAGAAGTGAAAGCAAGGGATGGACAATAGCATAGAAGGTAGAGATGGGGAGACAGAGTGAATGTAAGGGACAGGAAATTTGTTGCAGAGATTTTGGCAGGAGTGGTCACCACATCATTACCCAGTTTATTATTTTCATGACACTCAGTAGTTTATTTCCCTTCAAATATATACAATTAGTGAATGTAATTATGACAGAACCCCGCTACTCCGACCGGGTAGTCTTCCAACATGTGCTCCCTTAACTTGGGACTGCACCTGCCAATCTTACCAGCCACCCAAATCACTAATCGCAACGTAGTGTAGGGTAAAAAATAAGAACTCTTTATTGTAGAAGACACAGGGTTTATATGCACACATAACTGCATTATCAACACATCTTAAAATCCAATAAGATACAAGCGACTGCAACCAACATATGGGAGTATACACTAGGAATACAATGGGACCGGTGGTGGAGGGACACATAATACAAAGAGGCACAATGGGAACTTGAGGAACAATACACAAGTCATACAAAGGGCCCTCCACATAGGGGACAAAGGACTGTAAACAGCAAACATGATTATACAGTGAGGGAAAACATTATTTGATCCCCTGCGGATTTTGTAAATTTGCCCACTGACAAAGAAATGATCAGTCTATAATTTTAATGGTAGGTTTATCTGAACAGTGATAGACAGAATAACAACAAAAAAATCCTGAAAAACACATTTCAAAAAAGTTATACATTGATTTGCATTTTACTGAGTGAAATAAGTATTTGACCCCTTTGCAAAACATGCCTTAGCACTTGGTGGCAAAACCCCTGTTGGCAATCACAGAGGTCAGACTTTTCTTGTAGTTGGCCACCAGGTTTGCACATATCTCAGGAGGGATTTTGTCTCACTCCTCTTTGGAGATCCTTTACAAGTATTAAGGTTTCGAGGCTGACGTTTGGCAACTCGAACCTTCAGCTCCCTCCACAGATTTTCTATGGGATTAAGGTCTGGAGACTGGCTAGATCCACTAGTGGACCTTAAAGTGCTTCTTCATTGCTCTGGCTGAGGGAAGGAGGTTCTCACCCAAGATTTGACGGTACACGGCCTCGTCCATAGTCCCTTTGATGAGGTGAAGTTGTCCTGTCCTCTTAGCAGAAAAACACCCCCAAAGCATAATGTTTCCTTGGGGATGGTGTTCTTGGGGTCATAGGCAGCATTCGTCCTCCTCCAAACACAGCGAGTTGAGTTGATGCCAAAGTGCTCGATTTTGGTCTCATCTGACCACAACACTTTCACCCAGTTTTCCTCGGAATCATTCAGATGTTCATTGGCAAACTTCAGGCGGGCCTGTACAAGTGCTTTCTTGAGCAGGGGGACCATGCGGGCGCTGCAGGATTTTAGTCCTTTACAGCATAGTGTTTTACCAATTGTTTTCTTGGTGACTGTGGTCCCAGCTGCCTTGAGATTATTTACAAGATCCTCCCGTTTAGTTCTGGGCTGATTCCTCACCGCTCTCATGATCATTGAAATTCCACGAGGTGAGATCTTGCATGGAGCCCCAGACTGAGGGAGATTGACAGTTATTTATGTTTCTTCCATTTGCAAATAAACTCACCAACTGTTGTCACCTTCTCACAAAGCTGCTTGGTGAGGGTCTTGTAGCCCATTCCAGCCTTTTGTAGGTCTACAATCTTGTTCCTGACACCCTTGGACAGCTTTTTGGTCTTGACCATGGTGGAGAGTTTGGAATCTGATTGATTGTTTCTGTGGACAGGTGTGTTTTATTCAGGCAACAAGCTGAGATTAGAAGCACTCACTTTAAGAGAGTGATCCTAATCTCAGCTTGTTACATGTATAAAAGACACCTGGGAACCATAAATCTTGCTGATTGATAGGGTGTCAAGTACTAATTTCACTCAGTAAAATGCAAATCAATTCATAACTTTTTCTGTCTCTCACTGTTCAAATAAACCTACCATTAAAATTATAGACTGATAATTTCTTTGTCAGTGGGCAAACGTACAAAATCAGCAGGGGATCAAATAATTTTTTCCCTGACTGTATCACACGTAATTACATCACTACATAATTAAATGACAAACATCAGATCAGAGCATAACTCTTAACAAATACACCACCCTGTTCCTGTGACAGCCCTCACAGCTGGACAGCCCGCAGGGCAGGGGCTGGGCCCCAGGCCCCTCCAGGAGCTCAGGGTAGGCAGGCCTCCATGACAAGGGGCAAACGGGGCAGTCATTAGTCTCAGGAGGAGGTCCATAGTCTGTTGGCAGGAGGCTGGTCCTCAGCCCCCTCCAGAAGCCCCAGTGATGGAGGGTTCCGTCACATTTCTCTCCCTTCCGAAGGAGACTGACCCATGAGAAGACCCCAAACATGTTGACTCCGCAGTCAGTCAGCTCACCTGGCCCATCAATGCCCTCCCAAAATTGATGTCCTAACCCGTCTGCCATTCCAAAAGCAGTACTCACCCGACCGACTTCTGCCTCTCACTTAAAATATAACTGCCACTGGGAAGAAGCGCCAACTGCGCCTTCTCCCTGAAGTCCTCTCAGCTTCTGGAGAGTAGGCAGGGTGGCTGGGGTGACAGGGCCACTGGAGAGGACGTTGGTCCCACTCTCCAGAGCAGGGGCAGCAGAGCTGCTGGGGAGGATCTTGTTCACTCCCCAGGACAGGGGCGACAGGGCCACTGGAGAGGACGTGGATCCCACTCTTCAGGCCAGGATCAACAATGCCACTGGGGAGGACCTCTGTCCTAATTCCACGGCAGGGGTGATAAAGCAGCTGAGGAGGACATCAGTCCCACTGCCCAGGGCAGGGGCAACAGAGTCACTGGGGAGGATCTCGATCCCACTGCCCAGAGCAAGGGAAACAGAGCCGCTGGGTAGAATCTTTGTCTCACTCCCCAGGGCAGTGGCAAAAGAGCCTCTGGAGAGGATGTTGGTCCCACTCTCCATGGCAGGGGCAACAGAGCCGTTGGGGAGGACGATGGTCCCACTCCCCATGGCAGGGGCAACACAGCCACTGGTGAGGACTTTAGTCCCATTCACCACAGCAGGGGCAACAGAACCACTGAGGAGGATCTTTGTCCCACTCACCAGGGCAGGGGAAAAAGAGCCACTGGGAAGGACGTCGGTCCCACTCCCCAGGGCAGTGGCAACAGAGCCACTGGGGACGGTCTTGGTCCCACTCCCCAGGGCAGGGACAACAGATATGAGTGGGAAGATACCAGCGGTGATCTGCAGCAAGGCCCATGCTTCTGCTGGTGCTTTAGGACAGGAAGGACAACAGCGAAAAGAAAAAAAGAAATGCAAGGAGCACCAATAGTGTGATATTGCAACACTGTATCACTTAAAATAATAAAATATTCAATGTACTCACATAAACCTGTCCCCGTTCAGGTGAACGCCGTGTCGGCTACAGATGAGCAGGCGAAGGCTTGAATCTTCAACTTATGTATATTTATTAGTCAATTAAAACAAACAGGTATTAAAAGCTTACGCGTTTCGCGGCTACAAAAACGCCGCTTTATCAAAGCTAAAATCAAACCTTATACTCGTTAAAAAAATATACAAAAGCAGCTGCCGCCCACACAACAGTACCTTTTATGATAACACATGGATACACTGATAGGTCAATTTCACCGTCATTCTGAAGGTCCGGATACGTATCGCCACATGAGATGATGGACATGGCCCACCTCTCCCGAAACATATGGGACGTTGTTAACCCTTAACACTCTGAACACAGACTTAATAAAAATTATACGATATATATTGGAAAATGACTTGCCAATGATTGAAAACACCTTTATCATATACATCCAACAGGACAAGGACGACATACCCGGACCTCCAGATCATAATCATCCGACGGAGGACTGGATTCCTCAGTTAACATTTCGTTATCTCGTACCTATAACATTACATACTAAATATGAAAACTACTCAATCTTATAAATCCTGATGGATTCAATTATAAGTCTTCCCCAGAGACATGCTATATTCATCATTCATATTATTCCCAACTTCACTATTACAAAATACAAATACAGATAGTATCAATTAGTATAAATTGCAAACATAAATAATGAAACTGATAATTGAAAATATTAATAATGTAATATAATGAAAAATAAAAAATAAAAATGGAAATAAAATAGAAATGAAAAATGGAAAATGAAAAATAATGAATAAAATGAGATAAAACTTAAATAAAACAAGATAAAACAAAATGAAATACATTACACACATGTCCCCAACTGCATATGCATATGTGTGTGGGCTTATATACACATACACCCCCCTTGTTTTGTTTTCTATATTTTCTTCTTTTTTATTTCTTTTTATTTCATTTTGTTTTATCTTATTTTATTTAAGTTTTATCTCATTTTATTCATTATTTTTCATTTTCCATTTTTCATTTCCATTTTTATTTTTTATTTTTCATTATATTACATTATTAATATTTTCAACTATCAGTTTCATTATTTATGTTTGCAATTTATACTAATTGAGACTATCTGTATTTGTATTTTGTAATAGTGAAGTTGGGAATAATATGAATGATGAATATAGTGTGTCTCTGGGGAAGACTTATAATTGAATCCATCAGGATTTATAAGATTGAGTAGTTTTCATATTTAGTATGTAATGTTATAGGTACGAGATAACGAAATGTTAACTGAGGAATCCAGTCCTCCTTCGGATGATTATGATCTGGAGGTCTGGGTATGTCGTCCTTGTCCTGTTGGATGTATATGATAAAGGTGTTTTCTATCACTGGCAAGTCATTTTCCAATATATATCGTATAATTTTTATTAAGTCTGTGTTCAGAGTGTTAAGGGTTAACAACGTCCCGTATGTTTCAAGAGAGGTGGGCCATGTCCATCATCTCATGTGGCGATACGTATCTGGACCTTCAGAATGACGGTGAAATTGACCTATCAGTGTATCCATGTGTTATCATAAAAGGTACTGTTGTGTGGGCGGCAGCTGCTTTTGTATGTTTTTTTAACAAGCATAAGGTTTGATTTTTAGCTTTGATAAAGCGGCATTTTTGTAGCCGCGAAACGTGTAAGCTTTTAATACCTGTTTGTTTTAATTGACTAATAAATATACATAAGTTGAAGATTCAAGCCTTCGCCCGCTCATCTGTAGCCGACACGGCATTCACCTGACGGGGACAGATATTATTCTCCCTGCAAGTGTTTGAGCCGGTCTTCTTGATAACAAGCAACCGGCAATATGGAAATATGAGTACATTGAATATTTTATTATTTTAAATGATACAGTGTTGCAATATCACACTATTGGCGCTCCTTGAATTTCTTTTTTTCTTTTCACTGTTGTCCTTCATGATACCGCTTGGGAGAGCGAGTTTTGGTACAGGAGCAGCTGATTGATAAACACTGCGTCTGGAGGCAGTTTCTAACTACAGTGGCTCTAGTTGTTGGATCTGACATAAGTCTCGTCCAACACTGATCAATTTGTGAGTACACTTCCATTTGGGTGTTTATTCAGGTGACGGCTCTGAATATTACCGCATTGATATGCACAAGGGGCGCCCCCTTTTTTTTTTGTCTCCCTCTTTCCTTTCTACAGATCTTTAGGACAGGACACTGCAGGAGTGTCGAGGTCTGGCTCAGGAACAATAGGAAGGGGTGGGCAAGGACCAGCAGGGCTCTGCCCCGATGCCAGCTCTTCTGCTGGGGTCATGCTAGGGGAGACCGCAGTCCCATCCACCATACATGGAAATCTCTGCCGCTTCGAAGGAAGCCAACTGAATGTCCTCCAGGCCCAACATTCTCAGATGTCAAATCTATTAAATCCATATCATCCTCAGTCTCTGGATCCTGCTGTTCCGCAAAGTTGAACATCTCTGGTATCGGATCTGGGCTAGCTGCCCAGCTTCCCTCTGACCCGGGAGTGGAGAACACAGTCCAATCCACCCCAGAGTCTCAGAAATGTGGCACCTCTGTTAACTCTAGGAACTCAGGAGTCTCTGGGGCATGCTGTTAAGTGAGGTCAAACAGCTTTCAGTATGCCTTTTCCAGTTCCCATTCTTGGTTAACAAAAGAGTCCAGGTGAGCCCTCAGCTCGGACCCATCTGTGATATCCTCTTCCCAGAGCTCTTGGAGGTTCTCTCTCAGCCACTCTGCTGCATTGCAAAAGTTGTAATCCTCCTGGAGACTTTCGAATAATAATCTTGGGCCGCCAAAGCGGCAAAGAGATCTTTATCCTCCAGCCTCGGACACAATTGTGCTGCAAACCATCGCGGAGCACGGTATCCATCATACAACGTCAGCTCTATCTGGACCAGCACATCCAGCTCAGCCACCCATTCCTCCTGGGGCTGCTCCCCCAGGAACGTCATCCACAAATCCTTCTGGAGCCAGTACCTTTCCTCTGAGATTGGGAGGACCTTTCCCAGGTATTTCTGGTGCATTTGGATAACATCCCTCCAGAGCTGCCAGTGGGCTTGATCCCTCTCGACCAGCGCAAGCTGTGACATATTTGATCCTGGAGATAGATCCCTGTGGTGGTTTGAATGTCCCATAAGATAAGTTAGGAAGCATCCCACCGCTGTCACCAATTTGAAGGAACCCCACTACCCTGACCGGGTAGCTCTGCCAACATGTGCTCCTTTAACTTGGGACTGAACCCACAGATCTCTCCAGCCACCCAAACTACTAGTCGCAACTCATTGTATGGTGAAAAATAAGAACTCTTTATTGTAGAACACACAGGGTTTATATACACACATAACTGCATTATCAACACATCTTAAAATGCAATAGGATACAAGCCACTGCAACAGAAGGGATTATACACAAGGAATACAATGGGGCCAGTGGTGGAGGGTCACATAATACAAATAGGCACAATGGAAACAATACACAAGTCATATAATGGGCCCTCCACATGGGGGACAAAGGACTATAAACAGCAATCGTAATTATATCACACATAATTACATCACTACATAATTAAATGACAAACATCAGATCAGAGCAGAACTCGCTCAACAAATACACCACAGCTGGGCAGTCTGTAGGGCTGGTCCCCAGGCCCCTCCAGGAGCACATTGAATGGAGGCTTCCATGACAAGGGGCAAACTGGGCAGTGATTAGTCTCAGGGGGAGGCCATACCCTATTCCAGGTCCAGGTCCATAGTCTGTGAGCAGGAGGCTGACACTCAGCCCCCTCCAGGAGCCCCAATGAATGGAGGGTTCCATCACAGTAATCACTCTTAATTTTAGCCAGTGAGTTTTTCCTTTGTCTCACTATATTTTATATATACCCTATCTTCCGGTATTTGTATTGAGGCTATGAGTGCTGATTTAGAGCAAAATGTGTAAAACTAACCCGAAGTCTTACAAGTCCTACTTTTTCCCCACCCTTTAGATTCTTTTATGTTTTAATTCTTCAATAAACATGTTTTTATGGAGCCAGTGTTCAGCATTTTGAATTGGAGGGCTGCCATAGACCTTGATTTGGTATTTATACACACATATAACTATTTGAACACTATTGGTAAGTAAGGTAGAGGTCACCAGGATTTTATGTATTTGGAAATGTTTTAGCTCTTCCCAACTCCTTGATTAGTAGCTTTCTGCATATAGGTGGTTTTGCATTTAGGGAAGGTATAAATGCCTCCCTTATTTCCCTCGCTGGAGTCTGCTCATGCAGAATCACTGTTTTTTTAATTGCATTATGCTAAATACATGTACATAGGGACTTTCCCAATTCTGCCTTGATTTTTGCAGGCAAGCTACGTGTGATTTTGGCCACAAACATGTAACTATGCCTCACTCTTTATTTTCATTAGTAAGTCTCAGGTTATGGATTGATATAGGTTAGAAATTGACACCAATACTTTTTTTTGTTTAATTTATAAATCTACATGGCTTATGTATAAAGGATATGTACCTAGACAGTTCCTCCTGCCAAACAAATTGAAAGTCAAGAGCTTATAGATATAGAACGCTTTTAATAATATTCCACTTTTTTGGACACAGCTCTGTTTGTTCCCATGTTGCTCCCAATTTGAAGTTGTCTTTTTCATGGTCCTTTTCTGCTTACTACTGAGTGCATATACACATACATAAGTTTTAACATTATTGAGAGTGAGATTTTTCATAATGTATTCTTCTTCAAACTATGGGGTTTTGCCTGTTCTGAGGGCATACATTTTGCTATAGGTTGTATTACTAAACCAAAAGTAGCTGTAAGTCTAAGAAGCCAGTTGTCAGCAATGGGGACTAGATTAACTTCTCAATATTTTGGTCTTGATTTTGCAGACCAAAATATTGAGAAGTGAAACCTGTGAAAAATGGCACTTTCCGCCAGCAGGATAATTTCTGTGAAAAGTGTACTTTTTCCTCTTTTTTTCTACATTGAAATCAGTGATAATGTATCGTCAGCCAATGACCATCTGCTGTTGGTTAGCCCTAGCCCCTCCAATTGTTTAAGTGCTCTCATCTCTGTTCCTCCTTTCACCAGCAACTTGCCACATCTGTGGTGCCCTGTGGTCCTCCATAAATGTGCGCACACACATCACTTTCATTGCGGCAATGTGTGTGCTCTGTTGCCACGGTCATCCTCTGGAATTGGAAGAGGCCTGGTGCAGACTGGGGGCAGTAGTGATGACAGCACTTCTATGCCAGGAGGCAGGCAGAGGCCAGGTGTGTTGTGTGTTTACAAGTGACTTTGTTGCAATGATAGGTCCCTATATAATCCCTGTTGGACCTGCTCTTAGTTTCTTAGTCTCTGTTGGACCTGCTCTCAGTTTCTTAGTTGTTCTAGTCACATCGTGTCTTATTTTTGAGTTGCTCCTGTTCCATGTCCTTCAGTATTGACCTTCTGTATTGTCTGACAACTTTGATGTCTGGCTACCCTGACCCTCTGCATTGTCTGACCACACTGATTTCTGTCTACCCTGTCCCTCTGCATTGCCTGACCACGCTGATCTCTGGCTTGACCTGTGCATTACTCTGACCACGCTAACCTCTGGTTACGCTGACTCTCTGCATTGTCTGACAATGCTGACCTTCAGCTCCCTAGACCTCTGATCTGCCCTGAAGATGCTCCTTCCTGCTATCTCTCCAAATTCACTCTGGATTGCCCCTGTGTGGTATCCTACTGTCTGGGAGGTCTGTGTCAGCTAGACTCCAAACTTAGTGGTACATTTATACAGTTGTGCACCTTCCTGCTCCTGGGCTCCCGCCACCACTTCCAAAATGATTACCCCCAAGTGGTAAGGTTTCCCATGTATTCCTGCCATGCTGGTATAAGAGAGGTGTCAGCTTCCCTTTTGTTGTCAGTCTGTGCATGGGATACAAAGAGAAAGAGGCTGGATTTTGGTGCTACGGGCAGACAAACAAAGAGAGGGAGTTGTTGTTGCTTGATAGGAGCCTTGGTGGTAGCCAGTTGTTCTCTGTGTGCAGGAGTGTGAAGTGAGAGTAAAAAAGTCACTCATTCTATGGTAAGCGAATGGCAGATATACTTTATAGTCAGGCATAATTACATCATATATTCAAAATGCAAACAGACAAGTACAACTTACTTGACATACTGTGTCTACTTATATAAACACTCACTGCTGAATCAAAAAGAATAAGAGTAACAAGCATATACTGTGGTATGGTGGTGCTGCATGTGTGTAGCACTTTATCCTTGACTACAAGCTGCTGATTCTGAAGGTAAACAGGTCCTGCACTGTACTGCAACACTGCTGCTGAAATGTTTTAGCTGAATTTAAAAGCAGAAAGATAGGTAAAGGGGGCGATGAATTTGATTGTGGGAGTAAACATGTCTAAAAATACACAATCATCGCTGCCATTCTCATAAACTATAGCATCACTGCTATCTAGTCAACATCCACTAAAACACACTCACTAGCTGATTAACCAGCAACACAGGTCAACGTGAAAAGCCCTATATATGAGTGCTTCTGCTACTGTTTGAGCCTGCAGCACCACTGCCAACACCTGCTATTACAAGTACTACTGTGACATCTGTCCTTTGTAGTAGTGATGATGTAATAAGTAGTACCCCTTAGGTCAATGAAAACTATAACATGGATATACCTTTATTGCAGGTCTGCTTTAAGACACTGGTGAGCCTTGGGCAAAGCACATGCTTCTGGGCCCCCCAACAAACCCACATAGGACTTAAAGGGGAAGTAACACTATGAAATATTTAATGACAAAACCATTTTATTCTACAGCTATGTACAATAACCTGCTTTATATTTTATCATGGAGCAAATCAAGCAACAAGCTGCAATATTTTCACTTTCACACATCACTTTAAACAGTATATTGTTTTTATTGTTGCATAACAAATAGTACATACTAGAGAAGTGCTGCACACATCTGGCACTCGAAGGGTTACAACTTTTATATTATAAAAAAGTCATGTTTCACACCTTTCTGGCACTCATAAGGGTTGAAATGCAAGTCTCTTAACACTGATACTATTTTAGCTTTCTTAGTGCCTCAACCTTTTGTTTGCCCCTTTGGCACTCAGACACTGAGCATCTGTAGCACCACTCCCTGTCAGGCATTTTTTTTACAATGCAACAGACAGATAAGATTTTGACAGTAAATCTTTTGCAATAGAGGTGTGCAACACCACTCTTTGGAAGGAGTTAAAATACTATTGGTCATTCAGTCCTGTTTTCCTCAGTCCAGCCTTTCAAATTGCCTATGTGCAACATGCATGGACTCTTCATACCTGATAACAGAGAGGCAGGGACAAAGAGCAGACATCATGGATCCTCACATTATAGAAATAGGGGTGGGTCGACAGCTTGTTGGGGTGGAGAGGCAGCAGGATGTTGCAATAAAACTATATCAACCACTGTGCCCATATGACTCTTCAAGAAGAGGCAGTCAGACCCTTTCAAACTAATTAACCCTGTGACACAGGCAGAATTCATAGCTGAAAACAATCACACCTCTCCCAGTCTCTTAAGTCTCCTGTTTATGTCCAGTGTTGCCTAGCTGCTGGCCAATTGATGCTATGAGTGCCTGGCAGCCAATCAGAACTTAACTATGATTGTGATCAGTAGCCAGTATGTGAGCTGAGATTGGACTCCAGTTTGTAAGCAGAGATTGTGCATGGAGGTGCATGGTTGTGTGAGCAGCTCTCAGTGTGCCAGTCCGAGATGTCAGTGGAGGAAGGAAGCTCATTCCTATTCATCTTGTTGCCTACTGTGCACAAGCATAACCTCTTTACCCAATGGGCGAAGCAGCAGGGGCAATTTAAATATATAAGGGTCTCCATCAGTGGGCCCCCTATTGATTCTGAGCTTAGGGAAAATTCCCACGTTGCTCATTGGACAACATGGCCTTGACTTAACTCAGGATCCAAAATATGTTGCGGTCTGTTGCCTCTCTAAAAAATATGTGAACAGCAGGAACGCAGGATCTAGACACATCCACACATCAGAGCTACAATGAATAGCATCAGTAGGACTCTATTTCACCAGGCTGAGGGGCACATAAGAATTGTGATGTAGAGGACTCAGAGAGTGGAACATTTGCTTCACAAACAATAACATCCATGTTTCCTAGTCTTATTGCTGTTGTGAAATGCAAAACATGGAGGAAGATCATTCTTCAAAACTAGTAGTACTCATGTTGAAGCAATTAAATTACAGTTTGTCAATGTGCTGTTAACACACACTTTCTGAGTTCTTAGAAAGTAGTCTAAAACAGTCAAATAATTCAAAATTACACTTGTGGAAAGGACAATTTGCCAAAATGTGGGCAGATGACATGCTGACCTATTCTTTTGTCATGTACATGTGGTACATGACAATCATTTGTAACAATAGCTCTTGGTTAGTTGGTGGAACATATAGTAATGTTTTGGGTAGGTGGTCACAAGTGGATCTTTGTAGTATATTCAGGCAAAGCAAGGAATTATTATTAAGTAAGTTAGAGTATCATGGCTACTTTCAATGCTTCGATTATCAAAAATCACCGTTTTAATCATCCTTATAAAACAGCGGTAATTCATAACACATGGATTGCTTCTATTCATTTTGTCCTCATTGCAACAGTCAGGCTTGTTTTCATTTCATTTTAGACTTACCAGCTGTGAGTAAAAGACACTACGAAGATGTTGAAGATGGTGATTGCCAGCTGTTACTAAGGTATTGCAGTCAGTTGGTTGATAAACAGAAGTATAAATATGGTTGGATTGTTTACATACCAGAACATCAAGAAATGGGACTTCATCTAGACTACGTTAGAAACAACTTAACATGATATGTGATTGATTGATTGATTGATTGATTGATAAACTTGATAGACTCAGTCAGTCCATAACAGAAAGATTCCATCTATACAGCACTGAAAAATTAAAGAGCATTTGGTTGATTATGTAACAAAAATAAAGTCAGTTTCATATGTATGCATGTAAGTATTTTTGTGCCATAGGGCTATAGGTATTCCCCTCATCATCTGTGACAGTAATAAGTAGTAGACATGAAGTGGTTATGTATTAATGTGTAGTCCATAAGCACAAGAAAAACATTTTTGGTACCAGTTTAAATTTGTTTTCTGTTTTTTCCCTCTGTTCAGTTTCACCACCTTGTTGTGTGACTCTCTTTTTGGCCCTTTATCAAGCGTCAGCACTAGTGTTGAGAGAGCACCCCGATGCTCGGGTGCTCGGGTGCTGTGACCGAGCACCCCCTGAGGCTCGAGTGCTCGGCCGAGCACCCGAGCCCCATTGAATTGAATGGGGCGACACGAGCATTACACCAGGCACCCCCTGCTCTGATGAGGGGAGGGTGCCTGGTCAATGCCCCCCTTCATCTCCACAATGCCCCTCTTCCACAATGTCCCCCTTCATCTCCGCAATGTCCCCCTTCATCTCCGCTATGCCCCCTTCATCTCAGCAATGTCCCCCTTCATCTCCGCTATGCCCCCTTCATCTCCGCTATGCCCCCTTCATCTCAGCAATGTCCCCCTTCATCTCCGCTATGCCCCCTTCATCTCCGCTATGCCCCCTTCATCTCCGCTATGCCCCCTTCATCTCAGCAATGTCCCCCTTCATCTCCGCTATGCCCCCTTCATCTCAGCAATGTCCCCCTTCATCTCCGCTATGCCTCCTTCATCTCCGCTATGCCCCCTTCATCTCAGCAATGTCCCCCTTCATCTCCGCTATGCCCCCTTCATCTCCGCTATGCCCCCTTCATCTCCGCTATGCCCCCTTCATCTCAGCAATGTCCCCCTTCATCTCCGCTATGCCCCCTTCATCTCCGCAATGCCCCCTACCTCCAGTCCCTGGTGGTCCAGCGGAGCGTCTTCAGATCTGTGCCTCCTTCGGCACAGATCCCCGCCACCCGAACATGCCGGGCGAGCACATGGCGGTACTCGTACGAGTACCGCCATGTGCCGAGCAGAGTGATGCTCGAGCCGATCCGAGCATCGGCCGAGCATGCTCGCTCAACACTAGTCAGCACCTTTTGTCTGTGTGCGATCAAAGCATTCCTGTTGTGACCTAGTTCAGTAGTGTTCCAATGACTCCAGTTTTTGACTCTGCTTTCATTCAGCTCCGTTTACGTCTCCTGATCTGGCTCTGTATCCTGTACTGATTTGACCTCGGCTTTGTTTCATCGACTCCACTTCCTCCTGATGCTTGTTTTGACCTTGGGTTGCTCGACTATTCTTTTGTTTCATCGTTTGTACCATCTGATACCATCTCTGCCTGCTTTGTTTCTGACCCATCTTGTCGACTGCAGAGGTTCTTCTGCGCCCAAGTCTGTTGGCCACCTTTGTAGAGTTCGACTCTATTGGCCACCTTGTCGAGTTCGACTTCATCCACCTTTTGTTGGGTTCGACAAGAACTGGCTGTTCTTGGTTATTCATGTTCCAGTATTTCAACAGAGACAACTGTACTGCTGGTAGGTTCTATATACTGATTCCTGTCTCAGTGAGTAGCTGTCTTTGTCTAGGGTAGTTATCCTGTTTTCAGGCTTCACGCCCAGTACCTTTAACACAGCCTAGGCCAGAGCAAGGCTTAACTAGAGCAGCTCCAGACAGCTAGCCATGCTTCCCAGCCAGCGCACTCTAGCATCTGGTTAGCTGAAGCCTACTAATCAGTATATCTTGTATTGTTGTCTGCTGTCTTATTTTATTCAGATTAATAGCAGTCTGTTTACTCTTTATGGGGATTCCACTCTGCAAAGCATAACTCATGCAGCTTACATTGGGTGCTCCTAGTCTAATCATCACAATACCTCAGTTTGGGACTAAAAACATCTGTAGTATAAAAATGAAAATGGAGGAAGAACTGTGATAAACCAATTGTGTTTAAGAACCCTTAACCCTTTTCTTTTGACACCCAGTAGTATGCATAAATGTAGTAGAAATAATTATAGTTATTATATTTATTACAATTTCCTTTGCTTTTGGAATGCTGTATACTTTTTACATTTATTTCTCTGGAGAATCTTCATAATCACCATTTTATATGATTTTCATGTTTTGTATTAGTTTTAGGATATGCTCTGTCCATATGGAAATTTTATGTTTACTGACCATCTGTTTATTACTATTATATTTCATTTGTTATTCATTATTTTCATAATTTATTATAATTTTCCATTAATTATTTTTCTAAGTATGTCAATCCCTCCATTTTATCATATATGTTGTGTTCATGTTGATCTAATCTTTAATTTATCTTAGCTTGTTTTTTAACACATTACATGCCCTTTGTCTTCCTATTGTGTTCCTTTTTATTGTATTGTGTTTTTGAAATTCTTACAATGCCTGCTCTTGCATCAGCTCTTCGCTAGCAGCCAACAACATTGGCATTCCCCTGTGAACGCTGAGGTGATGTTTTAGCAAACAGAACTGTAAACTGATATCCTATCAGTACAGAAACAGTTACATACAGGGTCCTGGTGGAACACCCATTTGCCAACTATATACATTTGCATCCAGCTGTACCATGTAGCTGTGCCTGGAATGTTACAATGTCTCACAGTTTCCAACATGGACATGAGAGACAGACTGTATAACAGTTCCAGTGGCAAATCAAGGACAGAGCTTGTTGCCGAAGACAGGCATCATATAAGTGCAATTGATGGCAATTTTATTGTTTGTTTCATTTGTAATAAATCCTGTTACATTTAGATTAGGTTTTCTGTTTTGCCCTGTCTGCACTATACATAACTTGGTATAGAGGATCATGTACAGCCATTAAAGCTTTTAGGAGCAGTAGTCTTAAGAAAGATGGTAACACTTGTATGCATGGTTGAAGAAAATTGTCAAAATATGACTATGCAAAAAGGGCAGTAGGGAGTAATCTAGAAACTACAGGCGCATACATTTGACATCAGTTATTGGGAAAATCATGGAAACACTATTGGAAGGAAGAATTGTTGCATCTAGCAACCCATAGCAGCATACCTATGTAACAGAAAGTTCTCACCTAACAAATCTAGTTGGATTTTTCAGTTTTTCTACTCAAGTGATACATAGAGGTAGAGCAGTAGATATAACCTATTCGGATTTTGGTATACATTTTTACAATATCCCATATAGCAAGCTCATATAAAGCGTAGGACTGGGCTCAAAAAGGTAATTAACTGGATAAGAAATTGGCCAAATGACAGGTTACAGAGAGTCAATGGTGTTCAAGAGTATGTGATCTAAAACGTAATGCTAAAATGAGTGATAACGCATATAGGACAAAAACAAAGAGGTGGAATAAAGGTGTAATGGTACTTTGCTGACAAAAGTATTAGAGTAAAGGAACTAGAAGGCAAGCAATGCAGTAAAGCAAAGGGAAAGCTTACAGAGTACTGTATCATTGTCATGACTGCCAAGTGTTTTGCTGCATCGTGATTCTTATCGATGGTCTAGAGCAGTGGTTCTCAACTCCAGTCCTCAGGACCCACTAACAGGCCAGGATTTGAGGATTTCCTTGTTAGAGCACAGGTGAGTTAATAAATGTGAATGAGCCTCTGATCACCACAACTGTGTTCTAGCAGAGAAATTACTAAGTCCTGGCCTGTTAGTGGGTCCTGAGGAGTTGAGAACCACTGGTCTATAAGGACGCTATGATTCCCAGAGCCGCTGATGTGGCTTGCGGCCTCGCTCTGGAGCAAAACTTCGAGCTGAGGCCTTTATATAGGATGCACGCCGGTCTCTCCGCTCACTATTATGGCATTCATACTTGTTGGAGCCTGTTGCTAGTCAAGTCCTGTTCCAGTGTCTAGTGTTGTGTTCCAGTCCTAGATCCTGTGCTTTCTTGTATCCAGCCTGTTGCTGACCTAGCCAGTCACAGACCCTGCTCTTGTTTGACGTTTCTGTACCTTTGTGTGCGTGTCCCTGACCATTCTTCTGCCTGCTCATTTGGGCACCTTACTGCCAGCCTGTTACTGACCCTGCCTGTCCCTGACCATTCTACTGCCTGCTGATTTGGACACCTTACTGCCAGCCTGTTACTGACCCTGCCTGTCCATGACCATTCTTCTGCCTGCTGATTTGGACAACTTACTGCCAGCCTGTTACTGACACTGCTTGTCCCTGACCATTCTTCTGCTTGCTGATTTGGACACCTTACTGCCAGCCTGTTAGTGACCCTGCCTGTCTCTGTCCATTCTTCTGTCTGCTGATTTGGACACCTTACTTCCAGCCTGTTACTGACCATGCCTGTACCTGGAATCTGCGCTTCTGTTTGGTAAGTCTCCTACTCATTTACGGTAATTATTGGGATTATCCTCCCTCGGATTGGTAACCATAGACCTTGCTGTGGTGGGTTATCCTGAGTCTTCTTTGGCTCAACCAAAGGGGGGTCATCTGACTTTGCGGCCAGATCTGCAGCACAACCCACCACAGGGGGCCTACGTGAGCAAGCTCCAAACTCTAGCACCGCTCTCAAGCCTTCATCCTAGCAACCCTTGTTGGAGGAACCTTACCTCATTTCTATTGCTGGTCTTACGCCTAGGGTGACAATTTTATTAAAGCAAGAAGATATATAAATTAATGTCACTATATAAATCACTGAGAAAACCTTACATACAGTGGTTTACTATCAAAGTGTTGCATGTAAAGTTTCGCCTCATAAAATGTTGCATGTCTTTGGCCGCGTCATTTGAAGTGTCGCAAATTCTACATTTAGCGTTGTTCTGAATGACGCATTCGACATATCGTGCATTAACATGTCACAGCAATATGGGTGAAAAATAAATAAATAGCTAAGTAACCCTGTGAGTGCCGCAGGGGTCCCCAGCACATTGCAAAGCACTCACAGGGTCACTTCTTTTGGGGGGATTTTGTTTTTGGAATGACCTCATGGGGGGATGAGGGGGGGGGTCCTGATGCCCCTCAATGAGGTCTGTAATTTAAAAAAAAAAGAAAAAAAAATGTAACCCTGTGTGTGCAACAGGGAGTGTCCAATGCACCCCCCCCCCTCCTGTGGCACACACAGGGCTTTTATCATTACTTTGTTATAAGAGATTGTTGGGGGGGTCATCAGGATTGGTCCTGATGGCCCCCCAACAAGCTCTGATTACCAAGTAATGATAGAAAAAAATTGCTTTGCAATGCGCTGGAGACCCCTGTGGCACTCACTTGGTCACTTCTTTTGTACACATGTATATTTTTTTTTTACTAAGACCTCATTGGGGGGGATCAGGGTGGTCCTGATGCCCCTCAATGAGGTATATAATAAAAAAAAAATGAAAAAAATGTAACCCTGTGTATGCCACTGGGAGGGGGGTTCAATGCAGACCCCCTTCCTGTGGCACACACAGGACTTTTTATCATTACTTTATGATCAGAGTTTGTTTGGTAGCCATCTGAATAAAAAGTAACGATAAAAAAAGTAACCCTTTGTGTGCACACAAAGGATTTTTTTTCCCCTTTTATTTTTTGTTTAGACCTCATTGTATGGGTTCTGATGCCCCCAACAAAGTCTACACAAAAATATTGGGGGAAAAGCCCCAAAAATGCACGTGCCACAGGGGGGTCCAACGCAGTGCTTTGCAATACGTTGGACCCCCTGTGACACACACACACACACTTTTTTTTCATTATTCTGTTTTTAGACCTTGATGGGGGACACCAGGGATGTTCCTGATACCGCCTCCCCAAAGAGGTATGAATACAAAATAATAATTAAAAAAAAAACTATTTGTGTGCAACAGGGGGTCCAACGCATTGCTTTGCAGTGCATTGAGCACCCCTGTGGCATGCACAAAAAATGCCTCCAATCCCCCCCCCCCCACGTACCGTATCCCCCTGCCTGGTTCCACAGCCAACTGACAGTCCCATTCCCCAGCCTGTTTCCACTGCCTACTGGTAGACTCAAAGTACCAGTATGCACTAGATTCAGGCTGGAAATCAAACTTTGTATGAGGGGGACATACAGTACACACTGGTAGTCACAGATCCCCCATACACACTATCAGACACTGCCCCACCATCACCACCATCCTTGCTCCGCTGCTCATACCCACACACACTGCCTAATCCCTCACCCTCCCACACTGTTACACTGGTTGTCACAGGTCCGCATGTACACCGGCTGACGCCCTAGCTTCTTTCATCTGTTAGCCATAAAATCACACATACACTGTTTGCTTTCCCATTCCTGTTTCACTGGTAGCTACACTCCTGTCACCCAAATTGGTATGTCAATCCACAGCAGTTGAATACCATTTTTCTTAGGATGGCAAGAAGTCCTCCTAGGAAATCCCACGCCACTGAACCATTTTAGTATCTTTTAAGTGACTGATGTGTAAAAAAAAGTTTGCTTTTTTCCTGTAGCACCACATTCTGGAAATAGTTGTGCCAACTAACTTCGGGGTAAAAAGGCAAGTGACCCCCTCATTAGATGCGGTGTGTTGTCTTCTTTCCAAAATGGTATAGTTTATCTACCTTTTCTTCACTTCTGAAAGTGTTATAGCAATTTTTGTACAGGCAAGTCAGGTTTGAGAAAATGTTAGAAACATCAGAGTTTGTAGTAGGTGTAGTTTTCTACTTCTAGCACCCTCTAAGGTAGTTCAGCTCATACCAATGGGGTGTCGTTTGACTCCTAAGAGCACTAGCTAACAAATGCAGTTGAAAATTCCATGTTTTTCACAGAGCTCCATACATTTGAAGGGCACAAATTTCATTAGCGCCACCTCCTGGAAGCATTTGTGCATACCAGTCTTTGGGTATGAAGGCAAGTGACCCCTCATTAGATGCGGCAGGTTGTTTTCTTTCCAAAATGGCATTGTTTTCTACCTTTCCTGCATATCTATTATGGTTATAACCATTTTAGTGCAAGCAGATAATTTAAAAAACAAAAGTGTCAGGCTTACGTACGTGTTCCTAGCACCCACATATTGTATGTTAACCCACACAGATGGGCTACCATTTTCTCATGTTGGTAGCAAGTACTGAATACAGCAGGAAATGTTATGGTTTTCAAAGATTTTAGTATCTTTGAAGTGGTGGAAATGTAAAAAAACATGTATTTATTCCCATAGCGCCACTTTTGGAAATATTTGTGCACTTCAGCCCAGGGGGTAGAAAAGCAAGTGACCCCTCACTTGATGCGGGAGAATGTCTACTTTCCAAAATGGTATACCTTTTATACCTTTCCTTCATGACTCTAACAGTTATGAACATTTTAGTACAAGCAGCCATTTTCGAAGAAGCAAACAGGTAGGTGTAGTTATGTGCTTCTGGCACCCCTAAGGTATGTCGATTAATTCCAATGGGGTGTCATTTTTCACCTAAGAGCACTAGCTAATGAATACAGTTGGAAATTCCATGGTTTTCACAGATTTCCATACAGATGAAGGGGCAGAAATGTAAGAAAATACAATTTTTTTCCTATAGTGCCACCTTCTGGAAGCATTTGGGCACGACAGGCTTGGGGTAAGAAGGCAATTCACCCCTCATTTGATGCAGCAGGTTGTCTTCTTCCAAAATGGTATAGTTTGTGTAGCCTTTCTTCACTTCTCTAGTTGTTATAACCATTTTTGTACAGACAAGTAATGTTTGAGAAAATGTTAGAAAAATTAGTGGTTACAATAGGTGTAGTTTGGTACTTGTAGCGCCCCCTAAGGTTGGTGAACTTATACCATTGAGGTGTCAATTGTCTCCTAAGAGCACTAGCTAATGAATACAGTTGGAAATTCCATGGTTTTCACAGATTTACGTACAGATGAAGGGGCAGAAATGTAAGAAAATGCCATTTTTTTCCTTTAATGCCAACTTCTGGAAGCATTTGGGCACAACAGGCTTGGAGTAAGAAGTTAATTCACCCCTCATTAGATGCGGCAGATTGTCTTCTTTCAAAAATGGTATGGTTTGTGTAGCCTTTCTTTACTTTTCTAGTAGTTATAACCCTTTTTGTATAGACAAGTAATGTTTGAGAAAATGTTAGAAAATTTGGAGGTTGTAGTAGGTGTCTTTTTGCACTTCTAGCATCCCCTGAGGTTGGTGAACCCATACCAATGGGGTGTCATTTTTCTCCCAAGAGCACTAGCTAATGAATATAGTTGGAAATTCCATGGTTTTAACAGATTTCAGTACAGTTAAAGGGGCAGAAATGTAAGAAAATGCCGTTTTTTTTCCTATAGTGCCACCTTCTGGAAGCATTTGGGCACAACAGGCTTGGGGCAAGAAGGCAAGTTACCCCTCATTAGATGCGGCAGGTTGTCTACTTTTCAGAAATATATAGTTTTATATAGTTATTCCACTGTTTTAGGGTAGTTTTACTACAAAATCCCTAGAATGCGCATATTAGTTTATAAAGTTGAAAATGTCATTTTGCGCTGCTGGTGATTACGGCTCTACGCTAGCCATGGACGTAGGTAAAACTATACAAATTTGGTATTTTTTACTCGGGGGACTTGGGGCTTTTTCAAATAATTGAAACTTTTTCAATCAAGGTAAATGTTTTTGATACATAGTATGTGATTTTACCAAAATGAGAAAATGTTCACTTTTTTTGTCATTATGACATCATAGCTTTTTGCACAATGTAAAATTCTCTTCATGTAAGGTACCACAAGAAAGCTCAATTTGTTCTGAAAAAAACAATATATAGTTTTTCATATTTAACTAAAAATCCCCAGAGGAAATCAAGCATAAACAAAAGGATAGCAAAAAGGCTGAAAAAGTGTCTGGCCTGCAGGGTAAAGGAAATGGCCCAAGCCTCTGGCACTGAAGGGGTTAATGACAAAAGGTACCAGCAGAGACTCAGAACTGCTTATTAAAGGGATAGTAATACTTCGTTTTAACTTTATTTTATTTTGTAGGCATTAAAAAAACATGAAGAATGATATAAGTCTTATCTCTCAAACATTTATGGTTTAAGAGAAATTCACAAACAAAGTATCCCCCCCCCCGTTCAACCAAATCAGAAGGGAGGTGCCCAGGTAGACTGCAGAGAGGGACAATCTTCAATTAAGATAAGGGAAAAAGCTAAAAAACTTTTCAAGGGGGGAAGGGCTTTCATTGTTTTCATACAAAGAAAATTGTCCCCTTCTGTGATCTGTCTGGTCATACAACCAGATTCACATCTGAGAAGAGATGGCTTACACTAGGAAAAAGGGGCGGGAGGGGGAACTTTGCTTGTGAATATCTCATAAACCATAAAGGTTTGAGAGATAAGACTTATATCGTTCTTCATGTTTTTTTAACACCTACAAAATAAAATAAAGTTAAAACGAAGTATTACTATCCCTTTAAGTAAAGTATAGTCTGAAAAGAGGGCTGATATAGCAGAAACTTTTAAATGTATTAACGAGTTTAAGAAAGTTCAGGAGGCAAGCAATTTTTAGAAAAAGGAGACTGTGACAAGAGGACATGAACTAAAGATAGAGGAAAAAGAGTAATGTGTATAAATATTATTTACAGTTAGGGTGAAAAAGTCATGGAGCAGACTCCCAGCAGAGTTGTCAGGGACTTATAATCTAAATACCTGGGAAATACATAAATATATTCTCACAAGTATGTAAGATTATATATTTTAATAGAGTGGAAAATGGGCAATCTGAATGGTCCAATTTTTACTTGTTGCCAAAATGTTTTTATTCCTGTGTGTAGCCGAAATGACAGGCCAGCCAAGAGGTTGGTTACTGATTTTTGAATATTTGGAATGCTTTAATAGGAATAGATGTTGAAAGTCAAAAAGTAAGTATGTAGTCTATTTGTAAATACAGTTAGCAGGGCTTATAATTTTAAGTCCTTTGCTACTAGCCAGACCTGAAAAGTTACTCGCCACTGCAAGCCAAAACATACCCACCAGGGCTGAATTTCTACCCGCCAGGGCTAAATTTTCACACGCCATTGGCTAGTGGCGAGTGGAAATTTTGAGCCCTGCAGTTAGTGTCTGGAACCATTCATAAAAACTATTGTCAGCTATAACAGTTGGGTCAGTATTGTTTTTTTGATCCATAAATTGAAAATAATATATTATACACACACATGCACACGCACACAAGCATCAATTTTTTATGCTATTTTTTTACTCATATCCTTTGATTGTCAGAGAGGTATCAACACATTGCAATGAAATGTGTTGAATACCTCTCCCGCACTCAAAGAGTTAATTTTCCTTTCTGTCCCAGTGCTAATCTACAATATGTCCATTTGTTAGAAGGGCTCAGCCATTACAGAATCCATAAATATATCTCAGTCATACAAGATATAGGGATGTATCTGTATGTTCACCTGTGTTTCCTAGGGAATTGTAACACTGAAATATGTAAGGCCTTTTGAGACAAACTAAAACTAGGCATATGCTGAGGTCTTCTTTGTGGCATGTGAGACTTTGATTCTCAGAAGAAAATAGACAACTACTTTAAATTAGTTGGTTAATGTCCCAAATTCCAGGCAGTGTTATATTAACTATAGGCTATAAAACTGAATTTTATTATTTACCATTGGTCCTCTAACATGCATTAGCTTAGTATCTTAAGAGGAAATCAACATTTACATACTAAGATGTGGAAAACATGTGACTCCCTAGTTGTTTTTCTGCTATAACTCCCATAACCCACTGGCCAGTTGTGGATAATAGGAGTAATAATCCAATCCAACAAAAAGTACAGAACCTCAGACTAGTCACTCTGGATATTATATAGAGTGCCATGGTTATCCACTGCTCTAATACAGCTCTGAATTTAGCCCTGCAGTACTTGCTCTCATTTACTTGAATCTCAAGGCTGTTTGACTGCATTCTGTTTGTAGTCAGGCAGAGTACATGCTATGGAATAAGTCCAAGATGCAGCCTGCAGCAATTCTAAGGGTCAGGATAGCACTGACAGGAAAGTTCAAAGCTCTTCCTCTTTACATAATGTTTCTCTGTAGGATTTGCTGCAAGTATTAGTTCATAACAATATCATGCAAGTGTGTAAGGCAACAAACATAACTGTAAATAATATAACCTTATTATTTAACTCCTTGGATACTAACAACATCTCCAATTCATTGCTTAGCGGTGCAATAGAGGCATCTCTGGTATGCAAGGGGTTACAGAAACATTAGTGCCAATATAGAAGTTGGTATCACATGTAGTATATTTACAGGTAAATATGTAATTGTTGCCTTACTTTGAAGATACTTAAAGATATTTGAACTTGCATGAGCTGTTGTTGGGCAGACTAAGGACAATTCCTCTGCAATCCTCACAGCCATATATAATTAATAAAACATGTTTGATGGACTCCCATTAGCAGTTTGGCACCCAGGCATTTGTTAAATTGGTGAGAGTGCTTCCCAACTGGACTAGTATATACTGTATATATATATATATATATATATATATATATATATATATATATATATATATATATCCATACATAAAATTTGACGGCAGATAAGAACCATTCGGCCCATCTAGTCTGCTTATTTTTCCTACTGTGAAAACCTCAAAATTTAGTTGGTCCTTGGCCTTCTCTTATGGTCAGGATAGCCTTATGCCTTTCCTATGCATGCTTACATTCTATCACTGTATTAACCTCTACCACTTCTCCTGGTACGCTGTTCCACTTATCTACCACCCTTTCAGTGAAGTAAAACTTTTTACATTGCATCTGAACCTCTCTCCACTAGTTTTAGACTATGACCTCTTGCCCTAACATTTGTACTCCTTTGAAATGTACTTCCCTCCTGTACTCTTTGAATCCCTCCATGTAATTGAATGTTTCTGTCATATCCCCTCTCTCTCTTCTCTCCTCCAAGCTATACATGTTTAGATCCTTTAGTCTGTCCTGATATTTCTTTTCCTGCAAACCATTAACCATTTTAGTAGCCCTTCTTTGAATTTTCTCTAGAGTATCTGTATCCTTCTGGAGATGGGGTCTCCAGTACTGTACACAATACTCTAACCAGAGATCTGTAGAGTGGCTTTCCCTTTTTCTTCCACTAATGCCCCTAGCTATGTAACCCAGCACCCTGCTTGTATATATATATATATATATATATATATATATATATATATATATATATACATATATATATATATATATACATACACACAAACACACCTTGTTTTTCATAAAATGTTTAATACTGTTTTAATCTGACCATTTATGGATCATTCACAAATCTTACTCTAATACAATATTATGCTTTTGCAAACTGCATAATAAAACATCAGGTGAAAGCAAAGGGCTATAAAAGAACAGTAAATGCTGGGGAGGCTTGCTGAGGTGAATGTACAATTTCAGCAGTGCAGCTCCACTGGCGATAGCCTCTAATACCAGTGACTGTATATCCAGATATTTACTACAGTATACTGGCAGACAAACTACACTATTGTTAGGACTTTAAGGCCAGCAAGTCCAATACACAAACTCCACAACATCTGCAAGGGACTAGAGTAAACGTATGCCATTCCCTCTTTGCCTTTTTTAATACATTGTGTTAAACAATGCTTCAAGGAATGGAATGCTCCTATATACCCATAGACTGTTCCAATGTACTTAATAGCTTTAAGAGGGGAACTATGGTTATGTAGCTTAGTAAACTGACTGAAAATTGTCCCTCTCTGCAGTCTACCTGGGCACCTCCCTTCTTATCTGGCTGAACGGGGGGGGGGATACTTTGTTTGTGAATATCTCTTAAACCATAAAGGTTTGAGACATAAGACTTATATCATTCTTCATGTTTTTTTAATGCCTACAAAATAAAATAAAGATAAAACGAAGTATTACTATCCCTTTAATCTTGAATTGTTCATCTTTTCCTTTGAGGATTTATATTGCAGGGACTTTAGCTGTCAGACATAAAATATACTTCAGGCAAATCATTAAATACATCATTTTTTACATATCCTAATTTTGTCAAGTTTCTTCCCATTTAGCAGTTCAGGTTCTTAACATAATTTCAAAATAGTATTATTTTGCATTTTATGACATGTCCAGTGATGATCAGGTTTTATTTCACTATAATTTAAATCCATGTCACATAAGCATGGGAAAAAGGACAGTCCATGTGTCAGGGGCTACATGCAGTCTGTGGCATCACCAGATACATTTACCTTCACTGTTAGGATGTCAGTGGCCACCAGGCAAGATCAGAAAATGGACTGGATCACAAGTGGTTGCAGAATAGAGCAGGGCAAGCTGACCTTCTGGGATGCCTGAGCCCTCTCACAACTGCACTCTCTGTAACCTCTGAAGTTACATCCCTGGCCTCTGTTTCACCCACCTTTGCTCAAATGGATCATAACAATTATGAAAAACAGAGGATATTATAGGATATTTTATTGCTTAGTAAAGTAAGGGTTCTCCAGCTGCACCAATTGCCACCTGCAAAGATTGTTCTATAAGAAAGCTGCATTTGTGGTGCTGTACTTCCAATGGACTGTTCATTTTAAGGCAACCATTGTTGCCATTGCAGTTTATAGATAGATGTTGTCACTGACCATAAACTGAAAAAATGATGCATAACATGCATAACAGCAGCAGAATTACAATTTAATGGGGGATGGGATACTAAGGGGTGATAAACAGGTGCTAAAATGGAGTGATATCACTTCTCCAATTCCTATGTAATTCTATGTAGACAATGCACTAAAATTTCTCAAGTGGGAGAAATCTTAGTGCATATGCTCCATATAATGGCATAGGAACTGGAGAAGTGATATCACCAAAGAAGTCACTCCACTTTATCACCTGTTTATCACACCTTAGTGCATAGCCCCCCCTTTGAGAAAAAGACTTCCAAGCTGATACATTCTCTGTATGTCCAAGAGTCAGGTAATGGAATCACTGAACTACAATCTCCCTCCATGTATAAATATAATGTATGTTCAGCTGAGTACAGTATCAGACTGACAACAGAACCATCTCCATGAGAGCCATGGGTGAAAAAAAACACTAAATATCATATTATACAGAATTGGTTTTACGTGTGTTAGTGTTTTTTGTGTTAGGGATGCTTTTGGTTTTCTTTTATAGGTATGTGTTAGCTCTGAATGCCAGGGGGTGTCCAGAACATTGCTTTTAAATGTGTTGGACACCCCTTTGGCACTTATAGGGGTATGAGAAAGAAATGCCCCATGAGAGTTTTAATTACACATTGAGATCCTTATGATTCATATGCAACTACTATCACGTATATAGCTAACAGCTCCAGATAGTTAATTCTATTCAGTGCAGTGCCAGGAAGTGTATATATTAACCCATTTGGATGTTAGAGTGTCTCCAAGTGGTTAAACACTGCATAAATACATTTTAAACAGTTATAAAATGCACTTAAATTTCATTCAAATATACCAGAATGGAGCTGCTCGGATCCTATATCATATCCAAAGCATATCAAAGGAATTTGTTGGTGGCCTATCTGGCATCCATAGAGTTAATAAAGATTTATCTTTCTTTGTGCTAAAATGGAATAGTTAAAATTGTCTGTTATTTACCAGGCTATTTTATATCTTCTGGTAGGAATGTGTTTTCAGCTGTGAAAAAGCAGAACACGGTATAGCCATCTTCTTGGCCTTAAAGCTCCAGTGACCTTTACTGCCCCACAAACATTTCTGCTGCTATCACTGGTCATGGTTCTCCTTCTTCTTTGCCCTAAAAGTCTTGCACCCATCTTGGTCTTGATTATCTTTGTTACCTTATGTTCCCTGAGAAACAAAGTAATTCCCTTTTCTCATTTCCTTCATAATTCATTGGATGTGCAGTGTAGCCTTTCCATCCCCTACAGAGCTCCAATTCCCCTTCTGCTTCTTCCCTATCTTCTCACTTTCTTCTTCTGCTCTTTGGCTTATTTTCCACAATTATGGTCCACTGGGAATAAGATTAGCATTTTGCTGACTGCTGAAGCTGTCAGTGCTCAGTCAATCCACAATGTGACTTCCAAAAATGCATTGCATCTTTCTCTTGCTTCTACCTTCTCTCCATATCTGCTTCTCACTCCCTATCTTACTTTCTATTTTCCACTTTTCTTGGTAATGTCTTTATAGATTGTTTGAAATCCTCAATTTGCTCCTTTTTATACTTCTTTTAATTTTAGACTGATGTCAAATATTTTCTCCCCCTTCAGCTCATTCCTGGTCTCTAAAGAGTGACTGTGTGTAAATAAAGTGACAGCAGGTGGTAAGGAAGCAGGAACAATGCATACAATACAATATACTCATTCCCTTGGGAGCCTCTGAAGAGATTAATGCAAAACAGTCAGGTGCCAAGACAGCCAGACATCTGTATCTGAATGTCAGACTTGTATAAAGTGCATTATTACACCTTGATCTGCAAGCAAAGAAATGGCTTGAAAAAGGATTGTAGGAAAGATCATATGTTACAAAATGTGCAAATCACTCTTCTGTTCAAACAGTATCCTAAAAAACTGTGGAAATTCATAACAGTAGCCTCATGTTTCAGGGTCAGAATTAGTCATCACTCTGATACACATTATGGGATGGGGAAGGGGTAAACCTACTATTTACATACAGGGTATTCCAAAAAGTAATAAAGTATACATAAACAATTCCTACATTCTGTTTTGTATAAATCTGTATGGCAAACTCAATGCAGCTACCTAAGATTAACCCAGGCATGGAAACCCTAAAGCCACCTCCACCTGTGGTTGGATTGCAACTCATATCAGCTGAAGGGCTTTGCGCTGCCATTGCTTTGTATTCATATACACAACAGAATCATACATTTCTCATTATGAAGGTATTAAAGCTTGTACTCCCTTTGATCTGATGTGACTATGCTAGGAGTCTCTGGCTCCAGTTCCTGTGTTTGATATTCAGTATCAGACCACTGGTTTGATTTATTTCTAGAGATCCTGTTCAGCCTGACCTTTGGCTTGTCTTCCAACTGTTATCCAGAATTGAAAGCACTGACCTTGGCCTATTTCCTGACTATGGCCTACAGATTCACATAGCTCAAAAACCTGCACTGAATCTTTTTTCACCTCACCATGCATCCCAATCAGCTGATAATTAGTGTATGGTACATCTAATGCAAAGGGAAACGATAACGTTCAACATTATTTAGTGATGTTGAACGTTGGCAAGACAAGTTCAAACTCACAGCCAATCACAACACACCAAAGTATCAAATACATTCAAATACACTTATATATACCACAAAATAACTAACATACCTTGTTTGTGTTTTGAGTTTTGGCGAGCTAGAGCACAGGAACCAGGAACGGAGGATAGCCAAAGAGAGAGAGAGAGTAGCTTTCATTTGAGATAGGTTGAAGGAGTTTGGAGCAGAAAGAGTTACACTAATATCTACATATAATACACCTTTGCACATTTGCCATACACACATACATCTTTTTTATTTACAGCACATAACCAGCTTTATCTTTTAATTTGACAGTGTGAATAAGTGAGTGCAAGGATACTGTGGACTAGGGTCTTGTTCTCCTCATAGGAGTTATTGGGGTCAAGCAGCCTCTCCTCATCAGCACCAGCCTTGGATGTGTCTGAACCCACTCCACATAAATAATGTTTGCCATGACATTGTCATGTGAAGCTCTGTAATGTACATCCACAATGTTAAACATGTAGCCAAAGGGAGGTCAGCACCGAACTAATATGCATTGGGTACCCCTCTAGCACTCAAATGGTTAACAGAGGATGACCACGATACAACAGGATTACATTGCATTGGGCAACAAAGATGACAGGATTTGAAACCGCACCATCTGTCTGTCATGCACAGGGATCACTTCACAGATCACAGTTCTATTGAGACAAACTGATTGCATGCACAAAACACAGTCCTCAAACTCAAAAACACTAGGGCCTCAAAGCAAATCAACGCACTGTTGAAAAACAATGACAATTAAATAGAAGAAATGCCTTGATAACCACATGTATCTTGAGGAGTGGGGATGGCAAGAAGGAGAATTGGTGTGTATAGAGGCCATAGAGTTGTTGCTTCCTAGGCATATGTGTTGTACATGCATTCGGTTTGTCTCAGTTGAACTGTGATGGTTAAGCTTTGGTCACCACATGTATCCTGAAGAGTGGGGATGGCACGGAGGGATATCAGATGAAAAGTGAAAAAATGTCCTGTATTACTTTCCGCGAAAATTGGATGATTTTTCAATTTTTCTGCAAATGTTTTCTCCTTTTCTCCAATGCACAATTTTCCTTTTCCCCCATTCCAGCAAATTTCTCTAACACATTTTTCTCCCATCCAACACATTTTTCATCTATGTTTCCAATGATACAACATTTTCCAGCACAATATTATTTCTTCTGAGTGCTGTAGTGGAGAAATGAGTAGCTGAAAGTCAAAGTTAGTCCTACAGCAAAATATACCTTGAAAGATTTGTTAGCATGCAGAGTGCATTTGTCCTTTGCCCTTTGTGTGTTTGCATGGCATTACTCAATTACTGTGTGTGTTTTTACTCTCTACAGTACACAACTGATGTAGTATGATGTCTTTCCTTAGCCCTCAAAAAAATTCTCAATGTCGTCTGCTGTCTATCAAGTCTGCCTCAGTCACAGAGCTCACATCAGGCTCCCAGGCAGTTGTCTGTTACCTAATATATTTATTTGTTTAATGATTTATGTATTCATTTTTTTTAATTTTTTAAAATTATTTTTTTTAAATTGTCCACCATATTTTATCACAGTCAGTCCAAAACAAAAAAAAACAATTATAACTGAAAACAAAATCAATAACTTCATTCCTCAGACCTCCACAGCAGAGACAATAAAAGCAAAATCAGCGAGGAAATTGGACCCCAGCTGCTTGTGTATTGCCAGTCAGACACATTACATGTTGGGGTATTTGGGGTCAACTTCATTGCTCTCTTCTTCCCCAGAGTTCCCCCAGACCCCCCTGATAAAAAAAGACTCCCTAAACTAAGCTTCAATTCCCCTTTATTTGCACATGTTCTCTAACTCACATTCTACTTTCTCCTCTTACAAACACAGAATGGTACAGAAAACGTTCATGTAGTGGGGAAAATGTTTTATTCCCATTGATTTCAATGCAGTGAGGTAGGCGAAAAAAGCAGAAAAATGGCACTTTTTGCCACGCTGGAAGTGCTATTTTTTGCCAATTTTGGTTTGAGCTGAAAGTTTTCGCCCATTCCTATATATGTAGGATCCCACTGCCCTAGGATAACTCTGTCTTGTCCTTTTGTCACGGTGTGCAAAGGATTGGCGGACAAGTACTTAGACTAAAAATTCACTTTATTGAAAGAGGCACAGATCTGGCGTGATAGGGCATAAGCCCTAACATTCTTGAACCTGGAAGGTAGGAGACCATGAAATTGAATCTAGACAGGAACAAAGCCCATTGGGCTTGCCAGGCCGACAGACGCTTAGCCTCTGATAAATACGTGAGATTCATATGGTCAGAAAGATTCAGAGTCAGCAAGCTGGTACCCTCCAGAAGATGTCACCATTCTTTCAAGGCCAAGATAACGGCCAGTAATTCTCTGTCCCCAATCTCATACAATCTCTCTGCTTTGGACAGTTTCCCCTAGAAATACCCACAGGGACATAAGTCCTCCCCCGGGGCCGCCCGCTGGGAAAGGAGAGCACCTACTTCCACTTCAGATGCATCAGCCTCCAAGGTAAAGGGGAGGGTGGGATTCGGGTGAACCAGGATCGGCGCTGCCGAATATGCCAACTTGAGGTTCTCGAATGCGAGCAGGGCTCCGGGAGACCACTATGAAGTCTTGGCACCCTTACAAGTCATATCAGTAAGTGGTTTGACCAAAAAAAATCTTAATAAACTTTTGGTAATAGTTAGCGAACCCCAAAAACCTTTGGAGTGACTTCAGTCCTACTGGAAGAGGCCACTGTATCACAGCCTACACTTTCTGGGGGTCCATGGCCAAACCAGAAGCAGAAATGATTTACCCAAGAAATGTTACTTGAGGTTTGTGGAATCCACATTTTTCAAACTTGTAAAATAGGTTGTTCTCCCGTAGCAGGCATAAAACCTTAGACAGATCAGAGCAATGAGCCTCCAGCGTAGGAGAGTGAATGAGGATATCATCCAAATAGACCATCACACAACTCGGTAATAGTTCTCTCAAAATGTCATTGATAAATTCTTGGAAGACAGCAGGAGCGTTGCAGAGACTGAAAGGCATAACCAAATACTCGTAATGTCCACTTTGAGTGTTAAATGCTGTCTTCCACTCGTTGCCCTCCTTCATTTGGACAAGATTGTAAGCTGCTCTTAGATCGAGTTTCGTAAATATTTTGGACCCCTTCAACCGGTCAAATAACTCTGTAATCAAGGGTATAGGGTAGGCGTTATTAATCATCAACTTGTTCAGCCCAAGGAAATCAATACACGGATGTAGCTCTCCATCCTTTTTCTTTATAAAAAAGAATCCAGCACCAGCAGGTGAGGTAGAATTTTGAATAATGCCCCTAGAAAGGACATCTGAAATGTACTCCTCCATGGCCTTATTCTCCTCCATAGATAAGGGGTACACACGACCCTTGGGAGGAGTAGTACCGGGCATGAGTTTCACAGAGCAATCATATGACCTATGAGGAGTTAACACTCCGGCTTGCAGGGAAGGCAATAGTAACTGGGAACATAACGTTGGTCAAGAGGTACAGCAGGCTGTAACACCTTTGCAAGCTTCCTCTATCAATATGGTCGTATTTGGCCCAATAATTCAGCTATGCCAATTTATTCAGGACTAGGCCAAAGCTCCACAACCTTGACTTCTGAATTGCACATGGGATTCACTGCTTATTTGCCAAATACTTCCAATCTTTATCAGATCTGCCTCAAAACACTTGTGGAGCTTATTTGACTTACAGGAGAACTTTTCAGGCTGGTGAGTGTGACCCTGCATTGGAGGGACACGTGCTGGTGAGCCACAATTATTTCCACCCTTTAATTTTTTTGTTTTTGTTTTGTGTGCATCATCTTCTCTAGTGGCCACAGTATCTATTATGCACCTTGAATCCCCCCCCTTTCTCAGTGATAGTGCTGATGCCCACTGAGACTTTGCACTCACACTTCAAGTCCTGACCCTATTGATAGACAGGGGAAATCACTTTGCACAAAACCTAGCTGCTACTTTACTATGGGCCAGACCAGGAAACAGTCTGATCACCCATCAAGATGGACAAACTTGTATGATCTCAGCAAGCCAACACATCTCCTAGACCTTCTCCCTCTAACTTTTCATCTTCCTCAGTCTCAACTGGGCTACCTGCTCCTGATGTTCAGTTCCAGGAGGTTCTAGATGCTATTAATAGCATCTTATTGCTAAAACTGATACAGTTCAAACCAAATAACCTGAGGGCTAATATGTGTAAGTGAACTCAGAAGGAAGAGCGACAAGTTTCTGATTTGGAGGATTCTGCTGCAAAGGTGAATATGGACTTGGTGCAGCTCAAAGTCCAGGTTAAACTTTGGCTTCCTTGCCGTAGATGAAAGGGTGCTCCCTGCTCAATACAGAGTGTATAATAGCACTGATCCTTGTCGGAGATGATCCGTTTGGGAACATAGTGATTTTCATGTTCAAAGTTATAGGTGATGTGTATGAATATTGTATATTGTGCCTTTTTTTTATGTACATGTTTTTATTTTTGATGCTATTACTAGTATGTGGAGTTGGCACAATCTTGTTGTGTTTCCTGAGTTAATTAAGAGCTTGATTTTTGGGCAATTTAAATTTCAATATACCAATTGAAATTATGAAATAATGGCCTCGTAGGTATTACTACAGGTGTGTATTCAGGTAGATATAGTTTAGATATCATGAAACATGTTGAGGTGGTTATTTGTTTTTATATAATATAATACACATTTTTGTATTTCCTGGTCTGCCACATATTTTTACAGTGGAAGCTGTTCTTATAACAGTGGATGCATACAAGTATGGTTCTTTTGCAGGTAGAACCAGCATCAGTGTTCCCCAGTGGCACTTAGACCATTATTCATAATCAGGGACCAGTCTCAGGATTTTCTTGTGAGTATTGCTGATAGGGTTGGGGAAAAGTGTGAAAAATTTTCGCCTTTTCACCTATGTCCTTAAGTATTTAAGGACAGTGACAGTCATAGTATGTCCTTAAGGGGTTAAGTGACACTGGCACATATTCATGATGATATCAAGTAATAAAAAAAAATAAAGTACAACCTACAATGTGGCAGATATGTATTGTAGTGGTGGTGGTGGGGGACTGGCATGGTGTGATTTGTGTATGTATTTTTTACCATTGTCATACTCTATCCTCCTTCTCAGATTATTGACACACATTGCTTATTGGTCATAGCAGTGGTCCCATCTGTCCTCCACTTCCTCATCTGTGCTGCTGTTAATATATTTGTCCTGGCTTTGTCTGTCATATGTAGTTTCAGCTACTACTACTACTGGAGCTAGATGTTGATGTAATTCTGCTGCCACTAATACTAGGTGTCAAAGGTGCAGCACTTACAGCAGCAGCACCAGACGTACTCATCATACCTAACACTGTGGATGTTAACCTGTGTTGCTGTTGCTGGTTACTCAAAACATGTGGCTGAGTGGGACTTGGACTTTGAAGAGGCGATGATGCCGATGAAGACTGATAGGGTGACTGTGTGCTTTTTGGCATCTGTGCTTGTCAAGGGTCAGACTTTCCAATGGCTTTCTCAAACAGTTTATAGACAGGCACAGTGCTCCTAGAAAGTGGTGGAAGATTCAGCCTTTCACTTTCTGCTAATCTTATAGTCCTGTCACCATCCTCACTCTCAACTTCATCTGTATCTGAACAAGAGAAGGATGCTTGAGGGATATATTCTAGATCTGTATCATCATCAGTCATCATTAGGTCATCCTCAGCAGCATCAGCAACACCTGACAGTTCTTGCCCACTACTACCCTTATATTCCTCTAAGCTTTTGGAGGTCTCAAACAATTTCTTTTTACTTTCACTGTAACAATGTTCCCTACTATGGGTGTTTTGGTTCTTGTTTGACTTGCTATCTGATGCAGCAGGCGGTTCAGCTGCTACCCCTTCCTCTATTATGCTACTGCCAACATCATCAACACTTGAATGTGACTTTATCATGGTTCCCGTGATCTCTCTGTCACTCTCTGCTGTGGTGCACTCCCACTGGCGGAGCTTGTTTAGCCCACCCAGTGTGGCCTTCATATACCGGGCCTCTGGCAACTGTCAGGTGCCCTTTCATGGTGTTCCTGTACCAGTGCTTCCGTTGCTGTGTTCCTGCATTCCTGTGTACCAGTTTGGCCTGTCTGACTATTCTTACTGGTTCCTGCTCCGTGATTGACCCGGCTTGGCTGACGTTCCTGCTCCGTGACCTGATTCCGGTTATCCTGTCGTTCTGAGAGTATTCCTGCTGAAGATCCTGATTCTATGTCGCCTGGTGACATTTTGAACTTTTGTGTGCAGTGCTGTGCAGACTGAGCATCCAGTTAACCCTTGCAGAGCTTGTTGCCTCCATACACTGGGCTGTCCGTTAACACTTGCTGAGCACTGTGGCCTCCGATACTGAGCCTGTCCATTAACACTTGTTGAGCACTGTTGCCTCCGATACTGAGCCTGTCCGTTAACACTTGCTGAGTACTGTTGCCTCCAATACTGAGCCTGTCCATTACACTTGCTGAGCACGGTTGCCTCTGTTATACCGAACCTTCCGTTACACTTGCAGAGCATTTGTGGTGTCCGTTAACTGTGCTTCCGCTTAACACCTTACTCGCACAGTATAGCAGATGTCGCACCGAGTGGTGCTGTTGGGCGATTCCTTCTGCTCTCACAGTGTACAGGGTTCTGTTACCGCACCGGAAGGGTGCTATTGGCTCTGGTACTATTCAGCTCTTGCAGTGTTCGTGACTCCGTTACTGCACCGGAAGGGTGCTATTGGCTCTGGTTCCATTCAGCTCTTGCAGTGTTTGTGACTCCGTTACCGCACCGGAAGGGTACTTTTGGCTCTAGTTCCATTCAGCTCTTGCAGAGTGATGTGTATCTCTCTCATTGCCAGTCCTTGGAGTGTGTCAGTTCTGCCTCACTGCTAAGGTGCTTTCACACCTTGCACCACAGTCTCTTGCTGCTCTTACCATCTACTGGGCATTGTCTAAACACACCACAACAGAGACTGATTACCTACCTAGGACTTTAACCCTTGTGCCACTACTGTTTCTTATTTTGCCTGTCTTGTGACTATATGCTCCTTCACTATATTGTGCCTGAGAGGGCATCCATTATCTATATCCATTTACCTGTCATTGCCATTTTAGCCTATATTGGGCAGTGTTCCTTGTTTTTTCAATAAAACTGTGTTTTATTCTAACCTCCTGGTCTGAGTGTCTTACAAAACCGTTACAGACTTCTTGTTGTCTTCAGTGTTCTTCTTAAATGGTACTTTATATCTACTGGCACTGGTAGTGCTGGAACTAGACAAACTGCGTCCTCCCGTGGAATAGAGAGATCATCATTATTGATTGCACATGCTGTGGCAACCATTGCTGCAGTCAGTTTTTGAACTACTACTTTTCTCTCATGTCCCTGCACTGCTCCACCCCTCCCCCTTCCCTTTGTGCATTTGCTGGATATTATGCAACTACACTGTGTTTTTTTACTGTATGGTACACAACACAACGGATGCAGCTGTATGATGCCTTTTCTAAGCCAGGTCAGCTGTTTGTCACTGTCACCTAAGAGATTTAGTTTTTTATTCTTTTTTATTTATTTATTTATTTATTTATTTTTAACCCTTTGAGTGCCAGAGGGGTACAGAACGCATTGCAAAGCAATGCTTTCTGTAACCCTCTGGCACTCAGAGGGTTAAGTTGTCCACCCTGTTGTCTTATCACAGTCTGTCCTTAAAAATTATAACTGAAAAACGAAATCAACAATATCTTTCCCCAGACTTCCCCGCCCATCACAGAGACAATAACAGCAAGACCAGAAAGCAAATAGGTCCCCAGGAGTATTTGGGGGTCAACCTCCTTTCTCCCTTCTTATCCCCTAGAGTGCCCCCAGGCTCCCCTAATACAAAGAGCAAATGTCCTGCCTAAATGACTCCCTAAACTAAGTTTCAATTCCACTTTATTTGCCTATCTTCTCTAGCTCAAAGACATACTGCTCTCTCCTCTCACAAACACAGAATGGCTGCTGTGAGAGCCTGACAGCCTTTTATATGGCTGTAGACAACTTTCCTGTGGTGTACATATAGTTTTCTTCCCATTGATTTCAATGGGTGGAAAAGTCGTAAAAAAGCAGAAAAACAGCACTTTTCGCGGGAAAATTTTCACCAAGCAGAAAGCGCCATTATTCGTCGATTTCAGTTTGAGGTGAAAAATTTTCGCCCATCCCTATTGCTGATAACATCACATATGAAACATTGTTATGTTTATACTGTGACTGGGCCACTCTGCTCTTATTGTTGTTTATTTCATGTTTTCAAGCCATTCTTGTGTTTTGTTGCTTTTGAGAGATCGAATGGCTGATTCAGAGTCATCTGTGTGGGGGCAGTTTTAATATCCTCCACAAGCATTATATGCTCCTGATATCTCTAGTAGATTTTGACTCTTTCCCAGGATCTCAGTCAGTGTGGGTTGGCAGGACATGGCAGAAGAACCCTGGAACATTATTGCTTTAACATCATCACTAGAGGAGGGGGTGGAGGTAAAGGCAGCATGTGTGAACAGTGTATGACTCTTGCCATCTCCTACAGCAAAGCCAGAGTCATCATAGTCCTCTGCAGAAGGAGCCATAGGTGTTATTTGGAATGAACTTTTGGCAGCAGCACACTTTCTGACATAAATAACATCACTGCTTCTATTTTCTGCCCCAGAGCCCTTGGAATGTTTTGGAGTGCTTCTGTGGCTGCTGCTGCTAGTTGTGGCACATCTGACCTGCTGATAGTGTGTCTCCCAGTCAGACCTGTGGTTGTACTTCAGATGGTATCTCAGAGAAGGTGCTAGGTGTGAGCCTGCGTTCCCCCTGCTCATGTGCATTTTGCACAGTCAACAGATGCTTTAGGATCTTGAGTGAATATCTCCATATTGTGGACTTCATTGACTGAGGAGTTCCTGAGGGGCTGCTACTACTGGGGATAGATGTTGATACAGTTCTATTGCTACTACTACTAGGTGTCAGAGGTGCAGTTTTTCCAGCAGCAGCAGAGGCACTCGTAATATCTAACATTGTGGATGTTAATAACCTATGTTTCTGTTGTTGTTGCTGCTGGGTACTCAACACAGGTGTACGTGGCTGATTGGGACTTAGACTTGGAAGAGGTGATGATGCTGATGATGACTGATAGGGTGACTGTGTACTTTTTGCCATCTCTACTTGTCCAGGGTCAGTTTTCAATGGTTTTCTCAAACAGTTTATAAACAGGCACAGTGCTTCTTTTCAATGGTGGAAGATTCAGTCTTTGCCTTTCTGCTAACTTTATGGCCATGTCATCATCCTCTCTTTCACTCTCAACTTCAGCTGTATCTGAACAAGAGAAGGAAGCTGGAGGGATATATTCTAGATCTGCATCATCATCAGTCATCATTAGGTCATCCTCAGCAGCATCAGCATCACTTGATAATTCTTGCCCACTACCCATATATTCCTCTAAGCTTTTAGAGGTCTCAGACAACTTCCTTTTACTTTCACAAAGTTTGTTACTATTTTCAGGATAGGTGTTTTGGTGCTTGTTTGTCTCACTATCTGATGCAGCAGACAGTTCAGCTGCTACACCTTCCTCCATTATGCTATTGCCATCATCAACACTGGAATGCGACTTGTAATGGTCTTAAAGGGATAGAAATGTTTCATAATAAAAGCAGCTCTAATTAATCATCATAGTATTTGGACTTTCAATTTTGTCAGAGTTGTAGTTCCAGAGTAATTCAATGACAAAGTGTCCTCCTCCCGCCCCTTTTACTGATGTCACACTGTTCAGCCACAGCAGAAGGGAGGTGCCCAGGTAGACTGCAGAGAAGGACAATCTTCAATTAAGATAAGGGAAAACCCTGAAAAGCTTGTCAAGGGGGGCAGGGATTTCATTGTTTTCATAGGAATAAGAATGTCCCCTTCTGTTATCTGTCTGGTCTATAGACTGCATTCCACATCTTTGAAGAGATTGCTTACACTAGGTAAAAGGGGCGGGAGGGGGAAACTTTGCTTGTGAATATCTCATAAACCATAAAGGTTTGAAAGATAAGACTTATATCATTCTTCGTGTTTTTTTAATGCCTACAAAATAAAATAAAGTCAAAACGAAGTATTACTATCCCTTTAAGTGTTCTTCTTATATGTCTTCTTATATGGTTCTTTTTGTGCTGATACTGGTAGTGCTGGAAGTTTTGCTAGGACTTTGATAAACTACATCTTCCCTTGGAGGAGAGGCATCATCATCATTTATTGCACATGCTGCAGCAACTATTGCTGCAGTCAGTTTTTGAACTACTACTTTACTATCACATGTGTACACTGCTCCACCTTTCCCCTTCCCCCATGCCCCTTGTGCATTTGCTGGACATTGAGTAACTACTGTGTGTGTGTTTTTACTCTACAGTCCACAATGCAACTGATGGAGTGTGATGTCTTGCCTTAGCCCAGTCAGCTGTCTGTCACCGAATATATTTAGTTGTTGTTTATTTCTTTATTAGTATTTATTTTTGGACTATTTATTTTTAAGTTGTCCATCCTATCACAGTCTGTGAAAAAAAAAAATATATAACTGAAAAACAACAACTTCTTTCCCCAGACTTCCCCAGCACAGAGACAGTAAAAGCAAGATCAGCAAGCAAATTGGTCCCCAGTAGGGATGGGCGAATATTTTCGGCTCAAACTGAAATTGACGAAAAATGGCACTTTCCACTTGGCAAATAATTTCATGTGAAAAGTGCAGATTTTCCACTTGTTTCTGCTTTTTTCACCTCCATTGAAATCAGTGGGAACATTGAATTTATACACAACACATAGCAAATATTATTTTATTTCTCAAAGCCATAGTATAAAAGGGGCATGAGGGTGCTTGTATTGGTGGGGTATGTGGAAAGAATCAGATGATTTTTTGGTTGGTTGTTTACTGGGATTGGGGAAGTTAATAAAAATAAATCCTAAATTAAATTTAAAAAAAAACACAAGTCATGGTATAAAAGGAGTCTGAGGAGGATGCCTGTGTTGCTGGGTGGAGTTTGGGAAATGAATCAGTTGAACAGGGAATTTGTTTTGGGGGGGGTTCTTGACTGGTATTGGGGGGACTATTGGGGGGACAGTTAATAAAAAAAGTACAATAAAATAAGAATTTTGTATGTAAAGTGATAGAGACAGGATACCCCTGGCATAAGTTGCCACTGGGGTGGACTTCTACTTGACATGACAGAGTATTTTATAGAGGATGATTTGTTGTTAGAGGCCCAAGCCCTGAGGAAAAATTGATTTGTAGGACTTAGACTTATTAGAGGCACAAGTCCTGAAGAAACATTGATTTATAGGACTTAAGCTCATTTGCCACAAGCTCTAAGGAAACATTGATTTGTAGGACTTAGGCTTGTTAGAAACAAACCCTCAAAATTTTTTTTTTTTTGTAGGACTATAGTTTTGTTTTGTTTTTTTGTTTTTTTCAAAGCAGAAGCCCTGAGAAAAAAATAAAAATGTCATACTGGCCTAGTGCCAAGAGTTCATGTTGGCCAGTGGCCAATGGCCATTGTCAAATGTCCTCCTGAATCCATAATTGCAGAATTTTCAACTGCTGTTTTTGCCGCTGCTGCTGCTGCTGAGTTGTTTAAGCAATAGCATGATTAGACAGCTCAAAGGCAATGGGATCAACAACAGCAGTAACATGGTTGATGGATGAGTAAGGTTACACTTGCCACGACTAGTGATGTGCCTGAGGCAGTAGAAGCACAGTAAGTAGCCCACAGTATGTGTGGAGAAAAGAAGTTGGCCAAAAATTCTTCTCTACCTGCCCCTCCTCCAAAATCATGGATGTGTTATTAAAATAGAAAATTTTCCCTTTAGAGCAGGAACTGTGGCTCTCATCAGCAACTGCAATGTGCACAGTGTGTGTGGTAAATAACAACTGGGGGCACAACTGCATCCAACCACCATGACACCAGAACCCAGGAACTGTCACTGTCACTATACCCCTTGTCCACACCCTGCTAAGGACACATGACAACTTGCTGATAGTTTAATAATAATGATGACCCCACCCTGCCAGCATCTTTGCATATTCTGTGGGATGGAATCTCCTCAGATACTGCTTGATGACCTGATATCGATTCTCATCCACCACACTGGCATGTGTGGTCAGTGCACCACACAGTGTACAATGGGTAGAGATGAACTGCCACATCCTAACATCAACAGAGCGGCTAACAATTGGGCGGGGAGGTAATGATGTACAAAGTGGACTAGCAGAAGATGTAGTTGTTACCCTAGAGGAAGAAGGTGATGGTGATGGTGAGCTAGTTGTTTTGCTCATCATGGAACTTCCAGTTTCTGACTGGGTTTCTCTATTCTTCCTACTCTGTGAGCTCCACCTTGCCTCTTGTTGCCTTTCTGGAGAGTCAGGGGGGTACAGTAACAGCGGTGCTAGATCTCTGCAATGGGTGTTTGGCTTTAACATATTTGACATAAATGTCATGGTATCTGTGTTTCATGTGTGATATCAGGGAGGTTGTGCCAAGGTGTGTTTCCTCCTTTCCCCTTCTCAGTGACTTGTCACACATTGTGCACAGTGCCATTGTTGATGAGTGCACTGTGCCTGCCCCAAAAGAAAAATAGCCCCATACCCATGACTTCAGTGGGGAGGGAACAGGTGGAGAAGAATGGCCTCTTTCTTCTTGTCCTTCACATTCCCCTTCAATGTCTGTTCTGGCAGCAGATGATGTTGCTGCTGTTGCTGCTACTGCCTCAAAATCAGCACTGCAACTAGGACCAGGACTATTGCTGGTGCTGGCAATTGGAACCTGTCCTAGTCCCGCATCCACTGTGGTCTGGGGCACACTAGCTTGCAGCTCAGCATCCTGCTGCCCTTGCAACTAAGCAGCAGCAGCAGTAATTAGAGCAGTTGCAAATTCCACAAATTCCAAAAGCTCATTCCTAGTGGTGGTGGTGGTGGTGATTTCCATCCTCATCCATGTCTCCCATTCCTTCTCAGATCTGATAAAAAGGCCATCAACGTCTCTTCCACCCCAGCTTCTCTACCATCATCATCACCACCACCACCACTAGTCCCTACATGCTCACTGCTGCTTGGAGGACATGACGATGAGCAATGTGACAGAGGGCCCCTAATGTCACACTTGGCATTTCTTTTTTACCTGAAGAAGGCAGACTGGCAGCAGTAACAGCAGGCACAGGCAGCCCATCTGTTCTCTTGCTGGTGGAGGTGGTATTAATTCTGAGCCTGCTCTCCCCCAACCCCAGTTCTGGCCTCTTCAGGATCATATTCCACTTGGACACTGTAATGAAGGGAAGGGAGGACTCCCGGAGCCAGAGGAATGGTGTGCGCTCCCTTGACCGCTAGTCTGGATGTTCTCAAAGGCTTCCCCCACCACTCCCCTAACACTAGTCCCACTGGCTGCTTCACCATCACTGTATCTACTACTACTAACATCACACATATCAAGTTCAGCCCCAGAGTCATCCTCCTCACAGTCACTAGTAATATGAGGATATTGATTTTGATTACCCCCTCCTTCATTCCTAACACTAACAAGCTGCTGGACCTTCGTAGTAGTTGTAGTACTAGAGCTGTCGTGACTGCTTGGGGATGGCAATTGATGTCACACTTGGTATCATCTTCTCCTTCTCCCCTCCTGAGTATTACAAGACACACTAGCAGCTTCAGCACTGGTGGAAGCAGCTTCAACACTGGCAGCAGGCACAGCACTGGTGACACTGGCAACAGGGGCAGCACATCTGACAGCAGGCACAGTATTGGTGGCAGCAGGTTCAGCATGGACAGCAGGTATAGCACTGGTTGCAACAGGGACATCACCTCTGACATCAGGCATAGCACTAGTGGCACCAGGGGCAGAAGTGGTGGCAGCAGGGGCAGCACATCTAGCAGCAGGCACAGGCAGCTGACCTGTCCAGAGCTGTTCACTTTCTGCTTCCAGCATTTTCCCACTTCGATCTGAAGCCTTGCCTCGACTCCATGACTCTGGTCAGCAGCTTTTGCCGACTCCAAATCGAACCTGTCCTGTTGACCTCGACCCTGCTGGCTTTTGTCGACTTCGACATGGAGTCGACGGCTTGCAATTGACAAATTCTCAAGCTGTCGATAGTTCCGTCTATTCTTCGACTGGCAGATTTGACGCAGACCCTACAAATTTGGGAGGGAGAGATCCGGTATGACGGCTAAGGACAATCTGACATCCTCATCTTCCGATACACCTTCAAAACAGCATAAATTCTTCTAGGTACACTTGCACACAGTATTTTAAGGAACTCGTCAGGTAGGTTGTTCCATACAACTTGGAGAACTAACCACAGTTCTTCATTTGATTTAGGCAGCCTGAGTTGCTTCTTTCTCTTCATGTAGTCCCAGACAGACTCGATGATGTTGAGATCAGGGCTCTGTGGGGGCCATTCCATCACTTCCAGGACTCCTTGTTCTTCTTTACCCTCAATATACTTCTTAATGACTTTGGCTGTATGTTTGGGGTCGTTGCCATGCTGCAGATGCCTCACAGATGGTATTGCATGATGGATAATTATATACCTGTACTTTTCTGCATTGAGGAGACCATTAATTCTGACCAAATCCCCAACTCCATTTGCAGAAATGCAACCCCAAACTTGCAAGGAACCCTCACCATGCTCCACTGTTGCCTGCAGATACTCATTCTTGTACCTCTGTCCAGCCCTTTGGCGAACAAATTGCTTTCTACTACAGCCAAATATTTCAAATTTTGACTCATCAGTCCTGAGCACCTGCTGCCATTTTTCTTTACCCCAGTTTTTGTGTTTTCATGCATAGTTGAGTCGCTTGGCCTTCATTCCATATCGGTGGTATTTTTTTTGGCCACAAGACCATGAAGTCCATTTCTGACCAGACTTCTCCAAACAGTAAATGGGTGTACCAGGGTCCCACTGTTTTCTGCCAGGTCTGATCTGATGGTACTGCTGGACATCTTCCAGTTGTGAAGGGATGTAAGCATTTGTCACGGTTTTGAAGAACACTCAGACAAAACTTGTAAGGTTAAAAGAACTTTATTGAATATAAAGTACAATCAACAAAAACTTTCCCAATCCACACAGGCCCAGAGGGAGACAGTACAGGTACTGCCCACAACTTACATAGGTCAGGCAGGAACAGTATAACAATAAACGTATTGACTGGTAGCAGGTGCCCAGAGTGCTAGGGTGCGGTGGAAGCAGGAACCTGCTGGTAGCATCACAGAAGCCCTAGGACGCTAGGGTAGATTGGAGGCCTAAGACACACAGCTACTGGCAGCAAGGACCCTAGAACACTAGGGGTGATCGGAAGCCCAAGACCAATGGATACTGACAACAGGAACCCTAGAACGTTAGGGTTGTAAAGAGACACACGGACCGCGGATACTGGCAGCGAGGACCCTAGAATGCTAGGGAAGTCAGGAGGCCCAAGACTCACGGACACTGGCAGCAAAGACCCTAGAACACTAGGGTTGTCTGGAGGCACAAGACTAAAGGACACTGGCAGCAAGGACCCTAGAACGCTAGGGTATTATGAGTCCCAAGACTCCCAGCTACTGGCTGCAAGACCCTAGAACACTAGGGGTGAGAAGGAGGCAACAGACCACGGTAGGCAACTGGTGTCCGATAGTACGTAAGTACAGGAGAAGGACCACCACACTACAGCTGGCTCTTGAGCCCTAAGGCCACAGCGTAACGGTAGGCAGGGCGAAACAATGAACCGGAGCTAGAACTCTAGAGTGATAGCGAGGTTCAATAATTGTGAGATAATGCCCAGAGGAATGCCTTTAACTCCCAACTGGGAGTGAGCTCAGCTAGTGACAGTGGCAAGCGGACACGTAAGCATGGAAGTGAGTAACTCAGCCCGACTGTAGACAGCACAGAAACTAGTACTCCGTTTGTTCACACCGCCAGAGGTGGGCGATACCAGTAAGTACGGCTAGAGCAGAGGATGTTCAGCCAAAGGTCGGCAACATAAGCAGGTTCTCAGCCAATCTAGTCAGCTACGGGTGCGGGTTCTCAGCCAGTCCAGTCAGCAACGAAGAGGGTTCTCAGCCAGTCCAGTCAGCAACGTAGCGGGTTCTCAGCCATTCAGGTCAGCAACGGATGCGGCAGAAGTTCAGGGTAGACATGAACGTCGTCAGGCAGGCCAGGTCATACACGAACAGAGTAACAGTAGTAACTAGTGCTAGGTTCAGGTACACCACGAAAGGGCGTCCGAATACTGACATGACAGGGTATAAAAGAGCTGGCCCTGGGTGGAGTCAGGACCAGGGACCAATAGGAATGCAGTATAGTAAACAAGGAAGTAAGAATGTCGCCACACAGCAGCCAGGATCACGGGCACCGTGATAGCATGATGTGTCTTTCATCTGCTGCACTAACTTTCCTTTGCCGATACCTGTGTCTAATCTCAGCGTTGCACGTTTCTTTGAGCTTCTTCAAAAGATCTCGGACATCACATCAGGAAATCTCTGTCTGCCTTGAAATTTCTGTCTTGGAGAGACCTTGATGATGCAGTATAACTACCTTGTGTGTTGTTGCTGTGCTCAGTCTTGCCATAGTGTATGATTTTTTACATTAAACTGTCTTCAGCAACCTCCCCTTATTAGCTGAGTTTGGTTGTTCCTCACCCAGTTTTATTCCTCATACACAGCTGTTTCTGTTCAGTTAATGACTGTATTTCAACTTACATATTAAAGGGATAGTAATACTTAAAATGTAAAAAAAATATGTTGTAGGGTTTATCTCCCTGAGTAAAACAAGAGTACTCCCACTGCTGAAAGGTGTTTCATTCAAAAGTTATTAATTTTAAAAGTTTAATTTTTTAGGTGCAATATCACGGTGGCCTGAAATTGTACAGTGGCGCTGTTGCTACACCATCCTATGGAGATTTATGGTCAATTGACCAGAGCTGTACATAGGATCGTGTAGCAACAGCGCCACAGTACAATTTCAGGCCACTGTGATATTGCACCTAAAAAAATTAACTTTGAAAATTAATAACTTTTGAATGAAACACCTTTCAGCAGTGGGAGTTCCCTTGTTTTACTCAGGGGAATAAACCCTACAACATATATTTTTTACATTTTAAGTATTACTATCCCTTTAAATTGATGATCATTAGTACCTGTTTGGTATAATTGTTTAATCACATACCTGATGATATGCCTACAAAATCCCTGACTTTGTGCAAGTGTACCAAGAAGAATTAATGCTGTTTTGAAAGCAAAGGGTGGTCACGTCAAATATTGATTTGATTTAGACTTTTCTTCTATTCACTCACTATGCATTTTGTTAATTTATAAAAAACTATTAACCTGTCCATTTTTTAAAGCATTCTTGATTTACAGCATTTTTTCACACCTGCCTAAAACGTTTGCACATTACTGTATATATACACACACACACACATAACTTTTACATTGTATTAATTTCCCCTTTGATAGACCATTTGAATTAAGTAGGTTTACTGTATCCACATTCAAAAAAATTGGCTGTTTAGTATTAAATGCTGATTTTGAAAACCTTCCAGATAATAATTTTTGTGACATAGCTCCCACTACCTTGTGGAAGTGCGTGGGGTGTTTCCCTGCTCCCTTTCCAAGTGTATTTCTCTGGTTGGGATTTAAGACTTATTCTAGGTTGGGTGAAATGGGTAGGATGGCTTTGGGGGTTTAGGGCTGTACTTGTATTAGTGTTTTTTTCTATTTCTTATTTCTTGTATTATGTTTTTTTTTTCCGTTTTCTTTTTCTCTCCCCCCACCCCAGCTTTATTTATGCTATTCCAGAATTATGGTTGTTATATGCTCTGCGTCAAATATATTGTGATCTACGTATACCTGATTGTGTCTTCTGGTTCCCCATTCCCCTTGGCCCCTTATAGAAATTAGCCATCTCCACCAGATTATCTCCGATGTAACACTACTGAGTTTTCCTCTTTAGGCATTCCAATCTATCCTTCCCATTAATATCCAATGTAATTACTTTTAGCTTAAATATTCTTTCAGACTTAGTTCAGGGATCTTCCAGCATTATTTAGAAAATTATTAAGAAGGGAGACTCTTAGGAAGGCATTATCCCAGATTTACTCTGCTTTCAAAGTCCCCTATGAGGGCTGAAAACATTTTCACATGGCTGGAGGATTTTACTCCAGAGCTATGGGTAGATATTGTATGTTATATACCTAGGACTATTGTGTCTGACTGCTGATGCAACTCAAGTTTCTACAGAGGATCTGTTGCACTCCTCAATGATTGTTTAAGATTGGTTGGAAGTCTGATGACAAATGCAGTAGATACCTGATAGTGTCTGGCTCATTCCTCCACATTACTTGTTTGTGTCCAGTGATAAAAATATTCTGGTCTGAGATATTTACTTTCCTACTTGAAGAATTTGATTCTCAGTATATATATATATATATATATGACCCTCTGGTTGCACTTGCTGACTGAGTAAACAATGTGATTCCTGTTATGGGAGAAAGAACCCTCCACAAGGTTTTCCTGTATTAAGCTTGGAAGGCTATTATCATTAAATAGTGCCCTCAGCTTCCTTCCCACTCCCAGTGGCTTATATCCCCTTATAGGCAATAACATATTAAATTGAGAATGCCCAGAACATTTTTATAAAGTCTGGTTTAAATGGCTTGATTTTCCCTTCCCAATGCCCCTCTCCATAACATGTACTTGATGACATCTCACAAATCCCCCCTTCACTTTTTCTTTTTGAGTTTGATCCAGAATGGAGCTTTCTGTTGAGCTGTAGTTGAATATTCTGTCAGTGGACTGGACCCTTCCCTCTTATGCATATCAGGTAAAGTGATCACATATCATTTTAAAGCAGGGATGCTTATGAAAATTTTATTCCACAGGACTGCACAGGAGACAGTGGAACCCCGCAGTATGTGGGGGGGGGGGGTTGTATGGGGCCCTAATTTAAATTGATATGCTGTCACCTCTGGTACAACAATTTGATAGTAAAAACATGTGCCTCTAAATTATGAATTTCTTTATATAATTATCACAAAGCAGCTTTAATTTTAATAGCATTTTTAAGGTAAGAAAATGCCTGCATTACTGAAGTGAAGGAAGAAAAGAATGTCACACTACATGTATACAGCTGAAAAAAAAACACCAGATGGTTCTGTACAAATTATACCTTTTCTTGGCTTAGTGATGATTAGAGCTGTAAACCTTCAAGTCTGCTCCAGATCTTTTTTTCTATATGTCAGCTTCAGTTACACACTGTGGAGCTTGCCAAACAGAGAGAGGAAGAAAAAAAAATGAAGTAAAGTAATGATCACATGTACTTAATTAGTCTTAGTTTCTACTTGGATAATGAGTAACCCATTGGATGCTAGTGAGATCTTTGCAAATCAATGTGCTGGATATCCCGCCTAGCATCCAAGGGGTTAAATAATTAGCATGACTATATAGCAATATAGTACTGTTATTTCAGTACTGTCAGAGTTGTAGTTCAAGAGTAATCCTATATAATAGTTCACTAGGATGTTTGTCCGAAGCCGTCATGTGCAGTAGAGACTGCGCGTGCTGCAGTCATGCGCAGTACAGACTGCCCAAACGCGCCACGACTGATACAGAGTGGGGATCTCCAAGTTCGGACCAGAGTCCTCTTTGGTCCCAGGAATGTGCGCAGAGAGGACTACAGTCCAAATTCAGAGCGCACCGCTCTGTATCAGCCACATCGTGTTCAGGCACTCTGTACTGCGCATGACAGCAGTGTGGGCAGTGAGCAGAGAGGATCCAGGCACCAGCCAAGGCTGCTGGGTGGCACTGTGAGGAAAAACCTGAAAAACTATCAAGGGGACAGAGTTTTCCTTATGTTCACAGTAAGAAAATTGTCCCTTGCTGTGAGCTGTCTGGTCCCAGGACCAGATTCTACATCTGAGGGTAAGCGGCTTACACTACATAAAAGGTGTTGGAGGGAGATACTTTATCATTCAATTACTCTTGAACTACAACTCTAACAGTATTGAAATAACACTATCCATGGCTCCTGCTTTTTTGTGAAATATTACTATCCCTTTAAGAAACTATTCGACGTTTTATCTTTATCTGATTTACTGCAACCAAAATCCTGTACTGGGCTTTGTACATAAATAAGAGAGCAAATTCTGGGGACACTATTGGGGGGGGGGGATTCCCATTGACTTAAATGGGACTTTTTAACCTTAGAGTTTAAGAGAAGTCTCCAAATCATTGCATGACAGTGTGTTGGAGACCTCTCTAACATTTAAGGGGTTAAATGCACCTGTGGTGCAGTTAGTTTGCCACAGACAGTGGCAAAGCATTGCCCATGCAGTGCAAGCCATTGAGAGCCAACTATCCATGCATTGTAATGCACTGGATACCTTTCTGGCACTCAAAGGGTTTAAAAATATACATTGGGTTCTTTGGGTACCCCTCTGGCACTGTAAGAATTAATCCTGTGAATTCCAATGAAGTACCCAAACATTTCAGTGCATTTAATACCTCAGTAGCACTCAAAGGGTTAACCCTCCAATTTCTTGACAAACCTACTAACCTTATAGCAATGCTGTAAATGGGGTGGGTGGAAGGACAGACAATGAGACGAATGGGGAGGGAGGAAGGAAGGACCGGGAGAAGGCAAACAGGGAGGGAGGAAAGACAGGGAAAAGCTGAATGGGGGGGGGGATTGGAAGGACAGAGGAGAAGGCAAATGGGGAGGGAGGTAAGAAGGACAGGTGATGAGGCAAACTGGAAGGGAGGAAAGACAGGGGGAAGGCAAATCTGGTAGTAGGTAAGACAAGGGAGAATGGGCAGGGCTGGTGCAAGGATTTTTGCCACCCTAGGCTAAACCTAATTTTGCTGCCCATTTGGCTCCGCCCCTTGTGTCCCACCCCTTTATACCCCGCCTACTTATAACACACCTCTTTTCATGATGTTTACCTCTTTTTCATGATTGTCCTCTCTCTGCCCCTCTGCCCCCTGGTCTGGAGATGCCTGTAAGAGATGACCCCCACCAGCTCCAACTTGCCCCCACCAGCTCCACTTTGCCCCCACCAGCTCTACTTTGCCCCATCAGCTCCAACTTGCCTCCACCAGCTCCAACTTGCCCCATCAGCTCCATTTTGCATCCATCAGCTCCAACTTGCCCCCATCAGCTCCAACTTGCCCCACCAGCTTCACTTTGCCCTCTATCAACTCCACCTTGCCCCCACCAGCTCCAACTTGCCCCACCAGCTCCACTTTGCCCCCTCAGCTCCAACTTGCCCCACCAGCTCCACTTTGCCCCCTCAGCTCCAACTTGCCCCTATCAGCTCCAACTTGCCCCGACCAGCTCCAACTTGCCCCCATTAGCTCCAACTTGTCCCCCAGCTCCAACTTCACTCCATCAGCTCCACTTTGCCCCATCAGCTCCAACTTGCCCCCTATCAGCTCCACTTTGCCCCCCATCAGCTCCACTTTTCCCCCTCAGCTCCAACTTGCCCCTATCAGCTCCAACTTGCCCCCACCAGCTCCAACTTGCCCCCCATCAGCTCCAACTTGCCCCCACCAGCTCCAACTTGCCTCCATCAGCTCCACTTTGGACTGCCAGCTGCACTTTGCCCCTATCAGCTCCAACTTACCCCCTGTCAGCTCCACTTTGCCCCCTCAGCTCCAACTTGCCCCCATCACGTATCTGTAGCTGCTGGAGCTCCCGCTCAGTCTTCTCTTCAGTAATGCAGAGCGCGCCAGGAGATCATGACTCCCAATTCGCTCTGCATTACTAAAGAGCCGACAGCGATGAGGGAGCGCAGTATCGACACAGACCTGACTGTGTTGCGGTTCCCAGCATGGTGCGTGCGGGAGCAGCTCTCCGCTGCTGCATGCCCACGCCCCCAGTACATGTGCGCCCTAGGCGGTGCCTACCTCGCCTATAGGTGGCGCCGGCCCTGAGATTGGGTGAGGTGAACAGAGAGGGAGGAAGGAAGGACATGGGAGAAGATGAATAGAGAGAGAAAGGAGAGGCCAGAAGGCAATGAGGCAAACGGGGAGGAATGAACGAAAGTCATGGAAGAAGGAGGGGAATGGAAGGGAGGTGGAAGTCTTTGCAGAGATTTTGACAAGACTGTCCAGTGTGTAGCTTGCACAAATTTCTGTCATCTGATTGCCATCTTTTTATATAAACATCATTTTATAACAGATTTTATTAAAAAAATAATGCAAAAAATTTATTTAACAGTAGGGGTGGATGAAAAGTGTGAAAAAAAATTCGCATGACGTTTTGTGAAAAACTGAAGATTTTTCTCTTTTTTTCGCGAAAGTTTTCTCTTTTTCTGCAATGCAAAATTTTCCTCCTTTTCGCCTATTCCAGCAAATTTTTCGCCTATTTCAACACATTTTTTGCCTATTCAACACATTTTCTCCTATTCTAACACATGCTAACACATTGTTTTCCTATTCTAACGCATTTTTCTCCTATTCTAACACATTTTTCTCCTATTCCAACACATTTTTTTCCTATGTTTAGTATGGCGCAACATTTCCCAGCACAATATTACTTCTTCTAAGGCCTTTAGTGGAGAAATAAGTAGCTGGAAGTCAAAGTTGTGAGTCCTACAGCAACATATAAAACCTACAATGTGGCAAATGTGTATGGTAGTGGTGGTGGGGAACTGGCATGGTGTGATTGGTGTGACCTTGACAAACTGCATCCACCCTGGGAGGATTGCTGCAGTCAGTTTTTGCACTAACACTTTACTCACACGCCCCTGTACTTCCTCCACTTTTCCCCCACTCGCTTGTGCATTTGCTAGACATTACTCAACTACTGTGTGTGTTTTTACTAAAAATTGATGGAGTGTGATATCTTGCCTTGGCCCTCAACACATGTCGTCTGCTGTGTATCAAGTCTGCCTCAGTCACTGAGACCCCAGACAGCTGTCTATTATATTTATTTGCTTAATTATTTATAATATATAATTATATATATATATATACTAGCAATGTGGGACGGCGTTGCCCGTCAGGATATATAGGGAATTAATGCACACACATGGATGCGAGACAAACACAGAGACACACACGCAAATGCACACGCATGCAATGAGATGCTTAAAGAGCTACAGTCATACACACATACATGCAGACACATAGAGTGTGATACAGACATGCAACACACACAGTGAGAAACACACAGGCACGCACAGAGACACACACACACACACACACACACACAGAAGTGAGTCATAAGGGGTTGACTTATGTGTCATTGTAATGAGTTTGTGTTTGTACTTATGCCTCCACTGTGACATTCATTCATATAGTTGAAATGCATGTGGTAATTGCACATACTATGGTCGAAGGTGGATCGTGCTGGCTCCCGGGACGTGAGTGACTGGCATTCATTCATGTAATTGAAATGCGTGTGGTAATTGCACATACTATGGTGGAAGGTGGATGGTGCTGGCTCCCGGGGTGTGATTACGTGTGAGTGATTGCGTTTGAGTGCGAGATTGAGTGATTGCGTGTGAGTGATTGAGTGAGTGTGTTAGTGAGTGTGTGTGATTGAGTGTGTTAGTGAGTGTGTGTGATTGAGTAAGAATGTGTGAGTGAGAGTGTGTATGATAGTGAGAGGGTGTGAGTGATTGAGGGTGTGAGTGATAGAGTGTGATTGAGGGTGAGAGTGTGATTGAGTGTGAGTGTGATTGAGTGTGAGAGTGTGATTGTGATTGAGTGTGACTGCGAGACTGTAAGTGTGAGAGTGTGATTGAGTGTGAGACTGTGAGAGTGTGATTGAGTGATTGAGTGTGAGAGTGAGACTGTGTGAGAGTGATTGAGTGAGACTGTGAGAGTGTGATTGAGAGTGAGAGTGTGTGAGTGTGATTGAGTGAGACTGTGAGAGTGTGATTGAGTGAGACTGTGTGAGTGTGATTGAGTGTGTGAGTGATTGGGTGTGAGACTGAGAGAGTGAGAGAGACTGTGTGAGACCGAGAGTGTGAGAATGTGAGTGTGAGAGAGTGTGTGAGACTGTGAGAGTGTGTGAGACTGTGAGAGAGAGTGTGAGAGACTGTGAGACTGAGAGTGTGAGAGACTGAGACTGAGAGTGTGAGAGACTGAGACTGTGAGACTGAGAGTGTGAGAGACTGTGAGACTGTGTGAGACTGTGAGACTGTGAGAGAGACTGTGAGAGAGACTGTGAGAGTGTGAGAGAGTGTGAGACTGTGAGAGTGTGAGAGAGTGTCAGACTGTGAGAGAGTGTGAGACTGTGAGAGTGTGAGAGAGACTGTGAGAGTGTGAGAGAGAGTGTGAGAGAGACTGTGTGTGTGAGACTGTGTGTGTGAGACTGTGAGAGCGTGTGAGAGTGTGAGAGCGTGTGAGACTGAGAGAGTGCGAGACTGAGAGAGTGCGAGTGTGTGAGACTGAGAGTGTGAATGAGTGAGACTGAGAGTGTGGATGAGTGAGACAGTGAGAGTGGGAGAGAGAGACTGTGAGAGTGTGAGACTGTGAGAGCGTGTGAGACTGAGAGTGTGAATGAGTGAGAGACTGTGAGAGTGAGAGAGAGAGAGACTGTGAGAGTGTGAGACTGTGAGAGTGTGAGAGCGTTTGAGACTGAGAGCGTGTGAGACTGAGAGCATGTGAGACTGAGAGAGTGCGAGACTGAGAGAGTGCGAGTGTGCGAGACTGAGAGAGTGTGTGTGTGAGTGTGTGTGTGAGAGAGACTGTGTGTGAGAGAGACTGTGTGTGAGAAAGACTGTGTGAGAGACTGTGTGTGAGACTGTGTGTGAGACTGTGTGAGTGTGAGACAGAGAGTGCGAGACTGAGAGTATGAGAGTGTGTGAGAGTGAGACTGTGTGAGAGTGTGAGAGTGAGACTGTGTGAGAGTGAGAGAGAGAGAGACTATGTGAGAGTGAGAGACTATGTGAGAGTGAGAGACTGAGAGTGTGAGAGAGACTGTGAGAGTGAGAGAGAGACTGTGACAGTAAGAGACTGTGAGACTGTGTGAGAGTGAGAGACTATGTGAGAGGGAGAGAGAGAGACTATGTGAGAGTGAGAGACTGTGAGAGTGTGAGAGAGACTGTGAGAGTAAGAGACTGTGAGACTGTGTGAGTGTGAGACTGTGAGTGTGAGACTCTGAGACTTTGAGACTGAGACTGTGTGTGAGACTGCGTGTGAGAGTGAGAGACTGTGTGTGAGAGTGTGAGCCTGTGAGTGTGTGAGACTGTGTGAGAGTGAGACTGAGAGAGTGTGAGACTGTGTGTGAGAGTGTGAGACTGTGTGTGAGACTGTGAGAGAGTGTGAGAGTGAGAGACTGTGAGAGTGAGACTGTGTGAGACTGTGTGTGAGTGTGAGACTGTGTGTGTGTGAGACTGTGAGAGACTGTGTGAGTGTGAGAGACTGTGCGAGACTGTGAGTGCGAGAATGTGAGTGTGAGACTGTGAGTGCGAGACTGTGAGTGCGAGACTGAGTGAGACAGTGTGAGAGTGAGAGACTGTGAGAGTGAGAGTGTGAGAGACTGAGAGTGTGAGAGACTGAGAGTGTGAGAGACTGAGAGTGTGTGAGAGAGTGTGAGACTGTGTGAAAGTGTGAGAGTGAGAGAGAGACTGTGAGAGTGAAAGAGACTGTGAGAGTGTGAGAGACTGTGAGAGTGTGAGAGAGAGAGACTGAGAGTAAGAGACTGTAAGACAGTGTGAGACTGTGAGACAGTGTGAGAGTGTGAGACTGTGTTTGAGAGTGAGACTGTGTTTGAGAGTGAGACTGTGTGTGAGAGTGTGAGACTGTGTGTGAGACTGTGTGTGAGAGTGTGTGAGACTGTGAGTGAGAGTGTGAGACTGTGTGTAAGGGTGTGAGACAGTGTGAGAGTGAGAGAGAGAGACTGTGAGAGTGAGAGAGAGAGACTGTGAGAGTGTGAGAGAGAGAGAGACTGAGAGTAAGAGACTGTGAGACAGTGTGAGACTGTGAGACAGTGTGAGTGTGAGACTGTGTTTGAGAGTGAGACTGTGTTTGAGAGTGAGACTGTGTGTGAGAGTGTGTGAGAGTGTGTGAGACTGTGAGACTGTGTGTGAGAGGGTGAGACTGTGTGTGAGTGTGAGACTGTGTGAGTGTGAGACTGTGAGACAGTGTGAGACAGTGTGAGACTGTGTGTGAGAGTGTGAGACTGTGTGAGTGTGAGACTGTGTGAGTGTGAGACTGTGAGACAGTGTGAGACTGTGTGTGAGACTGTGAGACTGTGTGTGAGACTGTGAGATTGTGTGTGAGACTGTGTGTGAGACTGTGTGAGACCGTGTGAGACTGTGTGTCAGAGTGTGAGACTGTGTGTGAGAGTGTGAGACTGTGTGAGAGTGAGACTGTGTGAGAGTGTGAGAGTGAGAGACTGTGAGACTGTGTGAGAGAGAGACTGTGAGACTGTGTGAGTGTGAGACTGTGTGAGTGTGAGACTGTGTGTGAGACTTTGTGTGAGACTGAGAGAGTGTGAGACTGTGAGAGAGTGAGAGACTGTGAGAGTGCGAGAGAGAGTGTGAGAGACTGTGAGAGTGTGAGAGAGAGTGTGAGACTGAGAGAGTGTGAGAGAGAGTGTGAGAGTGTGAGACTGTGTGAGAGTGTGAGACTGTGTGTGAGAGTGTGAGACTGTGTGAGACTGTGTGACTGAGAGTGTGAGAGAGACTGTGAGACTGTGTGTGAGACTGTGTGTGAGAGAGAGACTGTGAGAGTGTGACTGTGTGAGAGTGTGACTGTGTGAGAGTGTGAGATTGTGTGAGAGTGAGACTGAGAGAGTGTGAGACTGTGTGTGAGACTGTGTGTGAGACTGAGAGTGAGAGAGTGTGAGACTGTGAGAGAGTGTGAGACTGTGAGAGAGTGAGAGACTGTGAGAGTGTGAGAGAGAGTGTGAGAGACTGTGAGAGTGTGAGAGAGAGTGTGAGACTGAGAGAGTGTGAGAGAGAGTGTGAGAGTGTGAGACTGTGTGAGAGTGTGAGACTGTGTGTGAGAGTGTGAGACTGTGTGTGAGAGTGTGAGACTGTGTGACTGAGAGTGTGAGAGAGACTGTGAGACTGTGTGTGAGAGAGAGACTGTGAGAGTGTGAGACTGTGTGAGGGTGTGAGACTGTGTGAGAGTGTGAGACTGTGTGAGAGTGTGAGACTGTGTGAAAGTGTGAGAGAGAGTGTGAGAAAGTGTGTGAGAGTGTGAGACTGTGTGTGAGAGTGTGAGACTGTGTGTGAGACTGTGAGAGAGTGTAAGAGTGAGAGACTGTGAGAGTGTGAGAGAGAGAGAGACTGAGAGTAAGAGACTGTGAGACAGTGTGAGACTGTGAGACAGTGTGAGTGTGAGACTGTGTTTGAGAGTGAGACTGTGTTTGAGAGTGAGACTGTGTGAGAGTGTGTGAGACTGTGAGACTGTGTGTGAGAGGGTGAGACTGTGTGTGAGTGTGAGACTGTGTGAGTGTGAGACTGTGAAACAGTGTGAGACAGTGTGAGACTGTGTGTGAGAGTGTGAGACTGTGTGAGTGTGAGACTGTGAGAAAGTGTGAGACTGTGTGTGAGACTGTGAGACTGTGTGTGAGACTGTGAGATTGTGTGTGAGACTGTGAGATTGTGTGTGAGACTGTGTGTGAGACTGTGTGAGACCGTGTGAGACTGTGTGTCAGAGTGTGAGACTATGTGTGAGAGTGTGAGACTGTGTGAGAGTGAGACTGTGTGAGAGTGTGAGAGTGAGAGACTGTGAGACTGTGTGAGAGAGAGACTGTGAGACTGTGTGAGTGTGAGACTGTGTGAGTGTGAGACTGTGTGTGAGACTTTGTGTGAGACTGAGAGAGTGTGAGACTGTGAGAGAGTGAGAGACTGTGAGAGTGCGAGAGAGAGTGTGAGAGACTGTGAGAGTGTGAGAGAGAGTGTGAGACTGAGAGAGTGTGAGAGAGAGTGTGAGAGTGTGAGACTGTGTGAGAGTGTGAGACTGTGTGTGAGAGTGTGAGACTGTGTGACTGAGACTGTGAGAGAGACTGTGAGACTGTGTGTGAGACTGTGTGTGAGAGAGAGACTGTGAGAGTGTGGCTGTGTGAGCGTGTGACTGTGTGAGAGTGTGAGACTGTGTGAGAGTGAGACTGAGAGAGTGTGAGAGAGAGTGTGAGACTGTGTGTGAGAGTGTGAGACTGTGTGTGAGACTGTGTGTGAGCCTGAGAGTGAGAGAGTGTGAGACTATGAGAGAGTGTGAGACTGTGAGAGAGTGAGAGACTGTGAGAGTGTGAGAGAGAGTGTGAGAGACTGTGAGAGTGTGAGAGAGAGTGTGAGACTGAGAGAGTGTGAGAGTGTGAGACTGTGTGAGAGTGTGAGACTGTGTGTGAGAGTGTGAGACTGTGTGTGAGAGTGTGAGACTGTGTGACTGAGAGTGTGAGAGAGACTGTGAGACTGTGTGTGAGACTGTGTGTGAGAGAGAGACTGTGAGAGTGTGAGACTGTGTGAGGGTGTGAGACTGTGTGAGAGTGTGAGACTGTGTGAGAGTGTGAGACTGTGTGAAAGTGTGAGAGAGAGTGTGAGACTCTGTGTGAGAGTGTGAGACTGTGTGTGAGAGTGTGAGACTGTGTGTGAGACTGTGAGAGAGTGTAAGAGTGAGAGACAGTGAGAGTGAGAGAGTGTGAGACTGTGTGTGAGACTGTGTGACTGAGAGTGTAAGAGAGACTGTGAGACTGTGTGACTGAGAGTGTGAGAGAGACTGTGAGACTGTGTGTGAGAGAGAGAGACTGTGAGAGTGAGACTCTGTGACTGTGAGACTGTGTGAGACTGTGTGAGAGTGTGAGACTGTGTGAGAGTGAGACTGAGAGAGTGTGAGACTGTGTGTGAGACTGTGTGTGAGAGTGTGAGACTGTGTGTGAGACTGTGTGTGAGACTGTGTGTGAGACTGTGTGTGAGACTGTGTGAGACTGTGTGTGAGTCTGTGTGTGAGACTGTGTGAGACTGTGAGAGACCGTGTGAGACTGTGAGACGGTGTGTGAGAGTGTGAGACTGTGTGTGAGAGTGTGAGACTGTGTGAGAGTGAGACTGTGTGAGAGTGAGAGAGAGAGACTGTGAGACTGAGTGAGAGAGAGACTGTGAGACTGTGTGAGTGTGAGACTGTGTGACTGTGACACTGTGTGTGAGACTGTGTGTGAGACTGAGAGAGTGTGAGACTGTGAGTTAGTGTGAGACTGTGAGAGAGTGAGAGACTGTGAGAGTGTGAGAGAGAGTGTGAGATACTGTGAGAGTGTGAGAGAGAGTGTGAGACTGAGAGAGTGTGAGAGAGAGTGTGAGACTGTGTGAGAGTGTGAGACTGTGTGTGAGAGTGTGAGACTGTGTGAGACTGTGTGACTGAGAGTGTGAGAGAGACTGTGAGACTGTGTGTGACTGTCTGTGAGAGAGAAACTGTGAGAGTGTGACTGTGTGAGAGTGTGAGACTGTGTGAGAGTGAGACTGAGAGAGTGTGAGAGAGAGTGTGAGACTATGTGTGAGAGTGTGAGACTGTGTGTGAGACTGAGAGTGAGAGAGTGTGAGACTGTGAGAGAGTGTGAGACTGCGAGAGAGTGAGAGACTGTGAGAGTGTGAGAGAGAGTGTGAGAGACTGTGAGAGTGTGAGAGAGAGTGTGAGACTGAGAGAGTGTGAGAGAGGGTGTGAGAGTGTGAGACTGTGTGTGAGAGTGTGAGACTGTGTGTGAGAGTGTGAGACTGTGTGAGACTGTGTGACTGAGAGTGTGAGAGAGACTGTGAGACTGTGTGTGAGACTGTGTGTGAGAGAGAGACTGTGAGAGTGTGAGACTGTGTGAGAGTGTGAGAGTGTGAGACTGTGTGTGAGACTGTGTGTGAGACTGTGTGTGAGACTGTGTGAGACTGTGAGAGACCGTGTGAGACTGTGAGACTGTGTGTGAGAGTGTGAGACTGTGTGTGAGAGTGTGAGACTGTGTGAGAGTGAGACTGTGAGAGAGTGAGAGACTGTGAGACTGTGTGAGAGAGAGACTGTGAGACTGTGTGAGTGTGAGACTGTGTGAGTGTGAGACTGTGTGAGTGTGAGACTGTGTGAGAGACTGTGAGAGTGTGAGAGAGAGTGTGAGAGACTGTGAGAGTGTGAGACTGAGAGAGTGTGAGAGAGAGAGTGTGAGAGTGTGAGACTGTGTGAGAGTGTGAGACTGTGTGTGAGAGTGTGAGACTGTGTGAGACTGTGTGACTGGGAGTGTGAGAGAGACTGTGAGACTGTGTGTGAGACTGTGTGTGAGAGAGAGACTGTGAGAGTGTGACTGTGTGAGAGTGTGAGACTGTGTGAGAGTGTGAGAGTGAGACTGAGAGAGTGTGAGAGAGAGTGTGAGACTGTGTGTGTGTGAGAGTGTGAGACTGTGTGTGAGACTGTGTGTGAGACTGAGAGTGAGAGAGCGTGAGACTGTGAGAGAGTGTGAGACTGTGAGAGACTGTGAGAGTGTGAGAGACTGTGAGAGTGTGAGAGAGAGTGTGAGACTGACAGAGTGTGAGAGAGAGTGTGAGACTGTGTGAGAGTGTGAGACTGTGTGTGAGAGTGTGAGACTGTGTGAGACTGTGTGACTGAGAGTGTGAGAGAGACTGTGAGACTGCGTGTGAGACTGTGTGTGAGAGAGAGACTGTGAGAGTGTGAGACTGTGTGAGAGTGTGAGACTGTGTGAGAGTGAGACTGAGAGAGTGTGAGAGAGAGTGTGAGAGTGTGAGACTGTGTGTGAGACTGTGAGAGAGTGTAAGAGTGAGAGACTGTGAGAGTGAGAGAGTCTGAGACTGTGAGTGTGAGACTGTGTGTGAGACTGTGTGATTGAGAGTGTGAGAGAGACTGTGAGACTGTGTGTGAGACTGTGTGTGAGAGAGAGAGACTGTGAGAGTGAGACTGTGTGACTGTGAGAGTGTGAGACTGTGTGAGAGTGAGACTGAGAGAGTGTGAGAGAGAGTGTGAGACTGTGTGTGAGAGTGTGAGACTGTGTGTGAGACTGTGTGTGAGACTGTGTGTGAGACTGAGAGAGTGTGAGACTGTGAGAGACTGTGAGAGACTGTGAGAGTGTGAGAGAGAGTGTGAGACTGTGTGTGAGAGTGTGAGACTGTGTGAGACTGTGTGAGACTGTGTGACTGAGAGTGTGAGAGAGACTTTGAGGCTGTGTGTGAGACTGTGTGTGAGAGAGAGAGACTGTGAGAGTGTGAGACTGTGTGAGAGTGTGAGACTGTGTGAGAGTGAGACTGAGAGAGTGTGAGAGAGAGTGTGAGACTGTGTGTGAGAGTGTGAGACTGTGAGAGAGTGTAAGAGTGAAAGACTGTGAGAGTGAGAGACTGTGTGTGAGTGTGAGACTGTGTGTGTGTGAGACTGCATGTGTGAGAGAGTGTGAGAGACTGTGAGAGTGTGAGAGACTGTGTCAGTGTGAGGGACTGTGTGAGACTGTGTGAGACTGAGAGAGACTGTGAGAGACACTGAGAGTGTGAAACTGTGTGAGACTGTGACTGTGAGACTGACTGTGAGACTGTGACTGTGTGAGAGACTGTGTGAGACTGTGAGACAGTGTGTGAGAGAGTGTGAGAGAGTGTGAGAGAGTGTGAGAGTGTGTGAGAGTGTAAGAGACTGTGAGAGTGTGAGGGACTGTGTGAGACTGCGAGAGAGACTGTGTGAGACTGCGAGAGAGACTGTGAGAGACTGTGAGAGTGTGAGACTGAGACTGTGTAAGACTGAGACTGTGTGAGACTGTGAGAGTGTGAGACTGCGAGAGTGTGAGAGTGTGTGAGACTGTGTGAGAGACTGTGTGAGACGGTGTGTGAGAGAGTGTGAGAGTGTAAGAGACTGTGAGAGTGTGAGGGACTGTGAGAGTGTGAGAGACTGTGTGAGACTGCGAGAGAGACTGTGTGAGATTGTGACTGTGTGAGAGACTGTGTGAGACGGTGTGTGAGAGAGTGTGAGAGTGTAAGAGACTGTGAGAGTGTGAGGGACTGTGAGAGTGTGAGAGACTGTGTGAGATTGCGAGAGAGACTGTGTGAGACTGCGAGAGAGACTGTGTGAGATTGTGAGAGTGTGTGACTGTGTGAGACTGTGAGAGTGTGAGAGACTGTGAGACTGTGCGAGAGACTGTGTGAGACTGCGAGAGAGACTGTGAGAGTGTGAGACTGAGAGTGTGTGAGACTGAGAGTGTGAGGGACTGTGAGAGTGTGAGGGACTGTGAGACTGCGAGAGAGACTGTGTGAGACTGCGAGAGAGACTGTGAGAGACTGAGAGTGTGAGACTGAGAGTGTGTGAGACTGCGAGAGAGACTGTGTGAGACTGTGTGAGACTGTGAGAGTGTGAGACTGTGTGAAAGTGTGAGACTGTGTGAGACTGCGAGAGAGACTGTGTGAGACTGCGAGAGAGACTGTGAGAGACTGAGAGTGTGTGAGACTGAGAGTGTGAGGGACTGTGAGAGTGTGAGGGACTGTGTGAGACTGCGAGAGAGACTGTGTGAGACTGCGAGAGAGACTGTGAGAGACTGTGAGAGTGTGAGACTGAGAGTGTGAGACTGTGTGTAAGTGTGAGACTGTGAGAGTGTGTGAGAGTGTGAGACTGAGACTGTGTGAGAGTGTGAGACTGAGACTGTGTGCGACTGTGAGACTGAGAGTGTGTGCGACTGTGAGACTGAGAGTGTGTGCGACTGTGAGACTGCGACTGTGAGACTGCGACTGTGTGAGAGACTGTGTGAGAGTGTGAGACAGAATGTGTGCTTTGCAATGCGTTGCTTACCCCTCTGGCACTCAAAGGGTTAAGTTCAGCTAACATAGCAATATAACACACGGTGGCTCTTCAGTTGAGGCAATGTAGCAATATGCTGAGGTATCAAATAGAAAGTGGTGTTTGAGGCTTGCCCTCTGTAACATACAGCAAAGCATCTCTCTCCCTTTAAGGAGAAAGGGTGGGAAGCAGGAAGTGGAGGAGTGACAGTTGAGACTGTGAGGTGACTGAAGAGATGATGAGTTAAATAAGAGTTGCTATTAAGTTTGTATTTTATGGGAACATTACACCCTCATACTGACACAGAGTGTATGGAGGGTTACAGTTATCTGTGGGAGGTGAAACAGTGTGTTTGTGGGGTCATGATCCTGAGTGAGAGTGTGAGTGGACCGGGAGAAGTTACTGATATCCCTACCTCAGGAGCGAGTGGCAGTTATATATTTTTTTTTTGTCAGTTGGATACTGGTGGGCGGGCTGGAGGGGGCGGGCCAACTCCCTGTATGATAAACACGCCCCCATTGAATCACCCAATGAGAGCAGTAAAGTCCCCATTCAATCACCCAATAGGAGTTGTGTCTCCTAATGAGACATAAATTATGTAATTAGACATTCTGTTCAATGCGAGTTTCTTTTCTGAGGAGACATAAATTATGTTCTGTGTGTGGGGTACCATAAATTATGCAATGAGGCTTATTCTTTTATATATATAGATATATATATATAAAAAACTAAATCAGCAACTTCTTTCCGCAGAATTCCCCAGCACACAGAAAATAAAAGCAAAATCAGCAAGCAATTTGGACCCCAGCTGCTTGTGTCTTGCCAGTCAGTCACACCAAATTTTGGGGTATTTTGGATCAACCTCCTTCCTCCCTTCTTATCCCCAATGTTCCCTCTAGACTCCCCTACTACAGAGAACAAATGTTCTTCTCTAGCTCAAAAACATGCTGGTCTCTCCTGTCACAAACACAGAATGGGTGCTGTGAGAGTCTGACAGCCTTTTATATGGCTGTAGAAAACTCTTGTGTGGTGGAGAAAAATGTTTCTACCCATTGATTTCAATGCAATGAGCTAGGCAAAAAAAGTGGGAAAAAGCCGAAAAAATGCCACTTTTCGCAGGAAATTTTTCACCAAGCGGAAAGTGCCATTTTTTGCCAGCTTCAGTTTGAGATGTAAATTTTCGGCCATCCCTAATTAACAGTGTAGTGTCCTGTTGATGACATATAATGATGTCCTGTTTTGCTGTTGGCATGTAATACCAGGCAAAAATATGTACCAGTTCATTGGCCTCTGCTGTCCTGGCTGTAAATGAACCCTGCATAAAACACTGGCATTTATGTCATTATGAAGATTACCATTTTTAATACAGGGCATTAATGAAAATGTCATTCTGCAGGACTGCACAGGAACGAGTGTAACCCCGAAGTTTGTGTTTTTCATAAGAGTCCTTCATTAAAGGTCAGGTCATATTAGTCATGACAAATGCTTGAAATGCATCCAGTATCAATATTGTCTGGGAGGTATTATTATTATTACTGGCTGGCTCCAGTAGGAGTTGATGATAAAACACAGAATCTTGGATATAGAGGAAGAAAGTCTATTTAAAATCAAAATGAACTCATAATTTTCATTTTAGTTATTTTAAGAGAGAAAAGCACAGAGTGTGTGCAGCAATCCTAGTCTTTTTGATCTTAGGTATGGATGTAAGTGTAGAATGAAATGGACTGACCATGCTCAATTATTTCAGTGGGAGTTAGCTAGCACTGATGTTGTCTGGTCTATATATTTTATAATTCTGTATTATGGGTGCAATACACACACACACACACACTCACTCTTAAGCCTGGATTTACATCAAGAGTTACATCATTTACAGTCACACAGGCCTCCACCCCACACTGTTGCACTGAAAACATGCTTAGCATATAAAATAAAAGCACCTTTGGCTTCTAGAGATGCCTTATTGCTTTGCAATACAATGGAGACCTCTCTAACATCCAATGGGTTAAATTATGGCCAGTAAATGGATATGAAAACTGGTCAATAAAAGAACAACCATTCAGTAGGGTCACTGGGATTGTCCTGGCCACATTCAATATTCACAATGTGGATGTGGCCAGTGCAGCTGAGTTGCCCTTTAGGTCCTGGCATTTGCCTACTCTTCTTAATGGGAAATTAGGCCCCACACACACACATGCCCCCTTAGCAAAAATAATAATAATAATAATTATTATTATTATTATTATTATTAAATACCATTACTTCTCTTTAATTTGAAGAAAATACATCTGTAGTGACCAACATTAAGCAGAGCTTGCAGTCTATAGTGAGCTGCATTAAATAAAAAGCTATTAACCCTTATGGAGGCATGTGGAGAGAAAATAAGGTATTTAAGTGGAGAAAAGAAGTCATGGAGGAGAGAAAAGAAGGCACTGAAGGAGGGAAGGAGGCATGGAGTGGGAGAAAGGACACTTGGAGGAGAAGAAAGCAAGTCATGGGGTTGGAGAAAAGGAGGCATGGTGGAGAAGTGGAGGATGCATGGAGAGGGAGAAAAGAAGGCATGGAGAGGGGGAAAAAGGCATAGAGTGCTGGGGAGAGACAGAGGGTTGAATTGAAGGTGTGGGGTGAAACGATCTTATCTGGATGAATTTATCTCTAGAGCAGATCACTGTTATTGTAAGTGCATGCAGCATTTTAGATACAGCCTCATACAGGAGGTCTGGAAGGTCCGACTGTTGGGGTAAAATATATATATATATATATATATATATATATATATATATATATATACAGTACTATCTGCTTATATACTCCATAACAGTTCCATACCATCAGAGTGCTCTACAACTCTAGAGATGAATGCTTTAACACTTTGTACTGCAGGTGTGTCTTTTTAAAGAGCAAAGCACAGCACTTAGCATACAAAATACAGGACAGAACACAGAGAATGGTGCCAAGAGAGAAAAAGGCCCACCCATCATCATGACAACCAGGTGGAGATACACCAAAGGTTGATAAGTGGCCAGGTTGTCGATATGGTGGTGAAATCATGTTAATGGCATATCGACGGTATGCACTAAGATATCTTTGCCATCATATCCCTGCGAGTTCATCACAATCAGCCAACATCACCATAAATCTGCCATGCCTTCAAAAGGTTTATGATTTTGTTTGATAGTGGCTCATTTGCACAAGAAAATGCTGTTTAGTGAGCTATTGTTCGCCACATGCACTAAGGACCGATAAAAACCTTTGTTGTCAGAGTTCACAGTCCAAATATCACCAGCTTGAGGCTGGCAGTGTTGGGATCTTCCTATAGCTCTCTATGGAGCCAGAGGGCAGTTTGTCAGCACCAGCATACCTTCTTTGATGAAGGAACAGCAGTGTCACGAAATACATTGACATTGGTGTATATTCATATATACAGAGTTTTTTGGGCTTTTTACTTTATATTGATTTAAGAATGGCTGGTGCAGAGGATGGAGGCAATTGGTGTAGCTGGAGACTAAACATCAGGACTGAGTGTACAATGGGCTCTCATTCTAGAACATATCTCCAAGAGTATATAGGCAATGGTTTAATTTTTTGTGAACTATTGGCACCAATTTTCTATTAGTGGGTCCCACAGAAGTTATCAGGATGTAAGTATTGCTGTAGACTAGTGGTTATATTGTTATCTCCATCAACCACCATCCCTACCCCAACTGCCAGGTTACTATTTGATCTCTGTTATATGATATCATCTCCATAATATTCTCCATCTCACCTCCTCTGTCCTATACTACTGATAGAAGTTACGTTCATTTCCATTTAATATGATGACTAATTTTGATATTTATATTTGTTTTTATCTCTATGTAATTTGTCTTATCTTTGGTGATTTCATTGAATAATAAATTGTGCTACAGTTAGAAGTGTTCAAGTGCTGTCTACTTCTTTTTTTTTGTTTTCCAAAGCTTTATTGAAGTATTCAAAACATACAATAATACAAAATGATGGCATATATAATAAAGGTCAAACAATACAATAGACAATTGCAAAATGACCACACGTGGAATGTGGACAAAACATCCAAACTGACCCCAAACCATTATGGGTCTGCGTATCAATTCCCAAGAGACAAAGATTGCATATGAAGTGTTCCTCCTATATAAACAACTCCCAGGTAAGGGCTTAGACTAAGAAAAGAAATAAAGTAGAGAGGAGAAAAAGAAGATCAGGGAAGAAAAGTAGAGAGAAGCAAAATTTACATAGTCCTATTTCACTTGCACAGTAGCAGAAATTTAATGCGGAGTGCTGGGTAGAGGAGGAAAGGCCGGCTGAAACATGTATTGCAATTGTAAAGTACCCTGCATACGATAATCTCCCATGCAATACACTAGGGTAAGCATAAATACTATGGATCAGAAGGTTTCTCAAAAACTACCAAGGTAGGCAACACTGGGTCATTCCCCTGTGTTGGACCCATCAGCAGGTTCCTAGAAAGCAGCCCACCGAGAATGCAGAAGCAAGGGCAACATGGATGGTAGAGCTGATGGAACATCCCCATCTCCAGAGCCCAGAGTTAGAAGCAAATTAAGTAGGATAGGAGGGTCTAAAATATCTACCGATTAAATCAGGCTTGTCAGTACTCCTTATCAAACCCCCTGGATTCCAAAAGGGTTTCCAAGCTGACCAGACAGCCTTGAAAACTTCTACAGATCCCGTGGCTACAGCATGCATTTCCTCGATTTTGTAGGTCCCGTTCACCCCAGTCAACCAAGCAGCAACAGTAAGAGAAGAAGAATATCTCCAGTTTTTCGGGATGAGGTGCCTAGCATGATAAATCAGGTGCAGAAGTAAGTGAACAGAGTGTGACGGCACTGATGGGGGTGCAGGTATCACAATAAATAGACAGAGAAAAGGTTCAGCTATCAGGGAGAGAGAAAATATATAGTTGATCTTGCATACCACTTTTCCCCAATATTGACTAATCAAGGAACAATTCCACCACAAGTTCCATATATGCAAACCATTCCATCTCTTGAGATCTTCAGAGATTATCAAATATAATCATAGTTTACGTCTCGAATATTTTGCAAGCTAGAAGCAAGGAATATTCCTAGATACTTCATTTTGTCCGTTTGCCATTTAAAGGGAAAGTCGCGTTTCAAGCTGCTCTGTAGTGGCATCGGTAGGTTAATATTGAGGATTTCAGATTTTGTAATGTTCATTTTGAAATTAGAGACAGTCCCGAAACTCTGGAGCAGAACTAACAGGGCTGCCAACGAAGTTTCAGGACAGGAAAGGGACAATAGAATATCATCCGCAAAACTAGATAATTTAGTTGCCCCAAATGGGACGGGAGACCATGGATGTCCGGATGGGACTGGATTAAATTTAAAAATGGTTTGAAAGAAAGAATAAAAAGTATCGGAGAGAGGGGGCAACCCTGTCGGGTGCCATTTGATATGGCAAAGGGCTCCGAGAGAAAGCCATTAATTTTCAGATGAGCAACTGGTGTATGTGAAAGGCTCATAATGCGATTAATGCTACGAATTCCCAGGGCCTGAAGCAATTCCTCCAGGTATGTCCGGTTAACTCTGTCAAATGCTTTTTAAGCGTCAACCATCAGGAATAATGAGGGTATCCTCTTCAGCAACTCTGTATGAAGTAATGCTGTAGTTTTTGGGGTGTTGTCATGAGTCTTCCTACCTGGAACAAAACCAGTTTGGTTAGAATGAACTATCTGAGGAAGACACGATTTCAAACGTTTAGCCAAGAGTTTGGCATAGAGTTTGACATCATTGTTTAAAAGGGAACTTGGGCGGTAGTTGAAGCATAAAGTCGGATCCTTATCTAGTTTGGGAATAAGAGTTACATGTGCTTCCAGCACTGAAGACACAAATCTGCAGCCCCCAAGAACCGCATTAAAGAATTTAAGCATATGCAGTATGAGAGAGGTCAAGAAAGTCTTATAATAAGTAGTAGGGAAGCCATCCAGGCCCGAGCTTTTCCCAGAGGGTGAGTTACGTATAACATCAGTCAATTCCTTTTCAGTAAAATCGGTTTCTAAAAGATCTAACATACTCTCTGGGATTTGTTTGACACTGGCCCTTGAAAGAAACTTCCTGATGTGGAGATGCAAAGATTCCTCTTCCGAGGATGTGTCCGACGGCTCCAGGTTATAAAGCTTACTGAAAATTTTCACAAACGCTATGGAAATAGATGGAAACTTGTAACATGATGAGCAAGATGTAGCCTTAACATGGATAATGTAATTTTCCTTGCGTTTTATTTTAGCTACACGAGCCAGCAATTTGCCACATTTGTTGGCATGTAGGTAATGGGAATACTTTGTCCACATATAGGACTTGAAAGAGATGGTCGTGTAGTAATTGCCTATTTATTTTTTCGTTTCCTGAAGAGTCTGGTAGTCCTCAGGTGCAAGAGTCCATTGATGACGAGCAGTGAGCTCTACAAGTCTGACCAGCAGGGAATTAATATGTGCAGATTGTACTTTCTTACGATGTGCTCCCATCCCTATGAATAGTCCCCTGAATACACACTTGTGTGCCTCCCAGAGTGACACTGGGGAGTCCACAGACCCGTTGTTAGCCTGGAAATAGTCTGAAATTGTGCTTGACACTTTATCAATATTTTCCAGACCCTTAAAGGGATAGTAATACTTCATTTTATCTTTATTTTATTTTGTAGGCATTAAAAAAAAACAAGAAGAATGATATAAGTCTTATCTCTGAAACCTTTATGGTTTAAGAGATATTCACAAGCAAAGTATCCCCCCCCGTTCAGCCAGATCAGAAGGGAGGTGCCCAGGTAGACTGCAGAGAGGGACAATCTTCAATTAAGATAAGGGAAAAAGCTGAAAAACGTGTCAAGGGGGGAAGGTCTTTCATTGTTTTCATACAAAGAAGAGTGTCCCCTTCTGTTATCTGTCTGGTCTTACAACCTGATTCACATCAGAGAAGAGATGGCTTACACTAGGAAAAAGGGGCGGGAGAGGGAAACTTTGCTTGTGAATATCTCTTAAACCATAAAGGTCTGAGAGATAAGACTTACATCGTTCTTCATGTTTTTTTAATGCCTACAAAATAAAATAAAGTTAAAATGAAGTATTACTATCCCTTTAAGCAACAACTCATTAAGTCTCCATGCTGACGGGCCTGCACCACCTGAAGCCAGAGAGAACACCACTCCGACTGGTGCATGGTCAGACCAAGTAATCTGACCTATAAAGGCCTTTTTCAGTGTGTGGAGTTTGTACTGGTCTATCATCAGAAAATCTATGCGGGAATATCTCCCATGACACTGAGAAAAGTACGTGTATACCCGGGATGATGGAGATAGAAGTCACCAGGTGTCAGATAAGTGGAGATTTCTCAACAGTTGCTTACATCTATCAGTTGTAGATTGGTGAACATGTGAGACCCCCGCAGAACAATCCAGAACAGGATCTAACTGTAAATTAAGGTCTTCTCCCAGTAAAACTTATCCCTGCTTGAAAGATTCTAGCTTGCTCAATACCTTCGACATAAAGGATGCCTGTCTAGTATTGGGTGCAAATAGGTTGGCTAGGGTGAAGGGAATCCCAAATAGGAGTCCTCTAATATACAAAAATCAACCCTCTGGGTCAGAGAGAGTGTCGCGGTGTACCCAAGAGATCTATTTATGAAGCAATATTGAGACCCCCCTGTGTTTTTTGTTTGTTTGCCAGCAAGCGTGCCAAACAGATGGGTAGTATTTAGATTAAAATGTTGGGGGTCTGTTATTGGGGAAGTGTGTCTCATGTACCATCACTATATCAGCCCTCTGCCTCTGGAAATCCCTTAGTGGCATTAATTTAGAGAACCTTTATTAAAGTCTGCTCCTTAGCCATAGTCGCAATAAAAAAGTTATGTGCAGACATGATCATACCAACCCCTCCTCACCCTCTGCCAGTCCCGATCACTATGCAAAGAAAGGAAATAGATGTTGCAGCGTAAAATAGAATAAGGAAGAGATACCAAGAGAGGTAGATATAAAAGAAAAAAAAAATACATCCGGTAGTTGTCATCCCTAACTGGGGATAATAACTACCACTATCTACGTGTGGAACTAAAGTGTTCCTTTAGGGAAGTACAGAAGACTCCTGATGTACGCATCATTCCACATGGCAGGAAAGCAAAAAAAAAACCCAAAGTATGAAATTCTGGAAACTACTGATACCTATGCAGCCCTTAATTAAGGAAGGTTCTGGTGCTAATCCCGCCCATGCCCCGCTAGTAGCTAGCACCAAGAAACATTCCCTGTAACAGTATAGAGAGAACATAGCGGACACGTAGTCCTAAATATAAGTAATTTTCTGAAGATGAAACAAACTAATATGTTCTAATATAACTGACCCCCACTATTCTTGTCATATTATAACAGAACCAACAGGCCCATTGTTTCCTGTCACGAGCTGATGGTCGGCCCGCACCCCACTCCCCTAGGGAAGAGGACCCATACCGCCCGCCGGCCCGTTAAAGTCCCCCCCCCACATTAATCAAGGAAAACATCCCTCCAAGGAGCTACAAGACACCGCCATAGGCCTGCATCAGACCCCTGCTGGTAAACCGCACCTTCCACTGGTGAAACCCACATAAATATCTTATCTGAACAGTTATTTGTGGATTCCATTATTACTAGGAAGGTTGGAACATTCTGAACGTCAAATAGGCAACAGTTACCCCGTTGCCTCCCCACAAAACAATCCCGAAACTGCACTGGGCCACCAACCGGCAAGGGAGCACAACTCCCCCCCAGGCATCAATCCCAACAGAGCCGTGAAAACTACCACCCAACAGTTCACCACTCACTAAGGATTGCCCTACCTCCCCCAGCTATTACCTATCCCCCACTCAACCCAGCATAGAGATACTACTCGCCCCCTGTCCAAAGGTGCCCGGTCTCCGACCCGGAGAAGCCCGCAAGCAAGCTCCCCCGTTTCCGACCCCTGACCACCTGCTAGAAGCATATTCCCATCTTAGCCCCAATTGCCCGTAATCTAGCATTATAAGAAATATGTGATAACACAATTACTTAATTAAGCATTGTAGAACCTTGACAGTCCAAAACATTTGTCTGTAATTTCGGTGGTGGAGGCCCTGTTTGCAGCATCAATCTCTACACTCAACCTGGGGATTCATCACCGCAAAGTCCTTCAGTTTTTTCTGTCTCGGACCAGTAAATTCCTTCCAATGATTCTGGCCACCTCACTTGGGCTGCTCAGGCACTGACATACCTCCCTCCTGACCACAATCCATCTTGTTTTTCTTCGGGGACGGTATACCCAGCTCCATACAGAAGTATGGAATGGCCTCCGGAGATCGAACCATCAATTGAACACCCTTGGGTACTACGATGAGTGAAAAAGGATACCCCCACCGGTATCTAATAGCAAGGTCACGTAAATGGTCGGTTAAGGGCTTCAGAGCACTCCTTTGCTGCAGGGTAAGAACTGAAATGTCCTGGAATATAACTACAGTGGCTCCCATAAAATTCAATTTCACCATGTCCCTTTCTTTCTTGTAAACTACTTCACGATCTTTGAAGTTTAGAAACCTACATATTATGTCCTAAAGAGGATTATTTTGGGACCTTCTGGGCTGCAGGGCTCTGTGAACTCTCTCCAGAACTATCGGAGGATCTGCTGGAATGTCCATGACTTCAGTGAACATCGTGAGAAGGGAGCTTTCAAGATCACCAAGGCCAATAGATTCAGACAATCCCCTGAAGCAGAGGTTGTTCCTAAGATCTCTAGTATCAATATGATCCAATTTAGCAGTCAGTAGGTTGATCATATCATCCTGTTGAGCCAACAACTGTTCCAGGTTATTGTGTTCTTGGTAAGCTATCTCTCTGTCCTGTTCCAATAGATTTACCCTCTGGTCCAGGGTGGAGATGTCCTTTCTCAATTCAGAGACTTCTTCCTTTACCACCTTTTTAGTCTCATCAACAATGTCTCTCAGATCTTCCTTCGTAGGAAACCGAGCTAAGTCGTCCTTTGTAATTGTAACGGTTTTTAGGACACTCAGACCAGTAGGTGAAATAAAACACAATTTAGAGTAAAATAATGCAAATGTTCGCCCTCTAGTGGAGGTTGGTAATACACAAGCAGTGTAGACTGATAGATTACAAGTGTAAATGCACAATAATATTGCATGTACAAATACTAAGCAATTGAGTGGGATATAACCCCAAAGGGTTAAGAATTTGATAACAGTCAGTCTCAGATGTGGATGTTTGGCACGCCCTGGGTGTTATAAGGCTGCGCTGATAGACAAAGTTCACCATGTACTGGAGACAGGACTGCCTCGCCAAAGTGTTCGGGTAATAAGCAGAACAGGAATCCACTTAGCCCCCTCGGGCGTACCTACTGGAACCGCTTTGGCTAGTGCAAGTGAAAATAGCCCCCACGGGCGTAACAGGAACCGGCCTGCAATGCAAGAGCTATTAAGCCTCCTCAGACTTAACCGGATACTGGAGTATGAAGTGCTAGAGCCAATAGCCCCCACGGGCGTTGTTACCAGATTCGCTAGCGCTGAAGTCTTTAACTGCCACCACTCTGTATAACGGATATGGCCCAGTAATCGACAATAGGAGAGAGCCTTAGGCGCCCAACCGGCCCAAAAGACGTGACTACTCTGCAATGGAAGAATAGAGTTGCCGACGGTGAGCGGCCAACTCAGCAGGAGTATCACTGAGAATGAGGCTCGTACTGGAGGTAGAGAGAGTGAGACCGAGGCAGCACTGCTAGGGTTAATAAGCACGTTTACCCGAGGCTTCAGCGAAACAGCAAGGCTCTGCAATGTGAGGGAGGCGTACTGAGACACACACAGCTCTGCACGGGTAGCGATACACTGCACTGATCGTGGGTAACACCAGGCAAGGCAGTCACACAGAAACTGGCAACAGCAGATGATAATGTTGTGGCGGTGACAACTGGAACGAGCTGGAAGTCGATCTTCGGAGCAGGAAGTCAGCCGGGCCGGGTCGGAGCACGTAGGAGGTAGTCATACAAGCCGGGTCATACACAAGCAGGAACGTCAGCCAAGCCGGGTCAGGATTCAAGGGTGGTACGCAGTCGGGCCGGATCATACACAAACAGGAACACTGGAGAATAGTCAGGACAAGCCGATTCGGTACACAGAAATCCGGAACACAGGAACACAGCAACAGTACTACTGGCTCAGAAACACCACGAAAGGGCATCTGACAGATGTGATAGTCAGGTATAAAAAGGTCACCAGGGGGCGGGCCAAACCAACTCAGCAAATCAGAGTATGCCACAGATGAGAGTGACAGGAAGATCACAGGCACTGTGATAGTACCCCCCTCTCAAAGACCCCCTCTTTGTCTGGGTCTGGGTTTCAAAGGATATTTAGCGTGAAAGCTGCATACCAATCTAGGCGCATGGAGGTCCCCTTGATTAACCCAAGAACGTTCCTCAGGACCATAGCCCTTCCAATGGACCAAATATTGCAGCTTTCCTCTAAATCTCCTAGAATCAATAATACTCTGGACCTCATACTCTTCTTGGCCCTTGACGTCCACCGGCCCAGGAATCACTGCCGTAGTAGTATAACGATTACACACCAAGGGTTTCAGAAGCGACACATGGAACACATTGTGAATGTGCATTGAGGGTGGAAGTTCCAGTGCATAAGAAACCGGATTAATCTTGCGGATAATCTTAAAGGGACCAATAAACCGGGGAGCCAGTTTGTTGGAGGGCACTTGTAAATTGAGGTTTCTGGATGACAGCCATACCCTGTCCCCAACTTGAAATGAGACCGCTGGGATACGTCTGCAATTAGCGTGCCGTTGATGATGCCTAAATGACTGACTGAGGGACCTCTGAACCTGTGCCCAAGTGGAACGAAGTTGCGCCAAATGCTCGTCCAGAGCAGGAATCTGCTGCGCCTGAAATGATTCCGGGAGCAGACAAGGCTGGAACCCAAAATTAACGAGAAATGGAGAGCTCCCGGAAGATGAATTAACCGCACAGTTTCTGGCAAACTCTGCCCATGGCAACAGGTCAGCCCAATTATCATGATGATCGGTGACAAAGTAGCGCAGGAACTGCTCCAGTCCCTGATTGGCACGCTCAGCGGCCCCATTAGTCTGGGGATGGTAGGCGGAGGAAAAGGACAATTGGATGCCCATCTGGCCACAAAATGCCTCCAAAACCTAGAAACGAATTGGCTTCCACGATCGGAGACAATCACTCTGGGTACTCCATGCAGGCGGAACACCTCTCTGGCAAAGACTACAGCCAATTCCTGGGCCGATGGAAGGCCAGTCAGAGGCACAAAATGTGCCATCTTAGAGAATCTATCGACCACCATAAGAATGAACGTAAAACCCCTAGAGGCTGGTAATTCTCCCAAGAAGTCGATGGATATATGAGACCACGGACGGTCTCCGTTGGGCACCAGTTGAAGTAAGCCCACGGGGAGATGCCTAGGGGTCGTGGCACGGGCACAGGTGGTACAAGCTGCAGTAAAAGCGGCGCAATCGGCTCTCAGGGTGGGCCACCAAAATAATTGCGAAAGGGACCATACGAGTTGGTCCCTACCAATATGCCCAGCCGCTTTGGAAGCATGATAAGTTTCCAACAGACGGACACGGAATGGCTCATCCACGAAACACTTCCCCACTGGGGTCTCAGGAGGTGCCCTTGATTGTGATGCCAATATCTCCTCCCCCAGAGGCGAGGTTATGGTGGTACGAATAGTGGCCAGAATGCGATCTGGCTGAATGATAGGTACAGGTTCTTCCTCCCTCTCAGTGTCAGAAGCGAACTGATGTGACAATGCATCAGCCTTAATATTCTTAGAGCCAGGAAGATAAGACACTAGAAAATTGAATCGAGACAAAAAAAGCACCCACCTAGCTTGTCGAGAAGACAGTCTTTTGGCTTCGGAGAGATAGGTTAAATTCTTATGGTCAGTAAGGATTAGTACTGGAGTCTGAGTACCTTCCAAAAGGTGGCGCCACTCTTTCAATGCTAGGATAATGGCCAACAGTTCCCTGTCGCCAATCTCGTAATGGCTCTGAGCACTAGACAATTTCTTAGAAAAAAACCCGCAAGGCCTCAAGGCGCCACCTCCCACAGGATGTTGGGAGAGTACTGCCCCAACCCCAACTTCCGAAGCGTCAACCTCCAATGTAAATGGCAGGGAGGGATTAGGGTGGGACAGTAAAGGCAGATTTCAGTGTAACAAACGCGTCTTCAGCTGCCTCAGACCACTGAGAGGGAGAAGCGCCCTTATGAGTCAAATCTGATAATGGTTTTACAATCGTGGAAAAGTTCTGGATGAACTTCCTATAATAGTTAGCAAAACCTAAGAATCGTTGAATGGCCTTTAACCCCTTAGGACAAGGCCATTGCAGGACCGCTGCCAACTTTTCCTGATCCATGGCAATGCCACTTTTGGAGATTATGAACCCCAGAAATGGTACTTGAGAAGTATGGAATTTGCACTTTTCTAGTTTACAGAATAACTCGTGCTTACGAAGTCGGAGCAAGACTTCTGAGACATCCTTAATGTGTTGGGAGAGGTTGGCAGAGTGAATTAATATATCATCTAGATATACTACCACACAGGACTGGAGCAGGTCTCGTAAAATATCATTAATAAATTCCTGAAACACTGCAGGTGCATTGCATAAGCCGAATGGCATCACCAGATATTCATAATGCCCTGTTCTGGTATTAAACGCCGTTTTCCACTCGTCACCTTCTTTAATTCTGACTAGATTATAGGCGGCTCGCAAGTCAAGTTTAGTAGAGATCGAAGAGCCCTTTAATCTGTCAAATAATTCTGTAATAAGTGGAATAGGATAGGCGTTCTTAGGCATTAGTTTATTCAGCCCTCGGTAGTCAATGCAAGGCCTGAGTTCACCACTTTTCTTTTTCACAAAAAAAAATCCAGCACCAGCCGGGGACGTGGATTTACGAATGATTCCCCTCTCCAGGGCATCCGCAATATAATCCTCCATAGCCTTATTCTCCTCACATGACAGTGGGTAAGTGCGTCCCCTGGGGGGCACCGCTCCTGGAGGCAAGTCAATGGCGCAATCATATGGCCTATGCTCAGGTAATGCGCTGGCCTCTCCTTTGCTAAATACGTCACTGAATTGCCCATATTCTGTTGGCACAGCCGGAGAGGTACACATAATCTTGACAGGTAAAGAGAGACAATTCTTGTTACAGTACTCAGACCAGGAATTAACCTCACATCTCTGCCAGTCAAATTGGGGATTGTGTGCCTGTAACCATGGGAACCCCAAAATAACTGAATGGTGCAGGGAACGAATGATCTGAAATCGTGTCTGCTCCCTGTAACAAGCCCCCACAGTCATTGTCACTGGAATTGTCTCAAACGTAATGAAAGCAGGATCCAGGGGTCTGCCATCAATGGCCTCTATTGCCACAGGAGAATCCTTTTTACATAACGGAATGCCTTGCAAGTCGGCAAAGGACTGGTCCATGAAGTAGCCGGCTGCCCCGGAGTCCACCAATGCCAGAACCTCGATTACCTTGTCTGCCCAAGCAAATACCACCTGGATGGTAGGTTTAGTGGTGCTAGAATCTAGGGACTGTTCTACACCACCTAGGGCCTGTCCCCCAAGGTACCCTAGGTGCGTTCGTTTCCCGGCCTTACTGGACAATTGCGTAATAGATGCCCAGGTTTGCCACAATATAGGCATAAGCCTTGCCTCCTACGATACAATTTTTCCTCTTTAGTGAGCCTAGTGAACCCTACTTGCATAGGTTCAGTATTATCGGCTGGTTGTTCAGGAAGAACGGGTGGTGTAGGTGGGTTAAGGAAACTGGTCTGGCCATTTGCTTTAGCCCTTTTAGCCAAGCGTCTCTCACGGATGCGGGAGTCTATTAACATGACATAATCGATGTATTCATCCAGATCGCCGGGTACATCTCGAGCGGCTATCTCATCCTTAATCTGTTCAAAGAGACCCTGGGTAAAGGCTGCAAGTAAGGCCTCATTGTTCCAGCCCACCTCTGCTGCCAAGGTCCAGAACTCAATAGCATAATCGCCCAGTGTGCGTTCGCCCTGCTGAATTTCCATCAGCCTTTTGGCAGCAGAGGCAGCCCTGCCAGGAACCTCAAACACTCGTCTGAACTTCATCACAAATTCTCTAAAGTTCAGTGTGCAGGGTCTGGCATTCTCCCACAACGGATTCGCCCATGCCAAAGCTTTGCCCGTCAACAGAGATATCATAAAACCGACCTTACTACGGTCGTTAGGAAATGCCTGGGGTGCCAATTCCAAAAATATCTCCAACTGATTAATGAATCCCCTGCATAGGGAGGGTTCGCCATCATATCTTAACGGTAACGGCGCCGCTGCCGTTAACCCTCTCGAGTTAGCTGAGGGGATTACAGATGGATTCTCCGGTGTCAGGACTGGGGAGACCACCGGATTAGGACTAGGCTTGTCCAAATGTACTGTACGTTCGACTAACGTCTGAGCCAGTGCCAATTGGTCCAGGCGCTGCTCATGGACATCCATTCTCCAGTGGATGTTCTGGGTATTACTTTCACCCTTACCATCTGAGGTCATGGCCCTTTCGTACTGTAATGGTTTTTAGGACACTCAGACCAGTAGGTGAAATAAAACACAATTTATTAGGAGTAAAATAATGCAAATGTTCGCCCTCTAGTGGCGGTTGGTAATACACAAGCAGTGTAGACTGATAGATTACAAGTGTAAATGCACAATAATATTACATGTACAAATACTAAGCAATTGAGTGGGATATAACCCCAAAGGGTTAAGAATTTGATAACAGTCAGTCTCAGATGTGGATGTTTGGCACGCCCTGGGTGTTATAAGGCTGCGCTGATAGACAAAGTTCACCATGTACTGGAGACAGGACTGCCTCGCCAAAGTGTTCGGGTAATAAGCAGAACAGGAATCCACTTAGCCCCCTTGGGCGTACCTACTGGAACCGCTTTGGCTAGTGCAAGTGAAAATAGCCCCCACGGGCGTAACAGGAACCGGCCTGCAATGCAAGAGCTATTAAGCCTCCTCAGACTTAACCGGATACTGGAGTATGAAGTGCTAGAGCCAATAGCCCCCACGGGCGTTGTTACCGGATTCGCTAGTGCTGAAGGCTTTAACTGCCACCACTCTGTATAACGGATATGGCCCAGTAATCGACAATAGGAGAGAGCCTTAGGCGCCCAACCGGCCCAAAAGACGTGACTACTCTGCAATGGAAGAATAGAGTTGCCGACGGTGAGCGGCCAACTCAGCAGGAGTATCACTGAGAACGAGGCTCGTACTGGAGGTAGAGAGAGTGAGACCGAGGCAGCACTGCTAGGGTTAATAAGCACGTTTACTCGAGGCTTCAGCGAAACAGCAAGGCTCTGCAATGTGAGGGAGGAGTACTGAGCCACACACAGCTCTGCACGGGTAGCGATACACTGCACTGATCGTGGGTAACACCAGGCAAGGCAGTCACACAGAAACTGGCAACAGCAGATGATAATGTTGCGGCGGCGACAACTGGAACGCAGGTCACTGGAACAAGCTGGTCGATCTTCGGAGCAGGAAGTCAGCCGGGCCGGGTCGGAGCACGCAGGAGGTAGTCATACAAGCCGGGTCATACACAAGCAGGAACGTCAGCCAAGCCGGGTCAGGATTCAAGGGTGGTACGCAGTCGGGCCGGATCATACACAAACAGGAACACTGGAGAATAGTCAGGACAAGCCGATTCGGTACACAGAAATCCGGAACACAGGAACGCAGCAACAGTACTACTGGCTCAGAAACACCACGAAAGGGCATCTGACAGATGTGATAGTCAGGTATAAAAAGGTCACCGGGGGCGGGCCAAACCAACTCAGCAAATCAGAGAATACCACAGATGAGAGTGACAGGAAGATCACAGGCACTGTGATAGTAATGTACTGTGACCCTTTCGGTACTGACATCTCAATGAGGGGTTCAGGTAGTTCAGTAAGATTTGAAAGCAACAGTGCTCAACTTTCTATGGATGAGCATGAAGCCACCGCCGCTATCTCGGGAATCAGTGCCTCCACGTCCATCTTCACCCGGTCGTGAACCGGCCTTGTCGTATGGGTAATTAAGCAGTTATCTTGGCTTCTTTCTTCAGCTTCTTCCATTTCCTGTTGCCTAGTGGCATTAGCAGCGTCAAAGGGTTACAAGAGCTCCCACATCTACTCGGGTATCCTCAAATATAACAGGGTTTTGTATCCCACCATGCAGAGCAAGTTATGCGGGCATCTTGGTTCAGTGTGGCTCCGCCTCCCTCTTGTCCTCTTGTTTTGGTTTCTTTAAGGGACTCTGCAATAGTGGGCCTTGCAAGTCTTGTATTTACCTAAATTAGCTGATCGGTGGGTAGCCAGCTGAGCTGGTTCAATCAGAACAAAAGGGCAAAGAAGCTGTGATATATACAGTAATGTTCAAAAGTTTTAGGTAGGTGTGAAAAACATTATGTAAAGTAAGATTGTTTTAAAAAATAGACATGTTAATAGTTTATATTTATCAATTAACAAAATGCATAGTGCATTCATTTTTTTAATGTTCATCTGGCAAAACTGTCCCATAACCAACATAATATGCATAATATAATATATGTATAATATGTAGCTGCTCTGATTGCAGTTAGTGATCCCATTCCCTCATCCTTCCCTCTGTCTTCATTTTTTTCATATTTCTTTCTTTTCTCTATATTTTTCATTTTGTTTTGTTTTCCTTGTTTCTTGAACGGTCTACAAAGTGTGACTGGTTTGTAAGCATATGTTTTAGACCGTTCCAAAGAAGTAATTCTTTTTAAACCACACTATTACGGCTCTGCTTAAAAGCCTCCTCGTGTCCACTGACATGGATCTCCTTCTGTCAGCTTTACAGTTGACATCAAGAGAAGAAGAACTTTAGTGGAGGATATCTCTCAAACCTTAAAGGTCTGAGAGATAGGATTTGTGCCATTTAGCTTATTTTTTTAATCTCTGCAAAACTCTAAACATTACTGTCCCTTTAATACTCCACAAATGGGTCACAAGATACTTAAATGCAAGTGTTTTTTAATTTTGGGGCATTGTTTAATATTGCTATTGAGTCTTCTGTATATATGCAGCTTATTTGACTGCTGGGATTTTGGATTGGATCACGATAGGTGACATTTAGCTACTTTGTATTGTATTAGAGACCTCTATAACATTCTAGAATTAAATTCACAATTTAAATCAATTATATTTTTATTTGCCCCTATAGTACAGTTGGTTTAATCCAAATTCATAATAATTTCTTAGTTCAATAGCCTCATTGCGCCTGTTGACATTGCATATTCCGAGAATGAATGGGAGAGTATGGGAGGATGAAAGAAGAGATGAATGTTGACATTCTTCATGTTAGCAGATGTGGACTTTAATGGGAGTTTTAGGTTTTCTTTATATAGAAAATTAAATGGCTCATTGCTAGAGAGGTTTCCAGTGCATTGTGGTAAAATGGCTTGGTGGCTCCTATAGAATCCAAAGGGTTAAGTCACTTTGCTAACAGCATGTCAGAGAACACTAATATCTAAAATTAAATGGGCTCATATACATTTAAATATCATACTCCAAGTCTATATCTGTAAACTTTATTTAACTCACAATCAACATAAAACGTTTCTAATGCACTTGTAGACTGTATTGTAAACTAGTATAAACTATTGGTTTATTTTGTCTGTTCAGATATTAATGAAACAAGACATAAGACAGACTATGTACTGAGATGAGAACCCACCACTTTCTTATTCAGAAAGGCCATTACCTTATCTCATGACATTTACAGACAGTCCTGCACTAACACTTCTAGAAAGCGGTCAAGATCTGGATGGTAATATTGTTGTATGGATTCGGCAAATAGAATTAATAGGTATCTCCACAGTGTCAGTCTAAGTATAGACTGCAGACTGCTAGACTACAACTCCCATAATTTCCTGTCACTATTGGATGGCAGCTAATTAGCAGAGTTGTACACTGGCAGCAGCTGGAAGGCCTCACTTTTCCCCATATCTGGCTTGGAGTATAGGGTAGTTAAGTGTTTATAACCCCATCTTGGGTTTGGTTCTATCCCCTCCAGTAAAACAGCCAGTTTGGGAAAAAACAACACAGAACTATTCTATAGCTGGACCGGAACATGGATTAACAAGCACCAAAACCCACATTGTGACAAACGATCATTGTTGATTTTTGTTCCCATAACTCTAAATAGTGTGATCAGTGGTAAAATGTGTTACATACCGCACTGGCACTCATAGGGTTAATCTTTTTCAGTCACAAGTATGTGTTGGAAACCAGTTTTCTAACACATATCAGTGGTTTTCACCGCATTATGGACTCTGTGCCTCCTTTTCATTCTTTAACATGTGGCGAAGCCACTGCATGGAATAGGATAGAAAGTTTCCTTTTTTTACGTGATGTCCAATGGGTGCAAATTTTGCACCCATTGGACATTTTTGGGTGGCAGTGGTTGTTGACAGCAGAGTTAATAGAATTGCAAACTATGCTGTCAAAACCACCACCGCTTGTTTTAAAAATTAACGGGGCTAGTAGAATCGCATCCCAGGTGTTAATGTTTTTTTAAGCAAAGAGTTCACAAGACTCTAATGTCAGGACTGCACTGAGCACACTGATAATGAAGCTTTTAATGATCATAGTTCATTTTGCATAAAATAAGAAACAACAGCACAAAGCTCATTATCAATAAACAGAAATCCATTTAGATATAATACTTAATATTAATACTGCATATTATTATTTCCCTTGACAGGGAATGCACAAAGATGGTAAGTAAAAACAAAACTATTTACATAGATATAAAATTAGAATAAAAATAAAAGGATATTAGTGTGCATTAGGGATATAAAAATTGTTCCATACATTCCCAATAGCCCTGCCAATTAGTAAAGCTCAGTGAATATGGAAACAGTGAGAAGAGGGGAAAGAATCATTAGGCAGTCATGCATACTGGGAGATGCCAGACCCACAAAGAGATTTAATACATAGAAAAAATAATTGCGAAGCTCTGTCTACAATTATGAAATATGTTCAACTGGAAATATTATAACAACATAATATTGTGCATTTGCAAAAATACAAAAACAAACAGACAGTCCTAGCATTTAGATGGTTAATTTTGTGTACTTGGCTTGAATCAGCTATTCCAATTATTATTTTCAGTCTACTTATAGTGATATGATTATTATCTGCCTGCTGTCTTTATAAGGGTATGCAATTTAACTGTATTTACAAAGGATCATAAGAGTTCTGCATGTGTATCTGTCTAGCAGCACACATATACATACATGTACACACACAAACACATATACCTACATGTACACATACACACACATACACACACATAGATACACACACATATACATACATTTATGTTTACGCACATACATGTACACACAAACACACACATATATATATACATGCACATGTACATACATGCACATACATATATACATATACATGTACATACATACACACACAGAAGTACACATATATACATATATGCATACATACATGTGTACACACACACACACACACACACACACATATATACATACATGTAGACACACAAACATACATATACATACATATACACATACACATGCATGTACACATGTACACACACTGATGTACTAAGAAGAACTGGTGCGAAACTGTGCAAACCAGCCTTACAACAGGAACCAAATAAACATTTCCCAAATTCTCATTTATTTAAATAGGATTTTACCCCCTTGAATGCTAGGGAGGTCTCCATGGCACTGAGAAGAAATGTGTTTCTGGACCCTTTTGGCTTAAAAGACTAATTTAAAATGAATTGCAGTTTTAATTTGTCCCCTTTGGTTCAGTTTATCTCCAGAATTGCTATTCTTTCTTTTCTGTGTATGACTCTTAAGATTTTGTTCCAGTTCTTCTTAACACATTCACAGTGTTCATCTGGTGCAGTTAAGTCTCAGACACTTTTTACAGACTGACAATTGACAGAGCTCACATCAGAAAAATTAAGAAAAGAAACAAACTGAATTATTCAATTCAAGGTAAATATGAAGATCTGAAAAATAAATCTTATTGTAAAATACACTGAATATAGACTAGTAAAATAGTTAAAGGGATTGTAATGTCCCAACAAAAGTATCCGCAAAATGGTAGCTGGAATAAAAGAATACTTAATGGCCTTACTCGTATCTCTCAAACCTTGATGGTTTTAGAGATATAAGAAAACAAAGTTCTCCACTCTCTCCCTTCTCATATGTCAGCTGTATAGCTGACGGCATGAGAGCCTGCTTCTGGGACCAGACGGCGGCTCTTCAGAAGCGCCGTCATCAAGATATCTAAATATGAATACTTCATTAGAATGGTCTACAATGTGTTCCTGGTTTGCAAGCACACATTGTAGACCATTCCAATGAGGTATTGATAGTTAGATACCTCGATGCCAGCGCTTCTGAAGAGCCGCGTCTGGTTGCCCGACCAGAGTCTGTCTCTGACAGCTTTACAGCTCGTCAGGCAGAAAGGGGTGTTTCCTTATGCTCACTGAAGATTGTCCCTCTCTGTAATCCATTCCAGAAAGTCTTGCTGCTCTTAGATGAACAGTGTTACATCAGTAAAAGGGGCGGGGGCATACTTTGTCATTCAATTACTCTTGAACTACAACTCTGATAGTATTGAAATAATGCTCTCCACAATCCAAATACTATGATGATTAATTGGAGCTGCTTTTATGGAGAAACATTACAATCCCTTTAAAGAAATAGTAATACTTGCCATGTAAAAATATATGTTTTATAGTGAGTAAAATTTGAATTTTTTTAGGTGCAATGTCTCAATGGCCTGAAATTTTACAGTGGCGATGTTGCTACACCATCCTATAAAGGTTTATGGTCAACTGACTAGAGCTGACCCCTGTACAATTTCAGGCCATTGAGATGCTGCACCTAAAAATATTCTAGCTTAAGATTCAATATATATTGAATAAAACACCTCTCAGCAGTGGGAGTGCCCTTGCTTTACTTGGGAGGATAAACTTTATGGTATATATTTCTTCATATACAATCCCTTTAAAAAGAAATGTAAAGTGTTCCTATACTAAAATTCTGAGTGGTGTATATTATGATGTAATACCTAAGTTTTAACAATAGGTGAGGGATGAGTCTAAATAGACCATGAGAAGGCTATAACAAATAGTAATCTGAATAACATGTTCAGAGTTCTTAATATTCTAGGGTATGTTAGAACTGCCCATTGGATCTCATTGCCAGAAAAACTACAAAAACATGATGAATGCACAGAATTACCCAATCACATGGAAAGTAAGTGGGTACTGAAACATTAGGCTGCCCCCAATGCCTGACAGTCATGATACTTTCTTAAATCACGAAAAATAGAGTGTTGAATTTTTAGGAAGACTGTGGTGTTGCAGGAAGTATAAACTTCAGTAAGATATTTGAGGCTGAGTTAGGTATGATAACATTTTAGCTGAAGATATGCTTTTCTGGATATTTTTTTTAGTTCAGCAATTCAGTATCTTCTGGAGCTTCCCTTGATGCTATTGAGTCCCAATAATACCACCATGGAACAGAATTGGAAACAAACAGTTCATCAATTTCATTGTTGCCAATCGCCATTTCCAATGTAATTTCATTCAGTTCCCGTTCACATAATTTATGTTTCAACAACTTGAGGTTGTTGAATTGACTTGAAGTAACCATCATATTTTAGTGCCAATTGATATCCTTGCATATTTAACCCACATAGGCATGTAGTAGATGAAAGAACACAGTACATTACCGATTCACCTCAGATTGGTTGACTGTTCCCTAACAACTGCAGAACTGCTGAAAAGACATTCAAATCTGGGGTGGTTTGGATGTCCAAATGGCATTGTTTCACAGGGCGAATTAGGTTTTCGAGGGAATTAAAATGTTGTTATATAAGGCAATGTAAGGCAAAGATTTATTCCTCTACCAGTCTTCTGTTTATTCTTCAAAGAATCCTGAATAGAAAAATTCCACATTAGGAGACAAACTAGGCTGAGATAGAAACCAGGCCTTAATTAGAAAAACTCGAGCAATTCTGGGGCAAAGCAGCTGTACCATATGGTATAAATAATAATGTCCATTCATTTAATAAGGGATTATATTCTCGTAAATGCTAAAATGATCTATAAAACACATTTCTTTGCAATGTCTTGGAGATATCTCATGATTCAAGGGGTTAAAAGATGTAATCTAGATCAGAGGTTCTCAACCTGTGCCCACAGGGCCAACTTACAGGCCAGGACATAGGAATCCCCATGCTAGAATACAGGTGTGTTGAGGGAGAAAAGTGTGAAAATTTCGCCAAAATGTGGCGATTTTTCGCTTTTCACGCAAAAAATTTTGCCTTTCAGCCTATGCAAAAATGTCCTCCTTTTCGCCTATTTTAACACATTTTCTGCCTATGTTAACACATTTTCCACCTATTTTAACACATTTTTCACCTATATTTCCTATGGGTACTACATTTCCCAGTGTAATATTACTTCTTCTGAGGCTGGAGTTTAGAAATAAGTGGCTGAAAGTCAAAGTTGTGAGTCGTACAGCAAGATATGGCTTGAAAAATGTGTTAGCATGCAGAATGCATTTGTCCTTTGCCCACAACACTTTCTTGCTTAAGTGACAGTGGCACATATTCAGGATGATATCAAGTAATAAAAAAATATAAAGTACAACCTACAATATGGCAGATATGTATTGTAAACAAAGATAGAAAACCCACAGAGCTAAACCACCATGATCAATATATTTAATGTAAAGGATGTGAATGAATCTAGTGATTAAGGTATGGAATGCTACAAACCCCAAACTTAGGAAAAACCTAGAAGAAACACAAAAGCAAAAATTAACTTGCGCTGATCCATACTGATAATATAAATTGTAAACCCCGTAATAAGCCTTTATAATAATTGTGCTGTGCATGTATTCAGGATGATATCAAGTAATAAAAAAAATAAAGTACTATGTGGCAGATATGTATTGTAGTGGAGTTGGTGGGGGACTGGCATGGTGTGATTTGTGTTTGTATTTTTACCATTGTCATACTCTAGCCTCCTTCTCAGATTATTGACACATATTACTTATTGGTCATAGCAGTGGTCCCAAGTGGGGCAGATTGTGGCAACCCTTCTTCACATCCGTCCTCCACCTCCTCATCTGTGCTGCTGTTAATATATTTGTCCTGGCTTTGTCTGTCATGTGTGGTTTCTACTACTACTACAACTATTGGAGCTGGATGTGTATGTAATTCTACTGCCACTATTACTAGGTGTCAAAGGTGCAGCACTTATAGCAGCAGCACCAGAGGTACTTGTCATATCTAACACAACCTGTGTTGCTGGGTACTCAAAACAGGTGTGTGTGGCTGAGTGGGACTTGGACTTTGAAGAGACAATGATGCTGAGGATGACTGATAGGGTGACTGTGTGCTTTTTGACATCTGTACTTGTCCAGGGTCAGACTTTCCAATGGCTTTCTCAAACAGTTCATAGACAGGCACAGTGCTCCTTAAAAGTGGCAGAAGATACAGCCAGCCTTTGACTTTCGGCTAACCTTTTTGCCCTGTCATCATCCTCACTCTCAACTTCATCTGTATCTGAACAAGAGAAGGATGCTTGAGTGATATATTCTAGGTCAGCATCATCATCGGTCATCATTAGGTCATCCTCAGCAGAATCAGCATCACCTGACAGTTCTTGCCCACTACTACACTTATATTCCTCTTTTTACTTTTACTATAACAAAATTCATTACTATTATGAGTACAGGTGTTTTGGTGTCTCACTGTCTGATGCAGCAGGTGGGTCAGCTGCTACACCTTCCTCTATTATGATGTTGCCAGCATCATCAACACTTGAATGTGACTTGTTGTCATCTTCAGTGTTCTTCTTATATGATTCTATATTTCTACTGGCACTGGTGGTGCTGGACCTAGTTTTGCTGGGACCTTGACAAACTGCATCCTCCCTTGGAATAAAGGGATCATCATCATTGATTGCACATGCTTCAACAACCATTGTTGCAGTAGGTTTTTGGACTACTACTTTACTCTCACGTCCCTACACTGCTCCTCCCCTCCCCCTTCCCCTTGTGCGTTCACTGGACATTCTGCAACTACACTGTGTTTTTTTACTGCACAGTGCACAACACAACTGATGGAGCTGTATGATGCCTTGCCTAAGCCCAGTCAGCTGTCTGTCACTGTCACCTATGATATTTCATTTTTTATTCTTTTTTATTTATTTATTTATTTTTTTATTTTATTAATTTTATTCAAGAGACAGATTTCAATAGAAATCACCATATACAGGAAACTGTAGAATGCAAAATATATAGATAGATGCACCTGACTATTATATGAACGACGCCTACAGGGTGTCTGTAGACATCCAGCCCCTTTGTTTATATGGAGGTGGTAATTGCAGGTGGCACCCCCCCTCCGGACGCCCAATGGACACCTACCCAGTTAAATTAATCTGATAAACAAGTTAAAGGGATAGTAATGTTTCATAATAAATGCAACTCCAATTATTATTCTTGGGGTGGGAGGGGGACACTTTATGATTCAATTACTCTGGAACTACACATCATATGGAATGATAGTAATGCTCTACATGGCCCAAAAACTATAAAGAATAATTGAAGCTGCATATATTTTGAAACATTACTATCCCTTTAAGATCCATGTATTCCAAGGGTATTTTTTTCATTTAAAGAGTTCATAATATAGCCGCAACGGAGGATATAACAAATTAACAATTTCATACTATTGCAAAAATCTAAACTAGCACCTGTCCTGCTAAAGAAGATTATTGTAAGCTATTTAACCCCAACACTGAAAGTCCTGCAGAACATTGATTAACCTATTCCTGGATTAAGATTCCTGCAGAACTGTTGAACTCTTTTCCTGATATTGAGAAACCCAGGGACCAGTATAATAGGGATTAATCCTTATTTGCATCGAAACCTACAGAGCTGTGACTAGACAAAGGCACACATAATACTCTGATAAAACATTCCTTGAAACTGAAGACTATCCATTCCTTGATATGGAGAACTGATTAGCCACATCCCGCATCCAAAAACTGCCAAAAATAGAGATTATCCCTCTTTGAATTAAGCAGTTTTTGTAGGTTTTTGTAACAGGAAAAGGTAATCATTGCTCTAAAGACTTGGCTCTTGAAGTGAAGAGGAGCCATAAACATTGAGGGATCTGAAAAGCTACATAAAAATGAATTTATATAGTTTACCCAGATAAAAATGACATACAAATTAAGTTACCATCTTGGATGTTAGAGAGGTATCTAGAATTCAGTGAGATAAATTAATTAGAATGTACCATGTAATTCTCTTCATGAACAATATACACATGAGGGGTTGGGTGACATTCTCACCACCAGTTCTTATCTTCGTTCTTCTGAATATCTCTGAATATACAGTGTCTGAGCAGAGACAAACTTACTTATTTCTCAAACCTTGTATTCGATATGTGCATGCTCAGATAAATTTCTCTAAATAAAAGTTGAAAAACATAGTTTACAGGGATTCACTAATTATAGAAGAGCTCAGCTGTATCAAAGATAAAGTAATACTTTATACTTATCTTTAGATATCAGTTGATCACTAGGAAATCTAGTCCATAGGAATAATTGCTCTAAGAGCGAGAAGTTCAAAAAGTTGTGCTAATTGAAATTGTCTATAACCTGAATAAAAAATGTTATGCCACGGTTCGTCAGTTTTCTGACATATTACCATGAATTTCTGCATCCAATTCTACCATCTCCATCAAAGGGAAAAAGCAGTTTTAAAAGTGGAATGGTTTAACAATAAGGTATTTTCACTTTTTGTCTGAATAATGTCACTTTTCCTGACAAAATAAATATGGTCTGAACTTGGAGAAGACAAATTAAAGTACAATTAGCAGATAGGAATGAAAAGAGGTAGTATGGTGTTAACTGGTTAAAAATAAAAACTTTGTTTAAAAATTTGTAGTTTTAAAGGCAAAAATGTCTTTGTTTCTTGGAAAATGTTCATTTCAAAGACAAAATGAAATACATTTTAATCCTTTGAGTGCCAGAGGAGTATGGAACGCATTGCAAACAATGTGTTCCGCACCCCTCTGGCACTTAAAGGGTTAACATAATTTTTTTGGGTCAATCATCATCAAGAACTTCTCATATTCATTTTTAATTATTTACAACACATTTTCAAACATAGTTACATAGTAATTTAGGTTGAAAAAAGACTTGCGTCCATCCAGTTCAACCCTTTTCCTATTCCTGTTTACCATCACTGACCCAAAAGAAGGCATCTGACTCCAAATGGCAATCCAAATCATGATGAATTTACTTCAGAAAATATTGTCTTTCTTTTAACATCAACTCACCATCCAACAAATTTTTCATTATGAAATTTTTTTGGAGGAATAGTGGAGAGATGAGAGGTCTGCAAGAGCAAGATTCTGGAGGAAATGGGGATACATTTGGCTAAACAGACATAAATACTGATTAAAACACACACAGTCACACTCATTTTAAAGAATTTGTGGACCGTGGCCACAGCTCATTCTAGCGGGCCCCAAAGATTAATCTCAGTTGTTTCCAGAAAAATTCCTCTCTGAACATGGAGAAAGATCCTGCCACTTCTACTCTATTCCTTTCACTTTGATACTAAGCAACAGTGCTCTCAGAGCTGGATTAATCCTTCATAGGGCCCTAGGCAGCATCCCAATTTATTTATACCACAAAGCTTACAATTGAAATAGATCTACACTAGTAATTCCACAGAACTTACAACTGAATTTGAGCTACAGTAGTGATACACAGAGATTACATCTGAAATAATGATGATACTACAGAGCTCACAACTGAACTATAGTTATGCTATTGATACCACAGAACTTACAATTCTGTGACTACCAATGGGTAGTCATAGAATTGTAAGCTCTGTGGTATCACTAGTGTAGCTATAGTTCAGCTGGGCATGAGAGAGGACAAAAGGGTGGAGAGATAATAGAAGGGGGGGAGTGGAAAGGTTGGAGACAAAAGGCAAGTGAAAGGGCAGGGAAGTCAAAGGGGTAGAAGAAAGGAAAGTGAAAGGGAAAAATGGGGGAAGAAAATAAATAGAGAGATTTAAGAAGGAAGAACGTGGAGGTATGAAGGAAGAAGCTGGAAGGGGAGGAAGAAGAAGTAATGGAGGAAGGGACAGAAGAAGCTTGTCTGAAGGAGGAAGAAGATGGAGGGAGGGAGGAAGAAGTTGGAAGACAAAAGAAGCTGGGGGGAGGGAAGGGTGAAAGAAGGAGGGAGGAGGGAAGAAAATGTAGGAAAAAGCTGAAGGGAAAGGGGGGTGGAAGACTCTGGAGGAAGGAAGAAAACGGAAAGGGGGATAAACATGCAATGTTCATCCATGTTCAGGGGGGTCACATCACAACTGACTGCTCTGCAGTGTCTATCATCCCCTCTGGTCTTTCTCTTTTATAAAACAAAAACAAGGAGTTGGACAGCACATACAGGGGAGAGAGAGATAGACGTCTCTGAGTGCGGCAAAAACTAGACAGATGGTAATTTATTATCAGACACACAATAGATGTAATAATATTAATCCTATCATAAATAAAAAATATACTAGCTTATACCCCAAAAATTAGGATGCTAACAAATAGAGTACTTAGGAGATAGAGATGCAAGTTAAGTGAATGGTAAAGTAAACAATCCAAAGATAACTAAGCTAGCAAAGTGTAAGCACAATAAAATAGAATAAAAGCTGGTATGTGTGTTCCCTTACTGAAGTCCAGCACAGGAATTCATGTATAAACGAAAGGGAATAGTAGTCTCTCAAAACTGGGAGTGCTGCTCTGCGGAGTGTCTCTCAGCTGGTGTTGTGAGACCTAGGCATCTGTATGGGGTTCCGCTTGTCCTGTTGCGAGTGTCTGTCCTTCCCTGAATGAGGGGGAAAAAGTATATTGCCTGAATTCCTCAGTTCATAGCACCTTTTTCCTTTCCTCAAAGTGTGGCATAACAAAGTACATTGCCAAGAACTCCTCAGTTCACAGTACTGTAAATTAAGACATACCCGGCAAAATACTTTGTTTTGCCACACTTTGAGGAAAAGACAATGTGCTCACATTCAGTCCATTGACTTGGCAACAGGAATCCCATGCAGACGCTGTGATCCCATAACATCAGCTGAGAGACACTCTCAGATCAACATTGACCATCCCTGTCACAAGTAAATAGCGCTGCTAGCACTTCCACTATCCTCCTCTCTGCTACACATACTCTCCCCTTCAAAAAACAAGTATATTTCTACCTCGCCTGAACTCTGTCACAGGCAACAGGTTCTCCCCAGCATGGACGAGACGTTCTCTCTCAACCCCTCTCTCTCCCCCCACAGTTTGAGACAACTCACAGTCCCGATACTATACATTGCTCAATTTGCTAATCAATATCAAGTCAGTGTAGTCACGTCCATAGCTGCCTGCAGATTTAGAAGTACTACTGTACAGATTCAGAATGCTGCTTTCAAGGTCAAGCTCATTACTTGATGATCTGCTGCTGGGCATAGTAGGCCTGGCCGTCTGCCCCAAGCCTTGCTGCCAGTGTGCACCTGCTGCCACAAGTTGCGTCACCTCCCAAAAGAGGGGGAGGGCTCTTTTAATTTATTGCCCCGCCACTTGACCATCAGTGCTCTGAGTAACTCTCCCTCCCCATTACCCCATATGCGCATGTGCCACTGTGCCAGGACTAAAATCCTGACACATGCACACGGCTGACAATGCAGTGCAGCGTCCAGACTGAGCCGCAGGTGTCAGACATGGTGACATCATCATGGCACTGCCACTAAGAGTGAGCTCAACTGAGCACCGATGAGGTGTCTGCTGGGCCAGAATGAGGTTTTCCAGCCCCCCTCATTTGGTTGGGCCCTAGGCAGGCGCCTTGTGAACCTTGCCTGTGATCCGGCTCTGAGTGCTCTTATTACATTTTAATACTGATACCTTATTTGAGCCCTTCGAGGTGATTGGGTGTTATCTCAGAGTTTTTTTTCCATTTTGCTTTGAGAAACTGAAAGTTGTCTGTTTTATGTTATATTTTTATATTTTCCTAGTGGATCCAATTTTGAATAGACAGAGGAGAAGGGGTCAAAGCAATGCAGGTAGAATTAACTCCATTGTACACATACGATACCTTCATGGGTTAGAGAACATCTGGCCCATAACTAATTCAGTTGGCCGAGATTACATATTCTATTCATACCCACCTGACACCTTTACTAGAACAGACTACCTACTGGGTACTTCTCTGATACTGAATAAGGTGAAGTCCTGCAACATCCATTATATTCTGATCTCTGGCCATGCTCCAGTCTCAGTTACACTTACACTGGGCATGTTTTTTCTCTCACAAAACTGGAATATACATTCATACTTATTCCTCTTTAAAGATTTTCAGGGTAGTCTTGTAGAGGCTTGGCATGAATATGCACGCACAAATGACAAACACAGCTGACATGGTCCTGTTTTGGCAGACATCCAAGGCAGTCCTCCATGACCATATTATCTCCTATGTGGCTAAGAGCAAGCTGCCAAGGTTTGGCTGAGCTGCTCCTACTCTGCTGCTTGATTCTGCTGTCTGAACTAATCTAGAGCTCTGCTATCCATTGCTGCTGCCTTCCCTTTCCTGAATCAGACTGTCACGGTTTGTTAAGACTCTCATACGCAAGGTTAGGTAAAAACACAACTTTATTGAAAAGATTAAGATAATCCCATAGGATTTTAAACATACGTACAATACATAGAATGGCAAATAGAAGGACTATAGCAATACAGACTCTACCGGTCCTGCCAATATACCGGGCAAGACAGCCTGGGCGAGAAAGGAATAAATGGCTCTACCGGCCTTGCCAATACCGGGTAAGGCAACCTCAAGATGGAATAATGAAAAGGTTCTACTGGCCTTACCAATATACCGGGCAAGGCAGCCAAAAGTGTACCACTACAGTAGGCTCTACCGGCCTTGCCAATACCGGGTAAGGCAACCTCAGGATGCAATAACGTAAGGTTCTACCGGCTTTACCAATACACCGGGCAAGGCAGCCCAAAAGAGCAGGTGTCAACCACAATGACCTAAAAACTGTCAGATGGCATTGACAGTCTAAATGTAAACGATAAGCTGCAAGATCCAGTGGTAACACCTTATAGTCGGTACACTGCAGTACCCATGTACTGTAGGAATAACTGGCTGTCTAGGACTGGACAGCACACAGTGAACCGTCAGTTATCTGTGTAAAGAGATGAGGAAGTAAACCAGCGCCCTTACGTTGGGAACCATCAAGCAGGGTATCAATAACCCACAGGTCATGGAGCGAACCAATGCCCGTGCAATGGTACCTACAAGTTATAGTGTAGCCTATAAAGCGATGGAGCGAACCAGCGTCCGCACGCTGGGATTAACAGGCAGAACAGTACAGCCGCAAGGCTTGTGGAGCAAACCAGCATCCGCACGCTGGAAACCAACAGACAATATAGTCTAGCCGCAAGGCTTGTGGAGTGAACCAGCGCCAGCACGCTGGGGAACCAACAGACAGTATAATATAGCAGCGAGGCTTGTGGAGCGAACCAGCGTCCGCACGCTGGAGACCAACAGACAGAATTGTTTAGCCGCAGGGCTTGTGGTGCGAACCAGCGTCCGCACGCTGGAAACCAACAGACAGTATCATATAACCGCAAGGCTTGTAGAGCAAACCAGCGTCCGCACGCTGAAAACCAACAGTCAGTATAGTATAGCTGCAAGGCTAGTGGAGCGAACCAGAGCCCGCATGCTGGGAACCAACAGACAATATGATATAGCCGCAAGGCTTAAGGAGTGAACCAGCGTCCGCACGCTGGGAACCGACAGACAGTATAATATAGCCGCAAGGCTTATGGAGTGAACCAGCATCCGCACGCTGGAAACCGACAGACAGTATAATATAGCCGCAAGGCTTATGGAGTGAACCAGCGTCCGCACGCTGGGAACTGACTGACAGTATAATATAGCCGCAAGGTTTGTGGAGTGAACCAGCGTCCTCACGCTGGGAACCAACAGACAGTATAGATAGCCGCAAGGCTTGTGGAGCAAACCAGCGTCCGCACGCTGGAAACCAACAGTCAGTATATTATAGCTGCAAGGCTAGTGGAGCGAACCAGCGCCCGCACGCTGGGAACCAACAGACAGTATGATATAGCCACAAGGCTGAAGGAGTGAACCAGCGTCCGCACGCTGGGAACCAACTGACAGTATAATATAGCCGCAAGGCAAGCCATAATATGACCCCTAGGCCAGCCCATCTAGCCCCTTTATTTATATGGAGGGGGGTAATTGTAGAGGGGGGCAAGTGCCCCTCCAGACGCCCATGTAGATAGCCGCAAGGCTTGTGAAGCGAACCAGCGTCCGCACGCTGGTAACCAACAGAGAATGTCACTGAAGCGAACAAAGAAGAAAGTCGTCACAGACGCAGGAACCGGACCCAGGAGACGAACAGGAACCAGCAAGGATGATCAACCTGATCTGGAACGGCAAGAAAGCTGGCAGCAGGAAACAGCAAGCTCTGAAGACTCAACCGGAACAGACTCTGGAACCAGCACTGCAGACAGGAGGCTCAGGAACAGGATGAAGTCAGGAATAGTGTTGAGCGAGCGAGCTCGGCCGATGCTCGGATCGGCTCGAGCATCGCTCTGCTCGGCACATGGCGGTACTCGTCGAGTACCGCCATGTGCTCGCCCGCCATGTTCGGGTGGCGGGGATCTGTGCCGGAAGAGGCACAGATCTGAAGACGCTCCGCTGGACCACCAGGGACTGGAGGTACGGGGGCATTGCGGAGATGAAGGGGGCATTGCGGAGATGAAGGGGGACATTGTGGAAGAGGGGCATAGCGGAGATGAAGGGGGACATTGTGGAAGAGGGGCATAGAGTCTATGCCCCTCTTCCACAATGTCCCCCTTCATCTCCGCTATGCCCCTCTTCCACAATGTCCCCCTTCATCTCCTCTATGCCCCTCTTCCACAATGTCCCCCTTCATCTCCGCTATGCCCCTCTTCCACAATGTCCCCCTTCATCTCCTCTATGCCATAGAGGAGATGAAGGGGGACATTGTGGAAGAGGGGCATAGCGGAGATGAAGGGGGACATTGTGGAAGAGGGGCATAGCGGAGATGAAGGGGGCATAGCGGAGATGAAGGGGGACATTGCGGAGCTGAAGGGGGCATTCGGAGATGAAGGGGGCATAGCGGAGATGAAGGGGGGCATTGACCAGGCACCCTCCCCTCATCAGAGCAGGGGGTGCCTGGTATAATGCTCGTGTCGCCCCATTGGATTCAATGGGGCTCGGGTGCTCGGCCGAGCACTCGAGCCTCAGGGGGTGCTCGGTCAGAGCACCCGAGCACCCGAGCATCGGGGTGCTCGCTCAACACTAGTCAGGAACTCAGGAACACAGCAAAAGGCCCAATAAGCTTTTATAGCATAGTGGAAGTAGATGCAATCAGAGACACCACGAAAGGGCAACCAAAGGGTGCCCAGACTCAGTTTAAATAGGCAATGTGAGGCAGGCTAAAGGCAGACAGCCAATGGGAGCCCCCTACATAGACATAGAAAAGCAGCAATCACGGGCACTGTGATATAGGCTGAATCAGCTGACCTCTCTGTGATTGCTCCCCTGACTGTTATCAGCCATCCCTCCCAGGGTATTTAAAGCATCTTGGCTCACTTCCAGATTGTCCTTGTGTTTGTTGCTGGCTGCTGTGGATTCGCCTGTGTTCCGTTTTATCTGTGTATGACCTGGCTTCCTCTGCCGATTCTTCTAGCTCCTGACTCCTGGCTTGTTCCTGACATCGCTGACTTCTGAGTTCATGACTCCTGGTTTGTTCCTGACATCGCTGACTCTTGTGTTCCTGACTCTGGCTTGGTTGAGTAACCGCCTTGATTCCTGACCCTGGCTTGTCTTTGGTTTATGCTCCTGGATCACCATTCTGCTTTGCTTGTTTTTTGTTACTTTAATAAAGGTGTTTTGCATTTTATATTTGTTGTGTCTGTCTTGTTCCTGGTCCCTAACACAAGCAGGAATTGCAGTTAACATTAAATAATCTGCAGCATTCTTTGTTTCTGACTTATTGTAAGTTTTTAACTCATAACACACCTCAAACAGAGCATCATACATATCAGCTTTGGAGGCTTATGAGACGGTCCTTCAAGATGCACCACAGTATATTCCTGACATTTGATTGTGTAGGTGGTTTCCACGGGCCAATAAACAGGGTAAGATGTTAGCTGATTAAAACAGCCAGGGGTAGAACTGTTATTCACAGTCTTCATCAGGGCAATAGCGTCATATAAGGTTGACATTAATAGCCAATCTGCTTCCTTTTATAAAATGTTTACAGTAAAGATGACCAGATGATACTGTAGGGACTTTCTCTCATACCTGGACATTTCCACACTTACACCTGATCAGCAAAAAGGGTTTATATGGAACTGCAAAAAGACAAAAAAATTGGTTTGAAAATATTTCAGTGTCCTAAGTCTAAGGAGATGGGGGAGGTTTTAGTCTTCCAGACTTGAGACTAAAAAATGTCACAGTCCTTTTGCAAATAGCTAAAGATTGGATAGTACACACTAATACTTACATGGATTGGCAGAGAGACCAACAATTTCTGTCTATGATAGACCTTCAATATTTATTGCATGCCCTCATGGCTAGGATTCCACATGTGTGTTTGAATAATCCCCTGCTCATCACTTCAATTAAAGTGTGGCAAACGACTAGATATATACTCTACAGAAATAAACACATTTTGTTCTTTTTCCCATTTTTGGGCAACTTGGACTTTCAGAATGTGGAAGCAGATAGCAATAGGACAAGAGAGACAAGAGGAGTCTAACCTAATGACCCTGTAAATCAGTTCTATATATGCATTCACTACCCTACAAGATAAATTTCACCTACTCTTCCCACCTACTTATATATTTACAAGCCAAAAACTACATAACTCTAATACTTAAATGGACACACCTCAACCTACATATAACACCTTTGACCTTCTTTTTAAGAACATTTCAACACTTGGATGCTCTTATTATATAGGGCAAACTGCTGTTTGAAGGACAGCTAAGAGTTTTTATTAAAAAAAAAAATCAACAACCAAGTTACTTGAGCAGAGAGGAGGTTTTGAGTGCTTAGGCACCATACCACTAAGTCAGAAGATTTGAAGATAGACATCTGCCAACCCATCAGGAAAAAGCTAATAAAGAGGTGAATAGCAATTATTTTAACAATTTCTGTGTCACTTTAATCTGGGCAACTTGCCCTTTAGTACAAATAGTTTTATTATTAGTGTTTACTATCCCTTTAAAATGCCACTGTCATTAAAATACACTTCAATGCACAAAGAGACTGACCACTAAATCATGTATGATTCACTAAAGTACATATTAGTACACTGAAGGAGTTAATATAAATGCCACTTTGTTAAATTTCTTGGATGCTAGAAATTTTTCTAATGCATTGCTTTGGGGTAAGAATAAACTGTATTTGATTTCATACATATATATATATATATATATATATATATATATATATATATATATGTTGCGCACTCACAGATTTCTCAAAGTAATAATACACCAATTCTTTATTAGTAATCTGGAATGCGACATTTGGGTGCATGTTTGGGACCTTTATCAAGCAGACATAGTCACTATGTCTGCTTGATAAAGGTCCCAAATGTGGACCGAAACGTCACATTTCAGATTACCAATAAAGAATTGGTGTATTATTACTCTGTGAAATCCGTGAGTGCGCAGCTTGGGGAAGAAATGCTATACTGAATTGTTGAAACTCAAAGTGGTGGGCAATTTATGTAACTCCATCTGTCATCCTCAGACAACCTTTGGCCTGCTGATGGTGACAGAATCCGTAGTCCAACAACAGAAGGAGTTCTATAGGTTGCCTACCTCTGCTCTAATATGTAGAGATGGGACGCCACAATGTATTTTAGAAATGAAATGCTGACATATATTGAGGCTGACACAGTAAGGCAATTCTGGGGTAAACCAATTGCACCACATGGGGACAAACGGAAATGCCCATTGCTTTTACCTGCTCTAATGCAAGAGTGGTTTCCAACTCATTAGAGATCTCTCTAGCATTCAAAAAGTTAAAACTTCCATTTAACCCATCAAGCACTGGAGACTATGCAACATATTGAAAAGCAATGTGTTGGACTCCCCTCCGGTCTTTAAATAACTATAAAAGGGGTGTCAACTTTTCACATGTTGTAGGCAGATAAGCAAAGATAGGGAGCTGGGATTTTTTGATAGGAATATTTGTGGTAGTCCATTGTGGGTGTAAAGGCAGAAAGGAGAGTTAACCAACAAACAAACAAACAAATAGTGACAGGGACTTTTTTTACACTAGAGGACAAGAGTAATTATGACCTTTTTAGCGTGCCTTTTTTAACCATATTTTTCCTCTAATTCATTTAGTCAACCCACAAAAATGTTATACAGTTTTTAAGCAAAAGAGCCAATGGAACTTGGTAGACTAAGCTAGATGACAATGAGAAGAGTTACAAAAAAGCATCTAAGAAAGAAAGGCAATTGAAATGCGTATGATAATTCACTTTAAGACTCATGAGAAAGGACACAGTATAGGTCCTGGATTTTTATCTCACTACCAGAAATCTATAAAATCATAGTCTCTGTAGTTTTCCCTTCCCCTTATCTTTTCTCTACACTGCTGCCTATATACTCATTATTTTTGCACTGTCAGATTTTAACTTTCTTCACTCTAGCCAGCTTTCATTATTATATCTTAAACTATTATCTTAAGTTGGAATGCTGCATTTTTTTTTTTTTAAACTTTATGGTTAGTGTCACTTTACCTGAAGAAGAGAGAGGATTCCCAAAACTTGTCCTAAAATGTGAACTGTTATTTTAAAATAATAAAAGTCTTAAATACCAAAGTACTCATATATTTGCATTACTACTACTAGTACTAGCTGATTAAAATGGCTACTTCATTTTCATCTAACTAATGCCGAAAATAATATAATGAGGCTAAGAAGAAAAAGAACAATTCAGGATCATATCAGCTGTTCCACAGGGGACAAATAAATGTCCCATTGTTATAGATGGGGCTTTTAATCCCTTGAATGCTAGAGAGGTCTCCACGCATTGAGAATCAAATTGGGTATGTATTTGTCCCCTATGGTACAGCTGGTTTCCACAGAATTATTACAGTTCTTATTTGAACATCAGACTTACTGTCTCTTACTTCAAAACTGTACACTGGCCTTACTGCAACAAAAGAAGTCCATCATTTTCAATGCTGCTTTAGCATGTGTTATCTGGTCTGCTCTCAGATGCCTGCTCATATTATGCCTTGAAGAACTAATCTTCTCAGTCAGACAATAAAGCCCAGCAGCAGACAAATCTGCTGTCTCAGCACAAAATATCCTCTGTGCTGCCAATATTCGCTTTATGAAGACAACATGGTTTCTTAACTCAAAGCTTAGCCAAAGGCCTAATCACTGCATTACAGAAATTAGTATCACACAATTTCACAACAATGCATGTCAAGGAAAAATAATTTATAACTCTTATATATTACTAGACGCTGGTTTTACTACTGCATTAATGTATTTTTAAATAAAACACACCATGATCTTGCACTTAGAAGTGTAGAATTATGACAATACCCCTTTCCTGTGTCTTAGTTGGTAAAACAAACCGTTGTTTAGCCTAAAGACAGAAAGAGCTTCTATTTGCTGCAAATAATAAGGCTGTGTTTCTTACAGTTAATCCCCAGGGCACACTAACAGGTAAGGTTTTCTGGATATCTCTGCTTGATCACAGATGGACAATCAGTGACTGTCATGTAATTAGGAATATCCTTTAACATGACCTGTTGGTGTGTCCAAACGAAGGGAGCTGAGAATCATTGCACTAAAGGGTATTTGGAGAAGGACAGCACTTGAATGCAGTGAAGACTTATTTTAAGCTTCAGTAATAAAAATAATGAAGCCAGAACAATGTGCAGTGCTCACAGACCCTTTCTCAAGCTTGTTCATTTGCAGACAGAGAACCACATATTTAAAGGACATACATCAAGATTAGTTGTATAAATACCCCAGTAGATTGTTCTGTCCTGATTGTTTTTATGATTGAAGCTTAAAATAAATCTTCACTGTGTAAAGAGTGCTATCCTTCTCCAGCTGCTCTTTATGAATGGTTTGTGGTTAATTTACCTGTTACTTTGAGTGCTGAATTTCTTTGAGTTCTATTGTTTGGATTAACACAGCTCTGCACCAAATGACACAGACTATGTAAATAATCTGTGCTACTAGGGGTCATACCTTGGCCACTGGTAGCTGCTTGGCCCCCACCTCGGATCGTACCTGGGCCTATGCTGGGGAGCCATCCAGGAGGGTAGGTCAGGGGGATGGACAAATGGCCCATATGTAGGGGTGGCCACAGTCCTGGGCAGCCAGGACCTTCCTTGTGGTACTGCAGCAGGCTGGTAACATCCTGAGGAGGATGGCTGCATGGACCTCTCAAAATACATCCAGTCCTGGTAGTGTGGGGGAGCAGCTGGTGGAAAAGCAGGGGCAGGAGGTGGTGGTGCACAGAAGATCCTGGAAGTGGTGGTGCAGCAGAGGATTCTGGAACTGGTGGTGCCGCATAGGCTGCTGGAGGTGGAGGTGCAGCATAGGATGCTGGTGCTGGAGGTGGTGGTGCAACATAGGATGCTGGAAGTGGTGGTGCAACAGAGGATGCTGGAGGTGGTAGTGCACCAGAGGATGCTGGAGGTGGTGGTTGTCACCCAATTTCAGGAATCCTGCAAGAGAGGGAATGCTGGGGTGCATCGCTTGGATATGGGGCTAGTTGAACGTTGGCTGCCTATAGTCAGGCCTTGCTGTGGCTACTGCCGGATACAGTTGCCAGCCGCAAGGCTGGATGGCAGACTCTAGAGAAGCTGTAAGTGAGCCCTGGATAGCCAGACAATAAAAAGCACAGACTGTCCTGCATGGAAGAGTGCTGGCTAGGGAGCGAAGAGTAGTGTGCGTGGATGGAGGGCGTAGGCCACGATAGTAGCTGGAACTCTCCTTTGAGGAAAATAAGAGCAGATAAAAAGGAATAGAATAGTGACAATACTGGAACTGTAATAGAAGAGAGGTCTAAGGGATAGCTGGATCATACACTAATAATCTAAGTACTTGAATCAAAAAGTAGAAGAATAGTCTTGGACTTTGCAGGGTCATACACAGATTTGGCTAGGACTGGAATCACAAGGCTGAAGAATGGTCTTGGACTTGGAAATGTCATACACAGGTTTGGCTAGGACTGGAATCACAAGACAGAAGAGTGGTCTTGGACTTTGCAGGGTCATACACAGATTTGGCTAGGACTGGAATCACAAGACAGAAGAGTGGTCTTGGACATGGCAGGGTCATACATAGGTTTGGCTAGGACTGGAATCACAAGACAGAAGAGTGGTCTTGGACATGGCAGGGTCATACATAGGTTTGGCTAGGACTGGAATCACAAGGCAGAAGAGTAGTCTTGGACACGGCAGGATCATACACAGATCAAGGCAAGAGAGAGAATCAGGTCTCAGGACTAAGCAAGGGACAAGACTCAGAAGGAGCTCACAGAACCATGTCTAGCAGGCTACAAAACATTGTAATAGTGTATTGAAGCCAGGGACAAGGGGGTTGATATAGGCATTACATACTGCATCATACGCACGTGACATCAAACACACAGCAAGAAAAGACCAAGCCGGCGGCACCTCACACCAGTGCACAGCGGCATCAGCCACGAGGGAACACTGAGAGGCGAAGCTGGAGACAACGGGCAACATGGAGAGCTGCGCCAGGGCATGGTGGCAGTGGCCAAAGGGGAGCTCGGGAGGAGAGGTCAGACAACCGGATAACCAGTGGTGCAGCTGTATAAGGTGACCGTGTGCCGGCCTCATCCTCTTGCTCTCCAAGAGGAATCTCATCTGGGGATGTGTGTGCCTCCACCACTGCCTCCTGCTGTGCAGCAGGCCTATATTCTGTGTGGGGAAATGAAATGGTGTGATTAGTAATGTAGACAATGACAGAATTAATGCAAGATGATTTAATTGACATGTGGATCTCTGGCTGTCATGATGGTATCCTATGCATTGTGTTGCATTGCATGGAACACCACCCTGGCAATCACAGATACATGAGGTGTGTCCAAGTTAATTCCCCAGGCCACCAATCAGGTTAGTATTGAGGGATTTCTCTTATTAAGGCCTGTTGCTGTGTGGATCATTCGCTCAATCTTTGTGAGTAACCCAGCCTTGCTTAATCAGGGATATTATCCATCAATCATGACCTGTTGGTGAACAAACTACAATGTTTAATATTTGGTTCCCATGTGTATCCTGCATATAGTGATTGGTGTAACATTCATCCATGGCCTCACCACTTCTGAGGATCCATGTGAAAACCACATGTATGATATGACAGTTCAAGTGAGAGCAAATGATTGCATACACAATACAAAGGCTGACTTGGTTATCCTTTAATTCCACAGTGTTGGTTGTGTCAAGGCCTGTGTGTTGCACATGCTCCCATTTAGTCTCACTGGCACTTTGATGTTTGTCTTCATCCATCTTTCTTGAGATTCAGTGAGCGGTGATGAGGACCTTATGGAGTGGAGGTGAAGTGAAAATGATGACTTCTCCAGTGTTCTGATTTCTCCATTTACAATGTTTTTCTATGGAGTCCATCCATGTCTAAATATTATAGATTACATTTATTTTGTAGTAGGTTGAATACATGCAACATGACCCTTTCATTAACCCCTGCTTTGCAATGTGTTGGCAATATCTCTGGTATTTCATGGGGTTGATTTGGCTTGAAACTAGTCACTGAGATTAGCAGCAACTCAATTTTTTGTTCAGTTGAATAATTTCTCTGTAGATTGTTGGGATGTTTTCATTAGGCCTTCACAGGAAAAATATTACAACAATCTGCTCAGCACTGTAAGTACACATTCTTTACATATTAAAACAGACATTTATACTGGACAATTACTATGACTAGGATGTAATTGCTCAAATTATTTGATTTTCTAAAAGGAATTGAATTGTCTTGTAAGTTTCAGCAACTCAGCTATAGAAAAAGATAATAAAGGAAGGTTTATAATAGGGCTCAAAAGAAATGAGCATTTACTATTAGATCAGAGACCTCATTTAATTGCATTAATGACATCGTAAGGTTTGTTGGCACACAACACGCATAACTCATCTTGGCATAACTTCAAACTAAATTGACACGTTTTACTTACAAAACATTGGAAACAAACTCGATCACAGTTATTGAAGTGATCGCACAGAAATAAAGCTATGACACTGGGCAATATGTGATGTGCATTATGTAAGACGTGGGCATGCTTCAAATTGTCTAGCGTTACTGCTAGACTTGGCAGTTTATCATTAAACAACACATTAATTGCTGTTCAGTGGGGATCATCTAATGTCGCAAGCATTATTGCCAACTAAAATATATCAGCATGATTATAAAAAAAAGTTATCAAAACCTGAATCCAAGAAGACGTGCCAGCATTTTCAGCTGTTAGATGCACTTTATTTAATTAACACACAGTGAGCCTGATGCACTAATAAGAATTGATGTGATTTTGGGGAATACCAGCTGCACCACAGGGGACAAGTACAAATTTCCATCAATTAAAATGGGGCTTTTAAATAAATGGGACTTTGTCAAATGTTTATTTGACCCCTGTGATGCAGTTAATTTTGTCCAGAACTGCACCATTTCTTTTCAGCACATCAACATGCAGCAGTTTATTTATCTTCCATTTCCATATTTTAATTTTCATGTTTCCCCCAGTAGTCCCTTTGTTATGAGCCATGGCAACATTGTGACATTGATGGTAACCATGGACTTCATCCATGTATCATGGTTTGACACCCAGATGGGTCTGCCATTCATTAGACATTACAATGTGCATGGTTATGTCCACTCAACTCACAGAGCTAGATTATGGACTAGGCAAGCTGGGCTAGTGCCTAAGACTGGCAGCAATATGAGGGGCCTGGCCATGACCTAAACCACCCTGTGGAAGTCTGGCCACACCTGCTCCGGTCTCTAGTTTGAATCCTTGCAGTATCACTGGACAGGTGTGCAGTGTGCAGGTCATCCCTTCTAAAGGAGAAAAACATAGACTGTGGCTTTCATTTCAAAGAAGTCATCAGAGTTCCCTGCATTCCAACCCAAATTATTTCTTCTTTGGAGACCTGTCCTGATCTAAACAGAATCTAACGATGTGATGATATAAATATGTCACACTGACTCCATTGAGGATGGTCACCAAAATGAGCCAGGGAAGATGGGTTGAGATGCAGGGAACCCTGTTAACTTCTTTAAATTTAAGTCACAGCATACGTTTGTCTCACTTAGCAGAGACTGGTTAAGCTGGTGGTATAGGGAGGCTGTTAGAGAGTTGATGTTATGAGAAAATGGTGCTGTGGGGCATGACGATGATATGGGGGTGAGTTGATGTGGGGAGAAGTGGTGCTATTGGGGATTATGGTGATTTGGATTGCATTGGTATAGGTACTAGTGATGAGCGAGCACCCCAATGCTCGGGTGTTCGGGTGCTCTGACCGAGCACCCCCGGAGGCTCGAGTGCTCGGCCGAGCACCCGAGCCCCATTGAAGTCAATGGGAGGACTCGAGCATTACACCAGGCACCCCCTGCTCTGATGAGGGGAGGGTGTCTGGTCCATAGGAAAAGGGCAGAAAATTATGGAAACACCACAGAAATGGTTCAGGGACAGCATAGGGAGGATGTCTGGATGCATCTTGGACTCCAACATTGCTGCTGGGAACGATCTTTCGCCCGTAGTACGCCATTTTTACAGACTGACCGTAAAACACACAAAAAGGAAAATAAAAACGACTTTAGGCGAAAAATTGTTACCAAACAATATTTGCTGTATATTTACTTGTATATCATCTGCAAATTCTCCCAAAAATTTCCTCGATTTTCTGAAGTGAGGCCATGATTAAGAGGGAAACGTGCGCAGAGGCAAATTCTCCCAAAAATTTCCTTGATTTTTCTGAACTGAGGCCATGATTAAGAGGGAAACGTGCGCAGAGGCAAATTCTCCCAAAAATTTCCTTGATTTTATTGAACTGAGGCCATGATTAAGAGGGAAACGTGCGCAAAGGCAAATTCTCCCAAAAATTTCCTCGATTTTTCTGAACTGGGGCCATGATTAAGAGGGAAACGTGCGCTGAGCCGACCATCTAAAACATTATGGGTGAGGGTCTGCTGCGGAGCTGACCATCCTAAACATTATATGCGAAGGCCCGCTAGTGAGCTGACGCTATAAAACATTATATGAGAGGGCCCGCTAGAGAGCTGACCCAATAAAACATTATATGAGAGGGCCCGCTAGAGAGCTGACCCAATAAAACATTATATGATAAGGCCCGCTGGTGAGCTGACCTATACAAAAATTGTCAAACAGGGCCCGCTGGTGAGCTGGCCCTATATAAAAATTATATCCCAGGGTATATGGAAGAGGAGGAGGAGGATGAGAAGATTAAGAGTCAACCATATACCCGTTTTTTGGGTGGAAGGGGTGAATGGGAATACAGAGTATTCCCATCATTGTAAATAACATATATAAAGTGAGTTTATGTTTTCCCAAGGCTTTCCTCCAGTGGAGTGGAGAAGTCAGGGGAAATCCAGGCCTTGTTCATTTTTATAAGTGTCAACCTATCAGCATTGTCGGTGGAAAGGCGGATACGCTTATCTGTTATGATGCCACCAGCAGCACTAAATACCCGCTAAGACAGAACGCTGGCGGCAGGGCAGGCCAGCACCTCCAAGGCGTAGAGTGCCAGTTCATACCACGTGTCCAGCTTGGACACCCAGTAGTTGTAAGGCACAGAGGGATCATTGAGGACGCTGACACGGTCTGCTACGTACTCCTTCACCATCTTCCAAAACTTTTCCCTCCTTGTGACACTAGGCTGCGCATCAGGGTGAGGGTGCTGGCGGGGTGTCATGAAGGTGTCCCACGCCTTGGAGAGTGTTGCCCTGCCTTTGTCGGAACTGCTGTGTGCTCCCCTTTTCTCCCCTTCTCTGTTGGCCAAGGTAGCACGTACTCTGCCGCCAGCGTTGTCAGATGGAAAATTTTGGAGCAATTTTTCAACAAGAACCTTCTGGTATTGCACCATTTTGCTTGTCCTCTCCACCGGAGGAATGAGAGATGAGAAATTCTCTTTGTAGCGGGGGTCCAGAAGGGTGAACACCCAGTAATCCGTGTTGTCTAAAATGCGTATAACGCGTGGGTCACGGGAAAGGCAGCCTAACATAAAGTCAGCCATGTGTGCCAGAGTACCAACAGTCAAGATTTCGCTGTCCTCACCAGGAGGATGACTCTCAATCTCCTCATCCTCTTCCTCCTCTTCTGCCCACCCACGCTGAAGAGATGGAACTAAAGTTCCATGGCAACCCTCTGTAGCGGAGGCAACCGTGTCTTCCTCCTCCTCCTCCTCCTCCTCCGCCTCCTCCAATTGTCGCTGAGAAGACGAAGTGAGGGTGCTCTGGCTATCACCTTGTGTAAGCTCTTCCTCCCGCATTTCCACCTCTTCCACATGCAAAGCGTCAGTTTTAATTGTGAGCAGCGAGCGTTTCAGTAGACACAGAAGTGGGATGGTTACACTGATAATAGCGTTATCGCCGCTCACCATCTGTGTCGATTCCTCAAAATTGCGTAAAACCTCGCAGAGGTCTGACATCCATTCCCACTCCTCACTTCTGATTACAGGAAGTTGAACGGAGAGGCGACGACCGTGTAACAGCTGGTACTCCACTACTGCCCTCTGCTGCTCACAAAGCCGGGCCAACATGTGGAAGGTGGAGTTCCAGCGCGTGCTCACGTCACACAGCAGCCGGTGAGCTGGCAATTGTAAGCGCTGCTGCAGCTTCAACAGGCCGGCTGAAGCTGTAGATGACTTACGGAAATGTGCACACACGCGGCGCACCTTGGTCAAGAGATCATGCACATTGGGGTAGGTTTTTAGAAATCGCTGAACCACTAAATTAAATACATGCGCTAGGCATGGTACGTGTGTGAGCTTGCCGAACTCCAAAGCCGCCACCAAGTTACGCCCATTATCACACACAACCATGCCTGGTTGCAGGTTGAGTGGCGAGAGCCACTGCTCGGTCTGGTGACTAATCCCCTGCAACAGCTCTGAGGCCGTGTGCTGTTTGTCCCCAAGGCAGATCAGCTTCAGCACGGCCTGTTGACGCTTCCACACTGCAGTGCTACACTGCTTCCAGCTACTGGCTGATGGGGGAGTGGCGCTGCGTGTAGAGAATTCGGAGGTGGAAACGGAGGAGGAGGAGCCAATAACGTAGGTGCTGGCGGAAACCCTGATGGAGGTAGGGCCCGCAATCCTCGGCGTGGGTAGCACCCGTGCCATCCCAGGGTCCGAGTCGCTCCCAGCCTCCACGACATTCACCCAGTGTGCCGTCAGGGAAACGTAGCGTCCCTGGCCACAAGCACTTGTCCATGTGTCAGTCGTTAAGTGGACCTTCCCAGTAACTGCGTTGGTCAGGGCATGGGTGATGTTACGGGACACATGGTGGTGTAATGCGGGGATGGCACACCGGGAAAAGTAGTGGCGGCTGGGGACCGCGTACCGAGGGACAGCTGCTGCCATCAGGCTGCGGAAGGACTCAGTGTCCACAAGCCTAAATGGCAGCATTTCGATGGCCAGTAATTTGGAAAGGTGTGAGGTTAGTGCTATGGCCTGTGGGTGGGTGGCTGGGTATTTTCGCTTGCGCTCAAATGCCTGGGGTAACGACATTTGGACGCTGTGCTGGGACAGGGAAGTGGATGTGGTCGCTGATGGTGCTTCAGATGGTACAGGTGCAGGGCGGGAGGTATGCGGGCCTGCGCCTTCGACAGGCGATTGGCCGGCACCGAAAACAGGGGAAGAGGAGGCAGTGGTGTGGCCTGCAGACACAGATGGGCGATCCAGGCGTTCCTCCCACTTATTACGGTGCTTGGATGCCATGTGTCGGATCATGCTGGTGGTGGTGAGGTTTCTAGTGTTCATGCCTCGGCTCATTCTGGTGTGGCACAGGTTGCAAACTACAATTCTTTTGTCGTCCGCACTTTCCTTAAAAAAACGCCATACCGCGGAACACCTACCCCTTGGCAAGGGAGATTTACGCAAGGGGGTGCTCCGTGGAACATTTGCGGGCCGGTTTGGTGCGGTCCGCCTTCTTTCTGTAGCCACACCACTGCCTCTTCCAGCCTGTTGCGGTGCTGCAGATGGCTCACCCTCAGGACTGCTGTCATCACTCGGCTCTACACCTTCCCAGGTGGGGTCAGTCACCTCATCGTCCACCAAGTCCTCCTCCACTTCCTCACTCTGATCATCCTCCTCATGTCTTGATCCCACCACATACTCAGTCATTGACAACTGTATAACATCCTCCTCAACAAGGTCTTGAGACAGTAATAGTGGTTGATTTAATGGCAACTGTGTCTCATCATCATCATCATCATCCACTACTTCCTTTGACCTTAAATGCCGTTCACATCTGTCATCTTCTTGTGATTGGGTACCCTCTAGAGGTTGTGAATCAGGGCACAAGATGTCATGTTCCTCTGAAAGCGTGCTTGGAGAGAGGGTCAAATGAAGGATTGGTGATGAGACGAGCTCCTCACTATATCCCAGTGTGGGATCACTTCTTTGACCAGACCGTCTATGGTGGGAGGAAGGATGATCAGAGTGAGGATTATGTTGACCAGACTCTTGGCTACTGAGAGTGGACTTGGTGGAAGACAGGGTGGTGCTTAACCGACTGGAAGCAGTATCAGCTGACATCCAACCGACCACCTGTTCACAGTGGTCGGACCTCGAGAGTGATGTCCTGCGACGCCCTGTAAAATGAGACATGAAGCTAGGTATGGTGGATGTCTTTCTTTCTTGTGCTCTGGCACCAGGCACAGTTTCTCCGCGTCCTGACCCGCGCCCTGAACTATCAGGATCACGTCCACTTCCCCGTCCCTTTTTACCCGCCTTCTTCATCTTACACGGAATATGTGACTTTGATATTTTAGTTTGAAGACTTTACAGTATTTCTTCCTATTCTGCAACTGTGCAGAGTACACAGAATAGGCTGCTAAACTGCGGTGACGCACACTGAATGGAATATGTGACTTTAATATTTGAGTTTGAAGATTTAACAGTATTTCTTGCTATTCTGCAACTGTGCAGAGTACACAGAATAGGCTGCTAAACTGCGGCGAAGCACACTGAATGGAATATGTGACTTTGATATTTTAGTTTGAAGACTTTACAGTATTTCTTCCTATTCTGCAACTGTGCAGAGTACACAGAATAGGCTGCTAAACTGCGGTGACGCACACTGAATGGAATATGTGAGTTTAATATTTGAGTTTGAAGACTTAACAGTATTTCTTCCTATTCTGCAACTGTGCAGAGTACACAGAATAGGCTGCTAAACTGCGGTGACGCACACTGAATGGAATATGTGACTTTGATATTTTAGTTTGAAGACTTTACAGTATTTCTTCCTATTCTGCAACTGTGCAGAGTACACAGAATAGGCTGCTAAACTGCGGCGAAGCACACTGAATGGAATATGTGACTTTGATATTTTAGTTTGAAGACTTTACAGTATTTCTTCCTATTCTGCAACTGTGCAGAGTACACAGAATAGGCTGCTAAACTGCGGCGAAGCACACTGAATGGAATATGTGACTTTGATATTTTAGTTTGAAGACTTAACAGTATTTCTTCCTATTCTGCAACTGTGCAGAGTACACAGAATAGGCTGCTAAACTGCGGTGACGCACACTGAATGGAATATGTGACTTTGATATTTTAGTTTGAAGACTTAACAGTATTTCTTCCTATTCTGCAACTGTGCAGAGTACACAGAATAGGCTGCTAAACTGCGGTGACGCACACTGAATGGAATATGTGACTTTAATATTTGAGTTTGAAGACTTAACAGTATTTCTTCCTATTCTGCAACTGTGCAGAGTACACAGAATGTGCTGCTAAACTGCGGCGACGCACACTGAATGGAATATGTGACTTTGATATTTTAGTTTGAAGACTTAACAGAATGTGCTCTAATCTGCAACTTTGCACACTAAACAGAATGTGCTCTAATCTGCAACTTTGCACACTAAACAGAATGTGCTCTAATCTGCAACTTTGCACACTAAACAGAATGTGCTCTAATCTGCAACTTTGCACACTAAACAGAATGTGCTCTAATCTGCAACTTTGCACACTAAACAGAATATATGAAATTTTTTGTTTTTTGTTTTTTTCCCCCCACACAAAATAACCTGCTGCCCCCACACACAGTAGTCCTAAAAAGGACTTTTGGTTCTTTTTTTTTCACAAATTTGCTTTTTTTCTCCCTACACTGACTTTCCCTTCCTATCCTCATCTCTCCCTGGTTAAGACTGAGCCGAACTCGCTGGTCAGGTGCTATACAGCACCCGACCAAGGGTTCTGGCCAGCCAATCATTGTAATGCCAGCAGCCAACATGGCTGCTGGCATTACACTGATGTCAGAGCCTCCCTGCACGTTTTTTGGCTGCGCAGCAGCCGCAAAACGTGCGGGGAGGAGACCCGAACATGGCGGGCGAGCACATGCGGTACTCGTACGAGTACCGCCATGTGCCGAGCAGAGCGATGCTCGAGCCGAACCGAGCATCGGCCGAGCATGCTCGCTCAACACTAATAGGTACTAAATGGTTCTTTTGGGGATGAATGTGATATGGGTGGTTTGATTAGTGGAGAATGTGGTGTCATGGGGGATGAAGTTGTTATGGGCTTAGCTAATGACTACAGAAGGTGTTGCTATGGGAGAAAAAAAGGTGGTATGGAGGCATTAATGAGGGGAGAAGGGGGTGCTATAGGGGATGAAGATAAAATGGGGTGAGATGATGAGAGAAAATAGTGGCACTCTGGGGGTGAAGGTGAAGTGAGAGCAGATGATGAGGGAGAAGGAGCTGCTACTGGGAATGAAGGTGATTCGGGGTGGAGTTGATAGCTGCATAGTTACATAGCACATAGTTACACAGTAAATTAGGTTGAAAAAAGACACAAGTCCATTAGGTTCAACCTTCAACCTTTGGCTTATTATAACCTAGAAAAAGGAGAATTATATAAACCTTCCTGACTCATACATGGGTGTTAGTCTATTTACCATAACTTCCTGTTTTACCTACTAATACACAGCATGATTCCACTGCTAGAAATCTTCTATTATCTCCATAAGGGAATGGGAAGAGAGAGAGAAAATGGAATGCAAAGTGTGGGGAGAAAAGGGAATGTGAAGGGAGGGAGAAAAGGGTAGTCCTAGTGAGAACAGGACAGGTCAACTGCCTACGCCTGCTGCGAGACCTGCCGCCACCATTGCTGCCCCTGCTACCACTAGAGCTGTGCCTGCTACTCCTGTTGAAACCAGTGCTGTGTCTGCTGCCAGTGCTGAACCTGCTGCCACCAATACTGTGCTGTCAGACATGCTGCCTCTGTTGCCAGTGACACCAGTGCTGTGCCTGCTGCTGGTGTTGAAGCTGTTGCCAGCAGAGCTGAAGCTGCTAGTGTGTCTTGTAATACTCAGGAGGGGGGAAGGAGAAGGTGATGCAAAGTGTGACAGTAGGGTACCCTAAGTCACACTTGCCATCCCCAAGCAGTACCGCCAGTGCTAATACTACTACTACTACTACTATTAAGAAGGTCCAGCAGTTTGTTAGTGTTAGGAATAAAGGAGGAAGTAATCATCATATTACTAGTGACTGTGAGGAGGATGACTCTGGGGCTGAACTTGATGTGGTTGGTGTTAGTAGTAGTAACAGTAATGGTGAAGCAGCCAGTGGGACTAGTGTTAGAGCCCTCACCATTCCTCTGGCTCTGGGAGTCCTCCTCCCATTCCCTTCATGACAGTGTCCAAGTGGAACATGATTCTGAAGAGGCCAGAACTGGTGTTTGGCGATAACAGGCTCAGAAATAATACCACCAGCACCAGCAGGAGCACAGACCAGCTGCCTGTGCCTGCTGCTACTGCGTCCAGTCTGCCTTCTTCAGATCAAAAAGAAATGCCAAGTGTGACATTAGGGGACCCTCTGTCACACTGCTCGTCTCCTCCAAGCAACAATGAGATGTCTGTAATAGAGCAGCAGTATGTAGGGACTAGTGGTGGTTGTGATGATTATGCTGGAGAAGCTGGGGTTGAAGAGACATTCATGGCCTTTTTAGCAGAAACTGAGAAGGAATGGGAGAAAGGGATGAGGATGGGCATCATCTCCAGCACCACTAGCAATGAGCTTTTGGGATTTGTGGAATTTGCAGCTGCTCTAATTCCTGCTGCTGCTGAGCTACAAGGGCAGCAGTATTCTGAGGAGCAAGCTAGTGTGCCACAGACCACCGTGGACACAGTGGGAATGGGGTTAACATGTGATGCGGGACTAGGACAGGTTCCACAAGCCACCAGTATCAATACACCTGGTCCTAGTTGCGGTGCTGATTTTGAGGCAGTAGCAGCAACAGCAGCATCATCTGCTGCCACAGACAGTGACGAGGAATGTGGAGGAGAAGAAGAAAGAGGCTATTCTTTTCTACCTGTTCTCTATCCCCTGAAGTTATGGGTGTGGGACTATTTTTCTCTTGGGTCAGGCACAGTGCAGTCATCACCAAAGGCACTGTGCAAAATTTGTGACAAGTCAATAAGAAGGGGAAAGGAGGGAACAGACCTTGGCACAACCTCCCTGTTATCACACATGAAACACATTTCATGTCAAACATGTTAAAGACAAACACCCACCACAGAAATCAAGCACCACAGTTGCTGTAACCCCTGATTCTTCAGAAAGGCAACAAGAGGCGAGGTGGTGATCAAAGAGGAGTAAGAATAGAGAAACCCATGAGGAGACTGAAAGTTCCATGACAAGCGAAACAAATAGCTCCCCATCACCTTGTTCCTTTAGGGCAGTGGTTCTCAACTCCTGTCCTCAGGACCCACTAACAGGCCAGGATTTGATGATTTCCTTGTTAGAGCACAGGTGAGTTAATCAATGTGAATGAGCCTCTGATCACCACACCTGTGCTCTAGCAGAGAAATCCCTAAGTCCTGGCCTGTTAGTGGGTCCTGAGGACAGGAGTTGAGAACCACTGCTCTAGGGTAACAAATATATCTTCTGCCAATCCACCACCTTCATCGTTACCTCCCCCGCCAAATGATAGCCACTCTGTTAATGTTAGGATGTGGTAGTTTATCTCCACCCATTGCACATTGTGTGATGCATTGACCACACATGTCAGTGTGGTGGAGCAGAATAGCAAGCAGGGCAACAAGCGGCATCTGAGGAGATTCCATCCTGCAGAATATGCTAGGATGCTGGCAGGGAGGGTTCATCATTACTAGTGTTGAGCGAGCATGCTCGGCCGATGCTCGTATCGGCTCGAGCATCGCTCTGCTCGGCACATGGCGGTACTCGTACGAGTACCGCCATGTGCTCGCCCGCCATGTTCGGGTGGCAGGGATCTGTGCCGGAGGAGGCACAGATCTTGCAGACGCTCCGCTGGACCACCAGGGACTGGAGGTAGGGGGCATTGCGGAGATGAAGGGGGCATTGCGGAGATGAAGGGGGACATTGTGGAGATGAAGGGGGACATTGTGGAAGGGGGACATTGTGGAAGGGGGGCATTGCGGAGATGAAGGGGGCATTGCGGAGATGAAGGGGGACATTGCGGAGATGAAGGGGGACATTGTGGAAGGGGGGCATTGCGGAGATGAAGGGGGACATTGTGGAAGGGGGACATTGTGGGAGGGGGACATTGTGGAAGAGGGGCATTGTGGAGATGAAGGGGGGCATTGACCAGGCACCCTCCCCTCATCAGAGCAGGGGGTGCCTGGTGTAATGCTCGAGTCCTCCCATTTAATGCAATGGGGTTCGGGTGCTCGGCCGAGCACTCGAGCCTCAGGGGGTGCTCGGTCAGAGCACCCGAACACCCGAGCATCGGGGTGCTCGCTCAACACTAATCATTACTATTAAACTGTCAGCAAGTTGTCATGTGTCCTTAGCAGGGTCTGGGTATAGTGACAGCAGCAGTACTTGGTTTCTGGTGCCATGGTGTTTGGATATTTGTGCCCCCAGATGTTATTTACCACACACTGTGCACATTGCAGTTCCTGCTCTCAATGGAAAAATGTATATTCTAATAACAACACACCCATGATTTTGGAAGAGTGACAGGTAGAGAGGAATTATTGGCCAACTTCTTCTTTTCTCCACATAGACTGAGGGCTACTTATTGTGCTGCAACTGCCTCAGATGCATCACTGGAGCTAGTCGTGGGCAGCAAGTGGAACCTTCATTATCCATCAACCATGTTACGGCTGTCGTTGATCCCATTCCCTTTCATCCTGCTGCTGAAACAACTCAACAGCAGTAGCAAGAACATCCGTCGCAAATTCTGCATCTATATCAGGGCAACTGACAACGACCAGTGGCCAATGGATAACAGGACATCTCCTGCTGGTACTAGGCCAGTAAAGCATATTTTTTTCTCAGGGATTGTGCTTTTAAAAAGATAAAAATAAGAACCTAGTCCTACAAAAAAAAAACAATTTAGGGGGGTTTGTTTTTAACAAGCTGTCACGGTTTTTTAGGACTCTCAGACCAAATAAGTGAAAATAAAACACACTTTATTAAAGTGAATAAGGCACAAGTACGCCCTCTAGAGGCGGTAGGTAATACACAGATAAGTAAACTGAGATATTTACAATGGTAATAGTACAAAAGACATAAATGCAAAACAGTGTGCACTAGGATGATATTGACCCCCAAGGGGTTAATGTCCATATAACAGTCTGTCTCAGATGTGGAGGTTTGACACGCCCTGGATGTTAAAAGGGCTGTGCTGTATAGACAAAGTTCATCAAGTGCTGAGGATAGAGCTGCCTTGCCAAGGTGTTGGATAGTAAGCAGAAAGGGAATCAACTTAGCCCCCACGGGTGTAGTTACAGGAACTGCTTTCGTTTGTGCAAGTGCCAATAGCCCCCACGGGCGTAACGGAAACCGGCCGGCGGTGCAAGAGCTAACAGCCTCCTTAAGCGTAATTGAATGCTGGAATAAGAGAGCAAGAGCCACTAGCCCCCTCGGGCCAACACTGAAGCCTTTCTGCCAACACTCTGTGTCAAATGATATCGTCGGTAGCCAATACCGTAGAGCCTTAAGCGCCCAAACGGCCCAACTATGTGAACACTCTGCAATGGTGGACTAGAGTTGCCGACGGAGAGCGGCCAACTCAGCAGCAGTATCACGGGTAACGAGGCTCGTATAGGAGATAGCGAGAGTGAATTCGAGGCAGCACTGCAAGAGTAAAATGCACGTTTACTCGAGGCTTCAGCGCTACTGCAAGGCTCTGCACAGAGAGGAAGGCCCACAGCATACACACAACACTAAGAACGAGGCACAGCACTAAATCGAGGGAAGCACCAGGCAAGGCAGTCACTCTGACGCGGGCAGCAGAGACTGGAAATGTTGCGGCGGCGACAACTGAAACGCAGGTCACTGGAACAAGCTGGAAATCGATCTTCGGAGCAGGAAGTCAGCCGGGCCGGGTCGGAGCACGTAGGAGGAAGTCATACAAGCCGGGTCATACACGAGCAGGAACGTCAGTCTAGCCGGGTCAGGATCCAAGGGTGGTACGCAGACGAGCCGGGTCATACACAAGCAGGTACACTGGAGAATGGTCAGGACAAGCCGAATCGGTACACAGGAACTCAGAATACAGGAACACAGCAACAGCACTACTGGCTCAGGAACACCACGAAAGGGCATCTGACAGATGTGATAGCCGGGTATAAAAAGGTCATCAGGAGGCGGGTCAAACTCAGTAAGCAACTCAGTGACAGCCACAACTGAGAGTGACAGGAATCACAGGCACTGTGATAGTACCCCCCTCTCAAAGACCCCCTCTCCCAGCCTGAGGTCTGGGTTTCAAAGGATATTTAGAGTGAAAGCTGCGTACTAATCTCGGAGCATGGAGATCCCCCTGATCAACCCAAGAACGTTCCTCAGGGCCATAGCCCTTCCAATGAACCAAATATTGCAGCTTTCCTCTAAATCTCCTGGAATCAATAATACTCTGGACTTCATATTCCTCTTGGCCCTGGACGTCCACCGGCCCAGGAATCACTGGCGTAGTAGTATAACGATTGCACACCAAGGGTTTCAGGAGTGACACGTGGAACACATTATGAATGTGCATAGAGGGTGGAAGCTCCAGAGCATAAGAAACCGGATTAATCTTGCGGATAATCTGGACCAATGAACCGGGGAGCCAGTTTATTGGATGGCACTTGTAAATTGAGGTTTCTGGATGACAGCCATACCCTGTTCCCAACCTGAAATGAGACCGCTGGAAGGCGTCTGCGATTAGCGTGCCTTTGCTGCCGCCTGAAAGACTGACTGAGGGACCTCTGAACCTGTGCCCAAGTGGAACGAAGTCGTGCCAAATGCTCGTCTAGCGCAGGAATCTGCTGCGCCTGAAAGGAGTCCGGGAGCAGACAAGGCTGGAAACCATAATTCACAAGAAACGGGGAGCTCCCGGACAATGAGTTAACCGCACAGTTTCTGGCAAACTCTGCCCATGGCAACAGGTCAGCCCAATTATCATGATGATCGGTGACAAAGCAGCGCAGGAACTGTTCCAGTCCCTGATTGGCACGCTCAGCGGCCCCATTCGTCTGGGGATGGTAGGCAGAGGAAAATGACAATTGGATGCCCATCTGACCACAAAATGCCCTCCAGAACCTAGACACGAACTGGCTCCCACGGTCGGAGACAATCACTCTGGGCACTCCGTGCAGACGGAACACCTCTCTGGCAAAAACTATAGCCAATTCCTGAGCCGATGGAAGGCCAGTCAGAGGCACAAAATGTGCCATCTTAGAGAATCTATCGACCACCATAAGAATGAACGTGTAACCTCTAGATGCCGTTAGTTCTCCCAAGAAGTCAATGGATATATGAGACCACGGACGGTCTCCGTTAGGCACCGGTTGCAATAAGCCCACGGGGAGATGCCTAGGGGTCTTGGCACGGGCACAAGTGGTACAAGCTGCCGTAAAAGAGGCGCAGTCAGCTCTCAACGTAGGCCACCAAAATAACGGCGAGAGGGACCATACTAGTTGGTCCCTACCAATATGCCCAGCCAGTCTCCAACAGACGGACACGGAATGACTCATCTACGAAACACTTCCCCACTGGGGTTTCAGGAGGTGCCCGTGATTGTGATGCCAGTATCTCTTCCCCTAGTGGCGAGGTTATGGTGGTACGAATAGTAGCCAGGATCTGGTCTGGCTGAATGATGGGTACCGGTACTTCCTCCCTCTCAGTGTCAGAGGCGAACTGACGTGACAACGCATCAACCTTGATATTCTTTGAACCAGGAAGATAGGATACTAGGAAATTGAACCGGGACAAAAACAGCGCCCACCTGGCCTGTCTAGAAGACAGCCTTTTGGCCTCAGAGAGATAGGTTAAATTCTTATGGTCAGTAAGAATTAGTACTGGAGTCTGAGTGCCTTCCAAGAGGTGTCGCCATTCCTTAAGTGCAAGTATGATGGCCAACAGTTCTCTGTCGCCAATCTCGTAATGACTCTGGGCGCTGGACAATTTCTTAGAGAAGAACCCACAAGGCATTAAAGTGCCACCTCCCACAGGACTTTGGGAGAGCACCGCCCCAACCCCAACCTCTGAAGCGTCAACCTCCAAAGTAAACGGCAGGGAGGGATTAGGGTGGGACAGTATAGGAGCAGATGCAAAGGCAGATTTCAGGGTAACAAATGCGTCTTCAGCTGCCTCAGACCACTGAGAGGGAGAAGCGCCCTTATGAGTCAAATCTGACAGTGGTTTTACAATCGTAGAAAAGTTCTTGATGAACTTCCTATAATAGTTCGCAAAACCTAGGAATCGTTGAATGGCCTTTAACCCCTTAGGCTGAGGCCAATGCAGAACCGCTGCCAACTTTTCCTGATCCATGGCAATGCCACTTTTGGATATTACGAACCCCAGGAACGGTACTTGAGATGTATGGAATTCGCATTTTTCTAGTTTACAGAATAACTTGTGCTTACGAAGTCGGAGCAGGACTTCAGAGACATCTTTAATATGTTGAGCAAGGTTAGCAGAGTGAATCAGTATATCGTCTAGATATACTACCACACAGGACTGCAGCAAGTCACGTAAAATATCGTTAATCAATTCCTGAAATACTGCAGGCGCATTGCATAAGCCGAATGGCATCACCAGATATTCATAATGCCCTGTTCTGGTATTAAACGCCGTTTTCCACTCGTCACCCTCTTTAATTCTGACTAGATTATAGGCGGCTCGCAAATCAAGTTTAGTAAAGATCGAAGAGCCCTTTAATCTGTCGAATAATTCTGTAATAAGTGGAATGGGATAGGCGTTCTTGGGCATCAGCTTATTCAGCCCACGGTAGTCAATGCAAGGCCTGAGTTCCCCATTTTTCTTTTTGACAAAAAAAAATCCGGCACCAGTCGGAGATGTAGATTTACGAATGATTCCCCTTTCCAGGGCATCTGTGATATACTCCTCCATCGCCTTATTTTCCTCACATGACAGGGGGTAAGTATGTCCCCTGGGGGGCACAGCACCTGGAGGCAAATCAATGGCGCAATCGTATGGCCTATGGTCAGGTAATGCGCTGGCCTCTCCTTTGCTAAACACGTCACTGAATTGCCCATATTCTGTTGGCACAGCTGGAGAGGTACACATAATCTTAACAGGAAGGGAGAGACAATTGTTGTTACAGTACTCAGACCAAGAGTTAACTTCACACCTTTGCCAGTCGAATTGGGGATTGTGTGTTTGTAACCATGGGAACCCCAAAATAACTGAATGATGCGGGGAACGAATGATCTGAAATTGTATCTGCTCCCTGTGACAAGCCCCCACAGTCATTGTCACTGGGATTGTCTCGAACGTAATGAAAGCAGGATCCAGGGGTCTGCCATCAATGGCCTCTATAGCCACAGGAGAGTCCTTTTTACATAACAGAATGCCCTGTAACTCAGCAAAGGACTGATCCATGAAGTATCCGGCTGCCCCGGAGTCCACCAATGCTAGGACTTCTATGACCTTATCAGTCCAAGCAAATGCCACCTGGATGGTGGGTTTAGTGGTGCAAGTATCTAGGGACTGTTCAACACCACCTAGGGCCTGTCCCCCAAGGTACCCTAGGTGCGTTCGTTTCCCGGCCTTACAGGACAATTGCGTAATACATGACCCGGTTTGCCACAGTATAGGCATAAGCCTTGCCTTCTACGATACAGCTTCTCCTCCTTCGTGAGCTTAGTAAAACCTACTTGCATAGGTTCAGTGCTGTCAGCTGTTTGCTCAGGTAGAACGGGTTGTGTGGGTGGGTTAAGGAACTGGTTCTGGCCATAACTCTTTGCTTTGGCCCTCTTAGCCAAGCGTCTCTCCCGGATGCGAGAGTCTATCAACATGACATAGTCAATGTACTCATCCAGCTCGCTGGGTACATCTCGAGCTGCTATCTCGTCCTTAATCTGTTCAGCAAGACCCTGAGTAAAGGCAGAAAGTAAGGCCTCATCGTTCCAGCCTACCTCTGCTGCCAAGGTCCGGAATTCGATAGCATACTCGCCCAGAGTGCGTTCGCCCTGCTGAATCTCCATCAGCCTTTTGGCAGCAGAGGCAGACCTGCCAGGAATCTCAAACACACGTCTGAACTTAACCACGAAATCTCTAAAGTTCAGTGTGCAGGGTCTGGCATTCTCACATAACGGATTTGCCCATGCCAAAGCTTTGACCGTCAACAGAGATATCATAAAGCCGACCATGCTACGGTCATTCGGAAATGCCTGGGGTGCCAACTCCAAAAATATCTCCAACTGGTTAATAAAACCTCTGCATAGGGAGGGTTCTCCATCATATCTTAGGGGTAACGGTACCGCTGCCGTTAACCCTCTAGTGTTAGCACTGGGAGATACAGAGGGATTCCCCGGTGTCACGACTGGGGGGACCACCGGATTAGGACCAGACTTGTCCAAATGTACTGTACGTTCAAGTAACGTTTGTAGAGCCAGTGCCAATTGGTCCAGGCGCTGCTCATGGACATCCATTCTCCAGTGGATGTTCTGAGTATTACTTTCACCCTTACCGTCTGAGGTCATGGCCCTTTCGTACTGTCACGGTTTTTTAGGACTCTCAGACCAAATAAGTGAAAATAAAACACACTTTATTAAAATGAATAAGGCACAAGTACGCCATCTAGAGACGGTAGGTAATACACAGATAAGTAAACTGAGATATTTACAACGGTAATAGTACAAAAGACATAAATGCAAAACAGTGTGCACTAGGATGATATTGACCCCCAAGGGGTTAATGTCCATATAACAGTCTGTCTCAGATGTGGAGGTTTGACATGCCCTGGATGTTAAAAGGGCTGTGCTGTATAGACAAAGTTCATCAAGTGCTGAGGATAGAGCTGCCTTGCCAAGGTGTTGGATAGTAAGTAGTGATGAGCGAGCACCCCAATGCTCGGGTGTTCGGGTGCTCTGACCGAGCACCCCCGGAGGCTCGAGTGCTCGGCCGAGCACCCGAGCCCCATTGAAGTCAATGGGAGGACTCGAGCATTACACCAGGCACCCCCTGCTCTGATGAGGGGAGGGTGTCTGGTCCATAGGAAAAGGGCAGAAAATTATGGAAACACCACAGAAATGGTTCAGGGACAGCATAGGGAGGATGTCTGGATGCATCTTGGACTCCAACATCGCTGCTGGGAACGATCTTTCGCCCGTAGTACGCCATTTTTACAGACTGACCGTAAAACACACAAAAAGGAAAATAAAAACGACTTTAGGCGAAAAATTGTTACCAAACAATATTTGCTGTATATTTACTTGTATATCATCTGCAAATTCTCCCAAAAATGTCCTCGATTTTCTGAAGTGAGGCCATGATTAAGAGGGAAACGTGCGCAGAGGCAAATTCTCCCAAAAATTTCCTTGATTTTATTGAACTGAGGCCATGATTAAGAGGGAAACGTGCGCAAAGGCAAATTCTCCCAAAAATTTCCTCGATTTTTCTGAACTGGGGCCATGATTAAGAGGGAAACGTGCGCTGAGCCGACCATCTAAAACATTATGGGTGAGGGTCTGCTGCGGAGCTGACCATCCTAAACATTATATGCGAAGGCCCGCTAGTGAGCTGACGCTATAAAACATTATATGAGAGGGCCCGCTAGAGAGCTGACCCAATAAAACATTATATGAGAAGGCCCGCTGGTGAGCTGACCTATATAAAAATTGTCAAACAGGGCCCGCTGGTGAGCTGGCCCTATATAAAAATTATATCACAGGGCATATGGAAGAGGAGGAGGAGGATGAGAAGATTAAGAGTCAACCATATACCCGTTTTTTTGGGTGGAAGGGGTGAATGGGAATACAGAGTATTCCCATCATTGTAAATAACATATATAAAGTGAGTTTATGTTCCCCCGGGGCTTTCCTCCAGTGGAGTGGAGAAGTCAGGGGAAATCCAGGCCTTGTTCATTTTTATAAGTGTCAACCTATCAGCATTGTCGGTGGAAAGGCGGATACGCTTATCTGTTATGATGCCACCAGCAGCACTAAATACCCGCTCAGAGAGAACGCTGGCGGCAGGGCAGGCCAGCACCTCCAAGGTGTAGAGTGCCAGTTCATACCACGTGTCCAGCTTGGACACCCAGTAGTTGTAAGGCACAGAGGGATCATTGAGGACGCTGACACGGTCTGCTACGTACTCCTTCACCATCTTCCAAAACTTTTCCCTCCATGTGACACTAGGCTGCGCATCAGGGTGAGGGTGCTGGCGGGGTGTCATGAAGGTGTCCCACGCCTTGGAGAGTGTTGCCCTGCCTTTCTCGGAACTGCTGTGTGCTCCCCTTTTCTCCCCTTCTCGGTTGGCCAAGGTAGCAGGTACTCTGCCGCCAGCGTTGTCAGATGGAAAATTTTGGAGCAATTTTTCAACAAGAACCTTCTGGTATTGCACCATTTTGCTTCTCCTCTCCACCGGAGGAATGAGAGATGAGAAATTCTCTTTGTAGCGGGGGTCCAGAAGGGTGAACACCCAGTAATCCGTGTTGTCTAAAATGCGTACAACGCGTGGGTCACGGGAAAGGCAGCCTAACATAAAGTCAGCCATGTGTGCCAGAGTACCAACAGTCAAGATTTCGCTGTCCTCACCAGGAGGATGACTCTCAATCTCCTCATCCTCTTCCTCCTCTTCTGCCCACCCACGCTGAAGAGATGGAACTAAAGTTCCATGGCTACCCTCTGTAGCGGAGGCAACCGTGTCTTCCTCCTCCTCCTCCTCCTCCTCCAATTGTCGCTGAGAAGACGAAGTGAGGGTGCTCTGGCTATCACCTTGTGTAAGCTCTTCCTCCCGCATTTCCACCTCTTCCACATGCAAAGCGTCAGTTTTAATTGTGAGCAGCGAGCGTTTCAGTAGACACAGAAGTGGGATGGTTACACTGATAATAGCGTTATCGCCGCTCACCATCTGTGTCGATTCCTCAAAATTGCGTAAAACCTCACAGAGGTCTGACATCCATTCCCACTCCTCACTTCTGATTACAGGAAGTTGAACGGAGAGGCGACGACCGTGTAACAGCTGGTACTCCACTACTGCCCTCTGCTGCTCACAAAGCCGGGCCAACATGTGGAAGGTGGAGTTCCAGCGCGTGCTCACGTCACACAGCAGCCGGTGAGCTGGCAATTGTAAGCGCTGCTGCAGCTTCAACAGGCCGGCCGAAGCTGTAGATGACTTACGGAAAAGTGCACACACGCGGCGCACCTTGGTCAAGAGATCATGCACATTGGGGTAGGTTTTTAGAAATCGCTGAACCACTAAATTAAATACATGCGCTAGGCATGGTACGTGTGTGAGCTTGCCGAGCTCCAAAGCCGCCACCAAGTTACGCCCATTATCACACACAACCATGCCTGGTTGCAGGTTGAGTGGCGAGAGCCACTGCTCGGTCTGGTGACTAATCCCCTGCAACAGCTCTGAGGCCGTGTGCTGTTTGTCCCCAAGGCAGATCAGCTTCAGCACGGCCTGTTGACGCTTCCCCACTGCAGTGCTACACTGCTTCCAGCTACTGGCTGATGGGGGAGTGGCGCTGCGTGTAGAGAATTCGGAGGTGGAAACGGAGGAGGAGGAGCCAATAACGTAGGTGCTGGCGGAAACCCTGATGGAGGTAGGGCCCGCAATCCTCGGCGTGGGTAGCACCCGTGCCATCCCAGGGTCCGAGTCGCTCCCAGCCTCCACGACATTCACCCAGTGTGCCGTCAGGGAAATGTAGCGTCCCTGGCCACAAGCACTTGTCCATGTGTCAGTCGTTAAGTGGACCTTCCCAGTAACTGCGTTGGTCAGGGCACGGGTGATGTTACGGGACACATGGTGGTGTAATGCGGGGATGGCACACCGGGAAAAGTAGTGGCGGCTGGGGACCGCGTACCGAGGGACAGCTGCTGCCATCAGGCTGCGGAAGGACTCAGTGTCCACAAGCCTAAATGGCAGCATTTCGATGGCCAGTAATTTGGAAAGGTGTGAGGTTAGTGCTATGGCCTGTGGGTGGGTGGCTGGGTATTTTCGCTTGCGCTCAATTGCCTGGGGTAACGACATTTGGACGCTGTGCTGGGACAGGGAAGTGGCAGTGGTAGCTGATGGTGCTTCAGATGGTACAGGTGCAGGGCGGGAGGTATGCGGGCCTGCGCCTTCGACAGGCGATTGGCCGGCACCGAAAACAGGGGAAGAGGAGGCAGTGGTGTGGCCTGCAGACATAGATGGGCGATCCAGGCGTTCCTCCCACTTATTACGGTGCTTGGATGCCATGTGTCGGATCATGCTGGTGGTGGTGAGGTTTCTAGTGTTCATGACTCGGCTCATTCTGGTGTGGCACAGGTTGCAAACTACAATTCTTTTGTCGTCCGCACTTTCCGTAAAAAAACGCCATACCGCGGAACACCTACCCCTTGGCAAGGGAGATTTACGCAAGGGGGTGCTCCGTGGAACATTTGCGGGCCGGTTTGGTGCGGTCCGCCTTCTTTCTGTAGCCACACCACTGCCTCTTCCAGCCTGTTGCGGTGCTGCAGATGGCTCACCCTCAGGACTGCTGTCATCGCTCGGCTCTACACCTTCCCAGGTGGGGTCAGTCACCTCATCGTCCACCAAGTCCTCCTCCACATCCTCACTCTGATCATCCTCCTCATGTCTTGATCCCACCACATACTCAGTCATTGACAACTGTATAACATTCTCCTCAACAAGGTCTTGAGACAGTAATAGTGGTTGATTTAATGGCAACTGTGTCTCATCATCATCATCATCATCCACTACTTCCTTTGACCTTAAATGCCGTTCACATCTGTCATCTTCTTGTGATTGGGTACCCTCTAGAGGTTGTGAATCAGGGCACAAGATGTCATGTTCCTCTGCAAGCGTGCTTGGAGAGAGGGTCAAATGAAGGATTGGTGATGAGACGAGCTCCTCACTATATCCCAGTGTGGGATCACTTCTTTGACCAGACCGTGTATGGTGGGAGGAAGGATGATCAGAGTGAGGATTATGTTGACCAGACTCTTGGCTACTGAGAGTGAACTTGGTGGAAGACAGGGTGGTGCTTAACCGACTGGAAGCAGTATCAGCTGACATCCAACCGACCACCTGTTCGCAGTGGTCGGACCTCGAGAGTGATGTCCTGCGACGCCCTGTAAAATTAGACATGAAGCTAGGTATGGTGGATGTCTTTCTTTCTTGTGCTCTGGCACCAGGCACAGTTTCTCCGCGTCCTGACCCGCGCCCTGAACTATCAGGATCACGTCCACTTCCCCGTCCCTTTTTACCCGCCTTCTTCATCTTACACGGAATATGTGACTTTGATATTTTAGTTTGAAAACTTAACAGTATTTCTTCCTATTCTGCAACTGTGCAGAGTACACAGAATAGGCTGCTAAACTGCAGTGACGCACACTGAATGGAATATGTGACTTTGATATTTTAGTTTGAAGACTTAACAGTATTTCTTCCTATTCTGCAACTGTGCAGAGTACACAGAATAGGCTGCTAAACTGCGGTGACGCACACTGAATGGAATATGTGACTTTGATATTTTAGTTTGAAAACTTAACAGTATTTCTTCCTATTCTGCAACTGTGCAGAGTACACAGAATAGGCTGCTAAACTGCGGTGACGCACACTGAATGGAATATGTGACTTTGATATTTTAGTTTGAAGACTTAACAGTATTTCTTCCTATTCTGCAACTGTGCAGAGTACACAGAATAGGCTGCTAAACTGCGGTGACGCACACTGAATGGAATATGTGACTTTGATATTTTAGTTTGAAAACTTAACAGTATTTCTTCCTATTCTGCAACTGTGCAGAGTACACAGAATAGGCTGCTAAACTGCGGTGACGCACACTGAATGGAATATGTGACTTTGATATTTTACTTTGAAGACTTAACAGTATTTCTTCCTATTCTGCAACAGTGCAGAGTACACAGAAAAGGCTGCTAAACTGCGGTGACGCACACTGAATGGAATATGTGACTTTGATATTTTAGTTTGAAAACTTAACAGTATTTCTTCCTATTCTGCAACTGTGCAGAGTACACAGAATAGGCTGCTAAACTGCGGTGACGCACACTGAATGGAATATGTGACTTTGATATTTTAGTTTGAAAACTTAACAGTATTTCTTCCTATTCTGCAACTGTGCAGAGTACACAGAATAGGCTGCTAAACTGCGGTGACGCACACTGAATGGAATATGTGACTTTAATATTTGAGTTTGAAGACTTAACAGTATTTCTTCCTATTCTGCAACTGTGCAGAGTACACAGAATAGGCTGCTAAACTGCGGTGACGCACACTGAATGGAATATGTGACTTTGATATTTGAGTTTGAAGACTTAACAGTATTTCTTCCTATTCTGCAACTGTGCAGAGTACACAGAATAGGCTGCTAAACTGCGGTGACGCACACTGAATGGAATATGTGACTTTGATATTTTAGTTTGAAGACTTTACAGTATTTCTTCCTATTCTGCAACTGTGCAGAGTACACAGAATAGGCTGCTAAACTGCGGTGACGCACACTGAATGGAATATGTGACTTTGATATTTTAGTTTGAAAACTTAACAGTATTTCTTCCTATTCTGCAACTGTGCAGAGTACACAGAAAAGGCTGCTAAACTGCGGTGACGCACACTGAATGGAATATGTGACTTTGATATTTTAGTTTGAAAACTTAACAGTATTTCTTCCTATTCTGCAACTGTGCAGAGTACACAGAATAGGCTGCTAAACTGCGGTGACGCACACTGAATGGAATATGTGACTTTGATATTTTAGTTTGAAGACTTTACAGTATTTCTTCCTATTCTGCAACTGTGCAGAGTACACAGAATAGGCTGCTAAACTGCGGTGACGCACACTGAATGGAATATGTGACTTTGATATTTTAGTTTGAAGACTTTACAGTATTTCTTCCTATTCTGCAACTGTGCAGAGTACACAGAATAGGCTGCTAAACTGCGGTGACGCACACTGAATGGAATATGTGACTTTGATATTTTAGTTTGAAAACTTAACAGTATTTCTTCCTATTCTGCAACTGTGCAGAGTACACAGAAAAGGCTGCTAAACTGCGGTGACGCACACTGAATGGAATATGTGACTTTGATATTTTAGTTTGAAAACTTAACAGTATTTCTTCCTATTCTGCAACTGTGCAGAGTACACAGAATAGGCTGCTAAACTGCGGTGACGCACACTGAATGGAATATGTGACTTTGATATTTTAGTTTGAAAACTTAACAGTATTTCTTCCTATTCTGCAACTGTGCAGAGTACACAGAATAGGCTGCTAAACTGCGGTGACGCACACTGAATGGAATATGTGACTTTGATATTTTAGTTTGAAGACTTTACAGTATTTCTTCCTATTCTGCAACTGTGCAGAGTACACAGAATAGGCTGCTAAACTGCGGTGACGCACACTGAATGGAATATGTGACTTTGATATTTTAGTTTGAAAACTTAACAGTATTTCTTCCTATTCTGCAACTGTGCAGAGTACACAGAATAGGCTGCTAAACTGCGGTGACGCACACTGAATGGAATATGTGACTTTGATATTTTAGTTTGAAAACTTAACAGTATTTCTTCCTATTCTGCAACTGTGCAGAGTACACAGAATAGGCTGCTAAACTGCGGTGACGCACACTGAATGGAATATGTGACTTTGATATTTTAGTTTGAAAACTTAACAGTATTTCTTCCTAATCTGCAACTGTGCAGAGTACACAGAATAGGCTGCTAAACTGCGGTGACGCACACTGAATGGAATATGTGACTTTAATATTTGAGTTTGAAGACTTAACAGTATTTCTTCCTATTCTGCAACTGTGCAGAGTACACAGAATAGGCTGCTAAACTGCGGTGACGCACACTGAATGGAATATGTGACTTTGATATTTGAGTTTGAAGACTTAACAGTATTTCTTCCTATTCTGCAACTGTGCAGAGTACACAGAATAGGCTGCTAAACTGCGGTGACGCACACTGAATGGAATATGTGACTTTGATATTTGAGTTTGAAGACTTTACAGTATTTCTTCCTATTCTGCAACTGTGCAGAGTACACAGAATAGGCTGCTAAACTGCGGTGACGCACACTGAATGGAATATGTGACTTTGATATTTTAGTTTGAAAACTTAACAGTATTTCTTCCTATTCTGCAACTGTGCAGAGTACACAGAAAAGGCTGCTAAACTGCGGTGACGCACACTGAATGGAATATGTGACTTTGATATTTTAGTTTGAAAACTTAACAGTATTTCTTCCTATTCTGCAACTGTGCAGAGTACACAGAATAGGCTGCTAAACTGCGGTGACGCACACTGAATGGAATATGTGACTTTGATATTTGAGTTTGAAAACTTAACAGTATTTCTTCCTATTCTGCAACTGTGCAGAGTACACAGAATAGGCTGCTAAACTGCGGTGACGCACACTGAATGGAATATGTGACTTTGATATTTTAGTTTGAAGACTTTACAGTATTTCTTCCTATTCTGCAACTGTGCAGAGTACACAGAATAGGCTGCTAAACTGCGGTGACGCACACTGAATGGAATATGTGACTTTGATATTTTAGTTTGAAAACTTAACAGTATTTCTTCCTATTCTGCAACTGTGCAGAGTACACAGAATAGGCTGCTAAACTGCGGTGACGCACACTGAATGGAATATGTGACTTTGATATTTTAGTTTGAAAACTTAACAGTATTTCTTCCTATTCTGCAACTGTGCAGAGTACACAGAATAGGCTGCTAAACTGCGGTGACGCACACTGAATGGAATATGTGACTTTGATATTTTAGTTTGAAAACTTAACAGTATTTCTTCCTATTCTGCAACTGTGCAGAGTACACAGAATAGGCTGCTAAACTGCGGTGACGCACACTGAATGGAATATGTGACTTTGATATTTTAGTTTGAAAACTTAACAGTATTTCTTCCTATTCTGCAACTGTGCAGAGTACACAGAATAGGCTGCTAAATTGCGGTGACGCACACTGAATGGAATATGTGACTTTGATATTTTAGTTTGAAGACTTAACAGTATTTCTTCCTATTCTGCAACTGTGCAGAGTACACAGAATAGGCTGCTAAACTGCGGTGACGCACACTGAATGGAATATGTGACTTTGATATTTTAGTTTGAAGACTTAACAGTATTTCTTCCTATTCTGCAACTGTGCAGAGTACACAGAATAGGCTGCTAAACTGCGGTGACGCACACTGAATGGAATATGTGACTTTGATATTTTAGTTTGAAAACTTAACAGTATTTCTTCCTATTCTGCAACTGTGCAGAGTACACAGAATAGGCTGCTAAACTGCGGTGACGCACACTGAATGGAATATGTGACTTTGATATTTTAGTTTGAAAACTTAACAGTATTTCTTCCTATTCTGCAACTGTGCAGAGTACACAGAATAGGCTGCTAAACTGCGGTGACGCACACTGAATGGAATATGTGACTTTGATATTTTAGTTTGAAAACTTAACAGTATTTCTTCCTATTCTGCAACTGTGCAGAGTACACAGAATAGGCTGCTAAACTGCGGTGACGCACACTGAATGGAATATGTGACTTTGATATTTGAGTTTGAAGACTTAACAGTATTTCTTCCTATTCTGCAACTGTGCAGAGTACACAGAATAGGCTGCTAAACTGCGGTGACGCACACTGAATGGAATATGTGACTTTGATATTTGAGTTTGAAAACTTAACAGTATTTCTTCCTATTCTGCAACTGTGCAGAGTACACAGAATAGGCTGCTAAACTGCGGTGACGCACACTGAATGGAATATGTGACTTTGATATTTTAGTTTGAAGACTTAACAGTATTTCTTCCTATTCTGCAACTGTGCAGAGTACACAGAATAGGCTGCTAAACTGCGGTGACTCACACTGAATGGAATATGTGACTTTGATATTTTAGTTTGAAAACTTAACAGTATTTCTTCCTATTCTGCAACTGTGCAGAGTACACAGAATAGGCTGCTAAACTGCAGTGACGCACACTGAATGGAATATGTGACTTTGATATTTTAGTTTGAAAACTTAACAGTATTTCTTCCTATTCTGCAACTGTGCAGAGTACACAGAATAGGCTGCTAAACTGCGGTGACGCACACTGAATGGAATATGTGACTTTAATATTTGAGTTTGAAGACTTAACAGTATTTCTTCCTATTCTGCAACTCTGCACAGTACACAGAATGTGCTGCTAAACTGCGGCGAAGCACACTGAATGGAATATGTGACTTTGATATTTTAGTTTGAAGACTTAACAGTATTTCTTCCTATTCTGCAACTCTGCACAGTACACAGAATGTGCTGCTAAACTGTGGCGAAGCACACTGAATGGAATATGTGACTTTGATATTTTAGTTTGAAGACTTAACAGTATTTCTTCCTATTCTGCAACTCTGCACAGTACACAGAATGTGCTGCTAAACTGCGGCGAAGCACACTGAATGGAATATGTGACTTTGATATTTTAGTTTGAAGACTTAACAGTATTTCTTCCTATTCTGCAACTCTGCACAGTACACAGAATGTGCTGCTAAACTGCGGCGACGCACACTGAATGGAATATGTGACTTTGATATTTTAGTTTGAAGACTTAACAGAATGTGCTCTAATCTGCAACTTTGCACACTAAACAGAATGTGCTCTAATCTGCAACTTTGCACACTAAACAGAATGTGCTCTAATCTGCAACTTTGCACACTAAACAGAATGTGCTCTAATCTGCAACTTTGCACACTAAACAGAATGTGCTCTAATCTGCAACTTTGCACACTAAACAGAATATATGAAATTTTTTTTTTTTGTTTTTTTCCCCGCACACAAAATAACCTGCTGCCCCCACACACAGTAGTCCTAAAAAGGACTTTTGGTTCTTTTGTCACAAATTTGCTTTTTTTCTCCCTACACTGACTTTCCCTTCCTATCCTCATCTCTCCCTGGCTAAGACTGAGTCGAACTCGCTGGTCAGGTGCTATACAGCACCCGACCACGGGTTCTGGCCAGCCAATCAGTGTAATGCCAGCAGCCAACATGGCTGCTGGCATTACACTGATGTCAGAGCCTCCCTGCACGTTTATTGGCTGCGCAGCAGCCGCAAAACATGCGGGGAGGAGACCCGAACATGGCGGGCGAGCAAATGCGGTACTCGTACGAGTACCGCCATGTGCCGAGCAGAGCGATGCTCGAGCCGATCCGAGCATCGGCCGAGCATGCTCGCTCAACACTAATAGTAAGCAGAAAGGGAATCAACTTAGCCCCCACGGGCGTAGTTACAGGAACTGCTTTCGTTTGTGCAAGTGCCAATAGCCCCCACGGGCGTAACGGAAACCGGCCGGCGGTGCAAGAGCTAACAGCCTCCTTAAGTGTAATCGAATGCTGGAATAAGAGAGCAAGAGCCACTAGCCCCCTCGGGCGTAGTACCGGATAAGCCAACACTGAAGCCTTTCTGCCAACACTCTGTGTCAAATGATATCGTCGGTAGCCAATACCGGAGAGCCTTAAGCGCCCAAACGGCCCAACTATGGGAACACTCTGCAATGGTGGAATAGAGTTGCCGACGGAGAGCGGCCAACTCAGCAGCAGTATCACGGGTAACGAGGCTCGTATAGGAGATAGAGAGAGTGAATTCGAGGCAGCACTGCAAGAGTAAAATGCACGTTTACTCGAGGCTTCAGCGTTACTGCAAGGCTCTGCACAGAGAGGAAGGCCCACAGCATACACACAACTCTGCACTAAGAACGAGGCACAGCACTAAATCAAGGGAAGCACCAGGCAAGGCAGTCACTCTGACGTGGGCAGCAGAGACTGGAAATGTCGCGGCGGCGACAACTGAAACGCAGGTCACTGGAACAAGCTGGAAATCGATCTTCGGAGCAGGAAGTCAGCCGGGCCGGGTCGGAGCACGTAGGAGGAAGTCATACAAGCCGGGTCATACACGAGCAGGAACGTCAGTCTAGCCGGGTCAGGATCCAAGGGTGGTACGCAGACGAGCCGGGTCATACACAAGCAGGTACACTGGAGAATGGTCAGGACAAGCCGAATCGGTACACAGGAACTCAGAATACATGAACACAGCAACAGCACTACTGGCTCAGGAACACCACGAAAGGGCATCTGACAGATGTGATAGCCGGGTATAAAAAGGTCATCAGGAGGCGGGTCAAACTCAGTAAGCAAATCAGTGACAGCCACAACTGAGAGTGACAGGAATCACAGGCACTGTGATACAAGCCTAAGACCTATAAATCAATGTTTCCTCAGGACTTGGGCTTCTGGCAACAGTTCTAACAAATAATCCTCTACAAAATACTCTATCAAGTCAAGTGTCAGTCCTCCCCAGTGGAAGCTTAGGTCAGGGGGTTCTTGTCTCTATCACGTTACATAAAAATGTCTTATTTTATTTTATTGATTTATTTTTTTTATTATCTGTCCCATCAATAGCAGTCAAGAACCCCCCCCCAAAAAAACAAATTCCCTGTTCAAATGATTCATTCATTCACCAACACAGGCACCCTCCTCAGACCCCTTTATACTATGTCTTATGGTTTCTATTTTATTTTATTTAGGATTTATTTTTTATTAGCTGCCCCCCAATCCCAGTAAACAACCCCCCAAGAATCATCCCCTATTCAACTGATTCTTTCCCCACACCCCACCAACACAGGCACTCACATGCCCCTTTTATACTGTGCCTTTGAGAAATAAAATAGCATTTGCTATGTGTTGTGTGTAACTTCTATGTTCCCATTGATTTCAATGGAATGAGCTATGTGAAAAAAGTGGAAAAAAGTTGAAACGCTGCACTTTTCACTGGGAATTTTTTGGCAAGCGGAAAGTGCCATTCTTCACCGATTTCAGTATGAGGCGGAAATTTTCACCCATCCCTACCCACAATATCAGTCAAGGACCCCCCAAAAAAACAAATTCCCTATTCAACTGATTAATTCCACAGATTCCACCCACCAAAACAGGCACCCTCCTCAGACCCCTTTTATACCATGTCTTATGGTGTCTTATGGGGTATTTTACTTGTATTTAGGACTTATTTTGTATTAACTGCCCTCCAATTCCAGTAAACAAACCACCCAAAAAACATTCCCTGTTCAACTGATTCTTTACACACACACCACCAACACAGGCATCCTCATGTTCCTTTTATACTATGTCTTTGGGAAATAAAATTGCTTTATATTGGCACACTGCTATCATTTAACATTTTGACATGCCAGGACTGCCATGGGTCCTTATGGGAAGTTTACCCATGATGGTCCTGGAACATCATGGGTCCTTAAGGGGTCAATGATCTAGAAGTTGGTACTGAAAGAAGTGTCTCAATCTTTGCTGATGACACAAAGCTGTGTAAGGAAATACGTACAGAGAAGGATGTAATTTATCTGCAGAAATATTTGGATAAACTGAGTGAATGGGAAGATATTATTAAATATAGATAAATGTAAGACTTCATATGGGATGCTGAAACAAATATGATTCATATACAAAAAATGGGAAACTACTTGGAAAGTCCTCTTTTGGGAAAGATTTGACTTCTGATAGATAACAGACTTCACCGCAGTGTTCAATGTCAATCAGCTACTGCAAGAGCCAACAGAGAACTGCCTTATACAAAAAGGGGTATGAATGCATTGGATGGGAATTAAATTCTACCTCATTGGTAAGTACGCATTTAAAATATGGAGTATAGTTTAGGGCATCAGTTCTTAAATAAATACATTATTCAACTGGAAAAAGTGCTGAGAAGTGCAGCAAAACTGATTAAGGGATTGGAGGATCTGAGTTAAAAAAGAGACTATCCAAAATGCATTTGTTTACATTAGAGAAGAGACATCTAAGGGGTGATATGATTATTATTTACAAATATATTCAAGGTCAATACAAAGAACTCTCTAAGGCACTATTTGCCTAGATAGCTCATCAAAAACAAAGAGGTCATCCATTAATACAAGAGGAAATGTGCTGTCAATTAAAACAAATGTATTGATTGTTTACAGTAAGGGCAGTGGTCATGGAATCCTTTGCTTTTGCAGATATAGCTTTTTCAAAAAAGTAACGGTCAACTTTCTAACTCAGAACAATATTGAGAATTATGAGAGCTTGTTTCAAAGCAGATAGGATATTTATCATGTGACTGTCTTTTGGAGGGAAGAAACTTTTTACTTTCTTGGGGCTCAAATGGAATTGGCTTCAATATGGTATGGTATTGGCTGTCCTTGATGGACACATCTTCTTTTTCAGCCTCATCAATATTTATTGATTGACTTTCATCGGGAGTAGTGCCCTGTGATTGGAAAGGTGATGTATTATTATTTTAAAACGGGGCAAAATCTAAAGCAGGAAATTATAGACATGTGAGCTGAATTTCAGTAGTGAGTAAGCGATAAACTGACAAAATTCCAGACTATGTGATGACCAGCAATATTAGTAGAAACCTGAATGTTTTTTTGAAGAATAATATAGATCATGTCAAACTAATTTACTCGCATTTTACTAAAGGGTAAAAGTAATTTGAACAAGGGCACTGCTGTTGATGTAGTATACAAGGCTTTTTAAAAAAGACTTTGATATTGTGCCTCAGAACAGGTTACTGCATAAATTAAAAGGCTATGATTTGGGAGGTGATATCTGTGCACGGACAGAGAACTGGTTAAATGATAGATGGCAGAGATTTGTTGTAAGAGGAACCGTTTCAAGTTGGTCTAAAATTGTAAGAGGGCCCAATGCTTTTTAACTTGTTTATTAATGAGGTTATTGAAAGTAACAGTTAAATCTTTGCTGGTGACATTAAGCTATATAAGGAAATACTTACAGAGCAGGATGTGTTTTCTGTGCACAAAGATGTGGATAAACAGAGTGAATGGGTGGAAAAGTGGCAGATGAAGTTTAAAGTAGATAAATGTAAAGTTATGCAATTGGGCTGTAGAAACAAACATGATACATATACACTAAATGGGAAACTACTTGCAGAATACTCTTTAGGAAAAGATTTAGGAGTACTGATAGATGATATACTTCAAAGCAATGTTCAGTGTTACCCAACCCTTGCAAGAGCAAATAGGGTACTATCCAGCAGAAAAAGTGGTATAGTTACACAGGATGGGAATATAATCCTACCTCTATATAAATCCTTCGTAAGGTCTCATCTAGAAAATGAAGTACATTTTTGTACACCAGTTCTTAAAAATACATTATTGAAGTGGAATAAATGCAGAGAACTGCAACAAAATTGATAAAGGGATTGGAAGATCTGAGTTATAAAGAGAGACTAGCCAAACTGGGTTTGTTTACACTAGAGAAGAGACGTCTAAGGAGTGATTTCATTACCATTTATAAATATATTCAAGGTCAATACAAAGTATTCTCCAAAGAACTATTTACTTGAAAAGATGAGGAAGAGGCCATCCATTACAACTAAAGAAAAGAACTTTTGACAGAAATTTTTACAGTAAGGGCATTAAAGTTATAGAATTATTTGCCTCGGGATGCTATTCTTGTAGATAGTGTAAATACTTTCAAAATAGTAATGGATACCTATCTAGCACAGAACAATATTGATAATTATGACAACTGGCTTCAAAGCAGATAGGATGTTGATCCAGGGAAATATTCAACTGCCATTTCGAGTCAGGAAGGAATTTGTTTTACCCACTAGGGGCTTATCTGGAAATGGCTTCAATTGTTTCCCCTTACTCTGGATCAACAGGGGTGAGATTGATGGGCACATTTCTTTTTTCAGCCTCATCAACTATGTAATTATGTTACTATGAACTATGTCTAACGGTTTGTACGACACTCAGACACAGTAGGTAGAATAAAACACAGTTTATTAAAAGACACAATGTATACCCACTACGGGCTATAGTGAATCACAGGAAAATATCAATCATGTACATATGCCCACACAGGCCCAGTATACAAAGGTATAGAGTTAGATACTGTCACAGGTAAGGCATAACCAGGCAACTTCAGCACAACATGGGTTAAAGTTCATAGATTGTAATCAGTCTCTGATGTGGTGTGTTTGACAATGCCCAGTATGATGGTAATGGTAGCAAGAGACTGTGGTACGAGGTGTGGAAGCACCTAGGGCTAGATTTATAAGCAGCCGATAGAAAAAAAAAGCACAAACGGGTGCGTTAAGTTCCATGTAGCAATTCAAAGATCCGTCTAAAGAACAGCTAACAGCAGTTTCAGAATCCTTACGGCCGATACACTTACGTGCATTTAGACGCATGGAACAACATACCCCAGAGCCATTCAAAGGCTTGCGGTACTGGTAACGGCTGAAAAAAAGACACACCTAACGGCAAAAATTTAAGACCCACTTTTCTCAGACGTTAGACACTTAACGGGCAAAACCAAACACCCGTTACATAGGAATATACACAAAATGCTAACCGCACAAGCATGTAAATGGAAAAAGTAACCCGTGCAATGCCAAAACAACACAAAAACATGGACACACAACACAAATCACTGTCACACACAACAACAAGCAACACCACAGGGACAACGACACCCAAAAAAACAACAACACATGACACGGAATAATGGGGGTTATCACACAAAGCGGACACCTGCAAATATAAGCTCACCTGTGCAACATCAACACGCGACCTGCACCCCACAACTGCACACCCGCAAATGGCAGACACATACCAAGCACAACACACCACATCTTATAACACACACACACACCTGCAAACACTTACCTGGACAAAAACAACTCTCCATTGGTCAGCACTCACCTCATCACCACACCTACAAATGCCCTATCAAGTACTTAAAGGGACAACTCAACACACTCACTTGTGGCTTGTTTTCCACTCAGGGAGGGAGAGAGAGAGAAAGAGATAGAGAGAAATAGAGAGTGCAATCAGTATGTTGGGTTACATATTGTTGCGAAGACTGCAGAGAAGGTATGCAAGGGAGAGAGCTAGGGAACATCAGCAACCTCCAGGCACGCCTGATCAACAGCCTTCACCTGTTGCAAGTGAGGAGGCTCTGGCTCAGCAGCCACACAGGAGTCCATGCCCACTTGGAGGACAGTACCTGCCTGCACATGCACAGCTGCAGCAACAGGATGCTCCACAGCAGCAGAGGATGTATAGACGACCACCAAGGCCCAGGGTATACCGCCCAAGGGTCACCCTCTTTGGAATGACTGATGATGAGGTCATTGATCGCTACAGGTTGAGGCCTGACAGCATCATTGGCCTGTATGAGGTCATCAAAGATCAGGTGGATCCCATCTACATCCACAACCATGCCCTAACTGGCCTGCAAAAACTACTGTGTGCCATACACTTCATGGCAAGTGGGGCCTTCCAGTCCACTGAGGGTTACGCATCTGGCATGTCACAGGCCACATTCTCCAGGGTGCTGGCCCAAGTCCTGCCAGCCCTCAAAAGCAAGGCCAGTACCTATATACATTTTCCCACCACCGACATGGACTGGATACACGTCAAGCAGGCCTTTTACGCAAGGGGGGGCATGCCCAGGGTCATGGGTGCTATAGATTGCACCCATGTCCGTATTAAAGCCCCAGCACGTGACGCACAGCTATTCATCAACAGGAAGAACTTCCACTCCATCAACGTGCAGATGGTGTGTGACAGCAACATGAGGATAATGAATGTCTGTGCAAAGTATCCTGGCAGCTCACATGATTCATAAATTCTCCAAAACTCCTCAGTCCACAGAGATTTCAAGAATGGAACTTTTACAGGGGGATGGCTTCTGGGTGAGTTCACAATACAAAATCACACCACATACACAGGCGTACACACAACTCTGCTCAGCATGCACCTGAACCACAGCTAGTACGTCCACCACAAAAAACATCATTCACACAACATGTGCTCCCTGTCTCACCATGTCACTCACATTACACAGGTGATGCTGGCTATGGATGCAAGTCCTGGCTACTGACCCCTGTGGCCAATCCCCAAACACATGCCCAGTAAAGGTACAACCAGGCTCATGCCAGAATGAGGAATGCCATTGAGCGGACCTTTGGGATCCTCAAGTCAAGATTCAGATGTCTGGACCACTCTGGGGGAGCACTGCAGTATGCACCTGCTAAGGTGTGCGACATAATTGTGGCGTGCGCAATACTGCACAACATCGCAGTGGACACCAGGCTGCTGGATCACATCCAGGATCCCCCCATCCATGAAGTGGCCATGTACATCGGGCATGTGGAGGAGACCTTAAGAGGGGCACAGATCAGAGACACGCTCATCACGGAACACTTCACCTGTGAGTATAACACAGGCATGCAAACAATCCATGCAAGTCCCTCGTCAGTCCTGTGACACAAACCACACTGCACATTATGTTCTGTCTCACCCCACAGGAACATTGACACAGCACTGCACTGGCAGCAGCATGGCCCCAAACATCAACCATACCATGGACGTGGCAAATTGTGTGTGGATTCAAAAACCATCCTCCATTCCACTCTCCACGTTGACATACAGACCCCAAGGATATCACGCACACCCCCAGGAGAAACAAGGTACAACATATAACCCATGTTCATCACCTTACAGGGCTTGATTGACAGCAACTAACTGGATATGCCATGATCATAGCCTGAGCAACCATGCTAGCCCAGTAGCGAAAGAGTATTATCCAATGCTATGCATTGGATAATACTCCGGCACATCAGGGGTTAAAGGGCCATTGGACTCAATATGGGACCTGTACTGTGCTACAACTGAGAAGAGCAGCAGAGGGGTGGATGTACAGTGGTATTGTCACACAACGTAGAGGTCATGAAATGTACATCAGATTACCAGGGACTCCATGCTGACCTGTGAGTGTGCAGACATATGTGCCCCCGACATGAATACAAACATCAACAAATATGTCCTAATAGTTCCAGGGAACAAATGACATTGGGCTGCCACTGTCACTTTCACAGTGGCAGCACAATGTCATTACTTCCATGGAGCTCTCAGAACACTTGTTAATGTGTGTATACATGTCAGGGGCACATATCCATAGGGCTGGTGCACATGTCCTTAGTTCTCCACAGAATTGGTTACAGATGAGTACACAACACATTGTCAAGCAATGGTTTGTGTACTCACCTGTAATTGTGAAAATTGAGGGGATTAAAAAGTCCAATTTGTTGTTGATTGATGATCAGTTCAGGTCTACTGCTCCAAATCCTGTCCTCTTGTCCCACAGTCATCCATAACATGATCCATCCTTGAACTGAAGATCTTCCACGTGACTGGATTGATGTCTTGACAACACCTTCATGAAGATCACCTCTTGCTGTTTCTGGTGATGTTGTTGGCGATGCAAAGTTTGACTTGAGGTTCACACAAACCTCTACTGTAACATTCTCATATAGACACAGAAAACACAAATTCTCGAGTGTTATAACCTGTACAGGTAGGATGCTCAGCTACAGAGTTGTCAAACCTTGTGCACAACACATGAGCTGGGCAGCAGTGTTACTAAAGTAGTATGATTTAGTTTCAAAGTACATTTAGTGTTCTCATACAAGTGTTCAATGCATATAGGCAATACACACAGAAAACACATGTACGTTCTAATGTACTTTGAGACACAATAAAGATGAACCATCAGCATTCTATCTGTGTCTGTATGAGGATATATTTGATAACACATTTGTCAATGCGTAACCACACCCAGGATAGAGTATCCCCCATACATGGAAAGGCATCACCCACATCACAGGAGTCCACAACTTGTTTACCGGTGAGTGGACTCTGTGATGTATCCATGCAAACAGATGATGGTGGCAGTGATACACTAATGTGATGTGGGAGTGATAAAGAGGTGATACAGGGGACATACTTCCACGGTGAATACCTGTCCACAGTATCTGTGTTGCTCAGTATAATCAATGTTCTGAGATTTTGCTCCACTTTGACATATCTCAGTACATGGGCTATATCAATGAACAACCAGACTAAGTGGACATGTGTTATCACTGGTGAAGTCTGTTACACCCTTAGGGAAACAGCAACTCAACTTACTGGAGACCCCAATGCTCACCCCAGGATATCAATGTGTGTGCTACACATTGAAATCCTAGGTTAAAAACATTGGCTTCCCCAGTAATTCAGTTGCAGAATGAGTGTTTGAATCCAAGACAATATTGATACATGTCCCATTTATCTGTCCTGCTTGTTATGTACCCGCTAAGTCACATAGCTGTTTGTCTGGTTATCCCATTAACCCACTGAGTGCAAGAGTGGTCCCCAACGCATTTCTTTGCAATGCGTTGCCTACCCCTCTGGCACTCAAAGGGTTAAACACAACATATGATGTAGATGAATATTCAATGTTGTACCATTTGTTGTGCTAAGGGGTATGTTTTGTTGTTCAAATTCAACACACAACATCGCCATATAATACAGGGGTGTAATATGGCTCCAGGGATGTATTTCCAGTTGAATTTGTACAATGGTGTGTGTGTGTGTGTGTGTGTGTGTGTGTGTGTGTGTGTGTGTGTGTGTGAACCCATGTTGTAGCATCCCACAAACATTTCACACAGGCTGAGTTCACTGCATTGTATGGCAATGCATTGGAGACAACCCTGCCACCCAATCCATAACTGAAGACACAACAAATCAGACAGGAATCCAAACAAAAGGTTTCTTTATTGAGGGGAAGTTAACAGGTTGGGCCTTTCATGTTTTCCTTTTTGGGTGGGGGGCCTTAGCCTGGGTGCCAGAGGTGGATGCCCTTGTTGATCTCCTGGTAACCCTCTGCCCCCTAGGTGTGGCTTCAGGGGTAACACTGGAGGGGGGTGGTGGTTGCAGTAGACCCCTCGGTTCTCCCTCTTTATCCTCAGGTTCTCCCTGCGGTTGATCTCCCTCAACTCCACAAGGACCTGTGTCAACATGTACATAAGACCAGTCCTGAGCTGGTGGAGTAGTGTGTTCCCCCTGGCCACCTCCGACTCCAGGGCTTGGATTCTGGTCTCCAATTGGGCAATGTTCCTCCTGGATTGCCTCCTGCTCCTGGTGATGTTGCTGTCAGTACTCCTGCTCGACTGGAGTAGTCTCCTCTGAAGGGCCATACATTCCATCTCCATCCCTGTGAGGTGTGCAGTGCTGGAGGTGCATGTGCCCGGTGTCCCTGGTGCTGATGTTTCCTCTGCTGCTGAGGGTGCTGTTTCCTCTGCTGCTGAGGGTGCTGATTCTTCTGCTGCTGAGGGTGCTGTTTCCTCTGCTGATGAGGGTGCTGATTCTTTTGCTTCCGAGGGTGCTGTTTCCTCTGCTGCCGAGGGTGCTGTTTCCTCTGCTGATGAGGGTGCTGTTTCCACTGCTGCTGCTGAGGGTGCTCTTTCCTCTTCTGCTGCTGAGGGTGCTCTTTCCTCTGCTGCTGAGGGTGCTCTTTCCTCTGCTGCTGCTGGAGGTGCTGTGGCTGCTGTGACAGCTGTTGGATTGGCTGGTGCAGATGATGGGCATATGCCCACCATATTAAGTGATCCTGAGTTGCCCAATGATGTGTGTGCTGGTGGAGGTGTGAAAATGTCCCTGGGTAGGGGGCGCTGGGGCTCACCAATCAGGCCAAGGTGTGGGTAGTCCAGTGGCCAAGGGTCATATGTTGGCCACTGATAGGTGCTGGGACCCCACCTCGGATCATACCTTGGGACATGCTGTGGAGCCATCCAGGAGGGTTGGTTGATGTGTGAGGCATATGGCCCATATTGGGTGGTGGCCACTGTCCCTGGCAGCCATTGCCTCCCTGGCAGTGGTGGTGCTGCTGGAGGGTAGTACCTGGTGGAGGTGGCTGGATATGTCCACCTCTCCTCCTGTGGCATCCAGCCACTGTACTGGGGAGGTGCAGCTTGAAGGGGTGCAGCCTGTGGTGGTCCAGCTTGTAAGGGTGCAGCCTGTGGTGGTCCAGCTTGAAGGGGTGCAGTAGGTGGTGGTGCAGCCTGTGTTGGAGGGGATGGTGATGGTGGGTATGGTGACCACCGTCTGGTCCCCTCCTCTGTGTACTCCTCACTGGGGAGTGACATTGCCTCCTCCACTGGTTCCCGCTGGGCTTGAGGGCCTTAAGCTGTGTGGAGAAATATGATGTTGTGATTAGTGACCTTAGCCATATGTTTGTGGAGACAGTTATACTTTGATATGTAGTGAAAAAATATATATGTGTTTGGGTTAATCCCCCTGGGAAAACAAGGGTACTCCCACTGCTGAAAGATGTTGTTTGAGTTATTACGGGTGAAGGTTTCATTTTGAGGTGCAATATCCCAGTGGCCCAAAATAGTACAGTGGGGCTGTTGCAACACCCTTCCATGTAGATATCTGGTCCCTGTACCAGAGCTGTCCATATGATTGTGTAGTAACAGCACCACTATACAATTTCAGGCCACTGGGATATTGCCCCTTGATGTCAGATTGTAGACATTGTGAAAACAGATGTTGTTCGCTGTTAGTCCTATCCCTCCTACCCTCATGGTTGTTCAGATATTGCTCTATGTGACAGATGTAGATTTCAGTCATTTGTCCACATGAGGGCTTTTCAGCAGAGCCGAAATCGCCCCATTTAGAGAACAATACTTAATTGGAATGGTGTACACAGTGTGCATGGTTTCTAAGCACACTCTGTGGACCATTCCAAAGAGGTATTTATCTCGAAATGTTGCGACTTTGGCTCTGCTGAAGAGCCTTCGTGTGGTCAAATGACAGATATCTCCACCTGTCACATAGAGCAATATCTGAACAACCATGAGTGTAGGAGGGATAGGACTTAGATCGAGACACATCTTTTAACGATGGCAATGAAATGACATCATGATGACACCCATAGCTATCCCATTACATTCACACACAAGTATGAATGGTCATATATGTATATGGATATGTACCCTTCATATGGATACAGTAATATCCTTCCAAGATGTGAAACCAGAGAGCAGTTCAGTAGGTGAGATTGCCTTACTGGCTATATATGTGCACCCATCCAACAATACATTAGATTGATATGATGGATAGGAACATACCTCGTATATCCTATCTACGTAGAGCGTGATATACTATGTAAGTGTATTTGGAGGGTAGCAATGTAGGTTGATTTGTGATGGGTGCACATATCTGGCCAGTAGGGCAATCACATCCAGTGAACTGATCTCTGTGTTCACATCGTGTTGGTACATATTTAGAAACATTTGAATCCTAAGGGCAACAATCCAGCCAGTAGTAAGGGATATCTTTGATTGAGGCCTGTTTTTCTCTGTGTATGAGCCCATTCATCCTTCTGTGTGAGGCAACTGTACTCAATCCTAGATATCCGTCAGTCATGGCCTGTTTGTGACCATGGTACAATGTTTGTTATTTGTTTCCCATGTGTATCCTGTAAAGAGCGGCTGGTGTACCATCCATCCATGGCATCAGCACCCCTGTGGATCCATGTGGGAATCAGATGTGGGATATGTCATTTCAAGTTAGAGTAAATGATTGCAGCCACAACACCAAGGCCTACTTCATCCACCTTTAATTCTGTAGAATAGTTTTCGGCCTGTGTGTTGCACATACAAGCATTTATTCTCTGGGACACTGTGATGTGTGACCTGATGCACCCTTTTTGTGATTCAGTAAGCGGTGATGTTGAACTGATGAAGGGAACATGATGGTGACTTCTCCAGTGATCTCCTTTCCCCATTTCCAGTGTTTTCCATGGAGTCTGTACAATGGGACCTTATAAACTTGATTCTTGTTGTTACATATTCTCCATGGACTAACACTGGTATTGGTGAAGTGAGGGTGTGTGAGGGTTACTTTGTGTCCACCATCTGTTTGTCACCGCTTAGTGAATGTCCCCTGTGTAGCATGTGATTGTTGTCCTATTGACTTGTTTGTTGTCTGGTTAACCCCTTGAGTACCAGAGGGGTTGCCAATGCATTGTTGATCAATGCATTGATGATCCCTCTAGCACTCAAGGGGTTAGGGTGGGGGTGGGGACATGGGTGACATTGTGTGTGAACAGTGATGATCTAAGACAGACGACATTTTGAACATAACGGTTTGTGTATTGTGTGTGATGAGCACAGCGACAGGAGGGTTGAAGTAGGACTTTGACAGGTTTGTCCCAAGTTGGACCTTGCTATTTGTCATGGTGTTGTGTCCTGTTTTTAACCCTCAGGGTGCTGTGTTGGTGCAGTTGTATGGATGAGTGATGGGCATGTGTTGAGGTGTGACTGTGTGTGCAGCTGGTGTTGGTTGATGTAGTGTGTTGTTCTGTAGTGTTGCACTTACCGGTAGTGTGGAGGCTCCTCTCATCCCCAGTGTCAGCTCCTCCAATGACCCCCTCAATCATGGTCAGGGACATGGTCTGCCGCACCATCTCCTCCCAGCCGCAGAATGTAATCGGCACAGATGGGCCACCTCCGGTGCCTCAGGCTTGCTTGGCCATGTCAGACATCTTGTTCTTGACCACCCACCAGCAGTCGCCCCATCTCTTCTTCACAGACTCCACGTCCCACCTGCATGTAGCCACAGCGTTCACCCAGCTGCAGATCTGGTTCCAGGCTGCCTTCCTCCTTGCTGACAGACCAGGGACCTTCTCCGTCTTGTGGAGAACACTCTGCCTCTCCAGGACAGCTTCTACGAGAGCTGTTTTCTCCTCCTCAGTACATCTCGGATCCCTGATCCTGCCCTCATCAGCTCTGGCATGGGAGGATTCAGAGCCAGAAAGCCCTGTCTGGTCTGACCCTGACTGCGTGTGTTGCTCCCCAGCAACTACCCCTCGTCCCACTGTAGGTTCTGTCCCTATCCTGCGTGTGCCTGCTCTCGTTGGCCGGGTCCCCCTCCGCCCTGCGGATCTCCCTCTCCCACCCCTGCTCTGCTGAGGGATACCCTCCTGACCTTCCTCCTACTCCACTACTCTCCCCATCCCTCTCTCCTGTCATTCTCTCCTGGCCTCTCTCCAAACTTCAAAACTCCTCTACCTCCAATGTATGCTCCTGTCTCCCTTTCTCTAATCACTATCCTCCACTCCTGGGTCCTGATATCTGGCTCTGAAGAACTCGATAACAGACAGTGTGTGACGGTTATTTTTGTGTATATATAGGTGTATTTGAAGTTTTTTGATACATTGGGGCTTTGTGATTGGCTGTGTGTTTGAATTTGTTTTTGCATCAATCAGGGTTGCTAGACAACGGCAGCCGTTATGTTACATGTTGTTTTGAGCGATGTTATCGTGTGATTTGGCCGCCCGTTGTGCATTAACATGAGCGACAATGGTTTTTGTGTTATGTGTTTTGTGTGTGCCTACACTCGATAGCTATTCTTGTAGAGTACCTAATGAATCTGCCGTAACTCACGTATTATTTGCAAGTGATGTGCCTTTTTCACTTAGCGGCTGGTTTAACGGGAGCCTTTAAATCTAGCCCCTAGTCTGTAAAGCAGGACTGAGACTATACCCTGTGCTGAGCAGAAACAGAGGACACAATACTCTGCTACAGCTAGAATAAACTTGAGCCATGAGCACCCGACCGGTCCAGTAACGGAAACACTGTACACTGCAAGAGCTGATGGACTAGAGCCAATAGCACCCGTCCGGTGCAGTAACGGAGACAGTGTACACTGCAACAGCTGATGGACTAGAGCCAATAGCACCTGACCGGTGCAGTAACGGAAACACTGTACTCTGTAAGAGCTGGTGGACTGGAGCCAATAGCACCCGACCGGTGCAGCAATGGAGGCAACAATGCTCTGCAAGAGTTAACGGAAGGCTCAGAGTTAACGGAGGCAACAGTGCTCTGCAAGTGTTAACGGAAGGCTCAGTGTAATGGAGGCAACAGTGCTCTGCAAGTGTTAACGGAAGGCTCAGTGTTAACGGAGGCAACAGTGCTCTGCAAGTGTTAATGGAAGGCTCAGTGTTAACGGAGGCAACAGTGCTCTGCAAGAGTTAACGGAAGGTTCAGTGGGATGGAGGCCACAACACTCAGTCTGCTAGGCCAGCAATGTGGAAGTAAGAATGTCGCCCAAGCGACACGGAGAACAGGATAAGAATCGGTGGCCGGATCTCAGTGCAAGAACGTCAGACAAGCCGGGTCAGGTCACGGAGCAGGAACGTTAGACAAGCCAGGTCAGGTCACGGAGCAGGAACATCAGCCAGGCCGGGTCGAATCACGGAGCAGGAACCAGAAGGAGTAGTTAAACGGGACAAGTCGGTACACAGGAACGCAGGAACACAGCAACACAGTAGCATTGGTACAGGAACACCACGAAAGGGCACCTGAGAGGTGCCAGAGGCCCGGTATAAAAAGGCCATATTGGGCGGGCCAAACTAAGCTCAGCCAATGGGAGCGCAACACACAGAGAGTGACAGAAAAGAGCACGGGCACCGTGATAGTACCCCCCTCTGAAAGACCCCCTCTCCTGGCAGAGGGTCCTGGTTTCTGGAGATATTTAGAGTAGAAATTGCGAAATAACCTAGGGACATGAAGGTCCTTCTGATCGACCCAAGAACGCTCTTCAGGGCCATAGCCCTTCCAATGGACCAAATATTGCAATTTCCCTCTAAATCTCCGTGAATCAATAATGCTTTGAACTTCATATTCCTCTTGGCCTTGAACATCCACCGGCCCAGGAACCACCGGAGTGGTAGTGTAGCGGCTGCATACCAAAGGCTTTAACAGGGACACATGGAACATGTTATGTATGCGCATAGATGCTGGGAGTTCTAATGCATAAGAGACAGGATTAACTTTGCGGATCACCTTGAAAGGACCAATGAAACAGGGAACCAACTTATTGGATGGAACTTGCAAATTAAGATTTCTGGAGGAAAGCCATACCCTGTCCCCAACCTGGAAGGAGACCACTGGCAGCCGTCTACAATTAGAATGCCACTGATGTCATTGGAATGACTGTCTGAGGGTCCTTTGAACCTGTGCCCAAGTGGAGCGGAGTTGCTCAATATGCTCGTCCAGAGCTGGAATCTACTGCGACTGGAATGAGTCCGGGAGCAGGCATGGCTGAAACCCATAGTTGATGAGGAATGGGGAGCTCCCGGACGATGAGTTAACTGCACAATTCCTGGCGGCAACAGGTCAGCCCAATTGTCATGATGATCAGTCACAAAACAGCGCAGGAACTGTTCCAGTCCCTGATTGGCACGCTCAGCGGCCCCATTGGTCTGGGGATGGTAGGCGGAGGAAAAGGACAATTGGATGCCCATCTGACTACAGAATGCCCTCCAGAACCTGGACACGAATTGGCTCCCCCGGTCAAACACCACAACTCTGGGAACCCCATGGAAGCGGAACACTTCTCTAGCAAAAACCACTGCCAGTTCCTGGGCTGAAGGAAGGCCAGAGAGAGGCACGAAATTAGCCATCTTCGAGAACCTGTCGACCACCATTAAGATAAATGTATACCCCCTAGACACTTGTAGTTCTCTCTGGAAATCAATGGATATGTAGGACCATGGGCGTTCGCCATTAGTTTAACAGATTGATATCTCAAAGAAGTGGAGGAGAGACTTTTGGAGGTGTTCAAATATACCTAGCAGTTGGTGTCACACACGACCCCTCACAGATCAAAGCGTTTCGCGCTATACGCGCTTAATCATGTGACACCTCCAAAAGTCTCTCCTCCACTTCTTCGAGATATCGATCTGTTAAGGTACTCAGAATTTTACATTGTATCGTAATAAAGGAAACAGTGTTTTTATCTTCAACTCGCAAGTGTATTTATGTGAGCGGTTTTGTTTATATGTGTTATGACTGACAACGGAGCATATGGAGAAGCTCTTATTTCACTCATACTCACACTGAAGAGTGTTCTCTGGATGATTATATCTTGTTTTATTATATCACAGCTGTTTGATAATTCTATATAGGAAGTTTGAGCTGATGAATTGTTTTTGTTGAAGTACGTTCTCCATTAGGCACAGGTTGGAGTAGGCCCACTGGGAGGTGTCTGGGGGTTTTGGCATGAGCACAGGTGGCACAGGCTGCAGTGAATGCGGAGCAATCGGCTCTAAGGGAGGGTCACCAATATACTTGAGAGAGAGACCATATTAATTGATCTCTCCCAATATGCCCAGCAGCCTTAGACGAGTGATATGTCTCAAGCAGACGGGTATAGAATGGCTCATCCACAAAACACTTGCCAACTGGGGTCTCTGGAGGTGCCGTAGTATCACGGTCCCCGTGATTTTCTGTCAATCTTGACTGATTTGCCCGTGCATTGGAGGAGGCTGATTGGCCCGCCCAGGATGTGCCTTTATATGCTGGAGTTTGGGCACTTGTCAGTTGCCCTTTCGTGGTGTTCCTTTTGCTGCGCCTTGTTGCTGAATTCCAGTGTCTCCTGTATACCGACCCGGCTTGTCTGACTCTTCTCCTGTTCCTGCTCTGTGATTTGACCCGGTTCTGGCTGACGACCCTGCTCCGTGATTTGACCCGGTTCTGGCTGACGACCCTGCTCCGTGATTCGACCCGGTTCTGGTTGACGACCCTGCTCCGTGATTCGACCCGGTTCTGGTTGACGACCCTGCTCCGTGATTGACCCGGTTCTGGCTGATGATCCTGCTCCGTGATTCGACCCGGTTCTGGCTGGTGTTCCTGCTCCATGATTGATCTGTTCTTCGGCTGTGGTGTCTGCTGCAGTGCTGATCCTGTTCCGGTTGCCGTTCCGGTCCTGCCTGTTGTTCCGGTGTTCCTGTACCATTCCGGTCGCTCTGGCGACATTCTGAACTGTTTAAGCGACTCACTGTTCCTCTCATTATCAGCTAGCTGTAGCCTGAGGTTGATTTGCCTTCTGCTGGTTGCCAAGGTGCTCGCTCCAGTACAGAACCACTTAACCCTTGCAGTGCCTGTAGTCTCCGGTCTCGTGCCTCCTATATCACTTGCCAAGCATACGGTTACTGATTTGAGCCTCTACTCTGAGTACCTCTATTTCTGCCTAGCATCCTCCCTCAGAGCCCTGTCAGCTCTGTGTTCGAAGTCTGGTAGTCTGTTCACTCCTACTGTGAGCATTAAGAACGGCACCAGAGGGGTGTTCTGGCTCCGGCCTACATACGCTAGAAGGTACGCTATCCACTGCACTTCCCAGTGCGCCGGCTCTATTACAGCTTGTGCAGTAACCATCAGTATAAGCACCCAAGGGGTGTCAGGGCACAATCCAATTGGCACACGCAGGGTTACTACTATATCCAGTTAAGGGCGATTCTGGTTCTGATTACTTCAGTGTTGGCAGTAGCATTCCTCTTAAGCCAACGGTGGTGGTATCGGCTCAGCTCTGGGCATTGGGGCGCATTCCTATACCAACTTGAGAGTGAATTCAGTGCAGACACTTTACTCCTATCCAGTTACAGAGAGACTGTGTTCCAGAGACTGCTATTTATCCTGGGCATTGGCCAATCTTGATTATATCTCTCCTATTGCACCTGTTAACCCGTGGGGAATATTCCCCATCTATACATAGCACCTATTACTACCATTGTGTGCATTCACTTTGTCAGTATTGCCATTACTGCTATTCCTGTGCTGGCCCTTAGGGGCATTGTTTTACTTTCTGTTTCAATAAAACTGTGTTTTTACTTCATACCCTGGTCTGAGTGTCAGAAAACCGTTACACGTAGCCTGGGTCGCCAAAATTTCTTCCCCCAGTGGCGAAGTGATGCTAGTATGTACAGTAGCCAGAATACGATTGGGCTCAATAATAGGCACAGTTGGTTCATCCTTTTCTACCTGTGGTCCAAATTGTCTGGACAGGGCATCCGCCCTAACGTTTTTTGAGCCTGGTAGATAGGATACTACAAAATTAAATCTGGATAGAAACAGTGCCCAAATTCTTGTGGTCAGTTAACACAGGGGTTCTAGTGTCCTCCAGTAGGTGACGCCATTTCTTCAATGCGAGAATAATAGCCAAGAGTTCTCTGTCACCAATTTCATAATGACTTTGGGCACTCGAAAGTTTTTTAGAAAAGAACCCACAAGGTTTCAGGGTGCCACCCGCAACTGGGCACTGGGAAAGTACTGCCCTTACCCCTATTTTGGAGGCATCGACTTCCAAGGTAAACGGCAGAGCAGGATTTGGGTGGGACAGTGCAGGAGCAGATGCAAAAGCAGACTTCAATGTCTCAAAAGCGTTTTCAGCTGCCTCTGACCATTGAGATGGATTAGCACCCTTGTGCGTAAAGTCAGACAGAGGTTTAACAATCGTAGAAAAGTTCTGGATAAATTTCCTATAATAATTAGCAAAGCCCAGAAAGCGTTGGATAGCTTTTAACCCCTTGGGATGTGGCCACTGTAAGACTGTTGTGAGTTTCTCCTGGTCCATGGCAATGCCATCTTTAGAGATCACGAACCCAGAAAAGGCACTTTGGACCTGTGAAACTCGCATTTTTCCAATTTACAAAATAGTTTATTTTTGCTTAAACGAAGCAAGACCTCGGACACATCCTTGATTTGTTGGGCTAGGTTAGCGGAATGTATAAGTATGTCATCGAGGTATACGACCACACAAGACTGAAGCATGTCACTGAGGATGTCATTGATTAACTCTTGAAATACCACAGGTGCGTTACAGAGGCCAAATGGCATCACTAGGTATTCATAATGTCCAGACCTAGTATTAAATGTCGTTTTCCACTCTTCCTCTATCACGGTGCCCGTGATTGCTGCATTGCTATGTATATCACCTGTAGGGGGCTTCCATTGGCTGTCTGCCTTTAGCCCACCTCACATTGCCTATTTAACCTGAGTTTGGGCACCCTCTGGTTGCCCTTTCATGGTGTGTCAGACTGCATCCACTTTCATTATGCTACAGAGGCTTGAAGGGCCTTTTTGCTGTGTTCCTGGTTTCCTGAGTTCATCCTGTTCCTGAGACTCCTGCCTGCTGTACGTGTTCCAGTGCCTGTTCCGGTTGATGTCGTCCGAGGTTGCTGTTTCCTGCTGCCAGTCTCCGTTGCCGTTCCTGATCCGGTTGACCATCTTGTGCTGGTTCCTGTTCATCTCCTGCGGCCGGTTCCTGCTTCTGTGGTGACTTGCTCCATGATCACTTCGGTGACATTTTCATCTTTGTCCCAGCGTGCGGACGCGGGGTCGCTCCACTGCCTAGGGGCTATACACTATCAGTCTGTTGGTCACCAGCACGCGGGCGCTGGTTCGCTCCTTTGCCTCACGGCTCTATTACACAGCTATCTGTTGGTCCCAGCGTGCGGACGCTGGTTCGCTCCACTGCCTTGCGGCTATACACTGATAGTCTGCTGGTCACCAGCGCGTGGGCGCTGGTTCGCTCCTTTGCCTTATGGCTCTATTACTCAGTTATCTATTGGTCCCAGCGTGCGGATGCTGGTTTGCCCCACTGCCTTGCGGCTATACACTGATAGTCTGTTGGTTACCAGCGCGCGGGCACTGGTTTGCTCCTTTGCCTTACGGTTCTATATACTACGATCTGTTGGTTTCCAGCACGAGGGCGCTGGTTCGCTCCACTGCCTTGCGGCCAGCCATTGCTCTTAGTCTGTGGGTTCCCAGTGCGCTGTCCAGTCCTAGACAGCTAAGTTATTCCCTCGGTACTTAGTCTGGAGTGTGCAGACTACCTGGTGTTACCACTGGACCTAGCAACCGTTACCTTCCATCACCACACTGTCATTGTCATCTGACAGTTATTTAGGTCACTGTGGTTGATACCTTCTCCTTGGGCTGCCTTGCCCGGTATATTGGTAAGGCCGGTAGAACCTGTATCATTCCATCCTGAGGTTGCCTTACCCGGTATTGGCAAGGCCGGTAGAGCCTACTAGCATGGTATTCCCTTAGGCTGCCTTGCCCGGTATATTGGCAGGGCCGGTAGAGCCTGAATCACCTTGTTATCTATAGGCTGCCTTGCCCGGTATATTGGCAGGGCCGGTAGAGCCTTTATCCTCCTGACGACCTATAGGCTGCCTTGCCCGGTATATTGGCAGGGCCGGTAGAGCCTTTATCTTGCTGACTATCTATAGGCTGCCTTGTCCGGTATTTTGGCAGGGCCGGTAGAGCCACCTATTCATTCTTGCCCAGGTTGCCTTGCCCGGTATATTGGCAGGGCCGGTAGAGCCTGTATGGCTAATGTCATTACCTATTTGCCATTCCTATGTATTATATGTATGTGTATGAAATCCTATGGGATTATCTTAAACTTTTCAATAAAGTTGTGTTTTTACCTAACCTTACATCTGAGAGTCTTAACAAACCGTGACACCCCCAGCCTTAATTATGATCAGGTTATAAGCGGCCCGTAGATCAAGTTTCGTAAAGATGGAGGAACCTTTTAACCTATCAAATAGTTCAGTAATAAGTGGTATGGGGTAGGCATTTTTAGATATGAGTTTATTCAGTCCGCGGTAATCAATACAAGGTCTTAGTTCACCATTTTTCTTTTTTGCAAAAAAGAAGCCGGCACCCCCTGGAGAAGTAGACTTGCGTATAATCCCTCTTTTAAGGGCGTCCTCAATGTAGTCCTCCATAGCCTTATTTTCATTGCAGGACAATGGGTACGTGCGACCCCTGGGAGGCACCACGCCCGGAGGCAAATCAATAGTGCAATCATACGGTCTGTGCTGAGGCAATGCGCTAGCCTCTCCCTTACTGAATACGTCACTGATAGTGATGAGATGCTCGGCCGAAGCTCGGTTCGGCTCGAGCATCGCTCTGCTCGGCACATGGCGGTACTCGTACGACTACCGCATGTGCTCGCCCGCCATGTTCGGGTCTCCTCCCCGCACGTTTCGCGGCTGCTGCGCAGCCAATAAACGTGCGGGGAGGCTCTGACATCAGTGTAATGCCAGCAGCCATGATGGCTGCTGGCATTACACTGATTGGCTGGCCAGAACCCGTGATCGGGTGCTGTATAGCACCTGACCAGCGAGTTCGGCTCAGTCTTAGCCAGGGAGAGATGAGGATAGGAAGGGAAAGTCAGTGTAGGCAGAAAAAAAGCGCGTTTGAACAAAAAAAAGACCCCAAAGTCCTTTTTAGGACTACTGTGTGTGGGGGCAGCAGATATATTTTGTTTTGGGGGGCAGAGTTTAAAAACAAAACGTCACATATTCCGTTCACTGTGCCTAGCCGCAGATTAGGAGCACATTCTGTTTAGTGTGCAAAGTTTCAGATTAGCAGCACATTCTGTTTAGTGTGCAAAGTTGGAGATTAGCAGCACATTCTTTTTACTGTGCAAAGTTGCAGATTAGCAGCACATTCTATTTAGTGTGCAAAGTTGCAGATTAGCAGCACATTCTGTTCAGTGTGCAAAGTTGCAGATTAGCAGCACATTCTTTTTAGTGTGCAAAGTTGCAGATTATCAGCACATTCTGTTTAGTGTGCAAAGTGTAAAAAATAAAAGTCACTTATTCCGTTCACTGATCCTAGCCGCAGATAAGCAGCACATTCTGTTTAGTGTGCAAAGTTGCAGATTAGCAGAACATTCTGTTTAGTGTGCAAAGTGTAAAAAATAAAAGTCACTTATTCCGTTCACTGTGCCTAGCCGCAGATAAGCAGCACATTCTGTTTAGTGTGCAAAGTTGCAGATTAGCAGAACATTCTGTTTAGTGTGCAAAGTGTAAAAAATAAAAGTCACATATTCCATTCACTGTGCCTAGCCGCAGATAAGCAGCATATTCTGTTTAGTGTGCAAAGTTGCAGATTATCAGCACATTCAGTTTAGTGTGCAAAGTGTAAAAAATAAAAGTCACTTATTCCGTTCACTGTGCCTAGCCGCAGATAAGCAGCACATTCTGTTTAGTGTGCAAAGTTGCAGATTAGCAGAACATTCTGTTTAGTGTGCAAAGTGTAAAAAATAAAAGTCACAAATTCCATTCACTGTGCCTAGCCGCAGATAAGCAGCATATTCTGTTTAGTGTGCAAAGTTACAGATTTGCAGCACATTCTGTTTAGTGTGCAAAGTGTAAAAAATAAAAGTCACATATTCCATTCACTGTGCCTAGCCGCAGATAAGCAGCATATTCTGTTTAGTGTGCAAAGTTGTAGATTTGCAGCACATTCTGTTTAGTGTGCAAAGTGTAAAAAATAAAAGTCACATATGCCATTCACTGTGCCTAGCCGCAGATAAGCAGCATATTCTGTTTAGTGTGCAAAGTTGCAGATTAGCAGAACATTCTGTTTAGTGTGCAAAGTGTAAAAAATAAAAGTCACTTATTCCGTTCACTGTGCCTAGCCGCAGAAAAGCAGCACATTCTGTTTAGTGTGCAAAGTTGCAGATTTGCAGCACATTCTGTTTAGTGTGCAAAGTGTTAAAAATAAAAGTCACATATTCTGTTCACTGTGCCTAGCCGCAGATAAGCAGCACATTCTGTTTAGTGTGCAAAGTTGCAGATTTGCAGCACATATTCCGTGTAATATGAAGAAGGCGGGTAAAAAGGGACGGGGAAGTGGACGTGATCCTGATAGTTCAGGGCGCGGGTCAGGACGCGTAGAAACTGTGCCTGGTGCCAGAGCACAAGAAAGAAAGACATCCACCATACCTAGCTTCATGTCTCAGTTTACAGGGCGTCGCAGGACATCACTCTCGAGGTCAGACCACTGCGAACAGGTGGTCGGTTGGATTTCAGGTGATACTGCTTTCAGTCGGTTAAGCACCACCCTGTCTTCCACCAAGTCCATTCTCAGTAGCCAAGAGTCTGGTCAACATAATCCTCACCCTGATCATCCTTCCTCCCACCATAGAGGGTCTGGTCAAAGAAGTGATCCCACACTGGGATATAGTGAGGAGCTCGTCTCATCACCAATCCTTCATTTGAACCTCTCTCCAAGCACGCTTGCAGAGGAACATGAAATCTTGTGCCCTGATTCACAACCTCTAGAGGGTACCCAATCACAAGAAGATGACAGAGGTGAACGGCATTTAAGGTCAAAGGAAGTGGATGATGATGATGATGAGACACAGTTGCCATCAAATCAACCACTATTACTGTCTCAAGACCTTGATGAGGAGGATGATACACAGTTGTCAATCACTGAGTATGTGGTGGGATCAAGAAATGAGGAGGATGATCAGAGTGAGGAAGTGGAGGAGGACTTGGTGGACGATGAGGTGACTGACCCCACCTGGGAAGGTGGAGAGCCGAGCGATGACAGCAGTCCTGAGGGTGAGCCATCTGCAGCACCGCAACAGGCTGGAAGAGGCAGTGGTGTGGCTACAGAAAGAAGGCGGACCGCACCAAACCGGCCCGCAAATGTTCCACGGAGCACCCCCTTGCGTAAATCTCCCTTGCCAAGGGCTAGGTGTTCCGCGGTATGGCGTTTTTTTAAGGAAAGTGCGGACGACAAAAAAATTGTAGTTTGCAACCTGTGCCACACCAGAATGAGCCGAGGCATGAACACTAGAAACCTCACCACCACCAGCATGATCCGACACATGGCATCCAAGCACCGTAATAAGTGGGAGGAACGCCCGGATCGCCAATCTGTGTCTGCAGGCCACACCACTGCCTCCTCTTCCCCTGTTTTCGGTGCCGGCCAATCGCCTGTCGAAGGCGCAGGCCCACATACCTCCCGCCCTGCACCTGTACCATCTGAAGCACCATCAGCGACCACATCCACTTCCCTGTCCCAGCGCAGCGTCCAAATGTCGTTACCCCAGGCATTTGAGCGCAAGCGAAAATACCCAGCCACCCACCCACAGGCCATAGCACTAACCTCACACCTTTCCAAATTACTGGCCATCGAAATGCTGCCATTTAGGCTTGTGGAGACTGAGTCCTTCCGCAGCCTGATGGCAGCAGCTGTCCCTCGGTACGCAGTCCCCAGCCGCCACTACTTTTCCCGGTGTGCCGTCCCCGCCTTACACCACCATGTGTCCCGTAACATCACCCGTGCCCTGACCAACGCAGTTACTGGGAAGGTCCACTTAACGACTGACACATGGACAAGTGCTTGTGGCCAGGGACGCTACATTTCCCTGACGGCACACTGGGTGAATGTCGTGGAGGCTGGGAGCGACTCGGACCCTGGGATGGCACAGGTGCTACCCACGCCGAGGATTGCGGGCCCTACCTCCATCAGGGTTTCCGCCAGCACCTACGTTATTGGCTCCTCCTCCTCCGTTTCCACCTCCGAATTCTCTGCGCGCAGCGCAACTCACCCATCAGCCGGTAGCTGGAAGCAGTGTAGCACTGCAGTGGGGAAGCGTCAACAGGCCGTGCTGAAGCTGATCTGCCTTGGGGACAAACAGCACACGGCCTCAGAGCTGTTGCAGGGGATTAGTCACCAGACCGAGCAATGGCTCTCGCCACTCAACCTGCAACCAGGCATGGTTGTGTGTGATAATGGGCGTAACTTGGTGGCGGCTTTGGAGCTCGGCAAGCTCACACACGTACCATGCCTAGCGCATGTATTTAATTTAGTGGTTCAGCGATTTCTAAAAACCTACCCCAATTTGCATGATCTCTTGACCAAGGTGCGCCGCGTGTGTGCACATTTCCGTAAGTCATCAACAGCTTCAGCCGGCCTGTTGAAGCTGCAGCAGCCCTTACAATTGCCAGCTCACCGGCTGCTGTGTGACGTGAGCACGCGCTGGAACTCCACCTTCCACATGTTGGCCCGGCTTTGTGAGCAGCAGAGGGCAGTAGTGGAGTACCAGCTGTTACACCGTCGTCGCCTCTCCGTTCAACTTCCTCTAATCAGAAGTGAGGAGAGGGAATGGATGTCAGACCTCTGTGAGGTTTTACGCAATTTTGAGGAATCGACACAGATGGTGAGCGGCGATAACGCTATTATCAGTGTAACCATCCCACTTCTGTGTCTACTGAAAGGCTCGCTGCTCACAATTAAAACCGACGCTTTGCATGTGGAAGAGGTGGAAATGCGGGAGGAAGAGCTTACACAAGGTGATAGCCAGAGCACCCTCACTTCGTCTTCTCAGCGACAATTGGAGGAGGCGGAGGAGGAGAAGGAGGAAGACATGGTTGCCTCCGCTATAGAGGGTAGCCATGGAACTTTAGTTCCATCTATTCAGCGTAGGTGGGCAGAAGAGGAGGAAGAGGATGAGGAGATTGAGAGTCATCCTCCTGGTGAGGACAGCAAAATCTTGCCTGTTGGTACTCTGGCACACATGGCTGACTTTATGTTAGGCTGCCTTTCCCGTGACCCACGCGTTATACGCATTTTAGACAACACGGATTACTGGGTGTTCACCCTTCTGGACCCCCGATACAAAGAGAATTTCTCATCTCTCATTCCTCCGGTGGAGAGGACAAGCAAAATGGTGCAATACCAGAAGGTTCTTGTCGAAAAATTGCTCCAAAATTTTCCATCTGACAACGCTGGTGGCAGAGTACGTGCTTCCTTGGCCAACCGAGAAGGGGAGAAAAGGGGAGAACACAGCAGTTCCGACAAAGGCAGGGCAACACTCTCCAAGGCGTGGGACACCTTCATGACACCCCGCCAGCACCCTCACCCTGATGCGCAGCCTAGTGTCACAAGGAGGGAAAAGTTTTGGAAGATGGTGAAGAAGTACGTAGCAGACCGTGTCAGCGTCCTCAATGATCCCTCTGTGCCTTACAACTACTGGGTGTCCAAGCTGGACACGTGGTATGAACTGGAAATTTTTTGCAGAATTTACCTCTGCGCACGTTTCCCTCTTAATCATGGCCCCAGTTCCGAAAAATCGATGAAATTTTTTGCAGAATTTGCAGATGATATACAAGTAAATATACAGCAAATACTGTTTGGTAACAATTTTTCGCCTAAAGTCGTTTTTATCTTCCTTTTTGTGTGTTTTACGGTCAGTCTGTAAAAATGGCGTACTACGGGCGAAAGATCGTTCCCAGCAGCGATGTTGGAGTCCAAGATGCATCCAGACATCCTCCCTATGCTGTCCCTGAACCATTTCTGTGGTGTTTCCATCATTTTCTGCCCTTTTCCTATGGACCAGGCACCCTTCCCTCATCAGAGCAGGGGGTGCCTGGTGTAATGCTCGAGTCCTCCCATTGACATCAATGGGGCTCGGGTGCTCGGCCGAGCACTCGAGCCTCCGGGGGCGCTCAGTCAGAGCACCCGAACACCCGAGCATTGGGGTGCTCGATCATCACTAGTCACTGAATTCACGGTTTTCAGCTGGCATGGAGGGAAAGGTACATAAAATCTTAACTAGGTGCAACAAATAGTGCTTCACACAATACTCAGGCCATGTGTTACGGTTTGTTTTGACACTCAAACCAGTAGGTAACATAAAACAATCTTTTATTGAAAGAAAATAATACAAATGATCGCCCTCTACAGTTGACAGCAACAATTGCAAGTGAATACACAGTACACATAGATTCACTATAATGGATAGAAGGCACCCAGCATAGGTACAGAAAATAGGGAACTGGCCCCTAAAGGGTAAATGAGAACAATTTGTCAGTCACAGCTGTGGGGTTTGGCACGCCCGTGTGGTGTAGTGCTAAACTGATCAAATGTGCACAGCACAGAGTTCATGTAATGATGGGTAGTAGATGTTCAGTGACCAACGTTAGCTATAGCAGAACAGTGACCCAAAATAGCCTCCGTGGGCATTCACCAGGAGACCACTAAGACTGCAAGTGCAAGAGTATGTAGCCCCCACGGGCATGATCGAGACTAGCCTGAGATGCAAAGCTGGCGTTTTAGCCCCCACGGGCGTATAACCGGAGACCAACGTGAGCACAACACAAGCCAATAGCCCCCACGGACGTTTACCTTCGGATCTTGCAAGAGCTTGGAGCCTAACCTTGCTACCAATAGCCGCACCGGATACCTCCGGTATTAACCGTGAGACTGAGAGTCAAAGACGCCCAACCGGACCAACATGATAGACTACTCTGCAAACGTAACTGGGAGTCGCCGTCCAAGTAGCGGCCAACTCAGCAGCAGTAGACTTACAAGGTAACTGCTCTGTAATCAGAAAGGAGGTCCGGCAAGAGAGAAGTGGCACTGCAAGGGTTAAAAGGTACGTTTGAATCTCCCAGGCTCGGTATGGTAACTTAGCTCTGCAGCGTATAGATGCTCGGTAGTGATGATCGAGCACCCCAATGCTCGGGTGTTCGGGTGCTCTGACCGAGCGCCCCCGGAGGCTCGAGTGCTCAGCCGAGCACCCGAGCCCCATTGAAGTCAATGGGAGGACTCAAGCATTACACCAGGCACCCCCTGCTCTGATGAGGGGAGGGTGCCTGGTCCATAGGAAAAGGGCAGAAAATGATGGAAACACCACAGAAATGGTTCAGGGACAGCATAGGGAGGATGTCTGGATGCATCTTGGACTCCAACGTCGCTGCTGGGAACGATGTTTCGCCCGTAGTACGCCATTTTTACAGACTGACCGTAAAACACACAAAAAGGAAGATAAAAACGACTTTAGGCGAAAAATTGTTACCAAACAGTATTTGCTGTATATTTACTTGTATATCATCTGCAAATTCTGCAAAAAATGTCATCGATTTTTCGGAACTGGGTCCATGATTAAGAGGGAAACGTGCGCAGAGGCAAATTCTGCAAAAAATGTCATCGATTTTTCGGAACTGGACCCATGATTAAGAGGGAAACGTGCACAGAGGCAAATTCTGCAAAAAATTTCCTCGATTTTTCTGAACTGGGGCCATGATTAAGAGGGAAACGTGCGCAGAGGCAAATTCTGCAAAAAATTTCCTCGATTTTTCTGAACTGGGGCCATGATTAAGAGGGAAACGTGCGCAGAGGCAAATTCTCCCAAACATTTCCTCGATTTTTCTGAACTGGGGCCATGATTAAGAGGGAAACGTGCGCTGAGCCGACCATCGAAAACATTATGGGTGAGGGTCTGCTGAGGAGCTGACCATCCTAAACATTATATGCGAAGGCCCGCTAGTGAGCTGACGCTATAAAACATTATATGAGAGGGCCCGCTAGAGAGCTGACCCAATAAAACATTATATGAGAAGGCCCGCTGGTGAGCTGACCTATACAAAAATTGTCAAACAGCGCCCGCTGGTGAGCTGGCCCTATATAAAAATTATATCACAGGGCCCGCTGGTGAGCTGGCCCTATATAAAAATTATATCCCAGGGTATATGGAAGAGAGTCAACCATATACCCACTTTTTGGGTGGAAGGGGTGAATGGGAATACAGAGTATTCCCATCATTGTAAATAACATATCTAAAGTCACTTTATGTTCCCCCGGGGCTTTCCTCCAGTGGAGTGGAGAAGTCAGGGGAAATCCAGGCCTTGTTCATTTTTATAAGTGTCAACCTATCAGCATTTTCGGTGGAAAGGCGGATACGCTTATCTGTTATGATGCCACCAGCAGCACTAAATACCCGCTCAGACAGAACGCTGGCGGCAGGGCAGGCCAGCACCTCCAAGGCGTAGAGTGCCAGTTCATACCACGTGTCCAGCTTGGACACCCAGTAGTTGTAAGGCACAGAGGGATCATTGAGGACGCTGACACGGTCTGCTACGTACTCCTTCACCATCTTCCAAAACTTTTCCCTCCTTGTGACACTAGGCTGCGCATCAGGGTGAGGGTGCTGGCGGGGTGTCATGAAGGTGTCCCACGCCTTGGAGAGTGTTGCCCTGCCTCTGTCGGAACTGCTGTGTGCTCCCCTTTTCTCCCCTTCTCGGTTGGCCAAGGTAGCACGTACTCTGCCACCAGCGTTGTCAGATGGAAAATTTTGGAGCAATTTTTCGACAAGAACCTTCTGGTATTGCACCATTTTGCTTGTCCTCTCCACCGGAGGAATGAGAGATGAGAAATTCTCTTTGTAGCGGGGGTCCAGAAGGGTGAACACCCAGTAATCCGTGTTGTCTAAAATGCGTATAACGCGTGGGTCACGGGAAAGGCAGCCTAACATAAAGTCAGCCATGTGTGCCAGAGTACCAACAGGCAAGATTTTGCTGTCCTCACCAGGAGGATGACTCTCAATCTCCTCATCCTCTTCCTCCTCTTCTGCCCACCCACGCTGAAGAGATGGAACTAAAGTTCCATGGCTACCCTCTGTAGCGGAGACAACCGTGTCTTCCTCCTCCTTCTCCTCCTCCTCCGCCTCCTCCAATTGTCACTGAGAAGACGAAGTGAGGGTGCTCTGGCTATCACCTTGTGTAAGCTCTTCCTCCCGCATTTCCACCTCTTCCACTTGCAAAGCGTCGGTTTTAATTGTGAGCAGCGAGCGTTTCAGTAGACACAGAAGTGGGATGGTTATACTGATAATAGCGTTATCGCCGCTCACCATCTGTGTCGATTCCTCAAAATTGCGTAAAACCTCACAGAGGTCTGACATCCATTCCCACTCCTCACTTCTGATTAGAGGAAGTTGAACGGAGAGGCGACGACCGTGTAACAGCTGGTACTCCACTACTGCCCTCTGCTGCTCACAAAGCCGGGCCAACATGTGGAAGGTGGAGTTCCAGCGCGTGCTCACGTCACACAGCAGCCGGTGAGCTGGCAATTGTAAGCGCTGCTGCAGCTTCAACAGGCCGGCTGAAGCTGTTGATGACTTACGGAAATGTGCACACACGCGGCGCACCTTGGTCAAGAGATCATGCAAATTGGGGTAGGTTTTTAGAAATCGCTGAACCACTAAATTAAATACATGCGCTAGGCATGGTACGTGTGTGAGCTTGCCGTGCTCCAAAGCCGCCACCAAGTTACGCCCATTATCACACACAACCATGCCTGGTTGCAGGTTGAGTGGCGAGAGCCATAGCTCGGTCTGGTGACTAATCCCCTGCAACAGCTCTGAGGCCGTGTGCTGTTTGTCCCCAAGGCAGATCAGCTTCAGCACGGCCTGTTGACGCTTCCCCACTGCAGTGCTACACTACTTCCAGCTACCGGCTGATGGGTGAGTGGCGCTGCGCGCAGAGAATTCAGAGGTGGAAACGGAGGAGGAGGAGCCAATAACGTAGGTGCTGGTGGAAACCCTGATGGAGGTAGGGCCCGCAATCCTTGGCGTGGGTAGCACCTGTGCCATCCCAGGGTCCGAGTCGCTCCCAGCCTCCACGACATTCACCCAGTGTGCCGTCAGGGAAATGTAGCGTCCCTGGCCACAAGCACTTGTCCATGTGTCAGTCGTTAAGTGGACCTTCCCAGTAACTGCATTGGTCAGGGCACGGGTGATGTTACGGGACACATGGTGGTGTAAGGCGGGGACGGCACACCGGGAAAAGTAGTGGCGGCTGGGGACTGCGTACCGAGGGACAGCTGCTGCCATCAGGCTGCGGAAGGACTCAGTCTCCACAAGCCTAAATGGCAGCATTTCGATGGCCAGTAATTTGGAAAGGTGTGAGGTTAGTGCTATGGCCTGTGGGTGGGTGGCTGGGTATTTTCGCTTGCGCTCAAATGCCTGGGGTAACGACATTTGGACGCTGCGCTGGGACAGGGAAGTGGATGTGGTCGCTGATGGTGCTTCAGATGGTACAGGTGCAGGGCGGGAGGTATGCGGGCCTGCGCCTTCGACAGGCGATTGTCCGGCACCGAAAACAGGGGAAGAGGAGGCAGTGGTGTGGCCTGCAGACACAGATTGGCGATCCGGGCGTTCCTCCCACTTATTACGGTGCTTGGATGCCATGTGTCGGATCATGCTGGTGGTGGTGAGGTTTCTAGTGTTCATGCCTCGGCTCATTCTGGTGTGGCACAGGTTGCAAACTACAATTTTTTTGTCGTCCGCACTTTCCTTAAAAAAAGCCATACCGCGGAACACCTAGCCCTTGGCAAGGGAGATTTACGCAAGGGGGTGCTCCATGGAACATTTGCGGGCCGGTTTGGTGCGGTCCGCCTTCTTTCTGTAGCCACACCACTGCCTCTTCCAGCCTGTTGCGGTGCTGCAGATGGCTCACCCTCAGGACTGCTGTCATTGCTCGGCTCTCCACCTTCCCAGGTGGGGTCAGTCATCTCATCGTCCACCAAGTCCTCCTCCACTTCCTCACTCTTATCATCCTCCTCATTTCTTGATCCCACCACATACTCAGTCATTGACAACTGTGTATCATCCTCCTCATCAAGGTCTTGAGACAGTAATAGTGGTTGATTTGATGGCAACTGTGTCTCATCATCATCATCATCCACTTCCTTTGACCTTAAATGCCGTTCACCTCTGTCATCTTCTTGTGATTGGGTACCCTCTAGAGGTTGTGAATCAGGGCACAAGATTTCATGTTCCTCTGCAAGCGTGCTTGGAGAGAGGTTCAAATGAAGGATTGGTGATGAGACGAGCTCCTCACTATATCCCAGTGTGGGATCACTTCTTTGACCAGACCCTCTATGGTGGGAGGAAGGATGATCAGGGTGAGGATTATGTTGACCAGACTCTTGGCTACTGAGAGTGGACTTGGTGGAAGACAGGGTGGTGCTTAACCGACTGGAAGCAGTATCACCTGAAATCCAACCGACCACCTGTTCGCAGTGGTCTGACCTCGAGAGTGATGTCCTGCGACGCCCTGTAAACTGAGACATGAAGCTAGGTATGGTGGATGTCTTTCTTTCTTGTGCTCTGGCACCAGGCACAGTTTCTACGCGTCCTGACCCGCGCCCTGAACTATCAGGATCACGTCCACTTCCCCGTCCCTTTTTACCCGCCTTCTTCATATTACACGGAATATGTGCTGCAAATCTGCAACTTTGCACACTAAACAGAATGTGCTGCTTATCTGCGGCTAGGCACAGTGAACAGAATATGTGACTTTTATTTTTAACACTTTGCACACTAAACAGAATGTGCTGCTTATCTGCGGCTAGGCACAGTGAACAGAATATGTGACTTTTATTTTTAACACTTTGCACACTAAACAGAATGTTCTGCTAATCTGCAACTTTGCACACTAAACAGAATGTGCTGCTTATCTGCGGCTAGGCACAGTGAATGGAATATGTGACTTTTATTTTTTACACTTTGCACACTAAACAGAATGTTCTGCTAATCTGCAACTTTGCACACTAAACAGAATGTGCTGCTTTTCTGCGGCTAGGCACAGTGAACGGAATATGTGACTTTTATTTTTTACACTTTGCACACTAAACAGAATGTGCTGCTAATCTGCAACTTTGCACACTAAACAGAATATGCTGCTTATCTGCGGCTAGGCACAGTGAACGGAATAAGTGACTTTTATTTTTTACACTTTGCACACTAAACAGAATGTGCTGCTAATCTGCAACTTTGCACACTAAAAAGAATGTGCTGCTAATCTGCAACTTTGCACACTGAACAGAATGTGCTGCTAATCTGCAACTTTGCACACTAAACAGAATGTGCTGCTAATCTGCAACTTTGCACACTAAAAAGAATGTGCTGCTAATCTGCAACTTTGCACACTAAACAGAATGTGCTGCTAATCTGCAACTTTGCACACTAAAAAGAATGTGCTGCTAATCTCCAACTTTGCACACTAAACAGAATGTGCTGCTAATCTGAAACTTTGCACACTAAACAGAATGTGCTGCTAATCTGCGGCTAGGCACAGTGAACGGAATATGTGACTTTTTTTTTTAAACTCTGCCCCCCAAAACAAAATATATCTGCTGCCCCCACACACAATAGTCCTAAAAAGGACTTTTGGGTCTTTTTGTTGTTCAAACACACTTTTTTTCTGCCTACACTGACTTTCCCTTCCTATCCTCATCTCTCCCTGGCTAAGACTGAGCCGAACTCGCTGGTCAGGTGCTATACAGCACCCGATCACGGGTTCTGGCCAGCCAATCAGTGTAATGCCAGCAGCCAACATGGCTGCTGGCATTACACTGATGTCAGAGCCTCCCTGCCCGTTTATTGGCTGCGCAGCAGCCGCGAAACGTGCGGGGAGTAGACCCGAACATGGCGGGCGAGCACATGCGGTACTCGTACGAGTACCGCCATGTGCCGAGCAGAGCGATGCTCGAGCCGAACCGAGCTTCGGCCGAGCATGCTCGCTCATCACTAATGCTCGGTACAAGGAGCACAGCTTATGCAAGTCAGCAAGGAACTCTGCACTGAGGGATGGGAGTGTAATGGTCACACTAGTTCAGCACAGCAACGCAGGATTCAGAATGTCACGGCGGCGACAACAGGCCAAGCAGGTCGCTGGAACAGGCCGCGGTGATCTCGAAGCAGGAAGTCAGCCAGCCGGGTCGTAGCACGTAGAAGTCTCTCAGACAAGCCGGGTCGTAGCACGTAGAGGGTTCTCAGACAAGCCGGGTCGTAGCACGTAGAGGATTCTCAGAAAAGCCGGGTCATACACGATCAGGAACACTGGAGCGTAGTCAGAACAGGCCAAAGTCAGCACATGGGAATCCGGATACAGGAACACGGCAACAACAAGTCTGGCTCAGAAACACCACGAAAGGGCATCTGACAGATGTAAGAGTCAGGTATAAAAAGGTCACCGAGGGGCAGGCCAAACCAACTGAACAAATCACAGTCTGCCACAGATGAGAGTGACAGGATAATCACAGGCACTGTGATACCATGATCTGACCTCACATCTCTGCCAATCAAACTGGGGATTATGCAGATGTAGCCATGGGAACCCCAGAATGACCGCATGATGAGGGGATTATCTGGAAACGTAATTCCTCCTTATGGAGGGCCCCAATTGACATAGTAATAGGAATAGTTTCCATAGTAATCAATGCAGGTTCCAAAGGTCTGCCGTCAGTGGCTTCAATGGCTAAGGGAGTGTCCCTTTTGAACAAAGGAATTTTATGTAATTCGGCAAATGAATAATCCATGAAGTAACCGGCTGTGCCAGAATCCACCAGGGCTAACACCTCAACAAGCTGTTCAGCCCAGAAAAATACCACCTGGATGGTGGGTTTCTGTGTACTTGGATCTAGGGACTGCTGTACACCACCTAGGGCCTGTCCCCCAAGGTACCCTAGGTGCGTTCATTTCCCGGCCGTACAGGACAAGTGCGTAATAAATGCCCAGCTTTGCCACAGTATAAGCATAGACCCTGCCTTCTGTGGTGTGCCCATTCCTCCCTTATGAGTTTGGTGAACCCGAGTTGCATTGGTTCGCTGGGCTCGGGTGAATAGTCAGGAGACATGGGAGGCGAGGGTGGGTTCAAAAGGCTGCCTTGCCCATAGTTTCTGGATCTCGACCTCCGATCTTTAGCCATGCGTCTTTCATGAATACGAGAGTCAATTAGCATGACATAATCAATGTATTCGTCCAAGTCACTGGGTACATCTCTAGCAGCTATTTAATCTTTGATAAGGTCAGCCAGACCTTGGGCAAAAGCTGCCACTAATGCCTCATTATTCCTTCCTACCACTGCTGCCAATGTCTGAAATAAACAAGTTTGGGGGGTTTGTTTCTAACAAGCCTAAGTCCTACAAATCAATGTTTCCTTAGGGTTTGTGCCAAACAAGCTTAAGTCCTACAAATCAATATTTCTTCAGGGCTTGGGCCTCTAATAAGTCTAAGTCCTGCAAAGGCCTCTAACAACACATCTAACAAATTATTCTCTACAAAATACTTTATCAAGTCAAATATCAGTCCACCCCAGTGGCAGCTTATATCAGGGGGCTCCTATCACTTTACAAACACATTTCTTATTTTATTTTATTTTATTTTATTGATTTATTTTATTAACTTCCCCGCTATACCAGTCAAGAACCCCCCCCAAAAAAAAAACAACTTCCTTGTTCAACTGATTCATTCATTCACCAACAAAGGCACCCTCAGATCCCTTTTATACCATGTCTTATGGGGTATTTTGAATTGTATTTAGGATTTATTTTGTATTAACTGTCCCACAATCCCAGTAAACAACCCTCCCAAAAAACATTCCCTGTTCAACTGATTCTTTCCCCACACCCCACGAACACAGGCACCCTCATGCCTCTTTTATACTATGCCTTTGGGAAATAAAATAATATTTGCTATGTGTTGTGTGTAACATCAATGTTCCCATTGATTTCAATGGAATGAGCTAGGCAAAAAAAACGGAAAATCTTCACTTTTTACAGGAAATTATTCACCAAGCAGAAAGTGGCATTTTCCAGCTATTTCAGTTTGAGGTGAAAATTTTCCCTAATACTCAGATGGCATGAGATGTTGGTTAATTTTAAGAATGTTAGTCTCCCAACATTGCTGCTTGATAGCCGTGTCCTGCGGTCATTGACAATGTAACCAGCCACACTGAAAACCCACTCAGCCTTAGTGCTTGCTGGAGGACAACTAAGGATTTCCACTGTAATACATGTCAATGCTGGCGACACAAACTGCTTTGTTTGCCAGTAGTCCATGGACTCATTGTTTCTGCCTAGAACATAGCTATCCTGAAAGTATGCAGGAACCATCTCACATGCAGTGGGACCACATCTAGGAGCTACATGGTGTTCCTGTGTGTCAGTTACCAACCCATACTCAGGGAACAAGTCCCAAAGAGATGTGCTGTCACCAGAAACACCACCACCAATGCTGGTTTTTTTCCTGCCCCTGCTGAGACCCATGAATTGCCCTGTCTTCAGAATAGGATATTCTGGTTGATGATGCAGGTGCTTCTGCTGGTTGAAATGCTTCGCTGCCATCCCTTTCACTATGCTGTCTACATGTTGTTTGTGCCTTCACTTTCTCCCACTCATTCTCCACAATGCAATCTTCCACTCGATCAATAAGCATATCTCGATATTCCTGGCCTTTTGGCAGAATTTCAGAAATGTGTTTGAAAAGGGTGTCCAGTAAAGTGCCATAAATGTATTCCTCACTGCTTTTAATAGACACTTTGCAAGGATCTTGTTCAAAGCACACTAACATGTCCTTTACCAGCTGGTGCATGTCTGTGTTGTCATTATCATAAGATTCCTCAGCCATGCTCCTCATTTTTTCTGCAATAAAAATATCAGTGGTAGAATTTAACTAATTCCTGCCCCAATGCGACTCACCTGCATGGTTGCCTCCTCAAAGGGTTTCAGCAACTCACACACATTGCACATTAGTTGTCACTGGCCAGGTGACAAAGAGGATCCCTCCAATGCCTTACAGTTTTGCATGGTGTACTCGCTAATGGCCTTATTCTGCTCATACAAATGCTCTAACATGTACATTGTGGAAGTCTACCTGGTAGAGACCTACATTTTCAGCTGGGGATGGGGCAGGTTGTTATGCTCTTGTATGGAATATAGAGTGTTGCGTGCACTGTAGGAGTGACTAAAATGGGCAGAGATTTTGTGGACAATAGTAAGCATCTCTCTAAGGGTTTCGGATTCTGCCAGGAATCTGGTCATAACTAAATTCAGCACATGGGTAAAGCAGGGCACATGCACCATATCACCTATTCTCAAAGCAGCAATTATGTCGGAACCATTATCAGCAGACACAAAACCAATTTTTAATGAGCAGGATACAAACCATTCCTCTATCACCTGCTCTAGCTTACTTAAAACATTTGTCTTTGTGACCCTGTCTCTCAAAATTCTGCATGCATAAGGTGGCATGCCAATAGTATGGGCTATCCTGCTGCTGCTGCCTCCTTTTAATCACACTGCCAGAACCAGGAGCACGATTGCTGGCTGTCACCTGATTCTGTAAGCTAGTGTTGCCCACTGCTGGTGCTGGGAGAGGAACCCAGTGAGCAGTCACAGTCATATAGTCTGTACTCTGCCCACTTGTTGACATTTCTGTTGTCAGGTGGATTTTCTTGCCATAAGCACTTTTCAGCCCTTTGCCCACCATACTAACCACCTACATGTACAATTCAGGCACAGCCATCCTGGAAAAATAATTGTAGCTTGGGATATTCCAGCGTGGAGTTACACATTACATCAGTTCTCTTAAACCTTAGTTTTCTATAAAAGAATATGGCAGCATGTCCACTGCCAACATCTTAGCAACCTTGCCATTTCTTAGGTGTATTTTGGGATTGTTTTTGTGATGGTTTTGACTCCTTCCCAGGAACACAGTCAGTGTGGGTTTGCAGGACATGGCAGAAGAACTCTGGAACAACATGACTAGAGCGGGAGTGGAGGAAGAGGCAGCAAGACTATGACTCTTGCCATCTCCTAAAGCAAACCTTCTTCAGAAGGAGCCATAGGTGTTATTTGGAATTAACTAACTGTTGGCAGTAGCACATTCTCTGACACATAAATAAATTTACTACTTCTTTTTTCTGCCCCAGAGCCCTGGGGACTTTTTGGAGAGCTTCTGCTGCTGCAGCTGCTAGTTGCAGCACCTTTGATATGCTGATATTGTGTCTCCCAGTCAGACCTGCGGTTGTGCTTCAGATCCTTTCACCCTACCCCTTCCCCTTGTATGTTTGCTGGACATTACTCAGCTACTGTGTGTGGGGTTTTACTGTAAAGTACAAAATAGAGTTGTTTGTGTGTGATGTCTTCCCCTCTAAAAAGTACTCTAACTCATCTAGTATCAGTCTTCCTCAGTCACAGTTCATGCCAGGGACCCTGTCTCTGTCACCTATCAATTTTTTTGTACTTTTTGTTTTAATTAGCTGTCTCTCCTAACCATATCACTGTCAACAACAACCAAAAAATTCTCCCTGTTCAACTGCTTCTTTTCTCAAACTCCCCTAGAACAGGCAGATCAGGAAGAAACTTGGATCACCTCAACCTATGTGTTCTCAGTCACTCACACAGAATTGTGGGTTATTTGTGGTAATTTTCATTTGCTAACTTCTCTCAGCCCCAGGCTCCCCTAGGACAAAGATAGCAGTCGAATCAGGAAGAAATTGGGTCACCTCTGCTTGCATGTTCCCAGTAAGACACAAAAGAATTTGTGGTATTTGTGGTAACTCTCCTTTGCTCCCTTCTCACACCCCAAAAGTCCTCTGACACACAAATGACAGCCAGGTCAGTAAGGATCTTGGATCACAGCTGCCTTTGTCTACTCGGTCACACAAAATTTTGGTGTATTCAGGGTAATTCTCCTTTGCTCCCTTCTCACACCCCACAGACTCCCCTAGGACAGAGATATCAGCCAGATAAGAAAGAAATTTGGATCATCTCTGCCCATGTGTTCCCAGTCAATCACACAGAATTGTGGGGTATTTCTCCTTTGCTCCCTTCTCTCATCCCCAGAATCCCCTGATACAGAGGTAACAACCAGATCAGGAAGGCACTTGGATCACAGGTGCCTATGTCTACTTGGTCACACTAAACATTGAGGTATTTGGGATAAGCCTCCTTTACTCTCTTCTTACAACCCTAGACTTGAATCACAGCTGTTTGTGTCTTCCCATTCAGTCACACTGAATTTTGGGGTATTTGGCATCAACCTTTTTTCTCCCTTCCTGCCCCCCAGTGTCCCCCAGATGTGACTAATTTCTTGCTTATAGGATTCCCTAAACTAAGCTTCAGATCCACTTATTAGCCTGTCTTCTCTAACTCAAAAATATGCTACTATCTCTTCCACTTAGAAACACAGAATGGCATGCTGCAGGGACCTGAAACCCGATTTATACTATGCCTGTGGGAAAATAAGTGAAAACTTTTGCCCATCCCAAGGAGTAAACTTGAGTCAGTGAAGAAACATCAGTTGTCAAAAAGCCAGTATTAAGTGCCATATGTGCAAAAGAAAGTGAAGGAATCTGGGGTAAACCATCTGCACCACAGAGGAAACATTGATTTAATTGGGGATTTTAACCCCTTGAATGCTAGAGGAATCTCAAAACCATTGCAAAAAACACAATAGAGACCACTCTAGCAGTCAAGAGGTTTAAACCACAATTAAATCAGTGATCATTATTTTGTTATACTCTATGGTGCATTTGGTTTGCCTAAAATATCTCTACTTCTCTTTTTGAACAAATGGGATAACCCATAGTCACTGTTCAATATGCAAGTAGTACAAAAGGTGAGGAGATGCACTAAGGTGCAATGCTATCACGAAGTGTGTCTGGTGATTAATACCATACAATTCGCCATATGCACTAAGAATATGCAATGCAAGGGGAGAATGGAAGATGGCCATAATGCTAGCAATTTGTTGGTTTTTTCAGGGAGGGGGGCAAGTGGGGGAGTGGAGAGGATTCACTGAGACCACAGACTCCACCATCATTCCCTAAACCTTTTGGTGCCATTGGGATGTGCATTAGACACAATTGTGGCACTGACAGAGTTACAACATTCAAAGTCATAGCCATCATTCATTTTTACTGTGAGAGAAATGGCAGGGAAGCTGTTAATTATTATTACTTACTGAATCAGCTGATTCATGTAAACAAATGACTCACAAGGCACTTCACAACTGAATCAGCTGTTCGCAGGTAATCTATTGATCAGTAGGTTCAGTAAATACAGAGCTCAAAGGTACTGCATTTTTCCTCAGATTCCACAGGTCTCCCCCTCCCCTACATATTTGTGAGACTCTCCAGAAATCTTCACCCCATACACAAATACATACAATTGTACCTCTATCTCCCACTGCACATACACAGTTGTCTGTCACACTTTCTAAATTCACTAAAGGTATCAGCATTACTGCTTCCTACCAACGTACTGTTTGATGTTGCACAAACCGTGATCAGCTCTTCTGTAGCCGCAGGTGCAGCACACCGTCTTTCACATATCTCATAAATTTTGCCAGAGGGTACCTGTGCCAACCAGCTGTGATTGTCTGACCATTATAATAGCATAATTCTACAGTAGCACTCCTCACCAGTTTTAGTATCTTCTTCACTGATCCCTTTGCATGAAATCTGTGTGTGTGTGTGTGTGTGTATTTGTCCCCCCCAATTCCTGCATTGGCCATGCTCTTAATATTTAAGTCGCAGTAACTCAGTTATTCCTGTACAAGTGCAAATACCCAGAAAGGTAGCCTCCTCAAAAGACTTCAATAACCCCATAGGTTACCTGTTAGCTGACACTGAAAAGGAAACAAAGCAGTCTCCTCCAAAGCCATGCAGTTCAGCATTATATATTCACTTATGGCCTTTTTCTACTCATACTACTGTTCCAGCATGTACAATTCTACCTGTTTTAGCTGCTAATGGGGCAAGTGGTTACACTGTCGTATGGAATATAATGAATTGCAAGCACTGTAGGACCAGCAAAAAGTGCAAATATTGTGCAGTTGATATTTAGCATTACTTTTAGGGTTTGGGATTCTAAAAGGAATCAGGAAACATTTATACGATATTGCACTCTCCCTGTAACACTAGGTACTTTGTATGCAGTAGTAGAGACAGGCTCTTCTACATTGTTTAACCATCCATTTTATTTTGTATATTTTTTTACATTGTTGCATGCTCACTGATTTCGCAGTCCCGACTCCCACACAGAAAAGTTTCTGAAATAAATTCATAAAGCAACCTGTCAGGGACATTAAAGTGTAAAAAAACAGATGGCGATTACAAAAAAAAAGAAAGAAAAATGAAATAAAAAATATTATGCCCTTGCAGAATATGTAATGTAAAAAAGAAGGTAGTCTGTCATTTTAAGAGCACAACAGTGAACACTTATTAAAATGAGACCTTTAAAGGGATAGTAATGTTTCACAGTAAAAAGCAGCTCTAATTAATCATCATAGTATTTGGACTTTGGATAGTATTATTTCAATTCTGTCAGAGTTGTAGTTCAAGAGTAATTCAATGACAAAGTATCCCCCTTCCGCCCCTTTTACTGATGTAACAACTGCTTAGCCAGAGTAGAAGGGAGGGGCCCAGGTAGACTGCAGAGAGGGACAATCTTCAATTAAGATAAGGGAAAAACCTGAAAAGCTTGTCAAGGGGGGCAGGGATTTCATTGTTTTCATAGGATGAAGGTTGTCCCCTGCTGTTTTCTGTCTGGTCTATGGACTGGATTCCACATCTGAGAAGAGATGGCTTACACTAGGTAAAAGGGGCGGGGAGGGGAAACTTTGCTTGTGAATATCTATCAAACCATAAAGGTTTGAGAGATAAGACTTATATCATTCTTCATGTTTTTTTTAATGCCTACAAAATAAAATAAAGATAAAAAGAAGTATTACTATCCCTTTAAGCCCTTCAGTGCTACAGAAATATCCAGTTTATTTATCCAGTTCATTACTTCTCAATGAACTGGATACCTCTCTAGTGGTTTACATTCCAATTCAAATAAATTTGAATCTGGGTAAATGTTTTTTGCCCCCTACAATTCACTTGGTGTGTACTATACTTATTCCAGTTCTTCTTGGTCGCATACAGTTTTGAATAGGACAAGTACAATAATGAAGGGTTAGTCTTCAGGACTTGAAGCTTCGGCGCATGAAATGACACCAATGTCACCAGATAAAAAAAAAAAGATTGAATTGAATCACTGTTAGCTTACATCCTACCACAAAGTTATTCCTTGGGCTCAATTCTATAAATCAGTCTTTATAAAAGAGAAAAAAAAAAACATAAATACAGGAATATATGTGGCAGCATTAGAGGTAAAATGACACTTCATTAATTATAATTATGCTACCGAAAATCATCAAGTATTGAAAAAAGTATGTGCAATTAAAAGCTCTGTAGGAAAAGCTACAGAGAATTCTTCATTTTCAAAGAGAAGAGAGTAAGATGTGATTGCAATTTAGAAGATAAGCCTGCTGCACAAATGCTTCATTTAAAACTTTATAAGTATTATCTTACATGATTTGCTACTGGAACCACATCAAGCAAAACACAACATTTTAACAAACAAGAGCCTTTGTCACAGGTAAAAATTAAATGACTAAATGCCTGAAGAAAAAAAAGCATTATGCAGAAGGCTTATTTTTTGCAATGACCATTAACCCTTTAAAAGTCAGAGGTGTATGCAATGCATTGCTTCTCAACAGGGGAGATGCACTAAAGCGTGATAGGAAAGTGATAAAGTTGATGTGATTTCTCCACTGATATCACTTGTCCAAGTCCTATGTTTTTCTCTGGAGACAATGAACTAATAGTTCTCCAACTTTGGAGATCTTAGCGCATAGGCCCTATAGAATAACACAGGAACTGGAAAAGTGATATCACTGGAGAAGTTATTTCCACATTATAACCTCTTTATGACTCCTTAGTGCATAAGCCCCAATGTGTTGTACACCCTTCTGGCCCTTAAAGGGATAGTAATACTTCGTTTTAACTTTATTTTATTTTGTAGGCATTAAAAAAACATGAAGAATGATACAAGTCTTATCTCTCAAACCTTTATGGTTTATGAGATATTCACAAGCAAAGTTTCCCCCTCCCACCCCTTTTACCTACTGTAAACAATCTCTTCTCAGAAGTGGAATGCAGTCCATAGACTGGACAGATAACAGAAGGGGACACTCTTATTCCTATGAAAACAATGAAATCCCTGACCCCCTTGACAAGCTTTTCAGGTTTTTCCCTTATCTTAATTGAAGATTGTCCCTCTCTGCAGTCTACTTGGGCACCTCCCTTCTGCTCAGGCTGAATAGTGTGACATCAGTAAAAGGGGCGGGAGGGGGACACTTTGTCATTGAATTACTCTGGAACTACAACTCTGACAGAATTGAAATAACACTCTCCAAAGTCCAAATACTATGATGATTAATTAGAGCTGTTTTTATTATGAAACATTACTATCCCTTTAAAGGGTTAATATGTGACTTGCACAATGCCATGTTCAGCCATATTGTACTCTATTCTCCTTGTAATATTGATAAGCTATGTCCAAACTTTCACATGGCTCCCAATTTGATTGCCAAATTTGAAGACTTTTGCCAATACAGTTGAGAAAGTTTCTGTGTCTATTTAGTCTAAGAACACAATTAGTAAAAATAGATTTGACTCCATTTGTAGGTTACAATGAAAGCTCGATCCAAATGCCTCCAAAGCAAAAAAAAACAGCTGATGGCATTTTTTCAAGCACGGTAAGCAATGCAATTACATATGTTATGAATAAACACCAGCTAAAATAAAACCACCTCGGGTGCTAATCTTGCAACCCTTTGCACCCATTGACACACAACAAAATGCCGAAATATGTCATTCAATTCCATACTTTAGCACAAAGATACATTAAGTTTTTCTGGGCATAGAGTCCTTTAACGCATCTCAAAAGTGCCGAAGCAGGAAATTTAAAAAAAAGCTGAAAAAACCCAAAGTCACCAGTGAATGTATTGATATAGGGCTCTAAGCCCCATGTAAATATTTATTTATTTATTTATTTATTTATTTATTTATTTATTTAGAAAATGTTTTACCAGGAAGAATACATTGAGATTTCTCTCGTTTTCAAGTATGTCCTGGATAGTTTTCAGTAAAAGGTTACATATTTACACTAATTGTGAGACATTATATACAAACATACAGAAATATACATACTTATTAAATAATGGGATTATTTACAGTTACACACTGTTTTTAGATATAAAGAAACATTTGCTTTTAAGGATTTTAGACTGGGTGCAGATGTGATTTTTTCCGGCAGATTGTTCCAGATTTTTGGAGCTCTGAAGGAGAAGGCAGATCTTCCTGCTTCTTTCTTGTATTGTGGTATACGCAGTGAGTTGTTAGTAGTGGAGCGAAGGTTATAGTTAGTATGGAGAGCTGGGGTGAGCATACTGCTTAGGTATTGTGGTAGTTTTCCAGAGAAATGATTGTGTACTAAGCAAGAAAGATGAAGGTCACGTCTAGGTTTGAGTGTTAGCCAATTTAGTTCTTTTAGCATGTCATAATGATGGGTAGTGTAGTCACACTGGAGGATAAAGCGGCATAATGAATTATATAGAGTGTCAAGTTTACTGAGGTGGATTTCTGGCGCTGAAGCATATACTACGTCACCATAGTCTATGACTGGCAGCAGCATCTGTTGTACAATACGTTTTCTCACCTGGGTACTTAGACATAATTTGTTTCTATAAAGTGTACTTATTTTGGGATAAAGTTTAGAGGTTAATTTGTCAATGTGGTGACCAAAATTGAGGTTAGGGTCAAGCCACATACCAAGATATTTGTAGGAGTCTACTGGGGCCAATTTACGATTAGACTCTGTCACAATGGATAGGTGGATATTGTCGAGATTACGCAGTTTGTGCTTTGTGCCAAATATCATTGTGACTGTTTTATCTGTGTTTAAGAAAAGTTTGTTCTGTGTTATCCATCTTTCCACTTTGTAGAAATCATGTTGTAATTCGGTTTCAAGTTGTGATATGCTAGAGTTTTTAGCATAGATTATGGTGTCATCTGCATACATGTGTACTGAAGATGATTTGCAAACCTTGGGCAGATCATTTATAAAAAGAGAAAATAGAAGAGGGCCTAGAATGGAGCCTTGGGGAACTCCACTTATTATTTTGAGCGGACGGGAGTCATTGTTTGCAACTGACACATACTGCATTCTGTCTGATAAATAGGATCGGAACCATTGTAGAGAATTATTACCCAATCCTGAGTTATGGAGTTTGCTGATAAGAATGTTATGGTCTACTGTGTCAAAGGCCTTAGCGAAATCAAGGAAAATAGCTCCAGTGTAGTGTTGAGCGAGCATGCTCGGCCGATGCTCGGATCGGCTCGAGCATCGCTCTGCTCGGCACATGGCGGTACTCGTACGAGTACCGCATGTGCTCGCCCGCCATGTTCGGGTCTCCTCCCCGCACGTTTTGCGGCTGCTGCGCAGCCAATAAACGTGCAGGGAGGCTCTGACATCGGTGTAATGCCAGCAGCCATGTTGGCTGCTGGCATTACACTGATTGGCTGGCCAGAACCCGTGGTCAGGTGCTGTATAGCACCTGACCATCGAGTTCGGCTCAGTCTGAGCCAGGGAGAGCTGAGGATAGGAAGGGAAAGGCAGTGTAGGGAGGAAAAAACAAAAATTGTGACAAAAAAGAACCAAAAGTCCTTTTTAGGACTACTGTGTGTGGGGGCAGCAGGTTATATTGTGTGTGGGGGGAAAAAAAAAAAAAAAAAAAAAAAAAATATTCTGTTTAGTGTGAAAAGTTGCAGATTAGAGCACATTCTGTTTAGTGTGCACAGTTGCAGATTAGAGCACATTCTGTTTAGTGTGCAAAGTTGCAGATTAGAGCACATTCTGTTTAGTGTGCAAAGTTGCAGATTAGAGCACATTCTGTTTAGTGTGCAAAGTTGCAGATTAGAGCACATTCTGTTAAGTCTTCAAACTAAAATATCAAAGTCACATATTCCATTCAGTGTGCTTCGCCGCAGTTTAGCAGCCTATTCTGTGTACTGTGCAGAGTTGCAGAATAGGAAGAAATACTGTTAAGTCTTCAAACTAAAATATCAAAGTCACATATTCCATTCAGTGTGCTTCGCCGCAGTTTAGCAGCCTATTCTGTGTACTGTGCAGAGTTGCAGAATAGGAAGAAATACTGTTAAGTCTTCAAACTAAAATATCAAAGTCACATATTCCATTCAGTGTGTTTCACCGCCGTTTAGCAGCCTATTCTGTGTACTGTGCAGAGTTGCAGAATAATAAGAAATACTGTTAAGTTTTCAAACTCAAATATTAAAGTCACATATTCCATTCAGTGTGTTTCACCGCAGTTTAGCAGCCTTTTCTGTGTACTCTGCAGAGTTGCAGAATAATAAGAAATACTGTTAAGTTTTCAAACTCAAATATTAAAGTCACATATTCCATTCAGTGTGTTTCACCGCAGTTTAGCAGCCTATTCTGTGTACTCTGTACAGTTGCAGAATAATAAGAAATACTGTTAAGTTTTCAAACTCAAATATTAAAGTCACATATTCCATTCAGTGTGTTTCACCGCCGTTTAACAGCCTATTCTGTGTACTCTGTACAGTTGCAGAATAATAAGAAATACTGTTAAGTTTTCAAACTCAAATATTAAAGTCACATATTCCATTCAGTGTGTTTCACCGCAGTTTAGCAGCCTATTCTGTGTACTCTGTACAGTTGCAGAATAATAAGAAATACTGTTAAGTTTTCAAACTCAAATATTAAACTCACATATTCCATTCAGTGTGTTTCACCGCAGTTTAGCAGCCTATTCTGTGTACTCTGCAGAGTTGCAGAATAATAAGAAATACTGTTAAGTTTTCAAACTCAAATATTAAACTCACATATTCCATTCAGTGTGTTTCACCGCAGTTTAGCAGCCTATTCTGTGTACTCTGTACAGTTGCAGAATAATAAGAAATACTGTTAAGTTTTCAAACTCAAATATTAAAGTCACATATTCCATTCAGTGTGTTTCACCGCCGTTTAACAGCCTATTCTGTGTACTCTGTACAGTTGCAGAATAATAAGAAATACTGTTAAGTTTTCAAACTCAAATATTAAAGTCACATATTCCATTCAGTGTGTTTCACCGCCGTTTAACAGCCTATTCTGTGTACTCTGTACAGTTGCAGAATAATAAGAAATACTGTTAAGTTTTCAAACTCAAATATTAAAGTCACTTATTCCATTCAGTGTGTGTCACCGCAGTTTAGCAGCCTATTCTGTGTACTCTGCACAGTTGCAGAATAGTAAGAAATACTGTTAAGTTTTCAAACTCAAATATTAAAGTCACATATTCCATTCAGTGTGTTTCACCGCAGTTTAGCAGCCTATTCTGTGTACTCTGTACAGTTGCAGAATAATAAGAAATACTGTTAAGTTTTCAAACTCAAATATTAAACTCACATATTCCATTCAGTGTGTTTCACCGCCGTTTAACAGCCTATTCTGTGTACTCTGTACAGTTGCAGAATAATAAGAAATACTGTTAAGTTTTCAAACTCAAATATTAAAGTCACATATTCCATTCAGTGTGTTTCACCGCCGTTTAACAGCCTATTCTGTGTACTCTGTACAGTTGCAGAATAATAAGAAATACTGTTAAGTTTTCAAACTCAAATATTAAACTCACATATTCCATTCAGTGTGTTTCACCGCAGTTTAGCAGCCTATTCTGTGTACTCTGCAGAGTTGCAGAATAATAAGAAATACTGTTAAGTTTTCAAACTCAAATATTAAAGTCACATATTCTGTGTAAGATGAAGAAGGCGGGTAAAAAGGGACGGGGAAGTGGACGTGATCCTGAAAGTTCAGGGCGCGGGTCAGGACGCGGAGAAACTGTGCCTGGTGCCAGAGCACAAGAAAGAAAGACATCCACCATACCTAGCTTCATGTGTAATTTTACAGGGCGTCGCAGGACATCACTCTCGAGGTCCGACCACTGCGAACAGGTGGTCGGTTGGATGACAGCTGATACTGCTTCCAGTCGGTTAAGCACCACCCTGTCTTCCACCAAGTCCACTCTCAGTAGCCAAGAGTCTGGTCAACATAATCCTCACTCTGATCATCCTTCCTCCCACCATACACGGTCTGGTCAAAGAAGTGATCCCACACTGGGATATAGTGAGGAGCTCGTCTCATCACCAATCCTTCATTTGACCCTCTCTCCAAGCACGCTTGCAGAGGAACATGACATCTTGTGCCCTGATTCACAACCTCTAGAGGCTACCCAATCTCAAGAAGATGACAGATGTGAACGGCATTTAAGGTCAAAGGAAGTAGTGGATGATGATGATGATGATGAGACACAGTTGCCATTAAATCAACCACTATTTCCGTCTCAAGACCTTGTTGAGGAGAATGTTATACAGTTGTCAATGACTGAGTATGTGGTGGGATCAAGACTTGAGGAGGATGATCAGAGTGAGGAAGTGGAGGAGGACTTGGTGGACGATGAGGTGACTGACCCCACCTGGGAAGGTGTAGAGCCGAGCGATGACAGCAGTCCTGAGGGTGAGCCATCTGCAGCACCGCAACAGGCTGGAAGAGGCAGTGGTGTGGCTACAGAAAGAAGGCGGACCGCACCAAACCGGCCCGCAAATGTTCCACGGAGCACCCCCTTGCGTAAATCTACCTTGCCAAGGGGTAGGTGTTCCGCGGTATGGCGTTTTTTTAAGGAAAGTGCGGACGACAAAAGAATTGTAGTTTGCAACCTGTGCCACACCAGAATGAGCCGAGGCATGAATACTAGAAACCTCACCACCACCAGCATGATCCGACACATGGCATCCAAGCACCGTAGTAAGTGGGAGGAACGCCTGGATCGCCCATCTGTGTCTGCAGGCCACACCACTGCCTCCTCTTCCCCTGTTTTCGGTGCCGGCCAATCGCCTGTCGAAGGCGCAGGCCCGCATACCTCCCGCCCTGCACCTGTAGCATCTGAAGCACCATCAGCGACCACATCCACTTCCCTGTCCCAGCACAGCGTCCAAATGTCGTTACCCCAGGCATTTGAGCGCAAGAGAAAGTACCCAGCCACCCACCCACAGGCCATAGCACTAACCTCACACCTTTCCAAATTACTGGCCATCGAAATGCTGCCATTTAGGCTTGTGGACACTGAGTCCTTCCGCAGCCTGATGGCAGCAGCTGTCCCTCGGTACGCGGTCCCCAGCCGCCACTACTTTTCCCGGTGTGCCATCCCCGCATTACACCACCATGTGTCCCGTAACATCACCCGTGCCCTGACCAACGCAGTTACTGGGAAGGTCCACTTAACGACTGACACATGGACAAGTGCTTGTGGCCAGGGACGCTACATTTCCCTGACGGCACACTGGGTGAATGTCGTGGAGGCTGGGAGCGACTCGGACCCTGGGATGGCACGGGTGCTACCCACGCCGAGGATTGCGGGCCCTACCTCCATCAGGGTTTCCACCAGCACCTACGTTATTGGCTCCTCCTCCTCCGTTTCCACCTCCTAATTCTCTACACACACCGCCACTCCCCCATCAGCCAGTAGCTGGAAGCAGTGTAGCACTGCAGTGGGGAAGCGTCAACAGGCCGTGCTGAAGCTGATCTGCCTTGGGGACAAACAGCACACGGCCTCAGAGCTGTTGCAGGGGATTAGTCACCAGACCGAGCAGTGGCTCTCGCCACTCAACCTGCAACCAGGCATGGTTGTGTGTGATAATGGGCGTAACTTGGTGGCGGCTTTGGAGCTCGGCAAGCTCATACACGTACCATGCCTAGCGCATGTATTTAATTTAGTGGTGCAGCGATTTCTAAAAACCTACCCCAATGTGCATGATCTCTTGACCAAGGTGCGCCGCGTGTGTGCACATTTCCGTAAGTCATCAACAGCTTCAGCCGGCCTGTTGAAGCTGCAGCAGCGCTTACAATTGCCAGCTCACCGGCTGCTGTGTGACGTGAGCACGCGCTGGAACTCCACCTTCCACATGTTGGCCCGGCTTTGTGAGCAGCAGAGGGCAGTAGTGGAGTACCAGCTGTTACACGGTCGTCGCCTCTCCGTTCAACTTCCTGTAATCAGAAGTGAGGAGTGGGAATGGATGTCAGACCTCTGTGAGGTTTTACGCAATTTTGAGGAATCGACACAGATGGTGAGCGGCGATAACGCTATTATCAGTGTAACCATCCCACTTCTGTGTCTACTGAAACGCTCGCTGCTCACAATTAAAACCGACGCTTTGCATGTGGAAGAGGTGGAAATGGGGGAGGAAGAGCTTACACAAGGTGATAGCCAGAGCACCCTCACTTCGTCTTCTCAGCGACAATTGGAGGAGGCGGAGGAGGAGGAGGAGGAGGAGGAGGAGGAGGAAGACACGGTTGTCTCCGCTACAGAGGGTAGCCATGGAACTTTAGTTCCATCTCTTCAGCGTGGGTGGGCAGAAGAGGAGGAAGAGGATGAGGAGATTGAGAGTCATCCTCCTGGTGAGGACAGCGAAATCTTGCCTGTTGGTACTCTGGCACACATGGCTGACTTTATGTTAGGCTGCCTTTCCCGTGACCCACGCGTTACACGCATTTTAGACAACACGGATTACTGGGTGTTCACCCTTCTGGACCCCCGCTACAAAGAGAATTTCTCATCTCTCATTCCTCCGGTGGAGAGGACAAGCAAAATGGTGCAATACCAGAAGGTTCTTGTTGAAAAATTGCTCCAAAATTTTCCATCTGACAACGCTGGCGGCAGAGTACGTGCTACCTTGGCCAACCGAGAAGGGGAGAAAAGGGGAGCACACAGCAGTTCCGAGAAAGGCAGGGCAACACTCTCCAAGGCGTGGGACACCTTCATGACACCCCGCCAGCACCCTCACCCTGATGCTCAGCCTAGTGTCACAAGGAGGGAAAAGTTTTGGAAGATGGTGAAGGAGTACGTAGCAGACCGTGTCAGCGTCCTCAATGATCCCTCTGTGCCTTACAACTACTGGGTGTCCAAGCTGGACACGTGGTATGAACTGGCACTCTATGCCTTGGAGGTGCTGGCCTGCCCTGCCGCCAGCGTTCTGTCTGAGCGGGCATTTAGTGCTGCTGGTGGCATCATAACAGATAAGCGTATCCGCCTTTCCACCGACAATGCTGATAGGTTGACACTTATAAAAATGAACAAGGCCTGGATTTCCCCTGACTTCTCCACTCCACTGGAGGAAAGCCCCGGGGGAACATAAACTCACTTTATATATGTTATTTACAATGATGGGAATACTCTGTATTCCCATTCACCCCTTCCACCCAAAAAACGGGTATATGGTTGACTCTTAATCTTCTCATCCTCCTCCTCCTCTTCCATATGCCCTGGGATATAATTTTTATATAGGGCCAGCTCACCAGCGGGCCCTGTGATATAATTTTTATATAGGGCCAGCTCACCAGCGGGCCCTGTTTGACAATTTTTATATAGGTCAGCTCACCAGCGGGCCTTCTCATATAATGTTTTATTGGGTCAGCTCTCTAGCGGGCCCTCTCATATAATGTTTTATAGCGTCAGCTCACTAGCGGGCCTTCGCATATAATGTTTAGGATGGTCAGCTCTGCAGCAGACCCTCACCCATAATGTTTTAGATGGTCGGCTCAGCGCACGTTTCCCTCTTAATCATGGCCTCAGTTCAATAAAATCAAGGAAATTTTTGGGAGAATTTGCCTCTGTGCACGTTTCCCTCTTAATCATGGCCTCAGTTCTGAAAATCAAGGAAATTTTTGGGAGAATTTGCCTCTGCGCACGTTTCCCTCTTAATCATGGCCTCACTTCCGAAAACCAAGGAAATTTTTGGGAGAATTTGCAGATGATATACAAGTAAATATACAGCAAATATTGTTTGGTAACAATTTTTCGCCTAAAGTCGTTTTTATTTTCCTTTTTGTGTGTTTTATGGTCAGTCTGTAAAAATGGCGTACTACGGGCGAAAGATCGTTCCCAGCAGCGATGTTGGAGTCCAAGATGCATCCAGACATCCTCCCTATGCTGTCCCTGAACCATTTCTGTGGTGTTTCCATCCTTTTCTGCCCTTTTCCTATGGACCAGGCACCCTCCCCTCATCAGAGCAGGGGGTGCCTGGTGTAATGCTCGAGTCCTCCCATTGACTTCAATGGGGCTCGGGTGCTCGGCCGAGCACTCGAGCCTCAGGGGGTGCTCGGTTAGAGCACCCGAACACCCGAGCATTGGGGTGCTCGCTCATCACTACTCCAGTGAGTTCAACATTTTCCATGCCAATCTGGATATCATTGGTTACTTTTAGAAGAGACGTGACTGTTGAGTGGTTTGGTCTAAACCCTGATTGAAGAGGGGTGAAGAAACTGGACTGTTGGTAATATTTATGTAGTTGCACATGTACACATTTCTCTATGATTTTAGATAAAGTGGGGAGGAGAGATATCGGTCTGTAATTTGATACTACATTTTTATCCCCACTTTTGTGGATAGGTACAACTCTTGCCACTTTCCAGGATTTGGGCATATACCCTAATGTCAAAGAGGCATTAATTAGAGTTGCTATCGGTTGGGCTGTGACCATAGCACTGAGCTTTAATAAAATTGCTGGTAGTTGGTCAGGGCTCGATTGAGATTTCAGTTTTGAGTTGAGGAGGTGATCATATACTTCACTTTCATTTACTGGCCTGAAATTGAATTCATTTGCACTGTTGGACCAGGCAGCAGGTGCCAGTGACTGTTCTGAACTTGGTGGGACTTCAGAGTGGCCTTTGTTTTGTTTAATCAGTGTGGTGGCACATCCAACAAAGTAGCTGTTGAAAGCATTGGCTATGGCTGGGGGGCACTGTATGGTTTCATTGTCTATTGTTATATTTGATGGGTGCGAATGGTTAGGTGGATTGTAGATGTTTTTTATAACCTTCCAAAAGTTGGCTGGCTTTGAAATGTTATTGTCCAAGTTGTTATTAAAATATTGTGCTTTTGCTAGTTTTGTTTGTTTTGTACATGTATTCCGTACTTGCCTATATATATAGTGTGATCATGAGGGGAGCCAGTTTGTTTAAATTTTGTCCATAATGAATCTCTGAAACTGAATAATTGAATCAAGTCAGCTGAGACCCATGGTAGATGTGCCCCCCTGACCCTGACCTTTCTTAGTGGGGCATGGGTATTACAGACCTGTAGGAATTCTGAGTTAAAAAAGTCAATCGCTGAATCAAGGTCAGGTATTAGATGTAATCTATGCCATGAGCAATTTTTTAGATCATTTAGGAAGGACTGAAGGTTAAATTTTCTAAATGATCTCGTGAGTATGACTTTGAAATTTGATTTGACTGGTTTTATTTTGCGGACACAGTAAACTATGGAGTGATCACTAAACACGTTTGCTAGAACACCTGAATCTTGGATTCTGTTTGCGCAGGATGAGAGGATCCAGTCTAGCAGGGTATGGTTGGATGTTTTAAGATTTATGCAGTAGGGGAAGATATTTGTTGTGATAAGTTCAGTGCTTTAAACAATGAACAATATTTTTCATTCCTGGAATCAAGCCAATTAATATTAAAGTCTCCAAGAACCATCAACTCGCTTTTCTTGTTTTGTGTGGCAATCACCTTTAGGTGTTGAGCTATGTCTGATACGGTGTGTGCTGAGGTATTTGGCGGTCTGTAGATGCCTACAATTAGGATTTGTTTTGAGTATGGAAGACAAATTTTGCCAGCTATGTATTCATAAGAATCAGTGTTGTGAGAGTCCTTTAGAAGTGTAAAGTTTATTGGCTCCTGTATGTAAATGATTACACCTCCTCCTCGCTTTGCACAGTCTTTTCTAAAGCATGAGTATCCATCTATGGCAACAGCAGTGTCTGGAATTTTTGGGGATAACCAGGATTCAGTAAGAATAAGAATTTTTGGTTTGTATGCATAACACCATGCTTTTAGTTCGTCCATTTTGGGCAGTATACTGCGTATGTTGCAGTGCACAAATGACAGACCCTTTTTAAAGGGGAGGTTGCCATTTATTTCTATTTTAGGGCCAGGGTTAGTTTCTATATCATTTGCTAAGGCAAGTAATAATATGCATAAAAATTTAGTGAGTTGTTTGCGGTGAACATATAGTGAGAGGGTGCGTTTGTTGCTATAATTGCTGTGGCTGGGTGGGCTTGATTTTAGTACTCTCCACCAGCATTCAGTTGATAGTGCACATGTATGCAGAAGTCCATGATGAATTATTATGTTATGGTGAGGGTGCGGGGCATGGTTGCAAGGATGAGAGTAAATCTGTATTATTAGTGGGATAGTTAGAACAGTGAGTATTAATCTATTCATGTTGGCATGCATGAGGAGGATACTAGGGGAGATATAGGTAGACAGAAACCTCTTGTTATTGTGAGACAGAAAAAAAAAAAAATCTTTCCCTTTTTTCTTTCTTTTTTTTTTTTTTTTTCTTTTCTCTCCTCCTTCCCTTCTCCTTCCTCCCTCTCTCTCTCTCTTCCTCTCCTCTGTTATATTAGTGATATTTATCTATTCTCTAGTTCCATTTCACTCCTTATTTGTTTACTTACCTGTGGTTTAAGTGTTGCAGTAGCTGCCATTCTTTCCTGTCCACTCTCCTGTCAAACTCTCATGTTTAACTCTTGCTGCACTTTTGCTCCGGTGTACTTTGCTCCCAGGTGTAGTGGGTCCCCTTGATACATCCAAAATACTAAAAAAGTGTGTAAAATGTGTGTCAGTGGGGTTTGTTTGCTGGGTTAATCCAACTAAGTTAAAATACAACCCCTGATAAGAAACACTTACTAGTAATCCTGATGTCCAGCAGAGTCTACAGCACCTTGGTCAGCTACTGTCTGTCTTCTTCTTTAATCTTCTGTCTTCTTGTTTCTTTAATCATCTGCCTTTTTTCTTCTCTCTACTTTCCAATCTGTAGTTGAAATAGAAACAAATGTCAATGCAATATTTCTTTAAAACAAAAATACCACAAAGATATGCCTGACTTAATACTCTGAGTGCCGGGAGGGATACCCCTCTAACGCTCAAAGGGTTAAATGTAGTCTGGCATATCAGTTATGAATAATATGTAGCCAGACCTGTTTAAAAAGTTGTAAGGCAATTATTGACTCAAACAATTTCAAGGAATCTCAAGGGTTAGTAATTGTCCGCTGATCCCTCTAGAAGCTGATTGGATGGGAGGTCTCTGTTCAAAATTTGCTCATGCAGACTTGAACAATGGCCCGAAAGGTATGGAGAGGTGGCCTGTGTTACTATGCATTCCTGCTTCCACTAGGGGACGAGGTGGAGGTGGTGGCAGCAGACGATTTTAAACCCTCATGATGCTTTGAATTTGTTTGGGTCAATGAATATCTTACTATTTTTTAAATGGCTACATATTATTCGAAACTGATATGCTAGACCGCATTTAACTCTTTGAGTGCCAGAGGGATACTTCTCCAGCACTCAAAGGGTTAAGTCAGACATATCTTTGAGGAATTTTTGTTTTAAAAACATCTTGCATTGACATTTCTATTTCAGCTACAGATTGGAAAGAATAAAGAAGAGAGAAGAAAGAAGACGGATGCTTACGGAAACAGTACGAGAAGATTAATGAAGAAGACGGACACTGGTTGACAGGTAAGTGTTACACAGATCAGGGTGTTAGGATAGTGTTAGGGGTAGTATTGTTGCACTTTACTGTTAGGGGTGGTATAGGGTTGGTGTCTGGGAGTGTGACTGTGTGTTTGAACTAATGGTCAGTGCTTTACAGTGTGTCAGACACCAATCATTATCTTTTCCATTGATGTTCCCATTATTAACGCTATTTGGCATGCATTTTGGGAACTTAACACACAAAACAGATGTTTGACCACAAGTCCTTTTATGTGGCCCAACGTCCGTTGTGCTTACAGTTGGTAGGACAATTGAATACCAACTGAGACATTTTGTTTTGTCAGCCAGTAGCCAGTTTTGGTCTACCACATGTTTTAGTCGAAATAATTGAATCAAGGCCTTTCTGGACATAGTAATGTAAGTTGGGTGTTTTTATTATAGTGTGTTAATGTTCCATTAAAGTGGACCTATAATTATGTTATTCATTATTTATTTAAAATTATAGATTACAAGATATTTGGCCTCAGTTTTTGTCAGTTTATGCAAACTAGGCAGTACTGGATGGCATAGTCTGGTGTGTCAGATACTAACTTTCCACTCTCCCTCCCAAATGCCATTTCCTACCAGGAAATATTGACTCATTTGCATAAACTGACAAATAAAAAACTAAATATCTTCCAAACTATAGTTTTACATAAAGAATGGTTAACAAATATAGATGATTTTGAAAGCTCTTTTATAATCATACAAGTAATTTTAAAGCGGAACCACCACCTTTAAGAAAGATGTCCCCAAATAATTCCTCATCTGGCGACTAGCTTCTCATTAGCACTAGTCGACAGAATTATTACCTCCTTAATGCGAATGATCCACTGCTCCGGGACTGACAGGCAGGATGGGGTGCAGACATCTTTCCATAGTGACGTCTGTGCATAGGTGTAGGCGTGCAGATGTCACTGTGGAAAGAGGTCTGCACTCCATCCTGCCTGTCAGTCCCGGAGCAGGGTATAATTCGCATTAAGGAGGTAATAATTCTGGCAACTAGCGCTACTGAGCAACTAGTCTCCAGATAAGGAATTATTTGGGGACATCTTTCTTAAAGGTGGTAGTTCCGCTTTAAAGTGTTAGTTCCACTTTAAAATCTGCGGTGAACAGTGTATCTGGATGCTAGAGAAATCTCCAAATCATCCAAAGGATACTTAGATTGTAAGCTCTATGGGGCAGGGGCCCCTTATCCTAATATATATATTCACCTGTTGTTCCCCTTATGCCTATATAAGCACTTAATCACCGCACTTATTGTATCCCTTCTATATTAAATGTAATCTGTAAAGTGGCAAGTACACTGGTTGGTGCTATATAAATAAAAATATACAATACAATACAATACAAAGGATAAAGAGCAACTAACATCTGATAGTTACCTTAACCTCAGATCTCCTTCCATGGAAGCAAACAATTAAATTGGGGCTGCATTGTGAGCCCCAGTGGACCAATGATGGAGGAGAACAGGGGTCTGAAAGAAGACCCTAATGCTCTCCCAGTGAGTCTTTACTGCAATGCAAGACCCCAAAGACTACTTGTATTGGGCTTGAACCCCTGACACTGCAGGTTTATTGGGACAATGATGGACCTATGCGTTTGCAGCAGAGAGCCACAAACTTCCAGTTTGCATTCCAGCACAGAGGGGGCAGTTTTTGGAAAATCCCAAGCAGCTGATGGATCAGTTTTGGAACTATGCAGTGCAGCTCCTTTTTACTATGTATGTTTGTAGCATATTAAAAGGCTAGTATTATATAGTAAAATGTGATAATTGACCATCAATATGCCAAACTGAAATTTTACTTAAAGAGCTATTAAATTCTTAAGAACAAAGAACAAACATATGTGAAATACAGAACACATAAATATCAAATCAACTTTAATGAAGTTTCCTGAACATTGCAGTAAAGCAATTCGTTGGAGGCCTCTTGCGTGCAAGATGTTAAAAGCTCCATTTTCAATCTATGGAATTTTTGACAGAGTTGGTTTGGCCAAAATGTCTCTACCCTTTCCTTTTTTCATATACTCGTTGGAATTGCCTGCTGTTTTCCAACAGTCTGGGAGATCAGGGTTATACATACTAACGCTGGATAAATAAGTGATAACACAAAGATAATTTAATAAAGATTCAGAAGTTTTTAAACCAGAACTACCACCTTTAAGAAATATGTCCCCAAATAATTCCTTATCTGGTGACTAGCTGCTCATTAGCGCTAGTTGCCAGAATTATAACCTCCTTAATTTGAATGATCCACTGCTTCAGGTCTGACAGGCAGGACGGAGCGCAGGCATCTTTCCATAGTGACGTCTGTGTGCCTGCGCTGTTAGAGTCATCCGGTTCTAGGAGGCATTGCTAGGAGCCATTCAGCTCCAACAGGGACTGACATCGCAGACGTGCAGAAGTCACAATGTCAGTCCCGGAGCAGGGTATAATTCGCATTAAGGAGGTAATAATTCTGGAGGCTAGCGCTACTGAGCAGCTAGTCACCAGATGAGGAATTATTTGGGGACATCTTTCTTAAAGTTGGTAGTTCCACTTTAAAGATCTCAACTGACATTTGTAGTGGAAGTATTATCTTTCACACAGCACAGCCGATTCCATATAACTCAGGAATATCAGAAAAGAAATAACCAGTTATTAAATATATTAGTTATTTTGAACTACAATAAAATATGTATATAAATATATATATTTTAGTGAACACAATTGTATTTTACCCCCCACCCCTTTAAGTGGGGTGTATCTGACATGGTTTAGCATCTGCACAGCTCAGATGGCTCTAAGGTTGGCATGACAACTCTAGTGAAAGCTCAGACAGAGTGATAAAATAACATTTCCTAGCCATGATAAGCAGCGTTCACCTAAGGGTTAAGCTGCACCCTTGAACCGAACGGTCAGGAAACACCTTAAGATTTATAAAAGGCTGCTCCACCCCCGGATGGTGCATTTTTTATTTCCTCTTCCAGGGCATTATTTTTTATTCCCTCCCATGTGGATTTCTTGGGTAATACCTTTAGGTGAACGCTGCCTGGAGTGGTCAGGAAAGGGGAAAATTATTTCAGCTTACCACTATTTTTAGGGTGACCACACGTCCCGGAATGCCCGGGACTGTCCCTTATTGTAGGTATGTGTCCCGCATCCCGGGTCACCCTCCACCGGTCCTGGAATGGAGCAACAAAGCTGGCACACACAGCCTACCTACATAAAGCAGCATGCACCAGTCCAGCCAGCCAATGAGATGTATTTGCTATATGGTCCTCATTGGCTGGCTCAGCCAGCCAATCAGGACCATATAGCAAATACATTTCATTGGCTGGCTGGATTGGTGCATGTGAGACAGCTGGGATGGAGCAGGTATTCTGGCGCTGTGAGTGAGTCTCGCGGCTGAGGCTTCCGCCAGCGCTGTCCATCTTTCTGAGGCTGATACAGAGTAAGAGTTCCCACTGGGGAACTCTTACTCTGTGTCAGCCTCAGAAAGATGATCATCGCCAGACGGAGCATCAGCCGCGGGACTCACTAGGGTGACCATATGTCCCAGAATGGCAGATTGGAAATGTGGTCACCCTGGCTATTTTCCTTTCCTGGTCATGAAAAGGCAGAGTTCACTGCAACCCCCCTCCAAACTTTCTTACCTATGAACCTTAAAGACACCATCCTGGGGGAGGAGCAGCCTTATACAATTTTAGTTTGAGGTGTTTTCTGACTGTTTGGTTGAGGGGTGGAGCTTAACCCTTAGGTGAAAGCTGCCTTCGCGTGAGCAGGAAAGTAAAATAACTGTAAGCTCATATAATTTTCCCTTTTCAACTAATGCATTATTATACCTTTAAAGGGATAGTAATACTTCATTTTAACTTTATTTTATTTTGTAGGCATTAAAAAAACATGAAGAATGAAAGAAGTCTTATCTCTCATGGTTATGGTTTATGAGATATTCACAAGCAAAGTTTCCCCCTCCCGCCCCTTTTACCTACTGTAAACAATCTCTTCTCAGATGTGGAATGCAGTCCATAGACTGGACAGATAACAGAAGGGGACACTCTTATTCCTATGAAAACAATGAAATCCCTGCCGCCCTTGACAAGCTTTTCAGGTTTTTCCCTTATCTTAATTGAAGATTGTCCCTCTCTGCAGTCTACCTGGGCAGCTCCCTTCTGCCCTGGCTGAAAAGTGTTACATCAGTAAAAGGGGCGGGAGGGGGACACTTTGCTTGTGAATATCTCTTAAACCATAAAGGTTTGAGAGATAAGACTTATATCGTTCTTCATGTTTTTTTAATGCCTACAAAATAAAATAAAGTTAAAACGAAGTATTCCTATCCCTTTAATTTGTATCAGGATAAAGAAGCATTTACATATTTATCTGAGATTATTACAACATGCCCTTTCAACTTGTTGTAAAATACCACCATCCCTTTAAAAACTGTTTTTATTTTCTACTTTTAAGATGACTATAGAGAAGAGGGGTGATAATTTATTGAAGCAAACATTAAAGTACAGTCACTATATTATTGTAACAAATTAACCACAGAGCAGGGACTTGTCAAGAAGATACAAAGTAGCAATGAAAAAAGCTGCAAAAAAAAATCAAACCCAAATGGCCCATGGGAACTGTGACTAGCATGAAACATAGATATTAACTAGTCACACTGGACATTCTTAAATATCTAAATTATAAACAACATAAATTTCAAATGTGTGCAATACACATATTAAGATCCCATCGCTGGTGGGGTACATCAAGTGTGAATGTAGATAAACAAGATATGTGTTCTACTTCTAATGAGGGTTTTAGCTTGTACTTTCCTTAGATATGTATATGAATAATTGATTTAATTCAAATTTATTTTAATTAAACCTTAAGGACCACAGGGGCGTGCAACACATTCCAAAAGCAATGCTTTACACAACCCTCGTCCTTAAAGGGATAGTAATGTTTCATAATAAAAGCAGCTCTAATTAATCTTCATAGTATTTGGGACATGAAGAGTGTTATTTCAATTCTGTCAGAGATGTAGTTCAAGAGTAATTGAATGATAAGGTATCCCCCTCCTGCCCCTTTTACTGATGTAACACTGCTCACCTCAGAGCAGCAGGGAGTGTCCAGGTAGATTGAAGAGAAGGACAATCTTCAAGTAAGATAAGGGAAAATGCTGAAAAATCTGTCAAGGGGGGCAGGGTATTAATTGTCCTCAAAGTAGAATATTGACTCTTGATGTGAGCTGTCTGGTCTATGGACTAGATTCCACATCTGAAGAGTGGGGGCTTACACTAGGTAAAAGGGGCGGGAGGGGGAAACTTTATCATTCAATTACTCTTGAACTACAACGCTCACAGTAATGAACTCTCTATGGCTCAAATACTATGAAGATTAATTGGAGCTGCTGTTTTTGTGAAACATTACTATCACTTTAAAGAGTCCACCACCCTGTTTTGTTTAAGCGGATCCTATATAGTCAATAATTCATTATATTGAAAGTTTTATAGATAACTTGTTATGCAACTAGAAGATCTTGCAAGCACAACCCTTGTGATAGTTTTTATAAATTTACAGCTATATTTGTTATTATTTGTAAAGGTAATTATTACACTTAACCCCTTGAGCATCAGGCAATGCATTGCTTACCCATCTGGCACTCAAGGGGTTAAACTATACTGAACTATACAAAAAGCTGATGTGCTAAGTACAACTGAATCAATTCTGGAGCAAACCTACTAGATGAATAAAAATTCTAGCCAATTTAACTCTTTAATCCTTTGAGTGCTAGAGAGGTATCCAAAACATTGTGCTGCATAAAATCATTGAATAATAATAATAGCTCTTAAAACTAAATGAAAGGAGAAGGAATGCAGGGGCTGGGTATATGTACTGACTTTCCCAAATCACCATGTATACTCATATACACACACATACACACATACATACATACACATATGCTCACACACACATGGCAGAGGGAGGATAGGTGGATATGACCCAGGCTTGATGCTGTAACAAGAGCGTGTGTATGTTTTAGGATCCCAGGGATTGCTAGAGAGGGTGGCCACCTCTTTCTGGGAGAGCTCTGGTGTGTCAAGTTGGGTGCTACAAGATATGTCCTTGGATTGGGAGATTTTTCCTGCCCTGTGTTCACTTATTCTTCCCCCAGGATGGGTATGGTGCCTTGCTTTTCTGCATCAGGGTCTGGGCATTTGGCAGCTGGTGGCTGCCTGGTGAGCCAGGATTCTGGTTCCTTCTAAGTGGGAACTTCAAAGCAGAGCTCCCAGAGTGCAGTGCCTGTGGCTGTCTGACCTTCTCAGGTTGAGCAGCTTACATTCTAGGAGCACACATGATACACATGGTTTAGATGCCAGACATGAGAGTTTGGATTTCCAGGTGGATGGTTTTAGAATGGTTCTTAGGGAGATACTGGCTAGGTGGGGCAGCCTGAGCAGTATCAGTAGAATGGGTCAGGCTGGGGTTTTGGGGGACATGGGTCTTATTTGGAACCAGGGGCACATCTCTTTACAGATACCAATTTCTGGTAGTCTGAGCCAGTTTATTGGTGGGTTGTCTCAAGGGGTAGCTGTGGCTGAGGATCTGACTAGTGTTTCCTTCTCTGGGACAAGGGGGTACCAGTGATGGGGGACCTACTGCAGCCCCCCCCCGCTACAACCAGGGGCCCCCATATGATACTTATGTGTTTGTTGTGGTTTCCTCCCCTTTGGTAGGGAGTGGAACCATGGGGGTGCCAGGCCCAATACGACCAAAGATGCAGACAGATCTGTGCTCTTTCCTGATGCAGCAAATGGATGGGATTATATCTGTTTTGAGTGGCCCTTGGGTACTCAGAGGAAGTTAGAGAGAAGATTTTGAAGTATGAATATATCAACATATATGTTTCAGCCTTTTTAATAGGGTTAATTTGGAGAAGAGGGACAAGGAGAAGGAATGGAGGAAGGAAGAGGATGAGGATCACTACCAGTTAATTCCATTCACTTTAATGGAATTGGAGGCAGGCCTTTACAATTATGGTGAGTACAATTTGGAGCATACACTGGAGCACTGCTTTTACTAATTTGCTATCTGGATTCAATTTGGAAGACACCCAGGGCTTACAGGGGTAATGCTTGGCTTATTTGTAATTGGCTTTTCCAGCAGTGGATGTCTGTGAGACCTTCATTGAACTGGGACTGTACATACTCAGTATGATAAACTTGTCTAAGCCATCTTTCTGGACCCTTGGGGTGGTCAGCAGTGGACCCCTTTTCTTCAGCCACCAGCGGGTCTAGTCAGAGGCTGCTGTTTTGCCCATAATGGCAGCCACTACAAATGGGGAGACTTGTGCCATTTCAAGCACAAGTGTTCCACTCAAGGGTAGGCAGACATTACTTTAAGCAATGCTGTAAGATGGAAAAACAATCCTAAGGTAAAAGGGATGACTTTGGTGATGCTAGAAAGGATTATCCCTTGGCTAAGGGTCTATTCCAATCAGGATCACACTAGGTTACAGTGGGGTTTTCTGGATTCTCTTTCAGGAGGGGTTTGGGAATTTTGTCAGCTAGGGAGTACCCAGCAGTGCTCAGGAAGAAGCATGCTAAGGGAGGGGCTCTTGTGAAGGAGGTATGGCCAAGTTAAGCAGCCACTGATTGTGAATCTAAGGAGTCACCGTTGGAATGGTTCCCCAAAAACATTTTGGCCCACTGTCTCATGCCTTCATTAGGAAAAAAATCCAAATACAAACGTGAACAGAACCCGTCTACGATAAAACTCTGACCCTATATCACAGGAAGTGACATCATAGGATATCAGTTCCAAACAGAGATTAAAATCTAAAATAAGAATATTAATATCACATTAAAATAAATATATATTTATGCATTAACACAATTGTAATTATATCAATGGTACTCCTATACACTATACTAAATTGGCTTTATTAATAAAGCAAGAAAGAGAATTTGGCATTAAGCCATTTTGTTATAACTATTTGCAAGAAATACATCTAGCATGCCTCTCATGATAGGAGGATCTATCATCCCTTCTACATTGCATTTCTATATGGTCTATAACCATTCTTACAACTGGGCAGCTGTATGGTTAAATTCTAAAAATGAACAGCAATTGGACTTATTTTATCTCTTGGTGTCACTGATTTAAGTTTACTCTTATCATATCTGATGTTGCTTTGTGTTTAGAAAACCAGGTTACAAACATATAGAAGCCCACGTGAGCAGTTTAATAAATAAAAGCAAATTTCTATATTGTTATTAAAATAAGAACATATCACAATGTTCTCTCCATATAAAATATTCTAAAACTACCTTTAGTGCTATCTATCTTAATATCCTACTTTCTATATTTTTAACTGGATCTGCTTGTACTAACTGACTTCCCAGTGATGAGAGGTGGTGCCCTAACTACATCACATAGGGTTTGATCAGAAAACAATATAGAATTATGTTTGCTATTTAAACCTCTTACTTTAGTAGAAAAAACAGTGTAATATTGTATAAACAGTACTCTCTAAATACACTATTTTTGTTTACTATTATGTACTACAGTATAGCAGACGGTTAAATGGATAGTAATACTTCGTTTTATCTTTATTTTATTTTGTAGGCATTAAAAAACATGAATAACAATAAGTCTTAGCTCTCAAACCTTTGTGGTTTGAGAGATATTCACAAGCAAAGATTCCCCTTCCACCCCTTTTATCGTCAGCCATCTCTTCTCAGATGTGGAATGCAGTCCATAGACCAGACAGATAACAGCAGGGGATAATCTTCTTCCTATGAGAACAATGAAAGCCCCGCCCCCCTTGACAAGTTTTTCAGGTTTTTCCCTTATCTTAATTGAAGATTGTCCCTCTCTGCAATCTACCTGTGCACCTCCCTTCTGATCTGGCTGAGCAGTGTTACATCAGTAAAAGGGGCAGGAGGGGGATACTTTGTCATTGAATTACTCTTGAACTACAACTCTGACAGTATTGAAATAACACTCTCCAAAGTCCAAATACTATGATGATTAATTAGAACTGCTTTTATTATGAAACATTACTATCCCTTTAAGGATAAAAAGCTGTTTTTATCCAAAAAACTACTGGAAAGAATAATTAGTGAATAAGAAAAGGCACTAGGTTTAAAAAGAGAGGGTGGGATGATCTATTGCTAGATAAGGGTTTAGTTAGATCACAAAATAAAGGAAAACAAAAACAGTATATTGAGAAATTGACATTGAGAAATTAACATTTATCACAATTACATTGTTTCATCTAATAAGAGATATAATTAGCCAACATAATTCTACATTGTCTTCTGACCAAACCTGATGTGATGTAGTTAGGAAACTAGTGCTCATCACATATCAAAAAGGCAGATCATTGGGCAGTTGGTAAGTATGAGCAGAGCCAGTAAAAAAATGGAGGCTGTTAAGATAGTTTGCAAGAAAGGTTGTTAAATGTGCTATAATTGTATCTCATGTAATAGCCTCATGCAAGTTAATTGTATTAGAAATCTTCATATGGGTAAAAACATAATGATGCACTCATCTTAACTGCAATACAAAATTGTATGTCTATTTATTGAAGTGCCAGTGTGGGTTTCTATAATAGGGAAAACACTGAATGCATAATTAAAACCCAATTTCTGAACACAAAAGTACAATAAGGTTTGCTAAGAGTAAACTTGAAGCAGGGACTCCAAGAGATAAAGGAAATCCAATTGCTATTTTTTTTTTTAGACTATAACCATACAACTGCCCATTTGCAGGGTATGGTTATAGAACATACGTGGCTGCCCAATTGCAAGGTAGATTTATAGAACATTTATCAGTTCCATTTATAATGGGTAATAGATGGGAACCATACTGGATTTATATGTTGCAAACAGTTATAACAAAAGGGCTTAATACCAAATGGTCTCTTTCTTGCTTTATTTCAGATAGATAAAAACAAAATGGTGTAGTGCATTGGAATGCTATTGATGTAACTGTAAGTGTTGTAATGCAGAAATATGTGTGTATTTTAATGTGATTTTAATATTTTTATTTTTAGATGTTCATATGATAATTGGAATTGGTATACTATGGTGTCACAACCTGTGGTGTAGGGGAAGAGTTTATTGTTGGGGGGTTCCCATGGCGTGAGAATGTGTGTTGAAACATTGACACAATAAATAGTGGAGAAGATGTGAAAAGCTTGGTGTGAGGTAAGATTTCTGAACTTTCAAGTTTTTAATTGGCTATCATTACACTTACCATACTGGCACCAATACTGATTTAAAGGGATAGTAAATCTTCCTTTTATCTTTATTTTATTTTGTAGGCATTAAAAAAAATGAAGAATGATATAAGTCTTATCTCTCAAACCTTTATGGTTTGAGATATATTCACAAGCAAAGTTTCCCCCTCCCTCCCCTTTTACCTAGTGTAAGCTATCTCTTCTCAGATGTGGAATGCAGTCCATAGACCAGACAGATAACAGAAGGGGACAATATTCTTCCGATGAGAACAATGAAAGCCCTGCCCCCCTTGATAAGTTTTTCAGGTTTTTCCCTTATCTTAACTGAAGATTGTCCCTCTCTGCAGTCTACCTGGGCACCTCCCTTCTGATCTGGCTGAGCAGTGTTACATCAGTAAAAGGGGCGGGAGGAGGATACTTTGTCATTGAATTACTCTTGAACTACAACTCTGACAGAATTGAAATAACACTCTCCAAAGTCCAAATACTATGATGATTAATTAGAGCTGCTTTTATTATGAAACATTACTATCCCTTTAAAAGAAGAACAGTGGAGTCAGTGGAGTCAGTTACTCACATGCTCTGTTGTCTACTGTTGGGAGCTGGAAGCCCATGTTACTGCATTTGCATGCTTGTTCCTCTTTTTCAGATTCTCCACCAAGTATCATATGGATAATCTGTCACTACTACATCTACTAGGCAGGCTAAAAGTGCTACAGACCATCCCGATGGGAGGCAGATGAATTTCCTTAGGGAACAAGTATATTTGAGATGGCAGGGGATGTCTGGTTTGTTGTGGGACAGATTGTTCCCAGAAGTAGTGGCACTGTCACGGATGACTAGGCCTCCTGACATTTTGATTATTCATACGTGCGATTATTGCTGGGGGCAGATTTTGATTAGATATTAAAAAGGGACTTGTCACAGCTCTGGACTTTCCTGGGGTGGTCATTGAGTTATCCAAGATAATTTCACACTTTCATTGGAAGTATGCAGTGTCTCCTTCTGTCATTAATAAGACCAGACACAAAGTGAACAAGGCAGTATCGACTCATGTTAGACAGATATTGAGGGTCAGAGGAACCTATTCCATTCTGGTGGGGTTCATCTAATAAACATTGATTTGGATCTATTTAACTTTGCTTTGGAATGCTTTGTACAGCATGCAGTGCATATTTGGTAGGGGATGTGGTCTTATGAGGCAAACACTGCATCTTGGGGTGTTAGTGAGCATCCTTGGGACTTTAAATCTTGCCTGAAATAAAGGCATAGTAATGTTTCAAAATAAAAAACAGCTCCAATTAATCTTTATAGTATTTGGGCCATAGAGAGTTTTATTTCATTACTGTCAGAGTTGTAGTTCAAGAGTAATTGAATGATAAAGTATCCCCCTCCCTCCCCTCTTACCTAGTGCAAGTCACCTCCCCTCAGATGTGGAATCTGGTCTTAAGACCAGACAGCTCACAACAAGGGACAATCTTCTTACTGTGAGAACAATGAAAACCTTGACCCGCTTTGACAGTTTTTTCAGGTTTTTCCCTTATGCTAATTGAAGTTTGTCCCTCTCTGCAAGCCATCTGGACACCACCTTTCTGTTCTGAGGTAAGCAGTGTTGCATCAGTAAAAGGGGCGGGAGGGGGATACTTTATCATTTAATTACTCTTCAACTACAGCTCTGACAGTATTGAAATAACACTCTCCATGGCCCAAATACTATGAAGATTAATTGGAGCTGCTTTTATTTTGAAACATTACTATCCCTTTAAGGGCATAGGGTCCCTGGGAAGTAGAGAAAGGAGTATTTTGGTTATGATAACCCACTCAGCCGATAGGGTGAGGAGGCTGGTGAGATGGGCACGGCCTTGAGAACAGGAGCGAACGTTATGGTTGTATAATGTATTAAAATGTATTTCATGTATTGTTATTTATGAAATGGTTTATTACTTCTTTTATCTGTTAATTTATTAAATATGCTACAAGTGTCATTTATTTGGGGTTACCTAAGGGGTTAAAGCTGCTCTTGTCATGTGTTGATGAGTGCATTACAACTAACCGTGATACTTGAATATAGGTGCGGCTTCAGTATACAGCCATGTCTGAGCTTTGTTCCACAACTTCCTGGACTGGCATGTTTAGGACTGGTACAATGGTAAATCTAGCCCTAACCTTTCCTTTTGTGATTGTTTGTATTTTAACAGATACACTTCCTTTTACTTTATGTCTTCTTCCTAGCATTAGCTGGGGAAGGTTTGAATTATTGGGAGAGAGGATCTGAATGTTGCTAGCAGTTCAGGGGCATTAGTTTACTTCACTGTTTTAGGAGACAGGTAGTTTACATAACTGTGAAGATAACAAATGCATTAATATAACATCTCCTGAAGACACACATGATTTTTTTTTATGTTTCTGTTGATTGACGCTCTCTATATCCTCTGTGCTAACTCTGTCATTATATAGTGCCTCTAGAATGAAACATTCTTAGGCAAGATCTTCATTTTACCATATGTTATGTATTATCTGCTCTTATTTCAGTACTGGAAATATAATACAGTGTTACCACTGTTATTGTTTTTTATTTACTTATTATTGGTATTTAATTATTATTTTAAAAGAGAGCATACTTTTAATTCAATGTCAAAAAGATTTACTTAACCCCTTAACGAATGGTGATGTGCCAGGACTGACATCGGTAAACTTGTCTAAAGGACCTGTGATTGTCCTGGCACATCAGGTACTTTGTGATTACAGCACTCCTGCCTGAGTGCTGTTAGCACAAGTGGGGTCTGAAATTCACTGCTCTAAGACTGGAGTGGTCTATCTCAGACCCCCGTTCAGCATGCCGGTACAAGTCATTAGTCACGTGTGCCAGCATGCCGACATAGATCAAAGTGGTTCTTAAGGGAAGTTTACTTCACAAACAGCTCTTCATTAATGTGTTAAAGTAGAATTATTGTGATTTGATGCGATAAAGAAATGTTTACTAGAAGGAATTGTTCTTATTTTGCACAAATATGTGTACTTTGTTTTTATAGAATGGATACAAGGGGAAATATATATCTCTGAATAGAAAGACTTGCTTGGGAATGTGCCCTTCAAACAGCAGTCAGCTTTATCTAATTACTGTGTTTTGCATTTCATCTTTGCTGTTCTATAACTTAACAGGGATATATTACTACACAATCTTTTTGAATCATGGGCTCTCTCCATGGCTAATGTAATTCAGCTGGATAACGTTTATTATTTATTGAGTGGACAGACCTAAAATTGTGCAAAGCAAATACAGACAACTGCAGATACCATGCAAATATATATATATATATATATATATATATATATATATATATATATATATATATACATTTTCTTGCTATATGAAAAACATCTACCTGGGTAAGTGATGGAAGTGATTGAAGAAAAGTAAACATTCATCAAGTTCAAACTTTGCTTAAGGTAAATAAGCTAATACAGATGATATTATAAAAAATGCAGGTGATAACATTGCTGGTTTTACCTCACAGATTCCTACTGAAGTCTATGTGGGAATTTAAAGATAAAACCAAAAGTATGACATATCTCCTTCAATGTAAATTAGACCCAAGTTTGCCTTTGTTTTACATCTTGTGCTATTGGGTAATGTCACCTAGGACAAAAAATAATAAAACTATAAAACAGATATGTATTTTTTTAATCTCGTCCAAGGTGCTTATAATCTATTGTATTTATGTTTTCTCTTTCCCAACAGAACACTATCACTGTACTTTGCACTTAACCCTTATGTACTCTGTACATCTCTCTTAATCACTTTAGATTGTAAGCTTTCAAGCAGGGACCCCACCTCCAGTTTCACTTTGCAAAGAGCTTTAACTTGTAGTGTTGAAACCCTTAAATGGAGAAAGCAATTCATGCACTTGTGGTATTGTATAGACATTAATTCACCCAAACCAATCAGCTTATGCTTTGCCTTTATATTTCCTTCAGTTGGGTAGACATTTGATCATCGGATGGAGATGGTAATAAAAAGGGGTAGGAGGAAGACACAGTTGAGAAAGTCAGAAAATATAAACCTTCAAATACTCTTACCTTTAGTAGAATTAGGCAAAGCTCCATTTGCCACAAAACTTTGCTCTCACCCCAAGTACAAATGAAGTACTCTATATTAAATGTAATTGCAAAATTGTAATGTACTACATCTACTCAGCAAGTTAGTTTCTCTACACATATAACAATGACAATCATATTATGGATTTCTGGTTCTGTGCTCTACAATGGGTGGAGTAATTAGGCTGTTTTACTAGACCGTGCTTTGTTATCTGCTGAGGTTAGAACTAAAAGTCCAAGCAAAACTTTATAGCCATATATTACTCACCTTACGACTAGGGGAATACCAATAATTTCTGTTTGCTGCTGCAACATAGACAGAACATAAGAGATATATAAAGTGAGTGAGAGGGAGAGGGAAATAGAGAGATCAGGGAGGCAAAGAATGAGCTATAGAGACATAGGGCTCGATTTAAAGGCAGCCGTTAGCAAAAAAAATCACTAACGGGTGCGTTAAGTGTCATGTTGCAATTCAAAGATCCGTCTAAACAACAGCTAACGGCAGTTGCAGAATCCTTACGGCCGATACACTAACGTGCATTCAGACACATGGAACAACATAGCCCAGAGCTATTCAAAGGCTTGCGGTACTGCTAACGGCTGAAAAAAAGACACACCTAACGGCTAAAAGTTAAGACCCACTTTTTTTAGCCGTTAGACACTTAACGGCCAAAACAAAACACCCGTTACAGAGGAAAACACACCAAATGCTTACCGCACAACCATGTAAATGGGAAAATTAACCCGTGCAATGCCAAAACAACACAAAAACATGCACACACAACACAAATCACTACACAAACAACAACAACCAACACCACAGGGACAACAACACACAAAAACAACAACACAACATGGCACGGAACAATGGGGGTCATCACACAAAGCGGACACCTGCAAATACAAGCTCACCTGGGCAACATCAACACGCCACCTGCACCCCACAACTGCACGTCCGCAAATGGCACACACAGAACAAGCACAACACACCACATCTTATAACACACACACACCTGCTAACACTTACCTGGACAAAAACAACTCACCATTGGTCAGCACTCACCTCATCAACACACCTACACAACGCCCTAGCAAGTACTTAAAGGGACAACTCAACACACTCACTTGTGGCTTGTTTTCCACTCAGGGAGGGAGAGAGAGATAGAGAGAGATAGAGAGAGAGAGACAGATAGAGAGAGAGAGACAGATAGAGAGAGCAAACAGTATGTTGGGTTACATATTGTTGCGAAGGCTGCGGAGAAGGCGTGCAAGGGAGAGAGCTGGGGAACATCAGCAACCTCCAAGCACGCCTCATCAACAGCCTCCACCTGTTGCAAGTGAGGAGGCTCTGGCTCAGCAGCCACACAGGAGCCCATCCCCACCCGGAGGACACCTGCCTGCAGATGCACAGCTGCAGCAACAGGATGCTCCCCAGCTGCCACAGGGACCCCTGCAGCAGCCCAGGATGCATAGACGACCACCAAGGCCCAGGGTATACCGTCCAAGGGTCACTCTCTTTGGAATGACCGATGACGAGGTTATTGATCGCTACAGGTTGAGGCCACACAGCATCATAGCCCTGTATGAGGTCATCAAGGAGCAGGTGGATCCCATATGCACCCATAACCATGCTCTAACTGGCCTTCAAAAACTCCTGTGTGCCATACACTTCATGGCAAGTGGCGCCTTTCAGTCGACAGAGGGTTACGCATCTGGCATGTCCCAGGCCACATTCTCCAGGGTGCTGGCCCAGGTCTTGCCAGCCCTCAAAGCCAAGGCCAGTACCTACATACGTTTCCCCATCACCGATATGGAGTGGACACATCTGAAGCAGGGCTTCTATGCAAGGGGAGGCATGCCCAGGGTCATGGGTGCAATAGATTGCACCCATGTCCGTATCAAAGCACCAGCACGTCAGGGACATATGTTCCTGAACCGCAAAAACTTCCACTCCATGAATGTGCAGATGGTGTGTGACAGCAACCTGGCCATAATGAATGTCTGTGCGAAATTTCCCGGGAGCTGTCACGATTCACATATACTCAGAAATTCATCTGTGCAGAGGGATTTCGAAAATGGGACCTATACAGGCGGATGGCTTCTGGGTGAGATAACAGCACCAAATGACACCACATACACATGTGCTAGTACGTTCACCACAGAAAACAACATTTACACAATATGTGCTCCTTGTCACACCATGTCACTCACTTTCCACAGGTGATGCTGGCTATGGATGCAAGCCATGGCTCCTCACCCCGGTCGCCAATCCCCAAAACGATGCCCAGGAACGATATAACCAGGCTCATGCCAGAACACGGAATGCCATTGAGCGGACCTTCGGCCTCCTCAAGTCCCGATTCCGATGTCTGGACCACTCGGGGGGAGCATTGCAGTATGCACCAGGCAAGGTCTGCGACATCATCGTGGCATGTGCCATCCTACATAATATCGCGGTGGACACCAGACTTATCGACGATGTCCATCCCCCACCCAGACCTGAAGACCCTGTGGATATCGTTGAGTGTGAGGAAACCCCAACAGGGATGCAGACAAGGGACAGATTGATCAGGGATCACTTCTGCTGTGAGTATAATACATGTATGCACACAATCCATGCATACACACCCACCACAACACACATGTTCTGTTTCACCCCACAGGATCAGTGACACAGCCCTGTCACTGGCTGCAGTATGGACCACCAGCATCAACTATTCCGTGGACCAGTCAGATTGGGCCTAGAGATTCCGAATACACCTGACAACCTGTCGTCCATGTTGATACTGCTACCTCAAGGATATCATGCATGGCCCCCCTGGAAACCAAGGTACAACACTTTAACCTTGTTCAGCATATCCCACAGCTCCCTAGGCACCAACTAAAGTGTTCTGCTAGGATCAGACCCATAGCAACCATGGTACCCCTGTAGCAAGGGAGTCTCATCCAAGCCAATGCATCGGATAGAACTCTGTCACATAAGGGGTTCAGGGGGCATTCGTGGGGACATGGGACCAGTAGCTTGCTACAGTTGAATAAAGCAGCAGAGGGGTGGATCGACAGTAATAGTGTGTTACACAACATGGAGCTCATGAAATGTGGATCACATCTCCATGGACACCATGCTGCCCTGTGTGTGTGTATGTGTGTGCAGTGATATGTGCCCCAGAAAGAAATACACACATTAACAAATATGTCCTACTAGCTCCATGAACCAAACATATTTGGCCTGTCTCTGACAGTGGCAGCCCAAATATATTATTTTCAGGAAGCTATTAGGACATATTTGTTGATGTGTGTAACCATGTCAGGGGCAAATATCCCTAAGGATGGTTAACATCCCCTTAGTTCCCCCCATGATGGTTCATAGACCAGTACACAACACATTACAAAGCAGTGGTTTGTGTAGACTTATGTAACGGGAAAGATTAAGAGGATCATGATGTTGTAGCTGTTGCATGACGATCACTTCGAGGGTGATGTTCCAAATCCTGTCCTCTTGTCCCACAGGCATCCATAGCACGATCCATCCTTGAACAGAGGAGTTTCCATATGACTGGACTGAAGTCTGGACAACACTTCCATGAAGCTGACCCCTTGGCGTTCCAAGTGATTGTGTTGGTGATGCAATGTTTGACCTGATGTTCACAGCAACCTCTACTGGAACATTCACATATGGACACAAATTTATGTGTGTACTAACATCCAGGTATCAGACCTGTACAGTAAGACTGCTCATACACAGATGCCAAACGATGTAGACAACACATGAGCAGTTCACTAGCATTTCTAATGTAATCCTATTTAGTTCAGATGTACCTTTTTGTGCTCATACAAGTGTTTAATGCATATTGGCTACATACACAAGAAACATCACTACTCAATCCGTGTCTGTATGAATGAATGTTGGATCAAACACCTGTCAATGTGGAACCGTACCCAAGGCTAGAGTATCCCTCATACAAAGGAAGGCATGATTTACATCACAGGAGTCCACTAGTTGCCTGACCATGAGTGGACTTTGTGATGTATACATGCAATGACATGATGGCAGTGATACACTGATGTGTGTTGTGAGTGATTAGCTGGTGATACAGGGGACACACTTCCACTGTGATGTGATGTCCATGGTTTGTGTGTTGCTCAATATAATCAATGTCCTGAGATTGCTGTAGGTTGTCATATCTCAGTACATGGGCTACATCAACAAAAACAACCATGTGGACAAGTGTTATTACTGGTGAAGTGTGTTATAACCTTAGTTAAACAACAACACAACTTAAAGGGATAGTAAACCCTGAAAATAAGTTTATTTCACATTGTAGCCCTTTAAAAACCATGAAAAATGATATCAGTCTTATCTACCAAACATATATGATTTGGGATATAAGACATATCATTTTACATGTTTTTTTAAGGGCTACAATATAGAATGAACTTATTTTCAAGGTTTACTATCCCTTTAATACATAAGACAATGCTCAGCCTAAGGTTCCAATGTGCGTGCTACACAATGAAATCTTAGGAAGATTTTTGGGTTATGCAGTAAGTTAGGCTGTGATTCAAACTCCTGTTGTGCAACTGACTTGCTGGAGAACACAATGCTCACCCTAGGATCACAATGTGTAACACACACATTGAGATCCTAGGGTGTACATTGTGTTCCCCAGTATGTCAGCTGCACAATAGAATTTTGATTTAAAGACCATATTGATGCATGTTCAATCTGTCCTGCTTGTTATTTCCCTGCTAAGTCGCATAGCTGTTAGTTTGGTTTTCCCCTCAAACACAACAATTGATGCAGACGAATGTTCAGTGTTGCACCAGTTGTTGTGCTAAGGGGTATGTTCTGATCAAATCTGACACACATCATGGCCATGTAACACTGTTGTGTTATATGGCTACAGGGATGGGTTGCCAGGTGAATTTGGACAACGGTGTGGGTGTGTGTGAACCCATGTTGTAACATCACACAAACATTTCCCCCAGGCAGGAGTTGAGTTCACTGCATTGTTTGGCAATGCATTGGAGACAACCCTGCCACCCAATCTATAAGTGATTACACAGCAGATCAGACAGGATTCAAAAGCACAATTTTCATTTATTGAGGGGGCAGATGACAGGTTGGGCCTTTCATTTCTTTTTTTTTTGGGGGGGGGCCTTAGACTTGGTGCCAGAGGTGGATGCCCTGGCTGATTGCCTTGTCACCCTCTGTCCCCTAGGTGTGGCTTCTGGGGTAACACTGGAAGGGGTGGTGGGTGCAGTGGACCCCTCTGTGGAACGCAGGTTCTCCCTCTCCATCCTCAGGTTCTCCCTGTGGTTAATCTCTCGCAACTCCACAAGCACCTGTGCAAACATGTCCATCATCCCCGTATGTATCTGGTGGAGTTGTGTGTTCCCCCTGGCAACCTCTGACTCCAGAGCTTGGATTCTGGTCTCCAACCTGTTCGTGTTCCTCCGGGATTCCCTCCGGTTCCTCGTGAGGTTGTCGTTGGTGGCGTGGGTTGCCCGGAGCTGTCCTCTTTGAAGGGCCATGCACTCAGCCTCCAGATCTGGGGTGCGTTGACTGCTGGAGATGGGAGTGGCCGGTGACACATGTGCTGTTTCCCCAGCTTCAGCTGTCTCCTCAGCCTCTGTTTCCCCAGCTTCAGCTGTCTCCTCAGCCTCTGTTTCCCCAGCTTCAGCTGTCTCCTCAGCCTCTGCTTCAACAGGTTCAGCTGTCTCCTCAGCCTCTATCTCCCCAGCCTCTGCTGTCTCCTCTGCTGGTACTGGGTGTGCTGTGGCTGCTACTGCTGTTTGTGTCGGTGGAGTGGCTTGCACAGACGGTGTGTGGGTGCCCACCACATCAAGGGACCCACTGCTGCCCACTGATGTCTGTGCTGGTTGAGGTGGTGGGGTGAACAAGTCCCTTGGCTGAGGGCGCTGGGGCTCCCCAATCAGGCCCAGGTGTTGGTAGTCAAGTGGCCAAGGGTCATACCTTGGCCAGTGGTAGGTGCTTGGCCCCCACCTGGGATCATACCTGGGGCCATGCTGGGGAGCCATCCAGGAGGGTAGATCCATCTCGGTGGAATATGGCCCATATTGGCTGGTGGCCACATTCCCGGGCAGCCATTGCCTCCCTGGTGGTGGTGGTGCTGCTGCTGGAGGGTAATAGCTCCCGGTGCTAGTGGGATGCATCCATCTCTCCCCCTGAATCCAGCCGCTGTACATTTGTCGAGCATCCTGTGGTGGGGCAGCCAGTTGAGAGGCAGGCAGTTGAGAGGCAGGCAGTTGAGAGGCAGGCAGTTGAGAGGCAGCCAGTTGAGAGGCAGGCAGTTGAGAGGCAGGCAGTTGAGAGGCAGGCAGTTGAGAGGCAGCCAGTTGAGAGGCAGCCAGTTGAGAGGCAGGCAGTTGAGAGGCAGGCAGTTGAGAGGCAGCCAGTTGAGAGGCAGGCAGTTGAGAGGCAGGCAGTTGAGAGGCAGGCAGTTGAGAGGCAGCCAGTTGAGAGGCAGGCAGTTGAGAGGCAGCCAGTTGAGAGGCAGCCAGTTGAGAGGCAGGCAGTTGAGAGGCAGGCAGTGGTGATGCAGCCAGTTGGGGAGGAGGTGTGGTGGTTGTAGACGCTTCCCAGTGGCTAGTCCCCTCCTCTGTATCCTCCTCACTGGGTGGTGTGGTCGGCTCCTCCACGGGCTCCTGCTGCGATGGAGGCCCATAAGCTGTGTGGAGAATTGAGATTGTGTGATTAGTAAACGTAGCCATGATGGGATTAATGGGATACTAATACATGAAATGCAGAAAGGGAAATATATGTTTTGTGGTTTATCACCCTGAGTGAAACAAGGGTACTCCCACTGCTGGAGGAGGTTTTTGTTCAAAAAGTCTCCCAGCTCAGAGTAAAATTGCTTTGGTGCTATATCCCAGTGGCCTGAAGTTGTACATTGGCACTGTTGCTACATTATCCTATGAGAATTTATTGCGTCTGGACGTAAGCTGTCCATAGGATGGTCTAGCAACATCGCCATTTTAGAGTTCCAGGCCACTGTGATATTGCCGCTGGAGTAGTCAACTATGAGCTGTGCTACATTTTGAATGAAACACCTTTGAGCAGTGGGAATACCCTTGTTTTGCTCGGGGGATGAACCCTGCAATATATTTTTCTTTTCACATGTTAGGTATTACTATCCCTTTAACGGAATAGCAATGGTTAATTTCACCATGATGTAATATTGTAGGCATTGTAAGAGATAGATGTGGATCGATGTTAGTCCTATCCCTCCAACCCACATGGTTAGACAGATATTGCTCTATTTGACAGTCATTTTGACATGTTTGACAGTCATTTCACCACACAGAGGCTCTTCAGCAGAGCCTAAATTGCCCCATTCAGAGATGTAAACCTCATTGGAATGGTGAACAGAGTGTGCTTGCAAACCTGGCACACTTTGTTGACCATCTCAAAGATGTCTCCATCTCTGAATGGGGCAATTTAGGCTCTGCTGAAGAGCCTCCGTGTGTTCTAATGACTGGAATCTCCAGCTGTCAAATAGAGTGATATCTGTCTAACCATGAGGGTTGGCGGGATAGGACTAACATGGATCCACATGTTGGTGAAATTAACAATTGCTATGCTATTACAGTTACATACAAGGAGAAATGGTCATATATGCATGTGGATGTGTACCTTTCATATGGATATGAATATATCCTTTCCAGATATGAAGCCAGAGATCATTTCAGTAGGTGTGATTGCCTTACTGGCTATATATGTGCACCCATCAAAATATACATTGGATTGATATGATGGATATGAGCATACCTCGTATATCCCATCTACGTAGAGTGGGATATACTAGGTATGTGTATTTGGATGGTATCAATGTAAGTTAGTTTCTGATGGATGCACATATCTGGCCAGTAGGGCAATCACAGGCAGTGAGATGATCTCTGGGTTCACATCGTGTTGGGACATATTTTGAGCCATTTGAAAGGTACATATCTGACCATTTTCTTTGTGTGCATATCTTTGTTTGAACAGATGTGCAGTGGGAATCAAGTGTTATTCAACCTTATCTTCTTAGCTGATCCCGTCCAATTCACAATTTTTCATTACTTGACAGGTGACTCTCTGGTTGTCAGGATCATATCCTATGCATTTCATTGTAGGGCATGGGATACCACCCTGGCAATCAGAGATTGATGAACTGGACAGGATCCTGTCCATGTCGTGTGTTCCAGTTGAATCCTGAAGGGCAACAATCACGCCAGTAGTGAGGGATATCTCTGATTGAGGCCTGTTTTTCTTTGAGTATGAGCCCATCCATCCTTCTGAGTGAGGCAACCATACTCAATCCGAGATATCTAACATTCATGGCCTGTTGGTGACCAAGGTACAATGGATGATATTTGGTTCCCATGTGTATCCTGCAAACAGTGTCTGGTGTACCATCCATCCATGGCATCAGCACCCCTGAGGATCCATGTGGGAATCAGATGTGAGATATGTCATTTGAAGTTAGGGTAAATGATTGCAGACACAACACCAAGGCCTACTTTTTCCCCCTTTAATTCTGGGGTATTGTTTGAGGCCTGTGTGTTGCACATACAAGCAGTTATTCTCAGTGCCACTGTGATGTGTGACCTGCTCCATCCTTTTTGTGATTCAGTAAGCGGTGTTGTTGACATGATGGAGTGTACATAATGCTGACTTCTCCAGTGATCTCATTTCCCCATTTCCAGTGTTTTCTATGGAGTGTATACGATGGGACCTTAGCAACTTGATTCATGTTATTGCATATTCTCCATAGGCTAACACTGGTATTGGTGAAATGAGGATGTGTGAGGGTGAATTTCTCTCCACCATGTGTTTGTCACCGCTTAGTGAATGTCCCCTGTGTAGCATGTGATCGTTGGCCTATTGACTTGATTGTTGTCTGGTTAACCCTTTGAGTCCCAGAGGGGTTGCCAAAGCATTGTTGATCGATGCATTGATGATCCCTCTAGCACTCAAGGGGTTAAGTGCTGACATCCCAGCGGGGACATGGGTGACATTGTGTGTGAACAGTGATGACAGTCGACATTTGGAACTGCATGGTTTGTGTACTGTGTGTGATGAGCACAGCGACAGGAGGGTTGAAGTAGGACTTGGACAGGTTTGTTCCAAGTTGGACCTTGATATTTGTCCTTGTGTTGTGTCCTGTTTTTAACCCTCAGGGTGCTGTGTTGGTGCAGTTGTGTGCATGAATGATGGACATGTGTTGAGGTGTGAGTGTGTGTGCAGCTGGTGTTGGTTACTGTAGTGTGTTGTTCTGTAGTGTTGCACTTACCGGTAGTGTGGAGGGTCCTCTCATCCCCAGTGTCAGCTCCTCCAACAACCCCCTCGATCAGGGTTGGGGACATATTCTGGCGCACCATCTCCTCCCAGCCGCAGAAGGTGATAGGGACAGGTGGGCCACCTCCAGTGCCTCGGGCGTGCTTGGCGAGTTCGGAGAGCTTGGTCTTGACCACCCTCCGGCAGTCGCCCCATCGCTTCTTGATGGACTCCACGTCCCGTCTGCATGGAGCCACCGCGTTGACCCGGCTGCAGATCTGGTTCCAGGCTGCTTTCCTCCTCGCTGACAGGCCAGGGACCTTCGCTGTCGGGTGGAGAACACTCTGCCTCTCCAGGACAGCTTCCACAAGAGCCGTGTTCTCCTCCTCTGTATACTTTGGGTCTCTGATCCTGGCCTCATCAGCTCCGGCATGGGATGACTCAGAGCCGGAGTGCCCTGCCTGGTCTGACCCTGACTGTGTGGGGTGCTCCCCAGCAACTACCCCTCGTCCCACTGCAGGTTCTGTCCCTGTCCTGCGTGTTCCTGCTCTTGTGGGCCGGGTCCCCCTCCGCCCTGCGGATCTCCCTCTCCCACCCCTGCTCTGCTGAGGGATCCCCTCCTGACCTTCCTCCTCCTCCACTACTCTCCCCATCCCTCTCTCCTGTCCTCCTCTCCTCGCCATCATTCACCCAGTCACACCCAGGCACTCCCACAGGCCCTCACAGACACACTCGATCCAGTCACTCTCTGTCACACACTTTCACTCCCAGATTCACACTGTCAAAAATAAAAGTAAAATGTGTGAGGTGTTATAAAATAAAAGGACTATGTGTATGTATGTATGTGTATGTGTTTGTATGTGTGTATGTAATATGTGCAAAGGTGTGCTATGTGTCGTATTCTGTGCAATGCTCTCCTCTCTCCAAACTCCAAAACTCCTCTACCTCCAATGAACGCTCCTGTCTCCCTCTCTCTGATCACTATCCTCCGCTCCTGGGTCCTGATATCTGGCTCTGAAGAACTCGATAACAGACAGTGTGTGGCGGTTATTTTTGGGTATATATAGGTGTATTTGAAGTTATTTGATACATTGGGGCTTTGGGATTGGATGTGTGTTTGAATTTGTTTTGGCATCAATCATGGTTGCTTGACAACGGCAGCCGTTATGTTACATGTTGTTTGGAGCTCAGTTATCGTGTGATTTGTCCGCCCGTTGTGCATTAACATGAGCGACAACGGGTTTTGTGTTACGTGTTTTTTGTGTGCCTACGCTCGATAGCTATTCTCGTAGAGTAGTTATTGAATCTGCCGTAACTCCTGTATTATTTGCGAGCGATGTGCCTTTTTCACTTAGCGGCTGGTTTAACGGTTGCCTTTAAATCTAGGCCCTAGAGAGAGTGCAATAGAGAGAATGAGCAAAAGAGAGCAAATGCAAGATACAGAGTGCGCAGAGAAAGAGAGAGTAAAGCAGATAACATTGGAGGCTGTCACTGAAGAGTTGTGCGAAGAGTACACAATGCAAATGTTTCTGGGCTATTAATGCTAGTAGCTCATAAAACCATGTTGGCTTGTATGAATTGTTTTGCTGTTAATTATATTTTCAGAAATGTCATGCACTTTCTTATTTTATTTAATGAAATTGTGCTTACCAAAGCTATTTTAATGAATTGATCCTGCTTACCTAAAGCTCTTTGAGATTTCAATGAATTATGAGCTGTGTATATGTGTGTGCATGCTCATATTATGCTGCAAAGAGTGAACATTATTGATTTTAATATTTTCATGTATGAATTAGTTATATTTCCTTAGTCATATTTATTAATTGACTATGGAAATCACACTCATGGGGTAAATGTACATGTGCTCCTAAGACTTTTGCTGATAGTAGACAAATCTTTTTAAATGCACCCCCCCAAAAATAAATGCATGTTGTCTTCAGTCTGTGAGTAGGGATTGCATCATAAAATGCAAAAGGTGAAAGGTGGAGTGTTGTTCATGATTTTGTGTCCACCATAAAGAGTGAAGCCTTATTTTTTTAAATCTATGTCTTCTGGCTTTATTTCAGCTGGGAGTTCAAATTTCCTATTCACATATAACCAGAGTTTGGTGCAATGCATTGCACACACACACCCATTGTGCTTAAAAGATTAAGATTGGAATTTTTTTTGCTTATAAGCCAATTTTCAATCTTTTAGATGCCATTGCATACTCTGGTACCCAAGGGGAATATTGGTGCTTTGCATAGGAAGAATATATTATAGCATCACTACATTAGAAAATGTTAATCTAGATCTTCAATAGAGTGACATTTGTCAATATAATATAGTAAAAACAAACAAACAAACCACATATAGATATGGCTCATGCAAAGCTTGTATGTTTTTTTAACTTTGATGAATTGAAGAAATGTAAAATTAATGAGTTTTTTTAAATTGCAGAAGTCATGGGGTGATATACCAACTAGATGTCCATATAATCGGATCTATATTGGTAAGATGATTCGGAAGTTTAGAAGACATATCTTCGGGCATTCCTGAGAATTCTCTAACAAGACATTTTTTGGGGAGGTTCATGGCGGGAAGATAGAAGGTCTGACTGTGGTTGGCATCACTTGTATTCATTTGGCATCAGGCAGGGCCAGATTTCCCAATAGGCAGAGTAGGCAACTACCTGGAGGTCCAACTTTTGAAGAGCACTAAAACTATGCTGGCCAAACCTACATTCTTAATTGTGTGTTTGGCTAAAGCCATATTTTATATATCTTCAAAAACTATTATTTATCCCCTCCAATGCTAGAGAGCTGTCCAACCCATTACTTGTTATACGCCAAGGGTATTTTCTCTTCTAACAAACAGTGGATGGGACTGGGGGTGGGGTAATGTCAACAGGCCATGGGTGGAGAGAAGGGCACCTAGATGCTACTGGGATGTAGATCCGACCCTGACATCAGGAGAGGAGATTTAGATAAGATATTACTTCAAAAAAATAATAATTTTAGATTTTTACATTGGGATCAATGTATCCAAATGGATTGAATGAAGAACTTACGTTCAATATGTTTCTTTAGGCATTAGAAATATCGTCATTGTTTAAGCATATCTATGCATGACTTTGATTCTCACCAAGGGTAAAATAAGGTATTGTCTATTAACTTATTGGTTTCCTAACTAAAGAAATGTTATCTCTGGTTTTAGCACAAATAATGAAATACCCCAAAACTGCTGTGGGTATCTTGAAAAAGCCAGCGAATATAGAGTGAAAATTTTAATAGGTATAATATTGCACTGGAAAGAAGGTGTGATAAGGAAAGAATTAGCTGTTTTGGCGTCATGGGCGTTGATTGGGGAGGTGGACACAAATATTGACATAGCACTGTAGTGCATCCATTAACTGGTAACTTTGAAGGAAACTTTTGAATATATATATATTTATTATAATTATGCAACAAAGAACAAAAAGAGGACACCCAGTAGTGTAATAAGTAAACGACAACTCCAGTAGATGAAAGTAAATATACTTGGGTGTTCACTTTTTGTTCTTTGCTGTATACATTTGGCTGTGGTGGGAGATGAGCATTTAAAGGGATAGTAATACTTTGCTTTATCTTTATTTTATTTTGTAGGCATTATAAAAACATGAAGAACGATATAAGTCTTATCTCTCAAACCTTTATGGTTTGAGAGATATTCACAAGCAAAGTTTCCCCCTCCCACCCTTTTTACCTAGTGTAAGCCATCTCTTCTCAGATGTGGAATGCAGTCCATAGACCAGACAGATAACAGAAGGGGACAATCTTCTTCCTGTGAGAACAATGAAAGCCCTGCCCCCCTTGACAAGTTTTTCAGGTTTTTCCCTTTTCTTAATTAAAGATTGTCCCTCTCTGCAGTCTACCTGGGCACTTCCCTTCTGATCTGGCTGAACAGTGTTACATCAGTAAAAGGGGTGGGAGGGGGATACTTTATCACTGAATTACTCTTGAACTACAACTCTGACGGAATTGAAATAACACTCTCCAAGGCCCAAATACTATGATGATTAATTAGAGCTGCTTTTATTATGAAACCTTACTATCCTTTTAAGGAGCAGTCCCATACCAGTGATTTATGGAGATTAAGTTATATCATAATAAACATTATTCCTGAGAATTATATATTTAATTCCCCAGCCACTTACTTTGTGAGTATACCACCACTGGGTGATTGGTGGTAGTATTGGTGAATGAAGATACTGCACTAGAGACACCCCTCCATTTCTTTCTCCCTTCTTGTGTTTTTCATATATTATAATTATGTTGTGTGCCCCTCCCCATTGCTTGACATACAATAAATATGGAATTGTGGCTCTCAGCCTGCTATATGTACACATACATGTACACTTATCTCTGCTTTGCATTGGCTATTAATGCAAATTGACTGCTTCTCTGTTTGTCTGGTGTGCTGTTACATAATTGCGTTTAACTAATCATATGCTGGTCATCATTATAAGGAAGTGACCAGTTCTGAATATTAGTGATATGAGGCTAATACAGGCATATTTCATGTTGGACTGCTCTATTTCATTCAGCTTGATCCTGTATCCATATTATTGCTATGCTATGATATTGATGTGTTTTATGACATTATTTGCATATTCATTTGGTAGTGAGGATGCAGCACTGCTGGAAGGATACTATATTTAAATTCTTTGTCTATATTGGGGGTAAAGTTCCTAGGACTTTGAGAACTCCATTTGATCAATGATTTTATTATAGTTGTATCTAAATCACAGTAATATATATATTTTTTGGTAGGTTGACATTTAAGTATTTTTGATTAAAATCTTGATGACTGGTGGTTGCCACTGTGTACTTTTGGGTCTTATGTGTTTTTTCTTTTTTGTGTTTAGGATTTATTTTGGCCATTAGCACCCACAGCTGATAGCGAGAGAGGTCCTGATGGGTATATTTTTTAAGTATAGTATTTTTTAACTTCTAGGATACTAGAGATATCCCAATGCATTGAGAAGCAATTCCCTGGAAACATTTAGCATCCAAGAGGTTAAATAATCGGGGCTGGATTTCATCGCATGTGATAAATATTATCATAGGTTTTAGATTCTATTTGAACTCTATGGAGAAATATGTACATAAAACCAGTGATAAAGTTTTCACCTCAAATGGAAACCAGAAGTATGTTAGACACTAGACTTCTGCGTTTCGGTTCGGCTAATTGTGGAATTCGGACGAATAAGGCGTATTCGGCATCATTCAGACCTTCCAAAAGCCAAGGTCTGCCCACAAAAAAAAATCAGAATTCGAAACGGACCTAGTCTGAAATTTAGGAAATTCGGATGGCGCTTTCCCACCTGAAACTATTACAATGTTGCTACATGCTACTAAAAATAAACGGCACCGCGCTATCCTGCCTGAAACCATTACAATGTTGCTACACGCTACTAAAAATAGACTGCACAGCGATTTCTCGCCTGAAACTATTACAATATTTCTACATGCTGCTACATAAATAGATCTGGTTAAACAGGAGCTTTACAGTTCATGCAAGGTGCAGATATTAACCACCTAAGGACACAAGCAATTTTAGCAATTTTGCTATGTGTGTGTTCAACCATAATTCCTATCTTTCTCATTTATTGCACAAGCACATATTATATACCATTTTTTAAAGGGCAGAAAGGACTTTAATTTGATGTGACATATACATATATAAGTGTGTAGGGGTTTATAAAATACCCATTCCTGTCTCATTAGAGATTTAATATTAGTATTAATTTAGTTTAATGTATTTTTTATTTTTATTTGTTTAATTTTAATTTTTTATTGAATATTTTACATTTTCGGCCGAATAATTCAGACTATTGCCTAATTTCGTCCGAGTCAAACAGGTCCGGTCCGAAATTCGGATCCTCCGAATGGAAAAAAAAATTGTCCAAAATCAAATTTTAATGAACATTTTTACTGTTCACAAGTCTATTAGACACAGCTCAATATTTTAACGGATTAAAAATCCCCAAATTTTTCCTATGTACAGCACACAGAGTACACATTCTGATTTATTGCTAGCTGTTAGTTAGATAATCGATTCTCCTGTTATTTTCATTTGTCTTTTGGACAAGAGTCTCTTGATCTACATTAAAAGAACCCTGCAATGAGAGACACACTAAGATAACTTTGGAATATGGATAGAAAGACACATTGAACATTACACACTAATTATTTCCCAACCAGAACTTTTTTGATTTGAGGGCCTTTTAAAGAAATGAAACTTAATGAATCTTTAGAGAAATGTGAACGTTAATTAGAGGAGAACTTGCTATAAATGACTAATATAATCATGTAGTATTGAACAGTGTATAAATCTGATTGTTTGATGAATGTCTCTGTAAAGATTATGTTAACTGAATGATGTCTAGAGCTGTGACATTTTAGTGGAATAGTAAAGCTTTATTTGCCTGACCAAAACTTTATTTTTGTACACTGCTTTGAGTTTGTTTGGATTTCTATAAAAGATATGTTTTTGATTTTCACTCAGGTTAGCAATAGCAGCTAATTTATTAATAAAAGGTCACATTTTGAACACTTTATATTACTGGAGCTATTCAAACATTAATGGTTCTATCCTGATCCACACTTAACCGAAGTTGTACCCACAGCCCTGTTACACCTGTCCCTGAACAGCATGATAAAAGTGATATATTCAAGGGAATTGTTTCCATGCCGCAACAAATAGCTGTTTTTATAGGTATTAACATCATGGGGTCTTTGTAAAAGCCTACGCATGTCTGATCCTAAGATATAATGCCAGTGTGTGTATACAATGTAAACAAGAGGCAGCAGCAGAACGGTTAGAATTGCAATACGGGGATAAAAGCAAATCTATTCTAGAGTGTTTCTTTTGTTTCATACCTTTTAACATAAGGTTATATTGAGCTTGAAGTACTAAGAAGAGGAGGTTATGCCCTAAAATACATTTAAAAGTGTGAGAAACTCTCCAGTATGATAAACTCTCCAATGTCTATGTTATACTACAGGGCCTACACCTAAAAAATCTCATGTTGGAGAGTTGTTAGTGCAGAGGCTCCATAGGATAACATAGGAATTGAAGTTTATCCCTTCTTCATCGTTCATTAGTGCATAACTTCTCTGAAGTAATTCCAGAACAAACCAAGTGCTGTATCATAGAGGAGAAAAAAAAATATTGATCTAAATGAAGATTTTAACCCCTTGAATGCTAGAGTGGTCTCCACAAATTGAAGAGCAATGCATTGGAGACCTCTCTAGCATTTAAGGTGTTTAACGCTCCATTTAATTTGTCTGCTATGGTGCAATTGATTTGTTTCAGAATTATTCCAGTTCACTTAGTAAATCAACATTGTTGTGTTGTTCAATGTCATAGAAGCACAGGAGGAGATTCACTAAAGGGTGATGCTATGGAGATATGATTTTATCAATATGTTAAAGCACTTCGACATTGCAATGTAGACACATCACCATATGCACTAAAATTTAGAGATGCAAGGGGAGGGGAGGAGAAGGTCCCAGTTAGCATACAGGAATGTTGAAGTGCTGTTGATGTGGATGGGATGATCTCCCTCACACATCACCAACACTGCGACAATCCTGAAGTCTGAGAGTATTCTCTCTGCTTCCCCACTTGGACTGTAGGGGAGTGGAAAGAATACTTTCAGAACCATGGACAGCATCACTCCCTATTCCCTTTCAGTGCATTAAGAATGTTCATTGATCACTCCTGTAGTACTCAAAGGGTTAAAAAATAGTACACAAGCACAACACAATATCCCCTCAGCTCTGTATCATATTTACTGCATACATGTTGTACACTCCCAAGGTAACAAGGCTGGGGGTCAGGCAGCATCCATGGGTATTTGTGGCTACCAGCTTCCCCCTCCAGCCCTTTTCCCTTTCCCAGTAGTAGCCACACAACTCCATGTGCACTGTCTGATCCCCCAGCCCTGTTCCCTCACTTACTGGTAGCCACAAATCCAAATGGGCACTGTCTGACAAGGCAACAAAGCTGGAGGGTGTCAGGCAGTGTATGTGGGACTAACACACAATGATGATGTTCCCCATACTGCCCTACAACATAGAAATTCAACATTTTCCCCCACAATGTAAAAATCCGACATGCTGCCCTCCCCCTATAAAATGCGACATGGTACCCCCCAGTAAACTCTGACATGCTGCCCTCCCCCCCTATAATCTCTGACATGATGCTCCCACCCAGTAATCTCCGACATGCTGCTCTTGCTCTATAAACTCCAACATGTTGCCCTCCCCCTATAAACTCTGACATGATGTCCCCCAGTAAAATTCAACATAACATTCCCCTACACAGTCAAAAACATATGTTGTCCTTTTTTTAATTAGACCTGCTGCATAACTTGTATATTAACCCATTGAGTGCCAGAGCGGTGACTGTACATACTCACCACATCAAGACTGCACAGTAAAAATTCATTTTTTGGGATCACCATACCTAAGACATGTAGTAATTTTGTTAACAATAGGGTGAAAATATGTATCAAGAAGATATTTAGCTAATGATTGAAGGATAGATCCCATCCCTGACAGTACAGAGTGGCCTGGGAGGTTATGTAAGTCTTTATGAATTTTGAGGAGTAGAAATAATATTGGGGTAATAGGATGTTCAGTAGTGAAAAGCATTTTTTTTCTTTATCAGATATCAGGCTTTGTAGAAAAGCATTTCATCGATCATGGCTTTATAGTTCCATACAGAATCAAAAGACAGTTTTCCATAGTGTGACTCTGTGCTTAACTGTTTAATGCCCTCACTAACATATTGCTCTCTGTTCATCATTCCAATACATTCTACCTTGTCTGCTCTTTTAATAATTATTTATTCATTGGATTTGGGCTCCCCGAGGCTATTTAGTTCATCCTTCCTAATGTTATACTTAACAGATGTTTTTTTTCTGTCCACAGATGCTTAGAGTACAAGTGATAAGTGCCCAAGGAGTTATTCCTAATAGTAGGCACAAAGTCACTCTTAGATCTAATGATGGATGTCCAGGTCCCTTCTGTGTCACTGATGGGTGAGTCCTTGAAAAACATTTTAAATTTAATAAGTCTTTCAAATTTGAATGAATCAATAAAAAATTCAAACCAGGAGCTCTTAGATGTAGGGGCAAAACCAAGGTTCTTGTTAATGGCTTGTGTTTGATTAGTAATGGGATTATTACCAGAAATATTAATCAACAGGTTGTTTACCATTTGTCCTTGGCCTTCTATCTGTATCTTGTCACAGGAGGTTCTCCAGTGTTGTCCTCTCCTGGTTGGTCTTTTACTTCAGTGGTTTTGATTTTTGAAAATTTTAATTGACAGTTTCCTCCTAAAGAAGGAGCTGGTTGTGCTCCAGATGTTGACGGACCTGTGTTGTTGTCAGCTTCTCCATCTGAGGTAGAAGGTATTGCTGATGGGCATTACTTATGTCCAATTATGCCTCTGGCAGTCAAAGGGATATTATAGCATGGGGTACAGGTAAGAGCGCTGTATGAGCTCCTATCTCATTCCTTCTTTCACTTAAAAAGTTGGAGGTACCCTTGTTTGAAAGAGAGAATCACCTCTTTCAAACAAGGATATCATTTAAAATGTTAATGTAAGGTCATCACAAATTATTCCACATTAACAAAATACATTGACTTTGAACAAGTTGGGGAGCTCCTAAAGAGCGCCAATCCCACCTCGCCTTCCTTTTCAAATGAGGGTACCTGTTTATGTGAGAGGGGAATCCCCTCTTTTATACAAGGATATTATTTAACCCTTTGAGTGCCAGGGGTAAGAAATGCATTGGTTCACTGTGCATTGCTTACCTTACTTCACTGGCCCTCAAAGTGTTAATAGTGTCAATGATCTTTCGATAATACAACATTCTATACTACCTTCTTGAACCATTTGGGGTGAGGGGGACACTAAGATCTCAAACATGCATGCACACTCATAGATTCATGCTTACTAACTCATGCTCACACATATATACGCATGCATGCACATACAAACAAACACTAATACACACACATGCATGCATATAAGCACAAATATACATACACACATATAATTATACACACACTAGGGTAACAGAGAAGGTCCCCTTTCAGATGAGGGTACTTTTAAAAAATACCTATGATGGGTGATAAATTGATCACCCAGCAAAAGGACATGTATATATATATATATATATATATATATATATATATATATATATATATACATAATAGAAAAATGTAAAAAAAAATAAATACATAGAAAAAAGCAGTATGGTTGAGGTGCTTTTTCGCTTCTGGTAGTATGTTAGTTCATACTAAAAGGGTATTTCTTTTCTTAGGGTGAAAGTACATACTGAGTACAAAAGGAATATCAGTATTTGAAGCGTGTGAGGGTGTGTGTCGGGAGGTTTAAAAAACACCTTAGTTAAGGGGTAGAATGGCAAATTACCTCTCTTTTGATGCATACGCTTGTCTATTTTCCAAAACAGTATGCTTTTATATTTTCACCATAATCATTCACCTGTATTTGTTATTACCATTTTAGTTCAGGCAGGTAATACTAGGAAGTAAATAAGATTTAGTTTAGCGCTCCTGTCACCATTACGGTATGTCAAACTATACCCGTGCGGTACTGTTTTTCTTGTGCTTGTTGTATGTACTGGATTCAGTAGAAAATTCCATGATTTTCAAAGCTTTTAGTATCTTTGAAGTGCATGAAGTGCCAAAAATATAAATGTTTTCTTATTGTGCTACCTTCCACCTTCTAGAAAATTATGCTTCATTTTGTGAGTTTGGATGCATATTTTCCAGAACAGTATATCTGTTTGCCCACATCTGTAATTGTTATTGCCAATTTAGTGCTGGTAGGTATAACATAAAATAAACATTGTGTTGTCCTCTTTACAAAATGGTAAGCCTTGTCCTCCATCTCTTCATATCTGTAGTTGTTACATACATTTCATTAAAGGAAGAACATATTTGAAGAATCTAAGAAAATGGCAGATTTTGAAAAGATTAGTTTTGTGCTTCTAGAACCCACTATGGAATGTCAGCTATTACCAATGGGTTGTTATTTCTCTCAGGAGAGGAGCTGCTAATGAATACACTAGGAAATGTTATAGTTTTCAACAATTTCTGTAAATGAATATTTTTCTTATAGTTCCATCTATAATAATTTGTGCAGTGTATATAACACTAGGGTTAGAAATGCATTTGACACCTCATTTGATACTATCTTTTGTTCCAAAAGCGTATGCCTTGTGTACCTTTTCTTCTTGCCTATAGCTGTTAAGTGCAGGTATGTCATATAAAAAAATAAAAGCAATAAAACTGTCAGCTTTTGGTCCAGTCAGTGATTTGGTCTAGGCATCCCCTACAGTTTGCTATACGGCCATCTTCTGGTGTTTGTACTTTAAAAAAAATATATATTACCTGTAGGGTTAATCAGTTGAGTCCTCATTATTATGTGCCCGAAATGTAGAATGGTGCAACATGGAAAATAAAAAGAGAGAATTTTACATTTTTTATTTGGTAATTTTTATAAGAAGTCCAAATCATAAAAAGAGGAATTTTGATGTTCTAGAAATGAGAGTTGAGGATAAACTTAGAACCATAAACAATTGTCAGTGAAATACAGAAAAATACACTCCAGGACATTTGTGTGTTATTCACTTTATTGGGATTTTAATAATTCAATATTTTTTATTTTTGCAGTCTGGTACCATTTTTTGTTAGGTGATATCTCCAAACCAATGCTATCTTTTGAAAGTGTTGGTTATGCTGGAAAAAATGTATGATGTGTGGGTTGTTCACAGAAAAGTGTCAACATTTTTCCTTTGATTATAAGTTGCAACACAAGTGAAAGAATATGCTTAGCAGTAAGCAGTTTTGGGCTTAGCAGTGAAGTGGTTAATTATGCAGCTTGCTGACCAAGTCAGAGGAGAAAGCTCTGCCAAGATTAGTCTCCCCAGCTATAAAATAAAAAAATCTCAAAAACAATTATCCTATTCGCAAAAATAAAGACCACAAGGAGCAGGCAGTTCTAATATGTAAATAAAACATCCACTGAAGAAAAAAGCTGACATTTTGAATAAACGCTCCCTTTGTACTGAGGCAGCTCCAAAATTCAAAACCCAAGATGGAGAATTTGATTCCAAAAATACAAGTTAAAACCTAAAACTGTGTACAAACTAGCACTCATAGGAACAATAACACACTTAGGTTGACTAGACTAGGAGTATGCAACATATAGCTCTCCAGTTATTGTCAACCATAACTCCCATCATTCCCAGAGCTGTAGCCTCCAACAGTTGAAGAGCCACATATTCTGTACTATTGGACTAGTCAAAGGCAGCCTTTCATTTCAAAGAAATGTTTAATGCTTTAAGCAACAGAGGGGTGCACAACACAGTATCATGCACATCCGTCTCATCCTTAAAGGGTTAACATTGCCTTATCAATGGAAAGCCAACAACTATTAGTAACTTTTGGCACTCTATTCTCAGTACAGCTGAAATATATATATATATATATATATTTCCTCCAAATACCCAGTATTGGGAAAAAAATGTCACCTATGTGCTCTAGGTCCCTATATACCATGAAATAAAACACAGAGGTGAACTGCCACTTCTATCCTAAAGCCCTGTTAGTATGCAGGGTTAATTACCATTACAAACAAAGAATATGGCAATCTATGGAGAGTGCTAGTACCTCTGGATATAAAAATACTTTAACCCTTTGAGTGCCAGAGAGGTATGCAACGCATTGCTCTGCACTGCGTTACATTCCCCTCTGGCAATCAAAGTGTTAATATAACATATCATACAAATACAATACATCAATGTTAATGGATATCAAGTAAGTCCCTTCTGTATGTGGATATCACCTGGAACTACAATATGACAGAAATCCACTGGATATGATCTGCGGGCAGGTGCTATATAGTTCAGATGGTTCACTTGTTGGCATTTCTCCCGTCTCCCTATGTATCCTAATATCAAGTAGAGATTCACCTTGGAACCATACATTATTCATACATTTTATTAAATCGACGTTTCAGCCATCTCAGCAGCCTTGTATGTGTACACCCTGAGCCCTTATAAACCATTCTGACAAACTAACATCTAATTGAAAGAGGCACCAACCAAAATTGGTGCTATAATTGGGTAACAAGAAAATCACCCAGTGTGATGGAACAGGAAAAACATCCAAATTGAAGTGAGCAGACAAAATAAATCATCATACCATATGCATATAATGACACAATACATCAATAAATATATAAAATGTCATTAAAGACTATGCAGTGAGTATGATGAAAAAGTCAGTTCATCCGACAGAGCTCCCCAACTGCAGAGCACTGTATGTTTGAGATGATAGCTCTTCCTGTGTAATAACTTATTGGGATCTGCAGTTTGTCTACAGTTTGTAGAATGAATGGCGTGGTCTTTGATGGAAAGTGTGACATCTAGGAAGTCAATTTCATTCATATCAAACTTTCATGTAAACTGAATTAGAGTAGATTGAAAGTATATTGTGCTGTCATAAATTCCTCACTGGTAGAAGAATATTGTTGATGAAGATAAAATATGCAAATATTTTGTTGCTTTATTTCAACAAAATGTATTTCTCCTCAAACGTATACATGTAGGTGTTTGCGTATGCTGGCACAACATTGCTTCCCATTTCTGTCCCCGATATTTGTAGATAGAACTTATCTTCAAATTTAAAGAAATTTAATGCAAGACAGTCTCTAAAGTTCCAGTAGAAAGTTGTCTGGTAGACAAGTGCTTAGTGGGTTCCTATCCAAAATGTCTCTCACTGCTTTAATCCATTCTTCCAATGGTATAACCATGTACAAACTAGTAACATCCATTATTATTAATAAAGTCTTATCTGGTAACAGACCTAAATTCTTGAGCTTAATTAATAAGTCCATTGTTTTACGGATGTAACTGGGTATTGATGGAAGGAGCAGTTGGATATAGTGATCCACAAAACAGGTTAAGGGTTGTAGTAAAGACCCCTGGGCTGAAAAGATAGACCAGTGGTTCTCAACCTGTGGGTCGGGACCCCTTCAGAGGTCGAATGACGATTTGCCAGGGGTCGCCTAAAACCATCAGATATTTATATTTCGATTCATAACAGTAGCAAAATTACAGCGATGAAGGAGCAATGAAAATAATTTTACTGTTAGGGGTCGCCACAACTTGGAAAATTTTATCAAAGGGTCGCGGCACTAGAAGGGTTGAGAACCACTGTGATAGACCTTCCAGGAGGTGCGGTGGCATTTTTATGAATTTTAGGGAGGGCATACAGGACAGGGATTTTTGGATATTGTATGGTAAGATATTTGGCCACTGTATTGTCAATCCATTTATTGGTTTTTGCATGATGTATAGATAGATCAATAATCGTCTTGTCTGTATATGTTGGATCTGCCATAAGTGGGATATATGTTTTATCATCTGCTAGTTTTCGTTAATAGACATAGTCCAAGGTCCTTTGTCAGCAGGTTTTATAATGATGTCTTTACTGTCAAAAAGGGATTTGATTGCTTTGTGTTTATTATTGGTAATATTGGATTACTTCTGAGTTAAAACCCTGCAGTTATCTTTCTCTAACTCCATCAACCTGGTAAAGGTATTTATGGATATGTTGGGGTTAATGGGTTCAAAAGTACTGTGTGGTCTAAATTTATATTCCAGTTCCTCAACTTCCCTGGAATTTTGAAATAGTCTCTCAATTTTATACTCCTTTGAAACTTGTGGAGTTCAATATCAAATGTAATATGTTCATGGTACACAGTAGGAACAAATGTAAGGCCTTTAGATAGTAAAGACATTTCAGAAGTATTGAGTTTGTATTTACTGTGGTTGAAGATTATTAGTCTTTTGCTTTTGTGGATTTTTTTGTGCCTTCATTCCCCTGTCTGGTGTGGAATCTTCTCTTGGGGTAGATGTTTGTGAAAGTGTGGTTACCCTTAAAAAGTGTTTGGGTATTTTCCTGATGTTGTGCTTTCACTTTCTGATGTTGATGAGGCTAATGAGGTTATGTCCAGAGTATCAGTCGGCTTAGGTGTTTGTTTATTGCGGGGCACCTGTTTATTTGGGATTCTGCGTCTGGGTTGTATGCCAGTGAGCCACATCTACACACGGTGTTCGTTATAGTCAACTTTAACTACATTTTGTTTTTTAGAAGATGGAACTCTTCTTTACAAGATGTTAACTGACTTTCAAGTTAGTCTAACAATTGGTTTCTTTGTCATTCGTCAATGTGTCAATGTGGGCTGTTCTGAATTGTTCTAATTCAATTTTAGAACTGTTCAGGTCATTTTTAACTTCTTCAATAACAAGGAGCATGAGATCTAGAGAACATTTATTTAATATCCCACACCACTTCCTACAAAACTCAAACTCAAATCTGCCTTAGTCACAGAGCTTACAACAGGCTCCCAGTCAGCTGTCACCTAATGTATATACTTGTTTAATTATTTATGATTTTTTATTTTATAATTTTTTTATTTTATCTTTTTATTATTTTTTTTATTTATTTTAAGTTGTCCACCCTATCTTATCATAGTCAGTCCAAAAAAAAATCAACAACTTCTTTACCCAGACTTCCCCAGCACAGAGACAATAAAAGCAAAAATCAACAAGCAAATTGGACCCCAGCGGCCAGTGTCTTGCCAGTTAGTCACACTGAATTTTGAGGTATTTGAAGTCAACCTCCTTCCTACCTTCTTCTCCCCCCCCCCAGACTCCCCTAATGTATATAGAAAAAATTTCCTACCTAAAAGACTCCGTAAATTAAGCTTCAATTTTCCTTTATTTATTTATCTACAATAACTCAAAATTGTGCTACTTTCTCCTCTCACAGACACAGAATGGCATGCTGTGAGAGCCTGACTCCCTTTTATATGGCTGTAGAAATGTGGAGAAAACTTTCATGTGGTTGGGAAAATATTTTCTTCCCATTGATTTCAATTTAAAGAGGTAGATGAAAAAGTGGGAAAATGGCACTTTTCATGGGAAGTACCCTTTTTCACTGATTTTGGTTTGAGGCAAAAGTTTTCATCCATCCCTACTTATAAGTAGAGGGCAGAGGTATGTAGAACCATATCCTAATGTGGGAATCTATGGGAAGGGTGCTGTTCATATAAGGTATGGGTAGATCTGATTAGTAAACCAAAAGTTCTTTCCAGTGCATTTCGTATTTACTCAAAATACTTAATCATGGAAAAAAATAGGGTATTAAGCAAACACTTCCTACATTCTCAATTTAAAAAAAATTTGCACTAAAAGAGTGACCAATGGTAGCATATATAGATAGATAGATAGATAGATAGATAGATAGATAGATAGATAGATAGATAGACAGACAGACATGGGTGTCCGCAGGGGGGGCAAGGGGGGGCACTTGCCCCCCCTGGACTTTTATCTCTTGCCCCACCCCGAATTTTCATCTCTTTCTCTTGCCCAGTTGCCCTTTAAAAATGTGGTTTGCTGGTGAGCTTGTGTTATTTCTACAACAGGAGAACCGTGCTGCAGCCAATGAGAGAGGAGAGTTATCAGATACTCCTCTCTCATTGGCTGCCAACTATACATGACGGGCATCGCGTCGTGAAGGGGATCACCGCGGGCAGCAGGAGGATCAATGCCGAGTGCGAGGTGCTATAGACCCCGCTGAGGAGGAGGCTGCCTGGTCTGCAAATTGTTTTTTTCAAGGAGGCGGAGTGCAAGGAATCTGACAAGGCAAGAAAGGTAACGCTAAGGTCTGAGGTAGGAAGGTGGGTGAGAATAATGAACATTAGGAAGTGTGAAAAAGATGATAAAGATTATAAAACTGCTTGGTTTGGCGGAATTTGGATGGGAAAAAGAGACATTTACAAATCTGCAATGGGTACTAGACACCCAGCTGTGGAGAGAGTCAGATCCTGTCAGAATGGAGACAGATGGGGTGCTGAGAATGGGTAGATGACAATAGGGAAGAGACCTGAGAGACAAGCACGTATTTGGAGCGTGGGGAATAGACAGGCACCTGGCTGTAAGGAGAAAGAGAACCGTGCAGGGAAGAAGTATGGGGTGATTAGAGGTGGTGAGATCTAGATAGGGAGAGACACATTAGGTGGTCAAGTAGGTAACTGGCTGTGTGTGCGGGGGGGGGGGCCGTGGTAGACACAATTGGCTGTGGGGAGGGGAGTGCACTATCCTGAGACCTGCAAATCAGGGTGTTTTCCTATCTTAGCTTGTGGCTAGGAGCAGGGCCGGATTTCTCATTAGGCAGAGTAGGCATCTGCCTACAGGCACACCCCACAGAGGGGCGCCTGTCATTGGGACCCGTTTTTGTTTTTAATTAATTTATTTATTTTTTAATTATCCTTGCTGCGGGCAGTGCAGGCACTAACACCCCCACCCAGTCAGGTCTACCATCTGCGCCTCCGTCGGCACAGACCCGTAGCTGATGAGCTCCCCGGCTCTTTAGTAATGCAGAGTGCTGGGAGATGACATTATCTCTCAGCGCTCTGCATTACTGAAGAGAAGACCACGCGGGAGCTCCAGCAGCTACAGAAATGTGCAGAAGGAGGAGCATACCTGTCCTGCCATGCCACTGGACCACCAGGGAAGAGGTAGGAAATGGAGTGGGCGCAATGTGAGGGTAATATGGAGCTGATTGGGGGGCAAGTTGGAGCTGATGGGGGACAGTGTGAGGGCAAAGTGGAGATGATGGGGGCAGTGTGAGGGCAATATGGAGCTGATAGGCGCAATGTGAGGGCAATATGGAGGCAGTATGGAGATGATGGGGGCAATGTGAGAGCAATATGGAGCTGATGGGGGGCAAGTTGGAGCTGATGGGGGGCAGCCTCATCTACTATGTTACTATGTTACCCTCATCATTATTATAATTATCAACATTATATGCAACATATTCTGCAGAGCTGTACAAGTTAAGGAAAAGAAGACTTTGGCATTTCACCCGTATGAGCAGGCTCAGTGAAACATGATGATTGCTCTTTAAGGAGCCTACACTTTTTGTCTATGATGTCAGCCTCATTTCATACCAACAAATAGACAGGTATGGCCTTTTAGTAGTATTATTAAACTTTTCCTGATTACTCATCTGAAACTAGGTCTGGTATTTTAGTTATGACAGTTTTTGTGTTTTACAGATTATAAACTAATTTGAAATACAAGCAACAAGAGAAAACATAAACATAATTGGTTAAATCAGAACTGTTTGTTTCAGAGACAGATTGCATTCCAACTTGGTCAATTTCAAATATAGATGTCAGAGATAAAGATTAAGCATTGTTAGATTTGCCTATTATTGTATGGCTCTGTTTAACCTTTATGCCTCAGTGTCAGTGAACTCACTGCTCAAAAATTAGAGCATTATTCTCTGCCATTGCAAATCATGTGTCTAAAGGGGACACTTAGCCCTAGTAACTTTAATTTGTTTAACTTATCAAGGAAGATGTCCTTCATGCATCAGTCCAGTATATCTATTTGTGCATTGTATCTGCAGTTTCCTCTATTTAATGATTTCTATTGTTGTGCCTTTGGTTCATACCTCCTTACAACAATGAGCTGAAATGCAAATAATAAGAGTGTATAAATGTTTCTGACTTTTTGAAGTGCGTTTACCTAGGTAAGCCTTTGTGTTAAACAAAATTACAGGCACGGTGTACTATCCCTTTAATCCTATGAATTCAAAATTGATATCCAATGCATTGTTTTCATGTTTATTGGAGTTGTATCTAGCATCCAAGGGGTTAAGGAGCAGTAAACTTTTTTTATGCCTTCCTACTAAATAGGGATGGGCAAAAAGTGTGGAAAATTTCCTGCATGAATTTTCACAAAAATTTACTGAATTTTAGCTTTTCCTGTGAAAAATCTCGCCTTTCCGTCTATGAAACACATTTTTCACCTATATTTCCTATAGGTTCTACATTTCCTACTGTAATATTACTTCTTGTGAGGGTTGAAGTTTAGAAATAAGTGGCTGAAAGTCAAAATTGTGAGTCCTACACTATGCCTTGAAAAATGTGTTAGCATGCAGAATTCATTTGTCCTTTGCCCACAACACTAACTTCCTGCTTTGACACTGTCACATATTCATGATGATGTCAAGTAATAAAAAAAATAAAGTACAACCTACAATGTGGCAGATGTGTATGGTAGTGGTGGTGTTGGTGGACTGGCATGGTGTGATCTGTGTATGTATATGGTTTTCCCATTGTCAAACGCTATCCTCCTTCTCAGGTTATTGACACACGTTACTTATCGCTCATAACACTGGTCTCAAGTGGGGTAGATGGTGGCAACCCTTCTTCCCATCCCTCCTCAACATCCTCATCTGTGCTGCTGTTAATATATTTGTCTTGGCTTTGTCTGTCATATGTGGTTTCTGCTACCTGATACTCAGATGGTATGAGATGTTGGTTAATTTTTAAGAATGTTAGTCTCCCAACATTGCTGCTTGATAGCTGTGTCCTGCGGTCATTGACAATATAACCAGCCGCGCTGAAAACCCCTCTCAGACTCAACGCTTGCTGGAGGACAACTGAGAGTTTACACTGCAGTACGGCCACACACACTGCTTTGTTTGCCAGTAGTCTATGGGGTCATTGTTTCTGCCTAAAACATAGCTATCCTGCAAGTATGCAGAAACCATCTCACATGAAGTGGGACCACTTCTTGGAGCTACACGGTGTTCCTGTGTATCAGTTACCAAACCATTCTCAGGAAGCAATCCCAAAGATGTGTGCCGCCGGCGCTACCACCACCACCCAAACCCATGTTGGTTTTTTGCCACCCCTGCTGAGATTTTATTGCTTTAACATTACTAGAGGAGGTGGTGGCGGAAGAGGCAGCATGTGTGGGCAGTCTATGACTCTTGCCATCTCCTACAGCAAAAGCCAGAGTCATCATACTCTTCTGCAGCGGAGCCATAGGTGTTATTTTGGACTGAACTAACTTTTGGCACTGGCAGTAGCACACATTCTGACACATAAAAAACGTCAGTAGTTTTTTCTGCCCTAGAGCTGTGGGAACTTTTTAAGGTGCTTCTGCTGCTGCTAGTTGTGTCACCTTTGGCTTGCAGATAGTGTGTCTCCCAGTCAGACCAGTGGTTGTGCTTCAGGTGGGATCTCATAAAGGTGCCTAGGTGTGAGCCTGCTTTCCCCCCAGCTCACGGGCTTTTTGCATAGACAACAGATAGCAACATGCTTAGCTTGAGGATCCTGAGTGAAGTATCTCCATACTGTGGACTTCATGGAATGAGGGGTTCCTGAAGTGGTGCAGCTGCTACTACTGGGGCTAGATGGTGATGCAATTCTACTGCCACTACTACTACTAGGTGTCAAAGGTGCAGCACTTACAGCAGCAGCAGCAGCAGCAGCAGAGGCACTCATCATATCTAACATTGTGGATGTTAACCTGTGTTGCTGTTGCTGGGTACTCAAAACAGGTGTGTGTGACTGAGTGGGTCTTGAAGAGGTGATGATGCTGATGATTACTGAGGTGACTATGTGCTTTTTGACATCTGTGCTTGTCCAGGGTCAAACTTTCCAATGGCTTTCTCAAACAGTTTATAGACAGGCACAGTGCTCCTTAAAAGTGGTGGAAGATTCAGCCTTTGACTTTCTGCTAACCTTATAGCCCTGTCATCATCCTCACTCTCAACTTCATCTATATCTGAACAAGAGAAGGATGCTGGAGGGATATATTCTAGATCTGCATCATGGTCAGTCATCATTAGGTCATCCTCGGCAGCATCAGCATCACCTGGCAATTCTTGCCCACTACTACCCTTATATTCCTCTAAGCTTTTGGAGGTCTCAAACCATTTATTTTTACTTTTACTGTAACAAAGTTCCCTACTACTTTGAGGATGGGTGTTTTGGTGCTTGTTTGTTTCACTATCTGATGCAGCAGGCAGTTCAGCTGCTACACCTTCCTCTATTATTCTGTTGCCAGCATCATCAACACTTGAATTTGACTTGTTGTTGTCTTCAGTGTTCTTCTTATATGCTTCTTTATTTCTACTGGCACTGGTGTTGCTGGAACTAGTTTTGCTGGGACCTTGACAAACTGCATCCTCCCTTGGAGTAGAGGGTTCGTCATCATTGACTGCACACGCTGCAGCAACCATTGCTGCAGTCAGTGTCTGAACTACTACTTTACTCTCACGTCCCTACACTGCTCCACCCCTCCCCCTTTACCTTCTGCGTGTGCTGGACATTACTCAACTACACTGTGTTTTTTTACTGTAGGGTACACAACACAACTGATGGAGCGTATGATGCCTTGCCTAAGCCCAATCAGCTGTCTGTCACTGTCACCTAATATATTTAGTTCTTTATTGATTTTTTTTTTATTGATTTTTTTATTTTTTTTTAAGTTGTCCATCCTGTTGTCTTATCACAGTCTGTCCAAAAAAAATTATAACTGAAAAACAAAATCAACAACGTCTTTCCACAGACTTCCCCACCCAGCACAGACAGAATAACAGCAAGGTCAGCAAGCAAATAGATCCCTAGCTGCCTGTGTCTTGCCAGTCAGTCACATGGAATTTTGGAGTATTTGGGGTCAACCTCCTTCCTTCCACTGACTCTCCTAACAGAACAAACGTCCTACCTAAAAGATTTCCTAAACTAACTTCAATTCCCCTCTCTGTCTTCTCTAGCTCAAAACATGTACTGCTCTCTCCTCTCACAAACATTAACAGCATGCTATGAGAGCCTGACAGCCTTTTATATGGCTGTAGAAAACTTTAGTGCAGTGGAGATATATTTCTCTTCCCATTGATTTCAATGGGCTGAAAAGGCAGGAAAAAGAGGAAAACTGCACTTTTCACGGGAAATTATTCACGAAGCAGAAAGTGTCATTATTTAGTTTGAGGTGAAAATGTTTGCCTATCCCTACCCCTGAGTAAAACAAATACTTTCACTGCTGGGCATTTTCATTCAAAAGTTATTACAAATAAAAATGTTCCCAGCCATGACATGTTAGCACTCATAAAATAGTTAATCCTGCTCACAACTGAAAAGACAGGAAGCCCCAGCCAGGGTTGCTAGATCTGAAATCCCTTAAGTGGTGGGAGATGGCTGCCACTCCCCACAACTCCTTTCTTTTTCTTTCTTTACCCAACTTCAACAGCATTGTTTGCCAACCTGAAGTAGGTGTGATAACATCACATGGACATATTGTGTGCAGCTGCAGAGGGAAGGTGGGCATTCAAGCCCAGTATGCTTCTCAATCCCCTTCTCTGGAAGTAAGGGAAGGGGGGGAGTTCTGAGAATGCTCCTGGTATCTGATTGTCTCTGAAGCTAAGTAAGTGAGTTGGACTGGAGAGATTCTCCTGAAGAGGGAATGGTGAGAGGCTGCTATGCCAGTTTAAATTCTTAGCTCCGCAACACGAAAGAAAGAGAAGAAAATGTTGTGTTTGGTGCACACTTAGTATTCATTTTTTTAAAAAAAAAGTTTTTATTAATGCAATTAAAATCCAAAATTAACTTTAATGAAAACAAAGAAAAAGTTAAAAATCATCAGATTCGGGGTGATGGAATTAATTCAAAATATTAATGAAAGAGTGAAAATTCGGCATAAGGTAAATAACCTTGTAAAGACACTTCACAAAGTATATACACTAATGGTGGCAAAATGTGTCAATTTTATATCTGACACTTGCTCACCTTGCCTCATGACTCTTAACAGGAAAAGGTAAAGTGGACAGTGAGATACCCTTCCAATACAATTACCAGATTCATGTCCTTACCTAGCATTCACTGAGGCTGAATAAAATGTTATCGAAAAGTGTTGCTTAACAGCGTTACAAAGTATCATATGCCTCATTCATCCTCTAGATGGCAGAGAACTCAAAGTAAGCCGCCATAGAGGAACATTGCGAAACTCCGCCACATCGCAAAGCACGCTGTAACGTATAACTAGGATAAGGATCTGATAAAATAAAGTCCTACAAGACGATATAGGCATCAATCTTATATCTCAATCTATGTTTAGGACTCTTTGGCATCTACAGTCCCAAATTATTGTTGCGGTCTCAATAATGAATCTAACCTCCGTTATACGTGGACACTAATGCCTAACTAGTAATCGGATCGTCTTAAACATAATATATATCGTATTATCTCATAATAGGACATCAAAAGGAGTAACTGTGCACTTAATTCCCTCTTCCCTATAATTGTATCACCCAGAGAACTGAAACTTAAAACTAAATCATTCTTATTTTTCCGGTGGGGGAAAAATTCGGTTCATTCCTCTGACCTAAAATTCATGAGGTCAGAGGCGCCCCACATACCGGACACTCAGACAGGAGATTTCCCTTCAAAAAAAAGAGCGAAGGGAAAAACTCCAGCCTTCACCTAACATGTTTCGGCTTGATTAAGCCTGCATCAGAGGTGTGGCAAGGGGGGCCAGGATCCAGGTATTTATACCTATAAGATACACCTCTCCGATTTAGGAGTATTCTCCCTGGTCCTAAAGAATATTAGATTTACCTATATCTTGAGTTACTATTCTCCAGAACTGAAGATATTAATTAATCAGTAATAACAGTAACTAGAATGGGAATAATATGATCTTAAAATTTGAACGTATATCATCACCAAAAGAACATATTAAGACTGATATGTATATCTTCCCTAAAGAAACATATTGAAACTGATATACTCATTCATTCCTTTCGGTTGAATACAGTCTAGTAGGAAAATCCATCTACTTTCACGTTTGAGTAGAGCTTGTTCTATGTCTCCTCCTCTAATTCCTAATTGTACCCGTTCAATGCCCCAACATTTCAAATTGGTCACGTCACTATGATGTTTCCCATAAAAATGTCTTGATACTGATGTTAATATTTGAATCCCAGTGGTACTTTGTTTCTCCTTTACAATGTCAATTGGAGCTCTCCTGATCTTACAAATGTGTTCAAGTACACGTTCTTTTAGGGACCTTTTTGTCATACCGACATATAATTGAGGACATGGACATTCTAAACAATATATGACACTTGTTGTATTACAATTTATAAATCTGGCTATTCGATGGATATACCCAAATCTATCCTTGATTTCAGTTGTCCGTTTCATATGAGGACATAAACGACAAGTGCCACATGAGTAAGATCCTTTAACATTATCCCGCCTGGGGCCGTACTGTAAATAATGACTAGATACTAAGGAGTCTTTTATATTCCTATTTCTCCTATATCCTATAGATACTCTAGGTCCCAAGATGGATTTTAAATCTGGATCTTCCAGTAATATATGCCAATGTTGATTCATAATGGCATTAACTTGATAACTTTCTTTAGTATAGGTACTGATAAAACGTACTTTTTGTATTTCAGAAGTTTTAATTTTGGGAATAAGGAGCTGATCACGCGGAGTTCTTTTAGCTCGTTTATATGCTTTTTGTATCAACCGTCTGCTGTAACCACGATCATATAATCGATTAGATAATTCTTTAGCTCTTTTTTCAAAATCTTCATCTTTAGAGCAATTACGGCGCATTCTTAAAAATTCACCAATAGGTAATGCTTTTATGGTTGAAGGGGGGTGGGCACTTGATGCTTCCAAAATGCTATTGGTTGCCGTCTCTTTACGATATAAATCTGTGGCCAAATTACCTATTTGATCTTTGAAAATTGTAATGTCTAAGAAAGGTAATGCATCATTACTAAAATGATGAGTAAATTTTAGATTCAGTTGATTATTATTCAAAATCGAGATAAATTCTTCCAATAATTCTGTAGAGGACTCCCAAAGAAAAAAGATGTCGTCGATATATCTTAGCCATAACGTGATATGTTCGGTATATTTGATATTGCCAGGGATAAATACTTTTTTTGAGAAAATTTGCTGAGTCCCTTCCCTCTTATACAAGAGACACGATGGATGTCCTTTTGAAATTACAGAAGGTTCAGATTTCCCAAAAAACTATGTTGGTAACAATTGATGTGGAATCTCTTTATACTAGTATCTTACATGATTTAGGACTTAATGCAGTTCGATACTTCCTAAATCAAGAAGAAAGTCATTATGCACAATTTAACAACTTTATACTTAAATTATTGGAATTTATACTGAGATTCAACTATTTTACTTTTAAAGATTCCTTCTATATTCAAACTCAAGGGACAGCCATGGGAACAGCGTGTGCACCAACATAAGCTAACATATTCTTAGGTTGGTGGGAAGCTGAAAAAGTATTTATCCCTGGCAATATCAAATATACCGAACATATCACGTTATGGCTAAGATATATCGACGACATTTTTTTTCTTTGGGAGTCCTCTACAGAATTATTGGAAGAATTTATCTCGATTTTGAATAATAATCAACTGAATCTAAAATTTACTCATTATTTTAGTAATGATGCATTACCTTTCTTAGACATTACAATTTTCAAAGATCAAATAGGTAATTTGGCCACAGATTTATATCGTAAAGAGACGGCAACCAATAGCATTTTGGAAGCATCAAGTGCCCACCCCCCTTCAACCATAAAAGCATTACCTATTGGTGAATTTTTAAGAATGCGCCGTAATTGCTCTAAAGATGAAGATTTTGAAAAAAGAGCTAAAGAATTATCTAATCGATTATATGATCGTGGTTACAGCAGACGGTTGACACAAAAAGCATATAAACGAGCTAAAAGAACTCCACGTGATCAGCTCCTTATTCCCAAAATTAAAACTTCTGAAATACAAAAAGTACGTTTTATCAGTACCTATACTAAAGAAAGTTATCAAGTTAATGCCATTATGAATCAACATTGGCATATATTACTGGAAGATCCAGATTTAAAATCCATCTTGGGACCTAGAGTATCTATAGGATATAGATAGATCGTGTTGCATTGATTATCCAATATGATGTTGTGGTAGCACCTGTTTAAGGTTTTTCCATTATGAAGGAATTATAATGTAATGAGTTCCCAAATAAGAGAGAATAATTTCTTTTGAAGTAATAATAGGGACAACTAAATACCTTATGGATTATCATTAAATATTAGACAGTGCAGTTCTAAGTTTTTTTGATAAATTCTTAGCTCCGATGCCCTGCTTTCCATTGTCTTTTTTTCTCCACATGGTTGAATGTTTTCAGTAATGGTTTGTGCTTTTTTCAATTACCCTATGAACACTGAGCATGACTACACACTGGAGTCACCATATCCGTAGATTGTAGGGTAAACAACTCACACTTGAAAGTTTGGGCCTTGCACTAAGAAAAAATTATTATTGCTAGAATGTGATTTCTAGAAGGGCGTATATCTTTCTTATCATAAGAAGTGTTTCCACCACCTTCACTCCTCTTTAAATATATAGTATGGCATTTAGCTTTGTTTCTCCAGGTAAAATACTATTCAGAATATGGCATAATTCAACAACAAAAGACGTAACTGTCATCAATTGAAAATGAATCCATCAGGATAGTAATGTAAATCAGTCTTGGAGAGTTTCTTTCAACTGCTGACAAAATTTGGATATTGGTAAATATCTTCATATATCTGAAAGACAGAAGTTCTGTAAGTCATAAGGCAGTATTCCATATGAGGCTTCGGTCTTAGATATCTGTACTCTATCTCTACTCTGAGATTAATCGGAGAAGCACAAGTACTGACCACTGTCATCTTCTGTACATAGTCAATTTTTTAACATCAAACATCAACTTACATGGATGCTCACTTAAGGCTTTCTGTTCATCAGTTGTTTGTAGAAGAAGGAGAAGACTCCACTGTAAACCCCTGGCTTGTTTAATGGGAAGAGCACACCAAAAACAAGAACAACAGACACAAGGAACATCCCCTATAAGGCAGCATAAACCCAAGAGCTGGGGAAAAAAGAAACAGATCTAGTGTCAAACAGAAAACCAAAAACCGGCAGAGTGATATCAGGAATCTCCAAACTAAATTACAGAAGTGCCACCAAGGCATAAAATCAGAACAAGCCTAAAGAGTAATCACTACCAAGTGTAAAAACATGTACTTCAGTGACAAATGAGGCACAGATTGGTAAAAAGACACACATGAAAAGCAGCAATTATTTTAGCAAGAAAGAACCTTGCTCTGACATGCTATGACAGAATGGATCATAAGGCATCAAAAATGCATCACAATGCAGCCAAAGAGTGGCCAAAGCCTGTGTGCATTCCTCACACTGAGACCATAACCTGGTGTGGCCAATGCAGCTATGGTATGCTTACACATGAACCCCCAGAGTGCAGACACATGCACTTTTCACATCCAAACATCCAAAGGCAGCAACATCTCTCATGCACACATGCAGCACATTGCAGCAACAGTGCATGCATGCACCACAATATGCAACATATGAGAAAGTACATTCACCACAGTGCAGCCATAGTACATAATAAAGCACAACCACAAACATCCACATAGCTGTATTATGTATACACACACACCTCTGTGTGACCACAGCATGTATTATGTATGCACACACATTTCTGTGTGACACCAGCATGTACACATGCACCCAAGTGCAGGCACATCACATACACACAATCAAATGCAGCCACAGCACACATACATGTCCTCAAGTGCCGCCACAGCATGTACACATACACTGAAGTGCAACCACAGCATGTACACACATGATCAAGTGCAGTCACAGCATGTACACATGCACCCAAATTCATCCACTGCTAGTTCATGTACTACAGAGCATTCAAAAGTACAAACACTGCCACCATATTGCAGCCACAATGACCTCACTTGCACAAGCAACAAAAGCTGAACCTGCACACCCCAGAAGTAAGCTTTGTAGCACATGAAGACTGGACAAAAATCCCTGTTTTCTAAAGAGGATGGAAGAAATGAAGCATCTGGTCATCAAGATAACCAGACATGGCCTAAAGCTAGCCATAAAATATAAAGGCTCTCTGGCCAGGATGAGATAGCTTAAACAGGGCTTCCTCACAGGTGAACATAAATGAAAAATTAAAAACACCTGGACTGTAAGTATCACTTACATTCAAGACTCAATGAGGAGACATGCTATACTAGAGACAGAGGTCCTGAAGAGAGGAAACAAACTCATACCTGAGGGCAGATAGAGTGCAGGAGCTCCAGTTCTCCTGGTACTGATAGTTTATGGCATCCCTTTGAGCAGGTGGCATAGAAAGCCCACGCCATTACCATATCTATCCTGGTAATCCAAATAAGCAGAGGACAGAATATATCTCAAATAAGCCCACATCTGCAGATATGCATTGCAAGCATCAATGTTACTGGAAGAAACAACATTCCCAGCATTCCCTCTTCTACATCTACAACTAGGATTTATGCAGGAATATTCTGACCTCTACAGGGTCTACAACCCTCTGACTCTGATAGGGGAGGTTAAGTTGTCACTTCAGAGTAAAAGAGGAGGAGAAATTCATCTAGGAAATGGCAGAAGACACTGCCAGGTACGCAGTGCATACATACATGGGTTGGAGATAGGAGGGAGAAGACCAAAAGGGGCAGATCAGATGAGCTAGAAAGAGTTCCTTGTGCCCGCTTTGCCAGCAGAGGACTGCACAGCATGTACAAAATACTATTAGCTGGAAAGCAGTTTTAATAAATAAAATATATCTAACACAACAAACTGATAATTTTGCTAAATATTTTAAAATAGCTTAAGTTGTTTTAAGGAGACAATTAAAAAGAAGAGTCCAACACAAAAAAGGGCCATAAATAGGTGCATTTCTGGAGCACAGCAATTGCACCATAGTAGAAATTAATTTTTTTATTGATTTAATGGGGATTTTAACAGCTTGAATGCTATAAATTCAAGAAGTTAAAATTCCCATTTAAAATGACATTCAACCTCCTTAGACTTTACATATTTTGCAAGAGCATAACATGTAAAGTCAAATTTCCATATTGTTTTATTATTCTTTGTTAATGTCTTTTTACACATTTATATCCCTTATTTGTCCCTCATTGTGAATCTGTTTACAGAAATCTTGCTTTCAGGGTCTGTAAAAGGAAGGATAGTGCAATAATGTAAATTTGATCCACTATAAAAAAGAAGGTGATACAATGTAGAAAAGCCTGTCTCGACAGCAAATGGAGCACTCAGTGCTGCCAGGATAGAGTTGAACTACCACTTCTTTCACAGTCCCTGATAGAATTATCTCTGGACACAGAGATTTAGAAATCTCAGTGTCAGTCACATGAAAGTGCAGGAAAATAGATAAAAAAATAATACAAAGAGTAGGTATTTAACTTTACATATTATGCACCTCATCTCTATAGTGCAGTTAGTTTGTTGCAGAATTTGACCACTTTAACTTGATTAATATGGCCCAAAGTCATTCATATAAATAGCCTTGGATTAGTATATTTATGAATCTGCCCCAATTGCTTAAAGTAAATCAGGAGTTAAAGTAATGTCAGATTTGCTCCATGTGTCAGCTTGCCATTTGGTTAATTGGATGCCTTATTAAGAAATGAACCAATGCAATTATTAAAGTAAAAAGTTTCAATTCCTGTCTCTCACCCTCTCTATGCTGATGTTCTGCTTAAAACACAGGAAACGTGCTTCATTAGCCCTGTACAATTGATGCAGCCTCCAGCAAAAATATTATTTTATTCTCCATTTAATATCGCTGTGTCAGAACATACTTTGATCCACATACCCAAGAGATTTCCAGAGCTACCGCCCCAATAATGAAGAAATCATATCCCCTTTGTAGTAACAGAATTGCTGTTTCTGCTGTGCAGGATAGGCATATCATCATAAAGGCATAACTATCTGTCATGCCCAGTTTTACTAATTAGAAAGGACTTGGATATAACTCATCTTGGTATAGCTCATATATTAGACCCCATGTTAACTCCTGTCCTCCTATCTCTCATTTGGCTTCTGGAACACATTAGCATTGTGTCAAATGTTCATGAATCAAATTAGCCGCTTTCATGGAAGTCCTGACTTGCTAAAGTTAGATGGAAGAGGCAAACAAAGGGTGAGCTATGGAGGTGAGAACAGCTTGTGATACAATTAACCCCTTGAGGACCAGAGGGATATGCAATACATTGCTTGTCCCTCTGGTCTTCAAAGGGGTTAATGAGCTGGGCCTCTCTGATTTAAAGGAGCACCAACACCACCGACTAATAAATCCCTACTTCCCTTAATTTGGGAGAAAATCATAATGGCCACTATGAATAAATGCTATATGGATTTGTTCCTCTAAATACATTACTAATTAATATTGATATCTTCATGCCGGTATCCTTTTGAACGGTCACACGTAGAAGAACATGCAACCATTGAACTGATTCAGCAGGTCACCTGGGTAAAAAGTGCAACGTGACAATCTCGCAGTGCATGACAGCGCAAGATTGTCACATCACACTGTCAATGGGCGCATTAAGGACACGGACATTAAACACACGGAGGCAGCTGGACCGCCTCCGTGTGCTGCGAGAGAGATATTATGGCAAAATAAGTAGTTGTAGGTTGGGGTTCTGTGGTTATTGGGGGGAAAGTTGTATATTTATTTATTTGCTGGTAATTTTGTGTAATTTCTCTTAGGTTACATATTTAGATTGGATCCAGTTCAAGTATGCCTTGTCACAGTTTGCTATCAACTGGATTAGGATAAAAATTTGATGTGGTAAATCAGGCGGATTTATTTAGAGAAAAGTTTGGAGGGTATGAAATCCTAAGGTTTAAATACTGTATATGGTGGCAAGGTCCTTTACACATATGTAATCCTTTAAATATCAGCCTACATTGAGAACATGGACTGTAAATTGAATTGCATACAGAAATAAAAAACAGTTGATAAGCCTGTGTTGCTCCAGCTGCATCCGTGTGCTTAACATTAACCTTTTTGTATCTCTCTCACAGCACACGGAGGCACCCCAGCAGCCTCCTGCTTAATGTCCACGTGCTTAATGCACCCATTGACAGAGCGACATGACAGTCTCGCTCTGTCATGCACTGCGAGATTGTCACGTGCTTTTTACCCAGAGGACCTGCTAAAACAGTTGAATGGCCAGACACTCTTCTGCATACGACCATTCAAAAGTGGAGCTAGCCATGATTATTTTTTTTAAGTACTTCTGGACCCAAGCGCCACCCAAAAATCCTTCCTTCCTTCATTTCTTCCTTCTTTCTTTCCTTCCAATACTACAATGGGCATAAGCTCCAATATGCCTTACACAATAGACATGATATTCAGTACTGGCAAATTCTCTGGATTCTAAGGATTAGAATATCAATGCTTCATTTAAAATTTTAATTTTAGCAGTAGAAATTAATTTATTACATGTTGGCTCTCTTTTTTATTTATTATGTATACTTACCATGAATCAGCTCTTTTACTTTGTGTCTAAATTACTGCGAGCACCCTCTATCTAACATCTGTAAAAATAATCTAAAACTTAGCTGTTTCTAATAAGGCAGAGATGGGCAACCTGAAGCCCTCCAGCTGTTGTGAGCTAAAAATAAAATCATCCCCAGTCATCCAAACACTGGCTGGGGATTATGGGAATTGTAGTCCTCAGTGCTGGTGGTGCTTTGTTTGTATACCCTTGTGCTAAAATTTGTGTGCATCTCACTCTCTGTTCAGTTGTTCAGTCTTTTCAGCTCAAAAGAGATGAAAGAGTAAATAAGGAGTAAGACACAATGGGGTGTTTGAATCAGCCAGTGCAGCTCCACTGGAGTTAGCCTACAATGCCAGAGGCTGTAGTTAGGACTATGCACTATATTGTATGTTCACTTTAGTACATAGAGGTGCATAAATTCCACCATCATTAATTAATACTTTAACCCTCTGAGCGCCGGAAAGGCATCCAATACATTGCACTGCAATGCACTAGATACCTCTCGGACACTCAAAGGATTAAAATGAAAAATAACATTTTATAATGATTTGGGTGAATTTGACAGGAATTTCAAAATCACTAATGTTATGTTAGCAATTATTTACCTAAACTTATAGTTTTGGAGATATTTAGCTTTGTCAGTTTATGCAAATTAGTCAGCACTTCCAGGGGAGGGAGGGAGGGAGAGTGGAATGTTAATATATGACACACCAAAGCTGTGCCAGCCACAACTGCCTAATTTGTAGTGATGTGAGAGTAGTCAGATTATTTTTCCTTGCAGGAAATAACACTAAAAAATGAAATGTCCCACTTTTCCCAGGAAATTTCTCAAACACTGAAATTTCATTAAAAAATTCTCCTTTTCATGAAGCCCAGTACATTTCCCTCAAGAGCTTTGCCATTTTCTGCCTATGCCCAAGAATTCCCTCATTTATACAGACTCAGTGTTTGTGATTCTATGGCTACCAGTGCAGCTGGACAAGGCTGGGACTCCTGAGAAGTCAACATGTATGGTTCTCTGGCTCCCAATGCATTATGCAAGGCTGGGAGGTCAGTATGTTTGGTTCTATCACTACCATGGGACGAGGCTTGGAGGGGTCAGCATGTGTGGTTTCATGTTACCAATGCAGTAGGGCAAGGCTTGTGGGTCAGTATGTGTGGTTCTCATATCAGGGAACTCTCAGGGTTTGACCCTGAGACTCAGGATTTTGAACCAGATCTCAGGGTGAAGGGCCAAATTCTCAGGGTGACACAGTACAGTGTTTCCTACTATATGATTTATACCAATTTGCTGCTTACTAAATGTCAAAATATTAGATATTTCTACCAGAATGGCAGAGGGAGATGTCCTGTTTGTTTTGTGAATGTCTAAGAAGCGATATATAAGAACTGGAGCATGTTAAAGGTTCCTTGAGGACTGGGTTAGAGCAAAAATTGACATAGCACCCAGAATCTACTTTGTTAATATTTCAAAGCTCTCGGGGTGAGCTGATTTGAATAGTTCCTAGGTATGACTGTTCTATGGCTACAGTAGGATAAGACTGGGATGGTGGGCAACAGGAAACCATCCAGCTGCTTCCACATTATAACTCCTTCCTGCTGATGACTGACAGGCAATGATGGAAGATGTAGTCTTACAACAACCGGAGGGGTCCGTAAGCATGGTCCTATGGCTACCAGCATTATAGGATAAGTATGTGTAGTTGTATGTCTACCAGTGTAGAGTGACAAGTCTGGGGATCAGTATATATGTGGTTACTTGGCTACCCATGCAGACTCAGGTTAACACTCCACAGGGCTCTAGGCAATGTATCAATTTGAGTCCCACACACACACACACAATCACTGCCATACTTCACACTATCACTCTTATGCCACCTTGTCACCATATACCCATTCATTCATACTTATAACCTCAAAAATGACAGCCTGCTTACCTATTAAATGCTTCCAGGCCACCCCCTTTAAATCCTTGCCCATATCACCATTCTACATGTCCCACAACCTTACATATACTGGGGTTCGACATCCAGCTCCACTGCTGTGTCAAAGCACCTTAGAAAAGTATAATTTGAAAAGGTATGTGGGTATACCCAACAGCTCTTTGAAGGACACATAACTAGTTAAAGGGATAGTAATACTTCGTTTTATCTTTATTTTATTTTGTAGGCATTAAAAAAACACGAAGAACGATATAAGTCTTATCTCTCAAACCTTTATGGTTTAAGAGATATTCACAAGCAAAGTATCCCCCCGTTCAGGAAGATCAGAAGGGAGGTGCCCAGGTAGACTGCAGAGAGGGACAATCTTCAATTAAGATAAGGGAAAAAGCTGAAAAACTTGTCAAGGGGGGAAGGGCTTTCATTGTTTTCATACAAAGAAGATTGTCCCCTTCTGTTATCTGTCTGGTCTTACAACCAGATTCACATCTGAGAAGAGATGGCTTACACTAGGAAAAAGGGGCGGGAGCGGAAACTTTGCTTGTGAATATCTCTTAAACCATAAAGGTTTGAGAGATAAGACTTATATCGTTCTTCATGTTTTTTTAATGCCTACAAAATAAAATAAAGATAAAACGAAGTATTACTATCCCTTTAAGTCCTTTTAAACACAGTAATAATAATATATATATATACACTTATTTGCTCAGAGATGGGGTATTATTTTGGTATTAGGGCAGCATCCCATTTCAAAATGGATTTAGAGAGCTAAAATTGTGTGTGTATATACAAATATTATATACAAATATACATGCATATTCACATACACTCTCTCAGACGTACAATTTCACACTTACACACACACACACACACACAATCTTACAACTATACACACAGATTTACATGCACTTTCATTCTCACACACTCACAGGACATCTCTCACTCCCACCCACCATCTACTCCACAGCCCATCTTCCTATACTGAAACCACCCCAGCTCATCCCTCCCCTGCTTAGCCCATCTCGCTCCTATGCAAACCCTCTTTCCTACATTTTTTTGCTGCTCTGCCACTTCCCCTGTCGGCCCAGCTCTTCTCTATCTGATCTGTTCCTAACTGCGTGGTGATCCACAGCTCCTGTCCTCTTCCAGTGTACAGTGTAATGCAGAATGTCAGTCTTACTGCTTTCATTGCCAGAGAAACAACCAACAAATTGCTTTGAAATGCATTGGATAAAAGGGTTTATTAAACATTTATGTATGAGAGAAAGAGAGAGAGAGAGACTGTGTATAAGACTGTGTGTATGAGACCGGGAGGCTGTGTTGTGTAAAAGAGACTGTGTGTTTGTGAATGAAAGAGAGAGAAAATCTGTGTGACACTCATTGCTTCACAATGTTTTGGAGACCTTTCTAGTTCTAGGGTTAAATGACCTATTTAAATTAATGGGATTTTAGGAAATTTATTTGTTCACTATGATGCACTTAATTTACTCCAGAATTACTCCAGTACTTCTCAGTACATCAGCATGTTGCAACTTTATGGAAACTGGTGGTGGTTGGAAACAAGTTGCAGCATGGGAGTGTCTGCATGGCAACCTGTGCTAATTCACAGTAGTGATGTGATCACTGCAGTGTACATTTAAATGTTCAATCATTGTGGGATATATGTGGGGCTTGTGTCCTATATTCCTACCTACTCTGCCTGTTACCCTCCCCTCCTTGTCCCCTACTACAGCAGTCCCTGAGACCTCTTGGGGTGGGTTAACACTAGACCAACTATTTGGGTAACTAGATTCTACAACTTAATCACCTTAGCCCAATCTCAATTGTGCATTTGCTCCCAAGGCTGTAAATAATTGGCAAACATTAGTACTCTCCCTCCTTTAATCTTTTAATTAATGACAATATCACTTCTGACATATCTATCACATATTTACTTAGGCAAACAATAACTCTTATGCCCTGTGGTGAGGTGGAGCAGAGGAAGGAAGACTAACTGGAGAACAAGCAAAAAACTAAATGCCATTTTGGTGGGCTATAGTCCTCAGGTAGGATACAAGATTCCATCCACTTCCTATTGTGATAGCTAGTCATTTTAAACTTAAATCAATAGAAAGGCAACTTTGTTGAAACATTTTATACTTTGGTTCTTAACCCCTTAAGGACCCTTGACAGACCTGGCACGTCATGGGTGGATTTGAGTTAAGGACCCATGATGTGCCAGGACCATCATGGAATTCCGGGCTCCCCGCTCAGCTGCACACCGTTCTGGGACTCCGGAATTTAATACAAAAAAGAAAAAAAAAAGCTCTGTGGTCCTTAAGTGACGGCCGCGTTGCCGGTCCTTAAGGGGTTAAAGAATTCTTACAGATACAGAGTATTATGAAGTCCTTGATTCTGATCCTTCAGCAAATTTCTAGCCTTTTTTCTACAAACTGACAGAAACAGCATATAGTAATAAAATTATCAATAAACAAGAAAGAGAGATTCTTCATATAAAAAGTCCTAAGGTTGCTCACTACTATCACCCCACCCCCCAAAATCCATAAATGCTCAATAAACCCTCCAGGTCGACCAATAATCTCCGGTATTAATTCCCTCCCATCAAATCTCTCGAGAATTTATATACCACCACCTTCAACCCTGTGTCATTAATCTTAAATCCTATCTTAAAGATACATCAGCTTTGCTAAAAAATTTCAATGAGATCAAGTGGGAATCAGATTACATGTAGGCTTCATTTGATGTGGAATCATTATATTCTAATATCATTAATCACTATGGTCTAGAAGCTGTTAAACATTTTTAACAGAACATTATCTAAAGCCTACTAAACAAATTCAGTTTCTTCTGGATAGTATTCAGTATATCTGTACACATAACTTTTTAACATTTAACAATCATTATTTTTTACAATGTAAATGTACTGATATGGGTACCAGGTTTGTGCCTAGCTGTAACTAGAAAAAAACAGAAGTGCGACAGCATCTAAAAGTAGTATCTGTAAAGCAAAACTTTTAGTCCAAATAAAACTGGTACTCACAAGAAGATAAGAAAGAAGAAGCCCAAAAGAAATATAATTTTCAATCCATTCAAAGCAGACTGCTAGATGTATTCGTCAGTGTTTAGTCATGGATTTTACTGGCTGGTCTCAATGCCATTCATTATATTCTACAGATGAAAAACATACAAAATGGGTAAAAGACCACCCTTTAAGTGCAGCACCACTGAGATACAGAGCCTCCAAAGATATAGCAGAAATACATTCACAGGATGCTTATGGTGAGTTCAACCTTGAATTCATCACTGAGCCAGGCACAGGACACAAGATAAAATTATATCAAAATAAAATCCCGGGTGTATGCATTGGCGTTTTTAAAAATAAAGAATTTTATTTTGATATAATGTATATGATATAATGAATGGCTTTGAGACCAGCCAGTAACATCCATGACTAAACACTAATTAATACATCTAGGAGTCCTCTTTTGAAAATTATATTTCTATTGGGCTTCTTCTTTCTTATGTTCTTGTGAGTATCAGTTTTATTTGGACCAATAGTTTTGCATTACAGATACTACTTTTAGATGCTGTTGTGCTTCTGTTTTTTCTAGTTGTACTATTTTGGACTGGTTCCTGTCAGCATTTACTAGACACTGTTGAAAGAAGCTGCACAGTGGAAGAAAAAATACAAAGAAGTACCCTAGTTGAGTATTAGTAGTTTACATTTAGGTGTATTTGTCTTAGAACAAATTTTACCTCTGTTCTGGTAGTAATCTATGTGTATTGTTTGTGTACTGTTTGTGCCTAACAATGCCATCCTTTTTATGGGTTGGTTCAAGGATAAATATATATGGCAGAACAATCAACTGGGTGAAAACCTGGTCCTATATAAAAGATATAAAGATGATATCATTATAATTTGGAAATATGGTACTGATTTAATTAATTATTATTTGGAACATTTAAACAATAATAATATGCAAATCATTTATACTATAAATATAGGAAGCAGAAAAAATACCATTAAATTCTTACTCTTAAGGGAATTAGTAATCAAAATATAATACCTTGTACTTTCTTTAAAACGGTTGACACTTATAGGACAATTTAGACATAGTTATAGAAATTATAGCAATATTATAGACTACAATTATGAGCTAATACATTAATAAACAAGTTTAAAGAAAGGGGATGAGGATTTAGTCTACAAATCTTTTTTTAAAGACACACACTTCAAACAACTATTGTTTATTACTCAGTATAACTGTGCACATACCTCTATTCATAGTATATTCAAAAACACTGGGATATTTTAAAAAACGATCCATTCTTACGTGAAGACATCTCTGATAATCCACAGATTATTTATAGGAAAGCTAAAAACTTAAAAAAAAAACTATTAGCTCCCAGCAAATTCCAAAAACCCAAATAAATAACCATATATCCAGTTCTGTATCATATGGATTGCCTTCAACAGAGATGTCAAACATGCAATTATATTTCAAATCGAAGCTCTTCATTTAGATCCACTACCACAGGGAAAATTTACCCAATTAGAGACTTCATGTCCTGCTAGTCCACCTTTGTGGATACAAAGAAAGATGTCGGGCGGCACCTCCAACAACGAACAGGCGTAGATTAAGTAAAAGCAACTTTATTGCAAAATCATTAAAACAAGCATGAAGATTCACCCAGACAGCAAGTGAGACAACTAGACAGGTATTGCACCGTCTAACATGTTTCGCGCATCCAATAGCGCTTAATCATAGACGTAAAGTGCCACAACTAAACCAAACAATTATATAAACATTTAAAATTTAAAAATCTATTTATTCACATGTTCCCTGTGCTTGATTCAGTATGTGGGTCATACTATATGCCCCTTAAAGATGCGAGTCAGGGAACATGTGTATCAGGTAGCTCAACACAACCAAACGTCTGCAGTTGCCAAACACATTTCTAAGATACATGGAGGGGACCCTTGCTGTTTATCCTTTCAAGGCGTTAAGAGAGTTAAATTGCCTTGGAGAGGAGGGGATTTGCTTACTCTTATCAACAAGCATGAGGCTTATTGGATCTTCCAGTTACATACTCGTAATCCAGAGGGGTTAAATCTTGAATGGGATATCAGTCATATAGTATGATCTGGCTATATATGGGTCAATATGGGCTTGTATGGATTAGGATCTGAGCATCGCTTCCATATTATATGGGTATATGTTCTTTATTATCTGTAATCATTTTATTTTTATTTATTTATTTTCTTTATTTATTATCCATGTTTATTTTTGCTTAGTCTTTATATTGCTCTGATACTGGATAGACACGAGAACGTGGGATCTTTTTGTATGTTAATATTTGTGATATTGCATTTTGTTTGGACCTGATTCCCTGGTCTATTCAGTTCTAATGTATGAACTAAGGGTTAACTTAGAAGTCCAATCAGGACGGTTTAAGTAGTTGGTCCAATAGGGAAGCAATTTGACAGGTGATTAGAGGTTTTTTAAATTTTAAATGTTTATATATTTGTTTGGTTTAGTTGTGGCACTTTACGTCTATGATTAAGCGCTATTGGATGCGCGAAACATGTTAGATGGTGTAATACCTGTCTAGTTGTCTCACTTGCTGTCTGGGTGAATCTTCATGCTTGTTTTAATGATTTTGCAATAAAGTTGCTTTTACTTAATATACGCCTGTTTGTTGTTGGAGGTGCTGCCCGACATCTTTCTTTGTATCCATTAAGTATAAACGGGATTGGAGAACCCGCTGAGGCAGAGCACTCTTATTACGGGTGAGTTTTCTTCATTTTCAATTTTCATCATCATTTGAATAAGAATAACTTGACATTTCATTCCTGCTAGCGGTGCAGCACGGCTTCCTGTACATATTTGTGAACAGGCCACCTTTGTGGTCTATCTAATAACCTGCAGTTGCAGTCCACAATATGTGGGGCGAACCATACAGCACCTTAGAGGCCATTTTGGACATTAAAAATAGATTTAACTTTTTACCAATTACCACAGCTTAGTCACGAGAAGCATAGAGATATTACCAACTGAAAAAAAAAAGGCCAAGATATTTACACTAGGCATACTAGACTCGTTAACAGAGAGTCGTTTTGGATCTTTATATTATGTACCATGAAACCTGAGGGACTCACTGAGAGCCTTGAAACAACTGTATAATATTTTCTGTACTGCACTGTTCTTTTTGATCTTCTCTGTTTTCTCTTTTTCACAACTGTTTATTGTTTATGCTTTGTAAATTTAATTCAATTTTGCAACTACTACTACTCGTCCTTTTTAAGATGTATTGTTTACTATTTAAAGGGATTTTTCTTGATTCTGAAGTGATAATTTTATGGGAATTATTATATTGGTAAATGGTAATTTACATATGTGCATTTATTCATATAATCCTCTAGAGTGGTGAAATGTTTCCACACCAATGTATCGTTTAGCTTAAAAGTTTGGAGAGATCCCAATTAATGTAAAAGTAGGAGAGTTTTTTTATTAGAAGCACATGTAAAAGATCCTTAAAACAACCAAATAGAACCCCCTATATTTTCTCTGATCTTGTCCTCATTTGTTTTTATTATTTTGAAACACTTTGTTTATTTTTCTATTGTTGTAAATTTACAATTTACATAATTCTCAAGGAGGTATTTTTTGCTACTTAAAGGGATTTTTCCTTAATTTACTGGGATGAGTTTATGACTTACATTTATATCGATTAACTAGAATTGATGAATGATGTATTTTTTATATACCCTAAGTACGCATTGACTCGATAATCAAATAAACATCATATCCCATGGTTTAAATAGTGGTGCCTTTTATTAAGCTTTTGTAACAACTTTATCTGCTCCTGATGAAATAACTCTGTATGTTATGAAACACATTGACTATTTTCCAATGTATTTCAGTCTGATTGATGAGGACCTTTATATATTAATTATTAACTACTTTGAATATTTATTTTATTTTTGTTCAATAAAAGCATATTTTTTATATATACTTTCCAGACCGCGTACATATCATTATTTTCATCTACCTGGAGCATGCTCTCTTTGGAAAGGAACCTAGGTTTTTAGCATCAATGGACCTGGACAAACTGAGATGACCAGGTGAGGGCGGTTTATATTTCCCCCACATGCGCTTGAAGTCCTGGGATAGTCATTCATATATCCCAGTCTAGACGGCAACTCTGAGTACCATTAATTCATCCCTTACTTACTTTGAAGTTCATGCTGATTATGTGTTGCTGAGTGTAGGCAGCTTATAAAATTACCCCACAAATGTTTGAAGCTTGTCTGTCTATTTGCTAGCGAAACGGGTTTCACAAAAGAGAGTTGTATTCTTTATCAGGATCCTGACATCTCACAATACATTGTGATTTTCATAAGATAAATACTATTATCAAATAATGTGCCCCACAAGATATGTGGAGTTAGTAATATTAATATAGTGGGACTTTTTGTATATTTTTATTGCTTATTGTCCTTATATTCTCTGTTGATAGAGATCACGCTATGTATTGTTCTTTATTTCATTTTATGCATCCATTCTGTATCTTCTGTAAATTTTCCCTTATAAGCTATGTATATTTTCCACTTTTTCGATTGTATTATTTCCTCAAAAGCTGTATCATGTATTGATTGTTTTTTATTAACAATTAGCGTTCACCTATTTTATATTCAAATACTTAATTCTCTAGTTTAGACAGAGGTTGAGAGTTGCTGTCTCGAATATTGCACTTTTTCATTATTTATTATAATTTTTTATTATTTTATCATTTTATTCAGTATAAGTTTTATTTCACATGTCCGATCAGCGCTAACCTATATACATCCTCTTCACTGAATAAAACAAGAGGTCATCTATTAAAACTAGAGGAAAGGCACATTTAAATAAAGATATGGGTTTTTTTTTGCAGTAAGGGCAGTTAAGTTGTAAAATTCTTTGTCTTGGATTGCTGTGTTTGCAGATACTGTCATTGCTTTAAACAAAAAAAAAATAATGTATACTTCTCTAGCTCAGAACAGTATTACAAATTATGACTACTGATTTCAAAGCCAATAGGATGTTTATATATGGAAATATCCAACTACCTTGATCAATAACGGTGATAATACATGGGCTGAACTTGATGGACACATTTTTTTCCAGCTTTATCAAGTATTTTTCTCTTAGTGTTGCCAGATTATCTTTTTAAAGAGGACATATATGAGAAACACCTTCTAAGTTGATACATGGGAATGATTACAACATAATAATTAACCACTGGAACCCTGCAGCAGGCATTTTTTCCATATACACCCTATATGAAAAGGGATAATCTGGCAAGACTAGTTACTACGGTACTATTTCTTTAACAAAAACACCCCTGATTATTAGATTGTCCTTAGGGCTCTATCAAGTTCACCTGTATTTAGTTTATAGCTGGCACAACCCATTGATCTTGCAAGGAATGTTTCATGTCGTTTAGTAATTAGGCCTTTAGGCCATGAACTCTTTCCCTGACAGTATAATCCCTCTCAAAGATTTCTTCTTCTCATTATCTTCCATTTTTGTAATATTTCTCCTTCTTTCCCTCTATCTTTTCTGTTTATTTTCTACAGACATATTTCTATGTACTCTAAATTTATTACAGCTGAGGCCTTGGTTGATCATTCTAATTACATTGCATCAAGATTAGTGTTCAAAGCCAGCATAAAGATTTAAAGGAAAACTAACGTCTAATAATATTTCCCCACATATACACGCACACACACTTACTTTACTATAGCCAGAGAATCTTAATGCCCCTGTGAGTGTTGTTGGAGTGTTGACCTTGTGCCTTAGACATAACATTTTCAATCAGTTTTGGATGTCAAGTCCATGGAGGCAGACAAGGCACTTGCTAGCAAGCCCATAGGATCTCAAACCTTGCTCTCTGCACAAGGTACCCTTAACTCTTTAAGGGCCAGTAAGGTGTGCAGTGTATCGATTTACAATGTGTTGTATTCTCTACTGGTCCTTAAAGGGTTAAGTAGACTATTGCGTTCTAAATAAGTAAATTATGCAGTACCAATCCTGTATAATAATTCCCTAGGATGTGTGTCAGAAGCCGTCATGCACAGTAGAGGCTGCCTGAACACACAGAATGATGGGAATTCTATGCTGGAAGCATTCTGTGCTTTTGGGCAGTCTCTACAGTGCATGACTGTGTCGGCGGCAGGACGCAGAGCAGGACCGGCCTCTTAACATCATCAGGGCCTTGGCCTGTGTACACAGGCTTTTACACTAGTGTAGAAATAAACAACATATTTGAATGGATTGACATGCCAAAAGTAGTCCAAATGGTAACTCTAAAATACTTTATTATTAAACCCAGTACTGCATAACAAACATTAAAAACCTTTGTGGCTGCAAGTAAATGACAATAATAAAGATAATAGAAATATGATTAGCTAATGTAAACAGTAGACATATATTGTTGAATGTCACTGAAGAATTATAAAATCAGAATGTCTACATGTAAACATAGCATTTTTAATTTAAAATTATTTTTAAAAACAATTTGAATGTAAAATGTATGAATACATATGATGGGGAATATGTATTTTTTAGATATAAAATATTCATAAAGGAAAGAAGAATACATACTAGAAGTTTTCATTAAATCCACAGATGGGAATAGTTACATTTCACCTGACAGGTGTCATTGTTGCAAATGGCTCACAAACATTCCATATAGCCAGGTGTGAAGGCTTACACACAACTGTACCAGAGAATGTGATTTTGATGTAGTATCTGAAAAATATCTTTGAACAATTTCTAGAAGAGTGGTATGGTATTGTATCTAATCAGAGATATAAAGCAAACGTAAAACAGATATAAATACATTTTCTTAGATTCATGCCTTTTTTTACCAGAAAAACATAACTACTATAGGGAAAATCTCCAGCATGTAGGGAATATATTAGCTCTCTGTGTTAAAGCTCGCAAAAATGAGGGAGGCTTAGGGAAGATGGCTGCAAAAGATAAATGGGATTTTTTAAATGTTGGACATGCTATGGTTGCTGTGATACTAAGAATATAATTCATAGAAAACATCTTTTGTTTCTTCTGATACTTTGAGAGCACAAGATTAGATATTCTATCACGTGATCCATCATTAATGTGATATTTTATTGAGAGAATATATGAAAAAATATATAAAATAATTTTAGCAGTATAACTACAAAACATTTTTACTAGTTTACAACTCAGGCCCAGGTATTGAATTAATTCTACCAAATTGGAGAGGGGGAGACAATATCAAACATATATCCTACAGCGAGGCCTATTGGACCTTTCAGCTTAATTGCCAGGTTCCAACAGTCTTCAATGCAGAATGTGAGGTGTTTAGGTTTTTATTAAGAGGACCAGTGTGGGTATCCACCAGAGCGCAGATCTGAGATGCTTTTTTGCACAGTGATCAAAGCGGGATGCACTTTTGGGGACCCACCATATAATTTTCTCCCTCCCCCATTAATATTGTTTAGTGATTTACTAACACAATACCATCTTTTTTTCTGGATTACTAAGTAGGTACGATATTTAGATTTTGGGGCACCATTAACTTCTGATATGATAAATGTCAAATTTAAGACACCAGTACCAGCAATGTATTGGTCCCAGCGGTTCATTTAAGAGGGTATAGGTATTTAGTTGCATGTTGTGGCATTTTTGTGCATTACATTTGGTTTTTACCATATTTTGGGACCACTGAACTTGAGATGAATGATGGGAACCAATGCTGGATATCCAAAATAGGATTATAAGAATGGAGGTATGGGAATGTGCCTTTTTACTTAGGTTAGCTTTTTCTCGTAAAGATCAATGGAGATTTTAGGTTCCATCTGACTTCATTTCTGACCCAATTTTTGCATTCTTAATCACTTTTTATTGATTGTTGTAATAACCACATATTTGGCTTTGTTCAGTCTTCTATTTGTGAGGGTAATCATAGATAGATTTTAATAGATGCATTAATGGGTTTATTTGCACTATAGTTAATGCCAACACTGATGCATACTGACAGAGACTACAGACTTACAAGTTCATTGTAATTATATTTATTATGCTAAAATATTGTGTATGAATGTGACAGTTGTAAAGGCCAAAAAGTCCTAGATGAATTTCCAATTCCAATTTTTTACACTTATTAGTGATTTCTTTTATACGTCAGAAGCAATTGATTGTTGTGGAAGGGCTAAAGATAGCTAATAAAGCTAAGAGAGGTGAATTTGCCCCGTCTTCAGCTCCATAGGAAGGAAATATATATACTTCTCTGAAACATACTGAGTGGAGCTAGTGCTGCAGAGACCACTCCAGTTCGTATGTTTTTCTATGGAGCCTATGCACTTATATCTCCAAAGTTGGAAAAAACGTAGTGTATTGGTTCCATAGAAAAACATAGAACTGGAGATGGAGAAGTGATATCACTGGAGAAGTAATTTCTGCTTTATGACATCTTTATCATACCTTAGTTAATTTCCCCCTTATCTTGTTATGTGTCCTCTACATCAGTGGTTCTCAAACCTCTCCTCAGGGAACACTAGAAGGGCATGTTTTTAGGATTTTCCTGGATTTGAACAGGTTAATTAATTGAAATGAGTGAGCCTTTGATTAATTCACTTATGCTAAAACAGGAAAAAATCTTAAAAACATGGCCTGTGAAGAGATCACTGAGAATAAGTTTGAGAACCAGTGATCTAGACCTGTGTTTCTCAACACTACCCTCAAGTATCTCCTAGCAGTAAAGGATCTTCCTACCTGAGCACAGGTGTCTAACTAGAGACTCTTTCATTATGATTAGTCCCCCTTTGTTCTGGCAGTGAAATCCTTAAATCCTGTGCTGTTAGGCCTAGTTCACAAGACTAAAGTTGTTCCAGCAACTAGGTCACAACCATAAGTTTCACAAATCAAATACCACTGTTTTTAATTGGGTAATTCACATGAGTTATTGCAACAATGTAGCCCAAGTAGACATCATACCAAATTTGCATGGTCAAATTTATCACACAGTTTTGAACGAATGAGAACAACTCCTGAGTTTAGTAAAACTGATTAGAAAATAAATATATATGAGGAAACCAGGGATCTTATTTTCTGATACTTTAGTAACACTGAGCCTTAGGTATGAAGACACAGGACAGTTGTGGAAAACCGGCTGCATCCTAGTGAGCAAATAAGCATTCACATTGTAGTAAATGTAGCTTTTAACCCCTTGAATGCTAGAGAGGCCACTAATACACGGAGAGCAATACTCTAACATTCAAGAGGTTAAAAGCCCAGTGGGAATTTGTCTCCTGTGGTGCGGTTGGAGGGCCTTAGAACTGCACACCTTTATCATTACATCAGGCACACTTTGTGTCTTGTGAGGCTGTTAACATGACAATTTACTCACAAGACGCTGCATGTCAAAGCAGCTTGCTGCAATGGGATGGCAAAGGAATCACTCAAAAATGCAGGTAGCTGCATTTTCAGTGTGTTTTTGGGCAGCTGCTCATATTGATAGCAAGGGATGCTGGGAGAAAATAAAAATAAAATTGCTTTCTATAAGTCACATATAAATTGCAAAACTCAGTAAAATCCAGTGTCAGAACTTCCTCCAGGGCAGCTGATGCAAGACAAAGGGGCTTAAGGGAGACACAGTGAAACTTCACTCCACTTATCCTTATTCCCTAGCTCTGAAACACTGCCCAATTACTGTATAGAATGGTTCATGAGGATAATTCAGAGTGGGGGGGGGGGTATCATAAATAATAGATGGTGGCAAAAAGTCCTGTTTTGTTCTCATAAGAAAATTTGCAAAAATCACAAGGCTTTCTACTTTTTTCACAAGACCATTGGATTTTCCTCAGTTTCACTTAGACCCAAAAATATTTCATGAAAATAGTTCCATGTTTCACCTAGGCCTTTAGAAGGTGACAGAGAGGCCAAAGAACAAAATAAAAAGCAAAATATGGTTATTACAGGTTCATAGTGCAGGCTGACACTATAGCAGCAGTAATAAAGGAACTGAGAGCCCACATTGCGAAGATCAAATCAAGCCCAATCCCCCAAAATCTTCCCTTGGGATCTGGGGGAAACTTTGAAGAAGACAGAACCATCTAGCAATGTGAGCCTGCTGCAACTGCTACCAGTGTGCCTCCTTCATAGGAGGAGGAGATGGCACGTGTGACAGCAGGAGATCCTAAGACATGCTTGTCATACCCAAGCAGCCCCACTACCACACAGCAGCTAGAAACTGGTGGTGGTTAGGGTGGTGGAGGAGCAGCTGCTGGAATTAGCTGTATGGACCCTGATGCTACTGCTGTGGTGGTGGAAGGGGAAGTCAGCGGCCAGACTACCGGTCAAGGGAGCACACATAACACTGACTCTGTGATTCCCATTCCCTCAGCATTGTCACTCTGTAGAATTATGTTGAATAAATGCCTCACAGTCTTCAAGTATGGAAACATTCTACTCAACCAATTGAGAAGACCAGTACAGCACAGCTGCAGTATTGTTTTTAGCTTAATCTGTATTATGTACATAGCTCAGTGCCTACATACAAGGTTTTCTTTTTTGGGTTATTTTGGAGTTTAGAATAAATGGTTGATACCCACATGATGTGGCACACCTCCTGCATGCCCCCATGATAGTGAATTGTAGGGCAAAATGCAGGACATTGCAAGTAGACAAAAGCAGCTTGGCATGAGTTAAAATGGGGAACAGTCAAGTTGCCCGTGTGAACTAAGCCTAAATCTAAACCCTACCTGTGCTTTGCAAAGAAAATCTCATGTGTAATATTATTAACCCTTTGAATACTAGAGCCTTATATTTTCTTGGCCATGTGTTCCTGCACAGCAAAGAACATAGTGCTTTGGCTTTCCATTTTCCTTTGATAGGCTATTAATTGTCCAGTGGCTGGTGCAAGGCAACCAATTACTCTCTCCAGCCTCTCACTGAAATCCCAACTTCCAGATTGTGTGGGTGGAGTCAGGATGCATTCTATTCTGTACATTTTTCTGTAAATATGATGAAGAAATTTGACAGTAAAATCTGCTTTCTTTCTCATGGAAAATTACTCATTTTGTTCAGATTCTTCATATTTAACAAGGGCTGAATAGATTTATATAAAATGTACAATGTTTGTAGGGGGAGTGGCAATATATTTCACAAAGAATCCACTTAAGAATCAGATACCCTTTTTTAATAAAACATAACTTTTATTGATCATATAATGGTGGCACACCAGACACACAATAGAAGAAAACATTGCAAACACACAAAAAAATCAGTGTAGCGTGTACAGTCATTTATAGTGATATCCTATTTATTGTATCTATCTAAAACAATTTTCATATTAATCAGAAATATCACCTATAGGATAGTAGCTAATGGGTTAAGATTCTTGTGATTTTGTCACTTTGATCAATCAATTGCTAAATAGGGCAAAAAATGATATGGTCTTAAGGGAATTCTTTAAATGGGAAGGAGTCACATAAGGACAGGAGAGAAAGGAAAAATCCATTGGTACAAAAGGGAAGCTTCTCCTATTTCCAAAACATTAACTAACTTATAATCTTTCCCAACACACTTTGTCATAAAGGAAGAATCACTTTTACAGAAGGGTTTTTCATTTGTTCCCACTAATACGTTTGATGTGCTTAGATGAGTAATTAAACACTACAAATGTTCTAGGAATCTCACTTCAAAGATTCAAATGGTTCCAAAGTTCACTATATTCAAACTTAAGTGCAAGTATGATTTCCCCAATGCAATGCTTTACATATCCCTCTGTTCCTTAAAGGGTTAAATTAAGGGTCATATAGTCCTAAAGCTGTAGTTCCCCTTTTAATTGATGTAAACTACTTTAGAACTACATTTTTACAAGCTAAGTAGTTCTAGTACAAATGTTATTTAAAATTAACCCTTTGAGTGCCAGAGGGGTGCAGCACTTACCCCTCTGGCATGTAAAGGGTTAATTCTGAAAAAACATTTTTATAAAATGTCATGTATATAGTTAACAATGTTAAAAAAATAGCAATCTCTTTTGATCATGAGAGGCATCCAATGCATTGCTCAGGAGTTAATGAAGGGTGCAATACTTGTTTACAACATTTTTAGTATAAGTAAATTCTGGAAATAACACCTGATAAAGCTGTTGGTGTTGTGAAGAAGCTTTGTTTATATGCTAAAGTACATTTTGCAGGAGTCAATACAACATCACATCATGTGTAACACTGCTTAGTGTGTGACAGTATGCCTGGAGTTCTTATCTACACCTTTAAAGTGGAACCAACACCTTATAAAAGCTTAAGTGATATGAAAGAGCTTTCAAAATCCCCATATATATTAGCAATGTTTTATTTTAAACAATAGTTGACATATTTAGCTTTAACTATGTGCAAGTTTATACAAACTGGACATTACTGACTGGCACAGCTGTTTGTCAGATTGCCTGAGTAGAATGCTATTTCAGAACCTGGCACAGCTGTGTCAGTCAGTAGTGTCTAATTTATATAAAATAACATTAACCCTTTTAGTGTCAGAGGGGTATGCAACACATTGCAAAGCAATGTGTTGCATACCCCACTGGCACTCAAAGGGTTAAATAAAGCAAAATATCACATAATATTGTTTTATTTAAATCGTTGCATTACATGTAAGTCATTTTGAAAGCTATTTTAAAATAATCTATCATGTTATAAGGTGTTAGTTCCACTTTAAATTAAAGCTTGCCTGTGTTAGGACTAGATTCTATTGCAGGTGCTAATTTTTTCACTGCTTGTATTTCCAGGTTTCCCCATAGACTTCAATAGGGGCGTTTGATAAAATGGTGTTAACATTTATCACCTGCAATGGAATCCAGCCCCTGGTGCTTTATTGCTAACATACTATATAACATTCTATAACATATAACATACTATATTAAAATGTGATTAGAACCCTATATTTTGTAAGGCTGTTTCAGGTGAGGAATACAAAGTTGCTCCCACTGCTGAGGGAAAGCATGAAAGGTGGCAGCGAGACATAGAGAAGAACTCGAGAATGACCGAGTGGCGATTATCCAAAACATGCTGACAGACTGCATGAGCTCCACAGAACCTAAGCGTGAACAATCAAGAAAGATTACAGGAAGAGTACATCTGTTCCATAAATGTATTTTGAATGTTACATTGACATGTGGACATCCACTCTTCTGTATCTGGGAGCCAACAGTGTTATGATAATTGACCATATGTATCACACTATACTTATGACATTATTCAACTGAATATTTCTTAGTACTATAACAGCTGTTTCATTGGGTACTGGATTTCAATGCTGTAATCCTTTCACTGTCACAGGGACAGGCAATGAAAGAGGGCATCTGCTGTTTCTGCTCTTTAGCAGAGACAGCAAAATGTCCCCTGGCTCTATAGGAATCTATAGGAAGATCTTAACATAGGCTACCTCTGTTTGGTGATTTTGTGACAGTTAACTCCAATAGCATAGGTTGCTATAAGAGCTTAGTGCATGTGGCAATGTGTCACATTTAACATATAAACACACCCACATGCATACAACAATGGCTCATTAAGCTGCATTTCAAAATGCAAACGAGTCATTGTTGAAGTTGTCAGTGCAAAACCTTAAATCTGTCGATGGTGGTTTCATGGTGATGCCAATGTTTTTGTAGCACATTCACAGGGATATGATGGCAAAGACATGCGTACTGTTGATATGCCTACACTCAAGATCACCAAACTGGCACCTTATCAGTCTTTAGTGCATCTTCCCCCTAAAACACTGAAATCAAGAAAAAATGGCGATTATTCACTAAAGTGTGACAAAGAAGTGATAAAGTGTAGAGAACTTCTCCAGTGATATCTCTTCTCCAGCTTTTGTTATTCTATAGAGACTATTCACTGAGATCTCCAAAGTAGGAATTGGAGAAGTGCTATGACTTGAGAAGTTATCTACGCTTTGTCACCTTTTTATCACGCTTTATTTCATAACCCTATTGAGTCATTTGTTTCCTTGGGTGCACTTCCCCTTAAAGTGGGGCTTGAAAATCAAAGCAAAAAATGTGTGGGCAAAGAGGAGCAATTCTGGGGTAAATCAAATGCATGGTAGTCTGGAAATAAAACTTTACGTTTATTTCAACAGACAGAAACAAGAAGAAAAAGGGTGCCCAATAGTGTAATACAATTCAATAGTCAAAAATAATAAAATTGTGCAATGGGTACTCACATATGTAGTGGTCAACAAGAGACCAGCTGACAAATGCACATTAGGAGAGATTAACCCTATCTCCATTTGGGTAACGCCGTTGTAATGTAGAAAAATGTCATTCAAATGGCTCCACAATGGTTTCAATGACCTTGTCATTGGAAGACCACTGGTGTACTAATGTCCAGGAAAATACAAAGAACTGACCACTGACTCTTTTGTGATGTACATGTGGCAGCTACCTAGCTGTCCTTTTAATTTCACTGCTAGACTACTGGCTGCTCCTGACTCCCAGTGCTTTCACATCAATTTAAATGGGGCTTTTAACCCCATTGAATGCAAAAGGGGTCTCACATTGCTGTGGCAACCACTCTAGAATTCAAGGATTTACCCATTTAAAGTTTTGGAAATGTTTATTTCTTCCCTATGGTGCAGCTGGTTTATCCCAGAATTTCCCCTTTTTGTAGAGAAGGCCATTAGTATCAAATTAAAAATCAATGAGATGCTCTGCTGGCTGAATATGGTGCAGCTGATTTCCTCCTTTTTCACTTAATGTTTGCTTTGATACATTAGCTCCAGTGTGTCTAGTGCTATTGCTGTCATTAAGCCACTTTAACCAAGAGATTTTTATTGAGGAGTGGGATGACTGTTAGAGATAAACAGAAGATTCACTCCCACATGCAAAATAAACTGGATAAGGTTGACCACGAGATGGATCGATGATGATGGTGATCAATGTGTAATTTGTTTTCATGTAAGTTCACATGGTATTATTATTCTCTATGAAATATTTATGAATGGCATGGAATAAAACCAGAACAGGAAGTAAATGTTTTTAAGCATGGTTACAGACACTAAAATTAGAACAGTTGAGTTGGTCACACACTGACAATTTTCTACTAAGAAACCTCAAACACAAGCATAAACAGTGAGGTAGGTATACTGGCATCAGCCACTTTTCTTTAATACCATTGCTAGCCAATTTCCCCCTCTATTTTATTCCTCCAGTGGTGCAGCATATCCAACTGGTATTCATGCCTTTTGGTGAATTAATTAAACAAACACAAAAACAAGAGACATGCAAAAAACTCAACCTAAGTCATCTAGCAAGTGATGTTAACTGAAGAAACATGAATGTTATTTATTTTCAGCGGATAAAATATAGTCGTAGTACACACCTCTTATGCAACATATGGAGACCCCTGAGGAAGCGTCATGTATTGGCATACACCATGTAAAGCAACTGTGCTTGTTCCATGAAGAGGGTGAGCAGTAGAGGTGTATACTACTATGGAATTTTGTCTGTTGAAGATTGTTTTTAATATCCATGTTTGTTTCATGAAAATTCTTTTCTTGGACAACTCAAGCTGAATTTTGTACATGCCCCCTTTTGTTGATTACTAAGAAGAATTGTAGCAATTCTGGGAAAAACCAAATGCACCATGGATGATAAAAAAGGTGGGAGAGAGGTGCAACCAATGTTTCATTGTTTTCATTAGACACCTCTAAAATGCAGAAAATTCAGAAGTATGCAATGTAGATGGTTAAGCTATTTCGTGCATGAACAGATTTAAACATGTTTGGCTTCTCATGCTTGCCAAGCATCCATTAGGATGCATTCATGCATGCTTGGCCATCAACACACAATCTTTGTCTATTTGTCTGCTAATGTAAATACATGACTTCAGCGGCATGAGTCATGTCTGAAGAAGCTGTCAGGTCCTCAAATAGATCTGTATCCAACGTGAAAAATTCTAATGCCTGGTTGTTTGAAAAAAAAAAAAAAAAGATGCTAGTGTCTGTGTATTTTCAATCAACCATTGCTATAGTTTCTCGATTATGCCAGTCAACTATTTCATGGTCACTGAGGGAGTTGTGCAACATGCTTAGGCAATTATTGAACTTCCAAGCTGGAGGAAACAGTATGGCTGAGATTCATAAAGGTTTTCATGCCATGATGTGTGCAACTGTTTGCACATATGCAACTTAAAATGTACTTTATGATCAAGAGGAATTGAATTGCAACATCTTCTATGAGGAATTTTTAATAGTATGCTTGCTTATCTAATTGGAATGTGTATGTCATCTATAATGGGATCTCTTAAGGTTTTTTTATATTTAGAATCACCAGACTTATAATACTGAGGTGCAGTTCTGGAGCTAACCAATTGCACCATGGAGGGAAGTGAACACCCATATTAATTGAATGGGGCTTTTAACTCATTGAATGTATTTCTTTGCTATTCACTGAAGACCTTTCTAGCTTTTAAGAGGTTAAAAGACCATTTACATTTTGGTATTTTGGTCTGGTAGAGCCTCAAAGACCGTGCACATAACAACGACAGAAGAAAAGAAAAAGATCTAAGTGCAGTATTTATTTAGTTTAACAATTCTAAAAACAAGTGATTCCACTTACAAGAGCCCTTCTTGGGCTTAAGGCATATAGCAGGTCCTATCCCTTATAGCCGACGAACTGTATCCACTCTGACCTCCTGTCGACCCACAATACAGTCTCACAATGTGGATGATAATGTACAACCAACCGGGTCTAGTTGGTGAATCCTTGATGTAATGGTCTCTTGTAACAGTTCTCCAATGGAAACTAGTGTTGTTTCGCCGACAAATATTATCCGACCTTGTGGCAAGGTGAATTACTCCACTCGGCGTTGTGAGTAGGAGAAGATGGGGGCGGAGCGGCGAAACCCACAGGGGAGGGGATAGGACCTGAACTGGAAAGGTGTGCTACTGGCCCGAACGTTTTCGCAGACTTACTGTCTGCTTTCTCAAAGGCATATGCAACAAGTGGAATCACTTGTTTTTATAATTGTTAAACTAAGTAAATACTGCACTTAGATCTTTTTCTTTTCTTCTGTCTTTGTTATGTGCGCTGTCTTTGAGGCTCTCCCAGACCAAGTTTCCTCCTAGTTGACAAGGCCACTTTGCACCTCATACTGCAGCATTTGTCAAAGACAGGCTAAGGAAATCACCACTTCATCTTCAAGCTTTTATATCCATTTCCTTTCATCTTCATTTCATACTAACATCAAGAATTTACCTCATCTCCATCATATACCGGAACTGTTAATAAGGACTGGTAATTGTATCTTCATTAACATTTAATGTAACTTTTGTATTACATTATTTCTATCATCATCCATATTCTATGTGCATTACTAATATTCAGTTCTACAATCTATTAACCAGTAATCATTTCTGTATTTAACCGGTTGTATTGTATTTTATCATTATATTCAGCTACTTCATATTAGAGCGCTCACATTACAGAACATTTTTGTGTTTACATTTTGTTATTATTATTTTTTTAATTTGTCCTGCTGTGGTGCAGTTCATCTCTTTAGTTTTAGCTTTAGTTATGTTTACTTAGTGACATTTTTTTTTTTAATAAATACATCTCTATGTTTCTTTCTTTACAATACCTAAAGCTATGTAATATTATTGCTTAACAAACCTGCTTTATTAATGTCACTAGTCCAATTTAAGACCAGATCACGACAATAATAGTCGACACACTAACGGTATTTTAAAGGTTATTTCTGCTGTACGAGTCATTCAGTAGGTGGGCTGGAATATTTCCCTTCAAAAGTTAGTTCTGTTATACTGATCTGCTGTATTCTTCATAATAAACAATGTCTACCAATGTGAATATTACATTACAATTGAAATCAGGCTACGGGACAAATGGAACATTTTCTGGGGGCCCATGTGATATTATCCAGGACAATTTTAGAGATGACAACAATCATTTATATTATGTTATGCATAGCAGCTACTTACCAGTCCTAACACTTGCACATGTAATTTATTACTCAAAATATTACTGCAGTTTGTTGGTAAACATCAAGGTAATATAATTAAAAAGTAGGATGCAGGTGGAAGGGCTAGGAGTTGGATGTGGGAACTGAACTCACACAGCATAAATATGCTCTAATTGTTTTTATTTTGGTCCCAAATGGTTGCCAGAAAGGTTATGGTTTGGTATTTCTCTGGTTTTTGGTGTCTGGACAAATATTACATCCAATCAACTATATCTAGAAAAATACCTTTACCTTTTATCACCAATGAAGGAGTCCCATTAGAGTCTCAAAAATGGATCTCAGTCCGCAGAAATCTCATCTCTAGATGAATTCAAATTCATATTTATTAATACAAAGGTTCACTGATACCTCTTTCATTAATACATGTTCATTTGAATTAATTTCAAGTGTGGTAATTACATTGCTCTGGTTCAAAAGCCATAAATGCACTTAGAACCTGAATAAGAGACAATGATCATCCTGTTCATATTGCACTTTTTTATTCCATACTATTATAAAATTTTACATAAATAACATAAAAAAGAAGAAAAAATATTTAACATTGGGACACTGGCAAATATAATGAAAATAATTAAGTGACTACATGCATTTACATGAACCTTCCACTGTGAAAGTAAAAATCCTGTTAAGAAAGATAACAAGACAAGAGGTATTCAGTCTTTGGACCACCAGCTGTTGGAAAGTACAACTCTTATCATTACCAACCAGTCTTTGGCTGGTGAGAAAAATGGGAGATGTATCTTTCAACAGCTGTAGTTCAAAATATTGACTAACCCTGTAAAATATGTCTAATGATTTGTCAATGTCATATTGGAGCTAGCATAAGTAAAGCTATTCAATATTCCATAGCTTTTAGTCACTTATTAAACAAAGTATTATTTCACTATTTCCTCATTGAGCATACTATAGTGATTACCTTGGATATTTCCTTTCACAAAATGGTTCATTTTCATCAGCATGGGGTTCATTTCTCAGATGACAGAAAAATATTCCATGACATCTCGAAGTTTTTTGAGCTAAAGCATCCACATTGTGTAGTAATGAATGTTACTTTGTATATTATTGCTTCTCTATTTATTTAAATTTGCAAGAAATTTAAGTACATTTGGGAATTTCCTTACAGATTGCTTGTTATTCATCGGCAGTTTCATCTGACTGAAATTTAAAAACACATGAGGTGAGGAATAAAAAACATTATTGGTGGTAGAATTAACCCTTTGAGTGCCAGAGAGGTATAGAACGTATTGCAGAGCAATGCATTCTGTACCCCTCTGGCACGCAAAGGGTTAAGAATTGTAGCTAAATTTCATAAACGGCAATAAAGATTAGTGTCATATTTATAAAAAATTAAAGTAACATTTATAGAATGCAGAAAATTCACTAATGAGAATATTTTTCGCATACATATCTATCAATTAATGTCATACATAGTTCCATTAAGAATATGTCATATGCGGATTTAGTATTATCTGCTTAAGCTGCAATTATTCATGTCACAAGTAGCACATTTCTTTATAGAAATGCATGAGACAGCCTCATTACATAATTTATGTCTCCTCAGGACACACACATTCAGGGGAGGCAGTAAGGAGGAGATATTCATATCTCCTCTATACTGCCGGTCCTGGAGATACAGGGGGGGCGTGACTTTGACAGGAGTGGGCAGGGGGCTGAAGGACCCCTGTCCACTCCTGTCAAAACATCTCCAAGGAGTTTGCCCTCCCTTAACATCCGCCGCAACCAAAAAGAAAAAAAAAAAACATGGCCCCTCACTCGTGCACATTGTGTCACAAAAACACACTAACACTCACTCTTTTTCACTAACAGTGGCCTCAGCCGGACCTGTAGTACAGCCATCTAAGGGAACCTGCAGCACTGGGGGGATGAGATGCCTTGGCACTCAATGAGTCATGGAAGGCCGTCATTTTTCAATTATTTCATCTCTTTCAACATTTGACCCACACACACAGAGCTGCTTCACCTTTTCAGTGCAAAAGGAGTATGCAATGAATTGTTTTGTGTACCCCTCTGCAACTGAAAGGGTTAAACCACTTATGCTTCCCTGTGACTATTTCTTAACAAAATGCCCAAGGGAAATGCTTCTCATCAGCTTCACCTCTGCTCTAGTCCAAGATCCAATCCACATGACTGGGCTGGAACTGGGAAGTCAAACCTCCTATGTGTTTCCTCCTCTATAACTGAGAAGACCTTCATCCAGAGTGGTAACTATTCTGGACATTTAACCCTTTGACTGCCAGAAGGATACGCAATGCATTGATTAGCAATGTGTTGTGTACCGCTATATAACTCAAAGGGTTAACATCACTCACATGGGAGTGCCTGTCAGCTCCCACTGACAGACAGGTCCCCTGTACCTTTCCTGTGTAACACACAGGTCCTGTTTGTCTCACAAGTGGTAAACTGTCCCTGTGTTCTCTGTTATAATATTTAACCCTCTGAATGACAGAGAGGTACACAATGCATTGCAATTCATTGTGTACCTCTCTAGAACTCAAAGGGTACTTGCGTTATTTGCTGTGTTTCTACATTTGAGCGAACTACAAACTTTCCTCTGTGCATGCACAAAACTGTTGAATTACAGTTTCTTAACCCCTTCATTGCCAGAGGTTTATGCCACACATTGCTCATTAAACCCCAAATAGGCATTCACCCATCTGTCTGTGTCAAGCACACACAAATGTAAAGACGTGCTATTTTTTGCCTTGGTACATACGTGCACATTGTGTGCAGCTCGATTTGTAGTTAGGGACAAGCCAATGTCCCAGCAATTCAATGGGAAATCACTTATTACAAGCTCTCCTCTATGCAGGCACAAAACTGTGCATTTAAATGTAAATACTTCATGAATTGTGACACTTTTTTAATTACAGTAAATTAAAGATAATAGTCCCATATGGCATCCATCAATTGGCTGCTCTACCATTACAGTAGCACTCTGTATGCTTCTCTTTGCCCTGAGAAAGGTCCTTATGTCATAAAACATTTTGCCTAGGTTGCGTTAATAAACATTTTTTAATTTTCTCTGTTATGACTGTGTGCTGTCTCCCATGATCCTGCCCGTACCAGGCTGAGCATACCTGTATATATTGTTTTTATGGGATGTGCACCACTGAATAATATTGAGGATATAACATTTCCTATTCAAAGTTTGAATACCACTTCTTTTCTTTTATATATATATATCTATATATATATATATATATATATATATATATATATATATATATATATATATATACTAGCAAAAGGGGCATGGCATTGAGTCCTTTGAGTGTTTGACTGACAATGGTTTGGGTATGTTTTTGGCAGTGAAAGGGTTAAGTGTTTGCAAAGAGGTATCCATGCAGTGGAATGTGTTGGATACCTCTTTAGCACTGAAGGGGTTTAAAAGAAACCAAAGGCAATGGGCAATGTGTTGGGTTGCTTCCGTGCCAAAGAAGTATCCATCACACTCCACTGCATGGATATGTCTTTGGCTCTCAAGCACTTAACCCTTTCACTGACGCAAATATACCCAAGCCATTGTGAATCAATGCGTTGGTTACCCCTCAAGCACTCAAAGAACATAATCCCCATGGGCAACGCATGCCCCTTTTGCTAATATATATATTAATCTGTGCTTAATCAGGGAAATCCTTACATCCTGGCCTGTTGTTGGCCCCTGAGGACTGAACTTGGACAGCCCTGATTTAGACCAAACACATTTCTAGCCCACTGACTGCTGTTATTAATTAATCAAAAATGTACTAAACGTACGTATAAATATATATGTATATACATATCTATATATATCTATATCTATCTATATATATATATATATATATATATATACTAGCAATGTGGGACGGCGTTGCCCGTCAGGATATATAGGGAATTAATGCACACACACGGATGCGAGACAAACACAGAGACACACACGCAAATGCACACGCATGCACTGAGATGCTTAAAGAGCGACAGTCATAAACACATACATGCAGACACATAGAGTGTGATACAGACATGCAACACACACAGTGAGAAACACACAGGCACACACAGAGACACACACACACATACACACACAAGTGAGTCATAAGGGGGTGACTTATGTGTCATTGTAATGAGTTTGTGTTTGTACTTATGCCTCCACTGTGGCATTCATTCATATAGTTGAAATGCATGTGGTAATTGCACATACTATGGTGGAAGGTGGATCGTGCTGGCTCCCGGGATGTGAGTGACTGGCATTCATTCATGTAATTGAAATGTGTGTGGTAATTGCACATACTATGGTGGAAGGTGGATCGTGCTGGCTCCTGGGGTGTGATTACGTGTGAGTGATTGAGTGAGTGTGTTAGTGAGTGTGTGTGATTGAGTGAGTGTGTTAGTGAGTGTGTGTGATTGAGAATGTGTGAGTGAGAGTGTGTATGATAGTGAGAGGGTGTGAGTGAGAGGGTGTGAATGATTGAGGGTGTGAGTGATTGAGGGTGTGAGTGTGATTGAGGGTGTGAGTGTGATTGAGTGTGAGTGTGATTGAGTGTAAGAGTGTGATTGTGATTGAGTGTGACTGCGAGACTGTAAGTGTGAGAGTGTGATTGAGTGTGAGAGTGAGACTGTGAGAGTGTGATTGAGTGAGACTGTGTGAGTGTGATTGAGTGTGTGAGTGATTGGGTGAGAGAGTGAGAGAGACAGTGTGAGACTGAGAGTGAGAGAATGTGAGTGTGAGAGAGTGTGTGAGACTGTGAGAGTGTGAGAGACTGTGAGAGTGTGAGAGAGACTTTGAGAGTGTGAGAAAGAGTGTGAGAGACTGTGAGACTGAGAGTGTGAGAGACTGTGAGACTGTGTGAGACTGAGTGTGAGAGAGTGAGAGAGACTGAGAGTGTGAGAGAGTGAGAGAGATTGGGACTGAGAGTGTGAGAGAGTGAGAGAGACTGAGACTGAGAGTGTGAGACTGTGAGAGTGTGAGAGAGAGTGTGAGAGAGTGTGAGAGAGAGTGTGAGAGAGACTGTGTGTGTGAGACTGTGTGTGTGAGACTGAGTGAGACAGTGTGAGAGTGAGACAGAGAGACTGAGTGAGACAGTGTGGGAGTGAGAGAGAGAGACTGTGAGAGAGAGTGCGAGACTGTGAGAGTGCGAGACTGTGAGTGCGAGACTGTGAGTGCGAGACTGTGAGTGCGAGACTGTGAGTGCGAGACTGAGTGAGACAGTGTGAGAGTGAGACTGAGTGTGTGAGACAGAGTGTGTGAGACAGAGTGTGTGAGACAGAGTGTGTGAGACAGAGTGTGTGAGACTGAGACAGTGTGAGACTGAGACAGTGTGAGACTGAGACAGTGTGAGACTGAGACAGTGTGAGACAGTGTGAGACTGTGTGAGACTGTGTGAGACTGTGTGAGACTGTGTGTGAGACTGTGTGTGAGACTGTGTGTGAGACTGTGTGTGAGACTGTGTGTGAGACTGTGTGAGACCGTGAGGGACTGTGAGAGTGTGAGGGACTGTGTGAGACTGCAAGAGAGACTGTGTGAGACTGCAAGAGAGACTGTGTGAGACTGCGAGAGAGACTGTGTGAGACTGCTAGACTGTGTGAGAGTGCGAGACTGTGTGAGAGTGCGAGACTGCTAGACTGCGAGAGAGACTGTGAGAGACTGAGAGTGTGTGAGACTGTGAGACTGCGAGAGAGACTGTGTGAGACTGCGAGAGAGACTGTGTGAGACTGCGAGAGAGACTGTGTGAGACTGCGAGAGTGTGAGACTGAGAGTGTATGAGACTGAGAGTGTGTGAGACTGAGAGTGAGACTGTGTGAGACTGCGAGAGAGACTGTGAGAGTGTGAGACTGAGAGTGTGAGACTGTGTGAAAGTGTGAGACTGTGAGAGTGTGAGAGACTGTGTGAGACTGTGAGAGTGTAAGAGACTGTGAGAGTGTGAGAGACTGCGAGAGAGACTGTGTGAGACTGCGAGAGAGACTGTGAGAGTGTGAGACTGAGAGTGTGAGACTGTGTGAGACTGCGAAAGAGACTGTGAGAGTGTGAGACTGAGAGTGTGAGACTGTGTGAGACTGCGAGAGAGACTGTGTGAGACTGCGAGAAAGACTGTGAGAGTGTGAGACAGAGTGTGAGACTGTATGAAAGTGTGAGACTGTGAGAGACTGTGTGAGACTGTGAGACTGAGAGTGTAAGAGACTGTGAGAGTGTGAGGGACTGTGAGAGACTGCGAGAGAGACTGTGTGAGACTGTGAGAGAAACTGTGAGAGACTGTGAGAATGTGAGACTGAGAGTGTGAGACTGTGAGAGTGTGAGACTGAGAGTGTGAGACTGTGAGAGTGTGAGACTGTGTGAAAGTGTGAGACTGTGAGAGACTGTGTGAGACTGTGAGACTGAGAGTGTAAGAGACTGTGAGAGTGTGAGGGACTGTGAGAGACTGCGAGAGAGACTGTGTGAGACTGTGAGAGAAACTGTGAGAGACTGTGAGAATGTGAGACTGAGAGTGTGAGACTGTGAGAGTGTGAGACTGAGAGTGTGAGACTGTGAGAGTGTGAGACTGTGTGAAAGTGTGAGACTGTGAGAGTGTGAGAGACTGTGTGAGACTGAGAGTGTAAGAGACTGTGTGAGACTGAGACTGAGAGTGTAAGAGACTGTGAGAGTGTGAGGGACTGTGAGAGTGAGGGACTGTGTGAGACTGCGAGAGAGACTGTGTGAGACTGCGAGAGTGTGAGACTGAGAGTGTGAGACTGTGTGAAAGTGTGAGACTGTGAGAGTGTGAGAGACTGTGAGACTGCGAGAGAGACTGTGAGAGACTGTGAGAGTGTGAGACTGAGAGTGTGAGACAGAGTGTGAGACAGAGTGTGAGACAGAGTGTGAGACAGAGTGTGAGACAGAGTGTGAGAGACTGTGTGAGACTGCGAGAGAGACTGTGTGAGACTGCGAGAGAGACTGTGTGAGACTGCGAGAGAGACTGTGAGAGACTGTGAGAGTGTGAGATTGAGAGTGTGTGAGATTGAGAGTGTGTGAGACTGCGAGAGAGACTGTGTGAGACTGTGAGAGACTGAGAGTGTGAGACAGAGAAAGACTGTGTGAGACTGCGAGAGAAACTGTGTGAGACTGCGAGAAAGACTGTGAGAGTGTGAGACTGTGTGAAAGTGTGAGACTGTGAGAGACTGTGTGAGACTGTAAGACTGAGAGTGTAAGAGACTTTGAGAGTGTAAGAGACTGTGAGAGTGTGAGGGACTGTGAGAGACTGCGAGAGAGACTGTGTGAGACTGCAAGAGAGACTGTGAGAGTGTGACACTGAGAGTGTGAGACTGAGAGTGTGAGGGACTGATAGAGTGTGAGGGACTGAGAGAGTGTGAGGGACTGAGAGAGTGTGAGGGACTGAGAGAGTGTGAGGGACTGAGAGAGTGTGAGGGACTGAGAGTGTAAGAGACAGTGAGAGTGTGAGGGACTGTGTGAGACTGCGAGAGAGACTGTGAGAGTGTGAGACTGTGTGAAAGTGTGAGACTGTGAGAGTGTGAGAGACTGTGTGAGACTGAGACTGAGAGTGTAAGAGACTGTGAGACTGTGAGAGTGTGAGGGACTGTGTGAGACTGCGAGAGAGACTGAGAGACTGTGAGAGTGTGAGGGACTGTGTGAGACTGCGAGAGAGACTGTGAGAGTTTGAGGGACTGTGTGAGACTGCGAGAGAGACTGTGAGAGACTGAGAGTGTGAGGGACTGTGTGAGACTACGAGAGAGACTGTGAGAGTGTGAGGGACTGTGTGAGACTGCGAGAGAGACTGTGAGAGTGTGAGGGACTGTGTGAGACTGCGAGAGAGACTGTGAGAGTGTGAGACTGAGAGTGTGAGACTGAGAGTGTGAGACTGAGAGTGTGAGACTGAGAGTGTGAGACTGTGGGAGAGACTGTGAGAGAGACTGTGAGACTGTGAGAGTGTGAGAGACTGTGAGAGTGTAAGAGACTGTGAGAGTGTAAGAGACTGTGAGAGTGTAAGAGACTGCGAGAGAGACTGTGTGAGACTGCGAGAGTGTGAGACTGTGTGAGACTGCGAGAGTGTGAGACTGTGTGAGACTGTGAGAGTGTGAGAGACTGTGTGAGACTGCGAGACTGAGAGTGTAAGAGACTGTGAGAGTGTAAGAGAGTGTGAGAGAGTGTGAGAGACTGTGTGAGACTGCGAGAAAGACTGTGAGAGACTGTGAGAGTGTGAGGGACTGTGTGAGACTGCGAGAGAGACTGTGAGAGTGTGAGGGACTGTGTGAGACTGCGAGAGAGACTGTGAGAGACTGTGAGAGTGTGAGGGACTGTGTGAGACTGCGAGAGAGACTGTGAGAGACTGTGAGTGTGAGACTGTGAGTGTGAGACTGAGAGTGTGAGACTGAGAGTGTGAGACTGAGAGTGTGAGACTGAGAGTGAGACTGAGTGTGAGACTGAGTGTGAGACTGAGTGTGAGACTGAGTGTGAGACTGTGAGACTGCGAGAGAGACTGTGTGAGACTGCGAGAGACTGTGAGAGTGTGAGACTATGTGAAAGTGTGAGAGTGCGAGAGTGTGAGACTGTGTGAGACTGCGAGAGTGTGAGACTGTGTGAGACTGTGAGAGTGTGAGAGAGTGTGAGAGTGTGAGAGAGTGTGAGAGACTGTGTGAGACTGCGAGAAAGACTGTGAGAGAATGTGAGAGTGTGAGGGACTGTGTGAGACTGCGAGAGAGACTGTGAGAGTGTGAGGGACTGTGTGAGACTGCGAGAGAGACTGTGAGAGACTGTGAGTGTGAGACTGTGAGTGTGAGACTGAGAGTGTGAGACTGAGAGTGTGAGACTGAGAGTGTGAGACTGAGAGTGTGAGACTGAGAGTGTGAGACTGAGTGTGAGACTGTGAGACTGCGAGAGAGACTGTGTGAGACTGCGAGAGACTGTGAGAGTGTGAGACTATGTGAAAGTGTGAGAGTGCGAGAGTGTGAGACTGTGTGAGACTGCGAGAGTGTGAGACTGTGTGAGACTGCGAGAGAGACTGTGAGAGTGTGAGACTGAGAGTGTGAGACTGTGTGAAAGTGTGAGACTGTGAGAGTGTGAGAGACTGTGTGAGACTGTGAGAGTGTAAGAGACTGTGAGAGTGTGAGAGACTGCGAGAGAGACTGTGTGAGACTGCGAGAGAGACTGTGAGAGTGTGAGACTGAGAGTGTGAGACTGTGTGAGACTGCGAAAGAGACTGTGAGAGTGTGAGACTGAGAGTGTGAGACTGTGTGAGACTGCGAGAGAGACTGTGTGAGACTGCGAGAAAGACTGTGAGAGTGTGAGACAGAGTGTGAGACTGTGTGAAAGTGTGAGACTGTGAGAGACTGTGTGAGACTGTGAGACTGAGAGTGTAAGAGACTGTGAGAGTGTGAGGGACTGTGAGAGACTGCGAGAGAGACTGTGTGAGACTGTGAGAGAAACTGTGAGAGACTGTGAGAATGTGAGACTGAGAGTGTGAGACTGTGAGAGTGTGAGACTGAGAGTGTGAGACTGTGAGAGTGTGAGACTGTGTGAAAGTGTGAGACTGTGAGAGACTGTGTGAGACTGTGAGACTGAGAGTGTAAGAGACTGTGAGAGTGTGAGGGACTGTGAGAGACTGCGAGAGAGACTGTGTGAGACTGTGAGAGAAACTGTGAGAGACTGTGAGAATGTGAGACTGAGAGTGTGAGACTGTGAGAGTGTGAGACTGAGAGTGTGAGACTGTGAGAGTGTGAGACTGTGTGAAAGTGTGAGACTGTGAGAGTGTGAGAGACTGTGTGAGACTGAGAGTGTAAGAGACTGTGTGAGACTGAGACTGAGAGTGTAAGAGACTGTGAGAGTGTGAGGGACTGTGAGAGTGAGGGACTGTGTGAGACTGCGAGAGAGACTGTGTGAGACTGCGAGAGTGTGAGACTGAGAGTGTGAGACTGTGTGAAAGTGTGAGACTGTGAGAGTGTGAGAGACTGTGAGACTGCGAGAGAGACTGTGAGAGACTGTGAGAGTGTGAGACTGAGAGTGTGAGACTGAGAGTGTGAGACAGAGTGTGAGACTGAGAGTGTGAGACAGAGTGTGAGACAGAGTGTGAGACAGAGTGTGAGACAGAGTGTGAGACAGAGTGTGAGAGACTGTGTGAGACTGCGAGAGAGACTGTGTGAGACTGCGAGAGAGACTGTGTGAGACTGCGAGAGAGACTGTGAGAGACTGTGAGAGTGTGAGATTGAGAGTGTGTGAGATTGAGAGTGTGTGAGATTGAGAGTGTGTGAGACTGCGAGAGAGACTGTGTGAGACTGTGAGAGACTGAGAGTGTGAGACAGAGAAAGACTGTGTGAGACTGCGAGAGAAACTGTGTGAGACTGCGAGAAAGACTGTGAGAGTGTGAGACTGTGTGAAAGTGTGAGACTGTGAGAGACTGTGTGAGACTGTAAGACTGAGAGTGTAAGAGACTTTGAGAGTGTAAGAGACTGTGAGAGTGTGAGGGACTGTGAGAGACTGCGAGAGAGACTGTGTGAGACTGCAAGAGAGACTGTGAGAGTGTGACACTGAGAGTGTGAGACTGAGAGTGTGAGGGACTGATAGAGTGTGAGGGACTGAGAGAGTGTGAGGGACTGAGAGAGTGTGAGGGACTGAGAGAGTGTGAGGGACTGAGAGAGTGTGAGGGACTGAGAGTGTAAGAGACAGTGAGAGTGTGAGGGACTGTGTGAGACTGCGAGAGAGACTGTGAGAGTGTGAGACTGTGTGAAAGTGTGAGACTGTGAGAGTGTGAGAGACTGTGTGAGACTGAGACTGAGAGTGTAAGAGACTGTGAGACTGTGAGAGTGTGAGGGACTGTGTGAGACTGCGAGAGAGACTGAGAGACTGTGAGAGTGTGAGGGACTGTGTGAGACTGCGAGAGAGACTGTGAGAGTTTGAGGGACTGTGTGAGACTGCGAGAGAGACTGTGAGAGACTGAGAGTGTGAGGGACTGTGTGAGACTACGAGAGAGACTGTGAGAGTGTGAGGGACTGTGTGAGACTGCGAGAGAGACTGTGAGAGTGTGAGGGACTGTGTGAGACTGCGAGAGAGACTGTGAGAGTGTGAGACTGAGAGTGTGAGACTGAGAGTGTGAGACTGAGAGTGTGAGACTGTGGGAGAGACTGTGAGAGAGACTGTGAGACTGTGAGAGTGTGAGAGACTGTGAGAGTGTAAGAGACTGTGAGAGTGTAAGAGACTGTGTGAGACTGCGAGAGAGACTGTGTGAGACTGCGAGAGTGTGAGACTGTGTGAGACTGCGAGAGTGTGAGACTGTGTGAGACTGCGAGAGTGTGAGAGACTGTGTGAGACTGCGAGACTGAGAGTGTAAGAGACTGTGAGAGTGTAAGAGAGTGTGAGAGAGTGTGAGAGACTGTGTGAGACTGCGAGAAAGACTGTGAGAGACTGTGAGAGTGTGAGGGACTGTGTGAGACTGCGAGAGAGACTGTGAGAGTGTGAGGGACTGTGTGAGACTGCGAGAGAGACTGTGAGTGTGAGGGACTGTGTGAGACTGCGAGAGAGACTGTGAGAGACTGTGAGTGTGAGACTGAGAGTGTGAGACTGAGAGTGTGAGACTGAGAGTGTGAGACTGAGAGTGTGAGACTGAGTGTGAGACTGAGTGTGAGACTGAGTGTGAGACTGTGAGACTGCGAGAGAGACTGTGTGAGACTGCGAGAGACTGTGAGAGTGTGAGACTATGTGAAAGTGTGAGAGTGCGAGAGTGTGAGACTGTGTGAGACTGCGAGAGTGTGAGACTGTGTGAGACTGTGAGAGTGTGAGAGAGTGTGAGAGTGTGAGAGAGTGTGAGAGACTGTGTGAGACTGCGAGAAAGACTGTGAGAGAATGTGAGAGTGTGAGGGACTGTGTGAGACTGCGAGAGAGACTGTGAGAGTGTGAGGGACTGTGTGAGACTGCGAGAGAGACTGTGAGAGACTGTGAGTGTGAGACTGTGAGTGTGAGACTGAGAGTGTGAGACTGAGAGTGTGAGACTGAGAGTGTGAGACTGAGAGTGTGAGACTGAGAGTGTGAGACTGAGTGTGAGACTGTGAGACTGCGAGAGAGACTGTGTGAGACTGCGAGAGACTGTGAGAGTGTGAGACTATGTGAAAGTGTGAGAGTGCGAGACTGTGTGAGACTGCGAGAGTGTGAGACTGTGTGAGACTGTGAGAGTGTGAGAGAGTGTGAGAGTGTGAGAGAGTGTGAGAGACTGTGTGAGACTGCGAGAAAGACTGTGAGAGAATGTGAGGGACTGTGTGAGACTGCGAGAGAGACTGTGAGAGTGTGAGGGACTGTGTGAGACTGCGAGAGAGACTGTGAGAGTGTGAGGGACTGTGTGAGACTGTGAGAGACTGAGAGTGTGAGACTGAGAGTGTGAGACTGAGAGTGTGAGACTGTGTGTGAGACTGTGTGTGAGACTGTGTGTGAGACTGCGAGAGAGACTGTGTGAGACTGCGAGAGACTGTGAGAGTGTGAGACTATGTGAAAGTGTGAGAGTGTGAGAGACTGTGAGACTGAGAGTGTAAGAGACTGTGAGAGTGTAAATGACTGTGTGAGACTGCGAGAGAGACTGTGTGAGACTGCGAGAGTGTGAGACTGTGTGAGACTGCGAGTGTGAGACTGTGTGAGACTGTGAGAGACTGTGTGAGACTGTGTGAGACTGCGAGACTGAGAGTGTAAGAGACTGTGAGAGTGTAAGAGACTGTGAGAGTGTAAGAGACTGTGTGAGACTGCGAGAGAGACTGTGAGAGAGACTGTGTGAGACTGAGAGTGTGAGACTGAGAGTGTGAGACTGAGAGTGTGAGACTGAGAGTGTGAGACTGAGAGAGAGTGTGAGACTGAGAGAGAGTGTGAGACTGAGAGAGAGTGTGAGACTGAGAGTGCGTGCGACTGTGAGACTGCGACTGTGTGAGAGACTGTGAGAGTGTGAGACAGAATGTGTGCTTTGCAATGCGTTGCTTACCCCTCTGGCACTCAAAGGGTTAAGTTGAGCTAACATAGCAATATAACACACGGTGGCTCTTCAGTTGAGGCAATGTAGCAATATGCTGAGGGATCAAATAGAAAGTGGTGTTTGAGGCTTGCCCCTCTGTAACATACAGCAAAGCATCTCTCTCCCTTTAAGGAGAAAGGGTGGGAATCAGGAAGCAGGAAGTGGAGGAGTGACAGTTGAGACAGTGAGGTGACTGAAGAGATGATGAGTTAAATAAGAGTTGCTATTAAGTTTGTATTTTATGGGAACATTACACCCTCATACTGAAACAGAGTGTATGGAGGGTTA